>CM057351.1:32310836-33510836 GCA_030015575.1 Agapanthus africanus
GTCACCCTCTCTCAAGGTGTCTTACAGACTAAAAGGGAGAGGGACGTGCATGATTGGCAGATCACTTGCTTAGGCAATTGAGTCAATCGTGAGATGTCAAGTACCACACCAGATGTTTTATTGCACTAGATGCGATAAGTTTATATTAATCCAATCCTGGAGAAACATTAGGAAGCAGTTTTAGAACATAAGTGAATGTTTTACGGATCAGATGACGGCGGCCTCCTTCGAGAGACGGTTATCATTCCAGGCTTCAAAAGTGACATAGATGACAGAGTGATTGTCAAAGTTATAGTTTTTCCTCAGACGAAGGACAGTATTATGGATAGGCGGTCCAAGAGGATACTGTGGGAGGCATGGTGCTGGACACTGATTAGTTTCAGTGATCGATACAGTCTAAGAGGTTTGGATTTGGAGTTCATTTGTGAACTAGGTCCCATCAGATATCCAGAAATATTCTAAGACACGTATTACTCAATTCGGACGATGGTTTTCTCCGCGAAGTTGAGATATAGAGAGATACAGAAAGAAACACCAAAGCGGATCCACTCACTGAGGTTATTTCTCGAACACAAGAGTTTTACAAACTAGCTTTGTGAAACTGATTAGTAGAGAAGTTGGATGCTCGGTATCACACGAGCTGTGAGTACACGACATCGCAATAATTAGCCTTAAGTGCAAGTGGGAGATTGTTGGATATAGTGCCCTCTAAGTCAATTATTGGATCGCAGGTACGTGATTGTAATGATTGAGGGAAGACCTATACCGATAAAACAGTCTTACTCGAGATGATAGTATGCAATCTGGTTTGTCTTTATCATCATGATAAAGCCCATAGGATTCTTGTTTGACTACCAGCAGTATGATGGCGATCATGTACGTGAGAGCCGGGGTCTATAAGCACATCCTTAAAGTGTCCCTAGTCGTGGGAGTTTCGAGACAGGGCATCGATACTCCGGAGTAGACTAGTGTATACAGTCGAGACCCCGACGAGGGGCGGTGGCCGGTCTCATAAGCCACTGGTGTCAGTTGGATCACCTAAGATGTATACAGGTGCTCATTGGTTATGAGTACACCGGACAGGACTCGCCGGGAACATGATAGTTGGTATTATACATATCGTCAGATAGCAGTTCCCTAGTGACATGTGTACAGGTTAGTTCATCGACCTGAGGTCGTCATTTGTCTCGTGTGAGTTCCCACTGTGCTTAGATTACTACCTTACCACGCTCAAAGGAGTTGTGCAAACAGGTTTTAGTTGGGTACAGTCCCGAGCCATATTGGAGGCAAGTGAGCGGATCATCGGGGATTCGTCTCTCCCGGTATTGGGGGGTGAGATCGCGCTGTGTTTAGGAGAGCCATTACACGAAATCCCTGGCCAGGGTAATCGAGATATACTGGTAGGTATACCAGTAGAATCTCAGGGTGTTCTGGGCTGCTCTCTGACACGACTTATATCGCTGTTGGGGGTCTGACGTTTACCGGCCCCTTAGGCCGTATATGCGATACTCATAGACGAATGTTCCGGACTGTACATATATTGTCACTGTCAGGCTCAGTAGGGTTTATTGGATGAGTTCGCTCGTCAGTTTCCCTTCCAATCAATACATAGGCAAAACGTTACGTACAGTTAGTACCTCTGACGTGCTAGTGGTTATACCCAGTGCCAGTGTACTGATGAGTCATTAGAGTCCCCCACAGACACTTTCCCAAGTTCGGGCGAAACGTTGTAGATGCCGTATGGGTTTATGGCAAGGTTCGGAAAATGCACGTGCATTTTCGCACGTGTCAGTTTTCGGGCAGATAATACTGGTAGGCTTTGGTTTAAGCCGGAACCCAGTATTATACTGTGTAGATATAATATCTTTGTCTCAGTTGCATTTGTATTCGGTCGTAACACAAATGCGGGTATGTTTATACCAATACGGGGTTATCCTGAAATTCGTTTCGGGATGATTTTTGGAAGCTGCCAGTTTCCAGTTTTCTATCAGCCGTATTTGACATTCGGTTAAATGCGGATTTATCCTTTCGTCTTTTGGGTGAGTCATGGTTCTAGAAGATTCTAAAAATGGTGACTAGGATTAGTGACTCATCATTTGCATTAATTGTGAGGTGAGGTGTTAAGTGAGGTGGATTAATTCATTTAATGTGTTCATACCACTCATTCTTTGCATATGATAAATATCCTTGATATTTTTCCTTACACTCACTCTCCTTGCTCCTACACTCACTCTCCCTCTTCTTTATATATATGGCCGGCCCCTCTTGTGAGAGGATGATGGTTTTTCATTTGCTTGAGAGAAAAGATTATGATAGTTTAGGGTATGGAAATCTCATACAGTTCAATTTCCATTTACCCGATTCCAATTGGCGACTTCTTTTAACCGTTCGTCCATAGCCTTGGACGTAACGAGACAAAGTATTCTACTCATTCTCTACTTCATCTTGGTCGTCTCTTTTGGCAAACTTGACGATCGAGTTGCCTCGGTTCAGAGGCGGGAGCCCGTTTAAAGATCCGTCGACGTGGTGCCACCTGGACGACGAGACCGAAGATCGAGCAAGTTCGGATCAGTTGCAACATAGCGTGGGATGATGGTTGAAGACCGAAGGACTCGGATCATTCGGTATAACAATTCTACCCTCTTTACAATTTGTTAGTTTAGCTTTAATGGACGATCCGGGATAAAGTACGCGATAGCGCCAGTCGTAAAAGTTTTGTTCCGCATATTGGCGTCTGTTAGACGGCCGGGGCGCCGCCGCGTACTTACATCCCGATGGCCAGATATTAAATGGATTATCACGTTAAGTTGATCTTAGTCTCAAACAGGACTATCGTATCCTTAACGAACGTTTAAGTTGATCTTAGCCGCAACGCGACTAATGCATTCTTAAACTAAAAACACCAAACCCAAATCTAAGTAAATGCGGATATGGACTAATCCACGTCCTACGGGCGACGGCATTACTCAGTCTCCGTATACAATCCACGGGCAACCACAAACAAAACAAACACACACGACACGAAGTGAAATTCTGGAGAAGGAGAAAGTTGTTACCGCGATGCGGTAGCGTAATTAACTGCAGGGGCTTGCGCCTGCAGGGAAGAGCGTCCCCACAATCAAAAACCCCTCAAGCGAGGGGGAATCTGACGAAGTCTGCTACACCGGCCGCATCCGTCTAAACCTCCGATACACGGTGCCATAAATCAACTTGGCATCTTCGGAGAGGTGGACGGATAAAACCAAATAGCATCTGCGCCGTCTTTCGGAGGGGAACAGATTCTGGCATGCCCGGTGGGACCTCTTCCTCTTTCCACTCCACACTTCATGTGTCGTCTTCGCGAACCAATCGCGGTTTGTTAAATGGTTGCCTTCGGATTTCAAGTTACTAAGATTTGGTCTTTTGCCTGGCGCAGAACATAAGATTCAATGGCCTCTAATTGCACCAACTGCTCGAAGTGCCAATGCAACAGACGCTCCACCTCACCTGGAGGTGTAGCATATGGGCCCCAAGCGGCTTCCTTCCTCGCTCTGCCGGTAGACCAGGTGACCCAAGCCACCACCGGCCTGTTTTTCGGGACCATGATCCCGCCTTCAAGATTCTCTATGCCAATACCTGCACCGGAAGTGAACAAGAAGTCGGTCTTCGACCGGCTCACTGCTACGACGGCCCCTGTCAATGGGTCATCCATTACCAAGCCAACAACCTCTGTCTTTGCTAGGCTGGATCAAAACTCTGAGGGGCCCACCAAGAAGCCTGTGAATCCCAAGATAGCTGTCCCAAGGAAGGCAATAGCCACTGCTCCAGAAGTCGTCAAGGCGGCTTCCCCTGTCAGAGAGTCAGTCTTTTCAAGACTGACGATTCCTGCTCCTGCCCTTGCTCGAGGATCCGTCTTCGACAGGTTGAATATCACCCCTCAAAAGACAAATTCAGTCTTTAAGAGGTTAACACCAACGGCGCCTCATTCAGACAGGGGGCAAAAAGAAGATGTCTCAATCTCCGAACCAGTCCCAATGGCTCGTCATGCTCGACGTCGCCATTGGCAACTAGTGAGGAAGGCAGGGGGCAACATCCCCTCAGGGATAACTCCACAGGCTCCAGTGGTGGAAATCAACGCTGCTGTTCCAACTGGGAACAACTTTGAACTGCTGAGGAGGGTATGGAAAAACTCTCCAACCGCTACACTGAAGAGATCTCTTCCACCTGCGGAAAGAGCTCCAGAAACGAAGCAAGAACAGCCCCCTCAACGGCTGTCCTCAAGAATTTATAAAGTTTGGCGGAGGATTCAAGACTCTGTGATCAACCCAGATCACTTTCGTCAACGAAAGAAGACGAAGGTGCAAAAAGGAAAAGACCGTCCTATTAAACAGCAGAGGACAACGATCACCAAGATGCCCACTTCAACGACCCCTTCAACTTCAACGGCCCACAAAAGAAGAAGGCCGGAGAAAACCCCCGCGCCCGCGGCAAATGCCAAAGGTGGTGAGCTTAAACGCCCTAAGTCCGGGGGTATGATAGTTCATACAGTTTATGTGGCATCAGGAAAGGAGAATAGCCGCATATCAACAGGTCATAGACCGCACACGAGGTCAGTGACCAAGGCTCAGGAGCAGCAGCAGAAGCTCCAAGAAATGATGAACGCTATGGCCGCACTTACAGGGCCAAAAGAAAACCCTGAAATGTCCTCGGATGAACGCCAAGAGGAAGAAACCGACGCTGAATTCCTTCGTCGGATATTGGAGAAGAAGGACAAAGAGGCTGCTGAACAAGCATCCAACATACAGCGTATGGGCCTCCTCTTCCAAGACATGATAGGAATGATGATTCAACAAGATCCACCTGCTGAAGATCCCTGATCATTCTTTAACACGATAAGGGAGAGACGTCGAATCCTCCACCGGCTCTATCCGCAGCTAAAGAGGATACCATCTCAAAAGCTGATTTGGATGAATACATCGCCCAGCAAATACGGGTTCATCATGCAACCGAAGCGGCTGGTCAGGTCGTAAAAACGGGGCGGCCATATCCAAGTTGGTACGATCAAATTAAGTACCCACCCGGTTATACGATTCCCAAGTTCCATGTCTATAAGGGGACGGGCAATCCTCACCAGCATGTTGCCCAGTTCAGGGCACTTTGCGGCAATACCGGTGGAGATGACAAGCTTTTACTGCGCCAGTTTGTTGGAAGTTTATCGGATACGGCGTTTGAGTGGTACTCTGAACTCCCGAACGACTCTATCAAAACCTTCGCGGAGATGGAGCTACTGTTTACTCAACGTTTCTCAAGCGCCAGTGAACGTACCCGATGACGGCACTGATTAACGCCAGGGTAAAACCCGGTGAGACGTGGGTTCAGTATGCTATACGATGGCGGAACTTATGGTCGAAGTGTGAGCAGCGCATTGAAGAAGCTCCCGCGGTGGGTATGTTTGTGGGAACCCTTGATCCGCAAGCAACTATCTCACAATTCATGATGTTTTTCAAGCCAACTACCTTCCAGGCCTTGATTGACAAACTAGCGCAAATGGATCAAATGGGCCATAAACCCCCTCTTCCAAGGCCAGACTCCCGAAATGACAAAGGGAAAGGAAAAGCAATCGTCATCGCTAATGCTCAACAACAACCGAGCGACTCGAAGCCGGTTGCTCGTCAAAATAATATGCGCCCGTACGTACCCCTTGAGGATAGGATGGGACGTCCTTATTCCTTTCCCCGCGATAAAACGAGAAGGTTATTCGAGCTGGCGTTGCGCAACAGACTCATAAATTTGCCGGATCCAAAACGTCCGTTACAACCAAGTGACGTCAACGAGCCCAACTACTGTCCTTATCATCGAGTACTAGGCCATCCGATCGAAGATTGCTACGTTTTCAAAAATTGGCTTGAAAACCAGTACCGACAGGGCAAGTTCGCGTTATCTGACAAATGGAAGGTGAATCCCCCGCAGCCCCACACCTCTAAGGGGACGAATACGCCGGGGGCAACATGCTCCGTCATTGAAGAAGCTCCTTGGAAGGTTGTATTATCAACCAAGACAAAGAGGATGCTAAACGATCTTCATACATGTCCAGCGATCAAGTGGAAGAACCCGTTGGAACCGCAGGTCATTGAAGGGATGTTGAAGCCACGTCCAACTCCAAAGACCGATGGTGGCGGTTCAAGCACTTGCAGCCAGCCGTCAAAATCTTCAAAAAAGAAGAAGAAGAAATCTAAGAAGCCCGTGAAACCTAGCGACAAGCGCACGGACCTGCAAAAACAAATTGACGCGCTGGAGGAATACAACCAAAAGGCGCGGACTCCCATTACGCTCCAGGAGTTCCTCAATTACGTTTTTCAAGAAAAAGATGAGGGAGAAAGTTCATCGGATGAATCCGAAGAATATGTGGCGAGCTGTCATATGATTTCCCATTCGATCACGAACGATGAGGAGACTCCTTGCACCGAAAAGCTGGGGGCAGAGCCTGAACCAAAAGTTCTGGGGCCATCAGATGAAGTAATTGACGCATTCCTTAACGAAGCTCGATTAAAAAGTAAAGCTGATCGAGAACGCGAGACGGCTATATTTGAAAGGGCCAAGCACCAGCGACTTGATGAAGGAGCTGAGACGATCCCGTTGGAGCTAAACACCTCCGCTACAGACAAAAGCCAATTCAAGATGAGGAAAAAGTTTGCTAAGGCCATATCAATGGGCATGAAGCTACCATCTTCTGAAGGAAACATCACTGGTGAAATGGAAACGCACCCCTCCTATTGCTTATATCATCAAAAGATTTCGCACCCCACTCAAGAGTGCAAAGCTTTCGATAGATGGTGGCAAGGATATGTTGCTCATCGACAACACTTTAAGCGAGAAAAGCGCAAAACTCGTCGGGAACAAAGAAATACGACCGAAGGGCTTGAAAGAGCTACCGGCGATTGTCGCATGGTTAACACTGGCGGGCCACAAGTGCCTACATTCGGGAGCGATTCTGATGAAGAGCTGGAACTTGCCCTTCTCTTTAAAGAGTCCACTTCGGAAAAAGAAGAAGAGCCGAAGGTCTGCGAAAATATTCGGCTGCGGAATCGGACGCTGCCTGAAAAGAACCTCGGACCCTCAAGCAGAAAAGATAAAGGGAAAGAAAAGGTCTCTGAAGATATCGTCTTAGAAGACCAAGTTCTGGAGGAGCTAGCCGCCAAGGACCCACTAAAGAAGAATAAGGTGGATTACAACGTCTTAGCGCATCTGAGGAAGCTACCCTCACAGCTCAGCATTCTTGACGCTCTTTTGCTATCAAAAGAGGCGAGAGATTCGTTAATTAAGGCACTCCAAGAGCCGGAACAATTCCAAGCTTGCCTGGCCGAGGAAAAGATGAAGGATGAATTGGAGGAAGTGCACACGACCGATGTTACTTTTGGCGATGAAGACCTTCTCCTTGGGACGTGCGAACACAACCGCCCCCTTTATGTCTCAGGATACTGCCACGATATTAAGATAGGCAAAATCCTGATCGACAATGGATCCTCCGTTAATCTCCTCAACGTGCGGGTGTTAAAAGAAATCTGCATGAGCGTCCAGCACCTTGCTCGTGACAAGATCACCATCTCCGGGTTCGATTCACTGTCGTCAAGAACTCTCGGGTCTGTGATACTGACGCTACGCTTTGGGCTACTCGTCACGGACATTAAGTTCCATGTCATAGACGCCAAGACATGCTACAACGCTTTGCTCGGCCGACCATGGTTACACGAGTACAACATCATCCCTTCTACACAACATCAGTGTATGAAGTATTTTAAGGATGGTTTTGAGTATACCGTGACGGGAGAACTGAACCCGTTCTCTGTGAACGAGGTCCGCAAATACGAAGACGCCAAATACTTCTTACCGGATTTCGAAGACACGAAGAAGTGTCATAAGCCGGAGAATAAAACTAACGCCACCAACCCTGTCTTCGGCAGTGATACTGAGGAGGAAGAGGAGATGGTTTATTCGGGTCCGTCCCAACACAACAACCCGGGACCATCGGCTCCTACATTGATCTTTGGTAGCGACTCGGAAGATGAGATCCGTGTTGTATTCTCTGCTCGACCTTCAATACGAACGTCCGCTGATGAAGAGCAAATTCTACAAGTCTCCATAGTGCCACTTAAACACCAGAAAGAACTGGATGCACTTAATATTTACAATGTAGAAGAGCTACAAACATTCTACATCCCTCCCAGGCGAGAAAGCGAGAAAGCAATTTTGTTCTACCGCTCTGAAGAAACCAAGGTGGAAAAAGAAACCTGGCATGGCGCGGATCCCACGCTCGACAGGCTTCAGCCTATCCATCTTCCCAGATATTATACAGAGGGTTTGAAGAAGCTGCTGAAATGCCAAGGGATATCCTTCAAGCAGACCGTTCGGAAAGCCAAGTTCTATGACAAAGTCTGGAACGTTCCCGGGACTCAACGCAAACTGCCTAATGGGAAAATGGAAACAATTGGGCTTGGATACATCGGGTCAAAGAAACGAGAGTTACTACCCGGCTGCTACGTCGTGTATGACCTTGATGAAGCGACGGATGCTCAATGGGAGGACGCTAATCCTAAGCCAGTGAAAGTTCCAGATGCAAAGGAGCCCAGTCCGTCGTTCGAGGAACAAATGGACAAACTTATAAAGAAAGCTGGTCAAAAAGTCCGAGAAGATCATAACCGCGAAATGGTCATCTACGAGAAAGCTAGGACGCAATGCCTTCTCCAACAGGCCGTGAAAGATGAAAAAGTTGTTCCCTGTCAACCTGTTATAAACAAGGCTCGACGCAAAAGCAGAAATAAATCGAAAGGCCGAAAAGGCGCTCAACAGCAGCAAAGCAGGGCTAAGAAGCCACGCAAACGGGAGTCGAGCGTTATTGATCTATCCCTCATGAAGAAAATGGGTCGAGCGTACTCGTTTCCTCGGGACAAGACGAAGCAGATACTTGATCTTGCTCTAAAACATCAAATGCTTACATTGCCGGAGTCTAAAAACCCTGAACAAGCGGGCGAAGTCTCACACCCGGACTATTGCCCTTACCATCGAGTAATAGGGCATCCTCTTGAAGATTGCTTCACCTTCAAGAATTGGGTCGAAGATCGGTATCAGCTTGGCAAGTTCGCTCTATCCGACAACTGGAGGGTAGCACCGCCACAAAAGCACGAACCCAAGGCCACGAAAGGAGAACCGGTTCCACATTGGGATTGGAAGCGAATTCGCACCTGTCACATGATTACAATATTAAAAGAAGAGCCCGAGGACATAGAGGAGCTCCCTTGGTGCTTCGAAAACAGCAACGACGAGATAATCTCAGAATTCCCACCAGCGCCAAAAGAGCTGGAAGATGGAATCCATACCACTGCAGATAACCTCAAGAAGATTGAGTTGGGGACAGCAAACGATCCACGGCCGACATTCATCAGCGAGTTACTATCTGAAGAAAGGGTAGCTGCGTTAAAGGATGTGCTCCTGCAGCATAAAGATTGCTTCGCGTGGAACTATTCCGAAATGCCGGGACTAGATCCAGAAATTGCTGTACACAGATTGGCGATATCCCCGGACATCAAGCCAGTCAAACAGGCACCAAGAAGAATGCGGCTCGAGCTTGAAATGAGTATCAATGCTGAAGTCAAAAAGCTGATCGACTCTGGCTTCATCCAGGAGGTTCAATATCCGGATTGGATCGCCAACATTGTCCCGGTGATGAAGAAAAATAGGACTGTACGCATATGCGTGGATTTTCGGGATCTCAATAAAGCTTGCCCGAAGGATAATTTCCCAGTGCCAATCACCGAACTGATGATAGACAACACGTCTACTCACGAGGTTTTCTCCTTCATGGATGGCTCATCAGGGTATAATCAAATAAAGATGCATCCCGAAGACCAGAAGCACACAGCCTTCAGGACTCCTCTGGGTATATTTTGCTACAAGGTAATGCCCTTCGGTTTAAAGAATGCCGGCGCCACTTATCAGAGGGCCATGACGAAGATCTTCGATGACCTTATACACGAAATCGTCAAATGTTACATCGACGATCTCGTGGTTAAAAGCAAATCATATGAGGAACATCTCGAACATCTGAAGACCGTATTTCAACGCCTTCGACAATACAATTTGAAAATGAACCCGCTCAAGTGTGCATTCGGAGTTTCCTCAGGCAAATTCCTGGGATTCATTGTTCGACACCGAGGTATTGAAATAGATCCGTCAAAGATCAAAGCGATCATGGAAATGCCTCCACCAAGGACTTTCAAACAGTTGCGATCTCTCCAAGGGAAGCTCGCATACATACGGCGATTTATAGCCAATCTTTCAGGAAAGTGCCGTCCCTATAGCCACCTGATGAAGAAGGGAACCCCGTTCGTCTGGGATCAAAAATGCTAAAGCGCACTAGACGAGATCAAGCAGTACCTGCAAAACCCTTCAGTGTTGGCTGCTCCGGTTAAGGGAAAGCCTCTCATTCTTTATACAACCGCCCTCGAAGGTTCTTTAGGCGTATTATGGGCACAAGAGAACGATCAAGGGAAAGAAAGAGCACTCTACTACTTAAGTCGAGTTCTACTGGGGGCAGAAAGCAACTACTCCCCCATCGAAAAACACTGCCTGGCGTTGATCTTCGTGATAACAAAGCTCAGGCACTACGCGTTGGCGCATGAGGTCCGTCTCATTTCAAAAGTGGACCCCCTTAAATACTTGATGTCAAAGGCCATATTGACGGGACGACTCGCTAAATGGGCCCTACTCTTGATGGAGTTTTCGATCACGTATCAACCTCTCAAGGCAGTGAAAGGTCAGGCCATCGCCGACTTCCTCGCTGAACACCCGATACCTGCCGATTCTCCTCTGAATTACGATCTTCCAGACGAACATGCGTTTGATGCAATCGACGGTGATAGTACCCGATGGGAGCTTTATTTCGACGGAGCATCCTCCGTAAGGAAGCGCAAACAAAGTACCCCTATAATCAAATCGAGGGTAGGACTCATCTTTGTAACTCCACAAGGAGCGATAATGCGCTTCGCTTTCTCCTTAACAGAGCCTAGGACAAACAATGAAGCCGAATACGAAGCTCTGATAGCGGGCCTCGAGATCGCCATCGACATGGGAATTGAAAATCTCCTCATATATGGAGATTCCCAACTGGTCGTTAGTCAAGTAAACGGCGACTACCAGACATGCAAACCAGAATTGGTGAAATACGGGGAAAAGGTGCAACAACTGTTGACCCAAATTCCCTCCTGTACATTGGAGAACATAGCGTGTGCAGAAAACAGCAAAGCAGACGCGTTGGCCAAACTTGCTAAAGAGCTGGCTGACGACAACTTCGATGACGTTAGAATCGTGGTACAAAACCGTCGAATGCTTGCCCCACCAGAAATATCCCCAGAATTATTCGAAGAAAAGGGAGCGAGCGAGCAGACAACTCTGCAAATAAAAGACCCGGAAAAGGCCGAGGATTGGAGAGAAGTCTTCATAGACTACTTTAAGTCCCACCGAATGCCTGAAGAAGCGTCCACAAGACATCAGCTCATGAAACGAGCTCTGTCTTTCGCCTTCGTCAACGATACTCTGTATAAGAGGTCGATTAATTCTCTATGGCTAAGATGTCTCGGACTTGACGAAGCGAAAAGAGTCGTTCAGGAAGTTCACGACGGACTCTGCGGGTTCTCACCAAGCGGGCCCAAAGATGAAGTTGAGGATAAAACGGATGGGCTACTACTGGCCCACGATGATTCAGGACTGCCTCGAATATGCGAAGCAATGCCACTCATGCCAAATTCATGGGGATTTCATCCACCAGCATCCAAATCCACTCCATCCAACGGTGGCTAGCTGGCCGTTCGAGATGTGGGGAACTGACATAGTCGGCCCCATCGAACCCGCATCGTCTAGGGGACATCGTTTCATCCTGGCGACAACTGACTACTTCTCCAAATGGGCAGAAGCAGTACCACTGAGGGAAGTGAAGACGGAGAATATCCTCCATTTCTTCAAAACGCATGTCATATATCGGTTTGAAACTCCGCGACGGATCATCTCCGATAACGGGCCAGCTTACAGAAGCCACAAGATCAGTCGCTTTGCGCAACAGCACAATATAGACTGGAGATATTCCTCGGTTTATAATCCGCGAGCTAATGGTCTAGCTGAAGCCTTCAACAAGACCCTGACAAGGATCATGAAGAAAACAGTGTCCCGAAATAAGAAAGACTGGCACGAGAGACTGCAAGAGGCTCTTTGGGCGTATCGAACTACGTTCAAGACGGCCACGAACACAACGCCGTACGCGTTGGTATTTGGGACGGAAGCAGTACTGCCCCTCGAGATAGAGTTACCCTCTCTACAAGTGGCAGTCCACTACGAGCTGACGGACGAAGAAAATGCTCACCTTCGGATTGAGGAGCTTGACGCCCTTGATGAAACCCGGCTCATAGCACAGCAAAATCTGGAAGTTTATAAAGCAAAGATGACGCGCTCATATGAAAGATTGACCCGACCGAGGACATTCCGCCAAGGCAAACTCGTGCTAGTGGTCAAATGGCCTATGATCCCCAATCGCGCTAAGCGGGGAAAATTCGAGCCAAACTATGAAGGCCCATACATCATAGATAAGGTCTACCAGGGTGGGGCCTACCTACTCATAGACATGCACGGTGAAAGGCCTTTCAGACCAATAAACGGTCGCTTCCTAAAGAAGTACTACGCTTAATGAGCCGTAGCCTAGGTCAATGGTAGATGACGACGACTATGTCCGCTCGCTATCTTCCTAAGCTCAAGCTTTATAAGCAGTACCCAGCTTTCTCAATAGCGGACCGAAATGTCCTTAAACTAATAGCAGACCGAAACGTCTTTAAACTAATACCGCAGCATCCTTAGGCTGACGAGATGAATAAAAAAAAATAAATAATAAAAATAAAATAAAATAAAATAAAAAAACGGTATGTCCATAAGCAAAAAGGGCACGGATGAAAACCCGAAAGGGCTCCGTGAGTAAAGACAGCAGGGCTACCGGCGAGTGTTCGTGAAAACCCGAAAGGGCGCGACCTCGTAAAAAAGAAGGAAAAAAAAGAATAAAAAAAATGGTATGTCCATAAGCAAAATGGGCACGGATGAAAACCCGAAAGGGCTCCGTGAGTAAAAACAGCAGGGCTACCGGCGAGTGTTCGTGAAAACCCGAAAGGGCGCGACCTCATAAAAAAAAGTGTAGAAATAAAAAATAAAAAAAAAGGTATGTCCATAAGCAAAATGGGCACGGATGAAAACCCGAAAGGGCTCCGTGAGTAAAAACAGCAGGGCTACCGGCGAGTGTTTGTGAAAACCCGAAAGGGCGCAACCTCGTTAAAGAACACTTACAAGATCCTCTCGACCTTGTAAGGAGAAACCACCCGCGTGAGATCCTTACGACTCACAAGGGAGCAACACATTTAGGGATCCCCACGATTCCTAAGGTGAAAATACACTTGCGAGATCCTCACGACTCGTAAGGAGAACTCTCTTATGGGACCCTCACGGCCCATAAGATTTGAAAGTCTTAAGTTACAGAGACCTAAACCTGTGCTTAAGCAAACCCCCACAAACTTCCAATATTGCCCTACAAGTGGTTCAATACTGACCCTTGTATACAATCCACGGGCGAAAATAAACATTTCCCTAACCAAGTCTCATCCGTGACTGGGGATATGTTCGTATGGTGAGCGACCCTTGTAAGTCCTCTCGATTTACAAGGAGAAAACCCTCCTGTAGGATCCTTACGACTTACAGAGGAACATGCACTTAGGAATCCTCACGATTCCTAAGGAGAACATACGCCTACAAGATCCTCACGACTTGTAGGGAGAAATACCTTTGTGAGACCCTTACGGCTCATGAAGTTAAAAGCCTTAGTCCACAGCGCCTTAACCCTGTTCGCTAAGCCACCTTTGTTCGACATCGACAGAGGCAAATGATGATTCGCTCCTGGTAATATCCCAGTTGTAGCGGTGCTGATGCCGAAATCGGTTTACAGCGAAAAGCCAATAGGCCGCACATGCATACGAAATAGCCGAAATGATAGGGCAACTTGCAATAAAAAGCAGCAAGTAAAAATGTATGCATGCAAAATAGCCGAAATGATTGGGCAACTCGCAATAAAAAGCAGCGAGTAAAAATAAAATAAATAGCCAAAATGATTGGGCACCGCGAAAAATAGCCGAAATGATTGGGCAATCGCGACCTTCGCGATATAAAAGCTGAAATGATAGAGCATCGCGGTGATGAAACAAAAAAAATGATGATAAAACTTTGGCCCTACAGTTAAGATCACATCGATCCCTGTATACAATCCAAGGGCGTAAACAAAGAGGGAACCATACTTTCCCAACAGGCTTCGCCATAAGACGAAGCCAAACCTCGACGGTTCATTCCAACTCCGAAGAAACCAGTGTCTTCAGCAAACTCCTCGACTCACGGATACAAACACTCCTTAACGAGAGCCTCCTGATCCGCGTCGACTCGCAGAGCCACCAGTGCCTCCGTGGGAAATTCTCGACTCGTTTCAAACCCCAAGGAAACAAATAATCCTTGGCGCTTGGGAAACAAATAATCCCTAGCAAACTCCTCGACTCACGGATACAAACACTCCTTGACGAGAGCCTCCTGATCCGCGTCGACTCGCAGAGCCACCAGTGCCTCCGTGGGAAATCTTCGACTCGTGTCAAACCCCAAGGAAACAAATAATCCTTGGCACTTGGGAAACAAATAATCCCTAGCAAACTCCTCGACTCACGGATACAAACACTCCTTGACGAGAGCCTCCTGATCCGCGTCGACTCGCAGAGCCATCAGTGCCTCCGTGGGAAATTCTCGACTCGTTTCAAACCCCAAGGAAACAAATAATCCTTGGCGCTTGGGAAACAAATAATCCCTAGCAAACTCCTCAACTCACGGATACAAACACTACTTGACGAGAGCCTCCTGATCCGCGTCGACTCGCAGAGCCACCAGTTCCTCCGTGGGAAATCCTCGACTCGTTTCAAACCCCAAGGAAACAAATAATCCTTGGCGCTTGGGAAACAAATAATCCCTAGAAAACTCCTCAACTCACGGATACAAACACTCCTTGACGAGAGCCTCCTAATCCGCGTCGACTCGCAGAGCCACCAGTGCCTCCGTGGAAAATCCTCGACTCGTTTCAAACCCCAAGGAAACAAATAATCCTTGGCGCTTGGGAAACAAATAATCCCTAGCAAACTCCTCGACTCACGGATACAAACACTCCTTGACGAGAGCCTCCTGATTCGCGCCGGCTCGCAGAGAAACTAGTATCTCCGTGGGAAATTCCCGATTCGTCTCAACATGCAAATGAAGCCTCAGGCAGCAGGGACTAAAAAACTTGCTTCCTGAACCATGGGACCCTGCAAGTCAATCCAAAGTGGTCTCTTGCATACTATTCACGGGTCTCACTCTCCAAAGTCGAATTTCGGCGAGGAGGGAAACAACTGCTTGCGGGTCCTCTCGACTCGTAAAGAGGGAAAAATTCTCTTATAGGATCCTTACGACTTATAAGAGAAAACCACACTTAGGAATCCTCACGATTCCTAAGGAGAAAACCCACCTACGAGATCCTATCGATCCGTAGGGAGAAAAGTCTCTATAAGACCCTCACGGCTTATAGAGTTGAAAAGTCTTAGGCAGCAGATCTGAACCTGCGGCCTAAGCCATCGCTATTTCTTAAGAAAGTCAAGATGCGTGCTCTATTATCCGTCAACCATGTTTATTAAGATAGCATGCCGATGATAAGAGAAAGAAGAAAGCTACAGAAAGAACATCCGATTTACATTTGATCAGGCGTTCGAGACGCATTCATTTATGCGTGGGCAGGAGACTCAGGACGAGAAATAAGACAAGCTGAAATTAAAAAAAGGAGGGTTTCCATTCATATTGCTAAAAATTCATACAATCACAAGAGCAATGAATAAGAAACATTATTCAAATTATTACAACGGTATAACCTCAGATCCGGGGCACGGATTGAGGAATTCAAAAGTAAGGCCATCCAGAGTTCTTCTGGCCTTTCTAATTATTCTTATGCGCAGCCTCTCGCGCTCTTCTGTGTCAAGATCCTCGGCAAGCCCCCCCGGCCTTCGATAAGCAGCAACTATCGTCGTCTGCTGGAAGATTTGGTGTAGGATGTCAATGAGGCTGTCCCGCCGTTTCTTCGAGATCAGCCCCGTCAGGTACACTGAATGCACCTTGTCCTCGGCATCATCCAGCGTATTGAGCGGCAGGGCCTCGTGAAGACCCGGAAGTGCTCTCCATATTGCTCCCAGCACGACTTTCAAAAGAGCCGAACGACGGGGTAGCAGCCAACCACCGCTTGCGTTCAGACGACCCATGACCTCTGCACATTGAGCATCTGTAAACTCCTGGTTTTGTTGACGACCCTGTGCGCGGATATCGTCATAGGTGATGAACTCGTGCAAACTGTATAGATGCACCGCCATTATGCCTGGAGGAAATACCACAAGAAGATTAGCGATAGAAGAAAAATAATATACATAGAGGGCTAAATTCCTAGAGAGCAAAGCTCTGTTCAGGGATTAAAACCCATGAACGAAAGCTAGTGAAACCCCAATGGGGATCTCTTTAGATCAAAAGATCTGTGAGAGCAAAGCTCTTTGACTAAGATTAATTTAAATTAATTTGATTTACATTAATTTTACCTAAAGTTTCTAACTTTGAAAATGAGCAAAGCTCTGCTAGTGAAACCCCAATGGGGATCTTTTTAGATCAAAAGATCTATGAGAGCAAAGCTCTGCTGGTTAAGATTAATTAAAATTAATTTAATCAAAGAATCAATTTTACCTAAAGTTTTTCTAAAAACTTTAGAAAGGAGAGCAAAGCTCTGGAGTTCTTGAAGGCAAGAGCAAAGCTCTGAAGTTTTTTGAAAATAAAAATCTGAAAGATGATAAGCATCTGTGGGGGACCAAAGGTCCTATTTATAGGCATCAAGTGCCTCTTCGACTTCCGAAAGTTGTCACGGCGGTTGGAATTCCGCCACCGTTGCGCTCACGTTTGGGGCCACGTAAGCGCAACGGTGGGGGGGGCATTTGTTTACCCCAATCAGAGCAAAGCTCTGTTCAAATTTCGAGGCGGGAGATAAAGCAACGCTTCATCTTCCCCCAATCAGAGCAAAGCTCTGCTTTGAAAATTTAAAAATTTAATAAATGAAGCAACGCTTCAGATTATTTGCGCTGCGAAACACGCCACGTGTCAGGCGCAGATGCATCAGCACAGCGCCCAAGGCAGCACCCCCAATCAGAGCAAAGCTCTGCTTTGAAAATTTAAAAATTTAATAAATGAAGCAACACTTCAGATTATTTACGCTGCGCAACACGCCACGTGTCAGGCGCAGATGCATCAGCGCAGCGCCCAAGGCAGCACCCCCAATCAGAGCAAAGCTCTGCTTTGAAAATTTAAAAAGTTAATAAATGAAGCAACGCTTCAGATTATTTACGCTGCGCAACACGCCACGTGTCAGGCGCAGATGCATCAGCGCAGCGCCCAAGGCAGCACACCCAATCAGAGCAAAGCTCTATTTAAAGAAAAATTAAATGAAGCAACGCTTCAGCTACGCTGCGCTGTGCGCTGCGCGACACGTGTCAGCACAGATGCGCTTGCGCAGTTGCGCTGCGCTGTGCGCTGCGCGACACGTGTCTGCGCAGATGCGCTTGCGCAGTTGCGCTGCGCTTTGCGCTGCGCGACACGTGTCAGCGCAGTTGCGCTGCGCTGTGCGCTGCGCGACACATGTCACGCGCTGGGGCATCTGCGCCAAACAGAATTAAAATTTCAAGAAATCTTTTCTGTTCTTGTTAAAACAAGAAGATTTTCTTCTGCAAAGCAGAAGCCCTTGGATCAAAGATCCAACGGTGGGGAAAATTCCCCAAATCACTCAGAGAAAGATCTCTTTAACAAACTTAACTAATTTATGGGCATTATAAAAAGGACCCCAGACCTCAATTAAAAGGCATCAATATTTTCTAAAAAAGAGAGAGAGAAAGAGAACTCTGAAGAACTCCTCAAGAAAAAAAGGTAAAGACCTTCAAGAGAGGAAAGAAATCTCTTTTAATAAATCATTGATCTAAAAAACCAGATCAATGTTCTTCACATAATAAACAGTGCTTTGCACTTCTCATGAACCTCTGGTTCTCTAAAAGACAAGAAAACAACAAAATAAAAATGGTGCTTTGCACCTTTATGAACCTCTGGTTCTTGAAACAAGAAAAATTTTATTTTTCTTTGATCTAATTTAGATCAAGAGATCAAATAGTGCTTTGCACTTCTGTTCTTGAATCTAAAAGATTCTTAGTGCTCTGCACTTCCAAACTGCGCTGTTGCGCTCTTAAGAGAGCGCCACGTGTCAGCTATAGAACCACTTGCGCTACGCGCTCTTGAAAAAGAGCTTTGCTCTCTGGAATTGGCGCAACTCACCAGAGCGCGCCACGTGTCAGCAGCGCAACAGCGCAGCGCACTAGCGCAGCGCACTGCGCTGTTGCGCTTGCGCTCACCAGAGCATGACACGTGTCCTCACCACAAGCGCTTGCACTCAGTAATTGGCGCAAAGCGCCTGACAAATGCAATGCATTTCTTTCCTGAAGGGCCAGGCCCAATTAAAAATCTAAACATGCCTAATTAAATTGATGCTCTACATCATTTATAAATGGGCAGAGCCCAAACGAAATAATAAAAATGCTATGCATTTATAAAGGGGGCAAAGCCCAGACAAAACAGATGCCTTGCATCATTTATAAATGAGCAGAGCCCAGGATAAACTGATGCTCTGCATTTTTATGGGCAAAGCCCAAACAAAAAAAAATGGAAGAAATGCAATGCTTAAAAATGTTGAACATTTCCAACTGGACTTAGCTCAATTCTGGCCGTAAGTCCTTAAATTAAATTGAACTGAGCACAAATGCCCCCTCAAATCAATTTATATCCGGTTCGAGGGTACATCTCCGAACTCCTCTGACACTTCTCGTTGTAATCCTTCAACGACGTCAGAGAGGCGACGGGTCCCAACGACCACACATGAATATGGACTGCGGGGTCCTTAAACTCGTGGACCGGAACGTCCTTAAACTAATATTGGACCGAAACGTCCTTAAAATAATATCGGACCGAAACGTCCTTAAACTAATGATGGACCACCACGTCCTTAAACTGGCGATGGACCGAAACGTCCTTAAACTAATGATGGACCACCACGTCCCTAAACTGGAATATGGACCACCACGTCCCTAAACTGGAGCAATAGAGCCTCCAAATGCTCTTTTGCCGGATCTAAACGATCCCGTTTAAGTTGATCTTAGCCCCCAAACACGGCTAACGTATCCTTAAACATTCAAAAGGACTGTAAAAATCCAAATCAACTTTGGTTCAAGGGTACATCTCTGAACTCCTCTGACATCTGCCGTTGTAATCCTTCAACGACGTTAGAGAGGTGACGAGTCCCGATGGCCAGATATTAAATGGATCATCACGTTAAGTTGATCTTAGTCTCAAACAGGACTATCGTATCCTTAACGAACGTTTAAGTTGAACTTAGCCGCAACGCGACTAATGCATCCTTAAACTAAAAACACCAAACCCAAATCTAAGTAAATGCGGATTTGGACTAATCCACGTCCTACGGGCGACGGCATTACTCAGTCTCCGTATACAATCCACGGGCAACCACAAACAAAACAAACACACACGACACGAAGTGAAATTCTGGAGAAGGAGAAAGTTGTTACCGCGATGCGGTAGCGTAATTAACTGCAGGGGCTTGCGCTTGCAGGGAAGAGCGTCCCCACAATCAAAAACCCCTCAAGCGAGGGGGAATCTGACGAAGTCTGCTATACCGGCCGCATCCGTCTAAACCTCCGATACACGGTGCCATAAATTAACTTGGCATCTTCGGAGAGGTGGACGGATAAAACCAAATAGAATCTGCCCCGAATCTCAGCGTCAGGACATCGCGGTCCTATGCGCCGTCTTTCGGAGGGGAACATCGCTATTTCCTACGTGTCTGCGAGCGACACGAATGTTTACAAAGAAAAACCTTTTGGGATATTTCAAAACGGCGGAACGTATATTTGAGCATAACATATATGAATGTATATTTATTACCTTACAAATGAGCATCCGTCACGTGTGCCGTGAGCTATGCATCGCCCGGCGATTCGGAAAAGATTTGCATGTGTTTTATCCAGTTTTTAGAGGAAATTTAAAGGGATGCGTACTATATACGTATTATGATTTTGACAACAATATATTGGATTTCAGTAGTGGATTTCGAGATCTATATCTCCATTGTAACTCCGATGATTTGCGTGCAAATCCGAAAATTTACGTGACGCTTGACGGAGTTCGATTTTAAGTTTTGTACTCATTTTCAGGCGCACACGATGCGCTGTGGTATTTCTATATCTTCCGTGATTTCGGAGCCCCGTTGATTTGAGCTGATTATTGAAATGTTTTAGCATTTAGGGGTTTAAATTTAAATTCGGGGACAGAATTTATTTAAGGGGGGAAGATTATAACATTTCAGAAAATATAAAATATTATTTTTGGAATTTAATATTAAAATAATATATTTCGCGAAAACTACCCGATTTGCGAATTTGGGGTTTTCGTAAAATGGTATAAATATATACCAATATTTGTGAAATAATTGGGGATTAAAATGATTTATTCATTTAAATATATATTTATTGGATTTGGCATTTTTATAATTAATTATATGCAGTTTAAATTAAACTCGATCAGTGCACTACTAATCGCGATTAGGCCAAATCCGTGTTCCTACATTTTTCCATGGTTAGTGCACTATGACATGTTGCATATGGTTGCATGTTGTTTCATTTGTGTTGTTTTATTGGTTTTATGTGTATTATGTGAGAAAAGAAATGAGAAGAAAAGAGTGTATTATTGGAAAGAAAGAGTGTGACATGGCATGAGCTTGTGAGAGGGTGAGAATAAGAGAGAGGGGGCTGCCTCATTTTCTCACCCCCATTGTTTTGCTTCAACTTCCTCATACTTCCTCCACCTCCTTTACCTCCTCTACCCTCATGTTTCATCTCCAATCCTTCACCAAAACCCTATACTCTCTTCATTAAAAGATGCACAACTTCATCCTCAACACTTTGGACCTTTCAAAATTGGATTTTGAAGACTTTGAGCAACTCAAGAAAATTCTTGAGTTGCCAAATGGGGTATATTTCTAGACTTTAGTTAAGTTATTGTGTTTAGTTATCCTATTGTTAGTTTAGAGTTAAATCGATATTGATTAGTGATGTTTGAAAATTCCTAGAGAGGGTTTGGGTGATTGTGTGGACTTATGATCTGTAGTGAGTGTTTACTTAACCCTTAGTGAGGTTTTACTGGCTAAGATCCGAGATTAAAACCAAAATACGAACTTAGAAACTTTTCGTGTCAGTTTTGTGACATTTTTGGAGGTCTACAGGGAATCTAGAGCAACCCGAGACCTTTATAAAAAAAAATCAAACATATACATTAACCTAGTTAGACCAATAGGAGACCACCATGAGAAGACGAGACCCAAACTCCAAGGTGGGGCCGGCGGGGGTGGTTACTGTAGCAAATAGGCCGGCCAAAATTTGGGGATTTGTGTTGAGGTTTTGCCTGTAGCTCACATACCTTATAACATAGCTACATTATTTTTAGTTTTGTTCCAAATTACATGAGCCAAAATCTGGGAGCGTGTTGGGGTGGTTTTGGTTATGTTTTCCGATATTGGAATTTTTTGTTTTGGTATTTGATATTGTATTGGGTCGTTGGATGTTTGTACGTCAACGACGAGGGTAGTTTGGTTGTTTTTGCATGCGTAGGCTATAGGTTCTAACCTATGAGCGCACCGTGTGCCGTATCGGTTTTCCGGACTTGATTTTAATAGCATTGCGACTGTGTATTTATTGTAGGTACCTTCGCGTGGATTCCGAGACGACGAAGCACATCGACTACGGCTGAATAAGGAGTTCCGCAGGTGAGTAGATCTATATCTACGGGGGAAGTCGGGTGGATGGCGTATAGTACCCCCGCAATTATAAAATGGAAACCGATATATAGGATATAGTCGGAGAAACCTATACTAGGAACCTACGGATATGATTAAAGGTTTTAGTATGAAATGATATGATTGATAAGGATGTCTCGAATTGATATATGAGGATATGAAATGTGGATGTGAATCGCGATATATATGTAGTGCAAGAGAATAAGTATGAGATTTGTAGTAGCATGATATGAGATCGATGAATACGACATGAGATTAATAAGATAGAATGTTTATATAAGATGACTTGATGTGATGAAAAGAGTATACAATGAGATATGATGACTTAGTTTGATATGTCGTTGCGGATGCGGGGCGATATGAGATAATTGATACCTTTGTCGGTCCCCTGATATGAGATTGATACGGATGTGACCTGAGATATAAGTATATATGTATATATATAATTATGTGAATGATGAGCGAGATGTCGTACGAGACTTTAGATCCGTACCCTCATTATTGTATAGGTCGATAGAATCCCTATTCTGTTTGTTGTCGCCGCACGCGATGCTTTACCGGATGATTAATCTATACCCTTGACTAGAGGATGCCGTACGAGGATTATACCATACGTGATGTTGTGAATCTGGATGCTGATTGATAGATTCACCGACTCGGAGATGTTATAGATATCTAATCCCTGTCTACGCCACTTAGTTTAGCCTTTAGGTAGATGTTAGATTAGATACGTATACCCTATAACATTTTGCGTACGATGTACTTTATGGTTCGTTCATGATATTCTCATTGCATTACATATACCTGTGCTAGTACACCTACAAAATTATCGATGATGCGTATGTTACACTTACACAGATTGCCGGCTCACACACTTTCATCGTCAATAATTTCTATGTCACTTACACAGTAGAATTGCTACATCATGCTATTACTCGTAATTGTTCAGTACTGTCACATGACTCGTTGGCATGATATACTTGTTATGCTCACATCATTATGCTATGTTGCATGATATACTTTTCTATGCTCACATCACTATACTATGTCGCATGATATACTTGATATGCTTACATTTCTGTTCTATGTTTACATACATCATAATTTATGATTATACACATTGAGATGTTGTTTTCATAAGATTCTGGATTTGAGAACCACGGTTATATTTCAAAAGAAATTATGTATTGTTTTAAAAACCCAAATTCTCTTGATATGATATTTCGATACGTCCACCATGAGTTTTCTCGGTTATGAGATTGGTGCGAAACCCGATTCGAGAAGCGGTAGGCACCGTCTGTGGGTACATGGTGGACCCGGTGAGGTACCCCGGGACAAGAAGACTTGTATAATTAGACGGTGAGCCTGGCAGGGGAGCACTACGTACCGGTGATAGTATTTAGACTCAGTGGTTATCCGGAGGATACCGACCGGAGTCGTGAGATGGATATGAGAGCCGACCAGAGTATGCGGCGCCTGAGGGCCGATCTGAGGATGCGGCGCCTGAGATATGAGAATTTACGTGTCAATGCTGGACATGGGTTTCATGATGTTTCGAGTGTCGGTGTTGGACACTCATGTTCCATGATTTTGATGTGTCGTTGATGGACACACGTTGGTTGATATCCTCATATTACATGCATATGCTTTCATGATATTTCGAGTGTCGATGTTAGACACTCAGGTTCCATGATGTTATTGTGTCATTGATGGACACATAGATGATATCCACATGCATACAGGCATTGATTATATTGTTGGTATATATGCAAACACGGTCACCCTAGATATCATCGTATTACCTTTATGATATAGTTGACCTAGGAAATCGTTGTTTTATTCGATTTCTATCTGCTGATGTTTTCTACTCACGAGTTGGAAACTCACCCCCGTTGTGCCACAGTTCTTGTAGGTTGACCGCCTGGATCAGTAGCGGTATCGCTGGCACACAGCTTGCTTTCGGGTGATTTTCTTTGGTAAGTGGGATATATTGGATCGTGCCACTCTTGTATTTACTATTCCGTTGTATCTAGTTAACTCCATCAATTAGAAACTAGTATTTGTATAAGTAGTAAGACTTAGCAAGATTTGTGGTTGCAAGACGTAGAGCGATAGATTATATGTTCGCTTGGTGGGTTTGATGTCTTGCTTTATTCATTATTCTTTTGTGTTGATCTTCGCTGTTGGGCGTCGTATACTTATACTTCTGACTTGCGTGTTTGTGATTTCGCCGATTGGCGAAGAGCTGGCTCCCGCTTGCGGATGCCTTTTATATTATCATGTACATGTGGTTTTGGATCAAAATATACAAGGGAGGTGCTGCCCAAATTTTTAAAAGACGAAACATGTTTTCAACTAGTAAAATCAACTTGCATTTTCATGTTCCAGTATCTATGCATTTAAGAAAATATTTGATTTCATCGTACCTTATTTTAAAACTTCACCTCTTTTATTTTCTTTAAAAGGTTTAGATTTCTGGGCTTCGGCTAACTTAATTTACATTACGCCTTTAGACGTTGCGTGATTTAAGTGCCGGTCACGAACTAAATTTTGGGTCGTGACAGTATGTGTGCGTGTGCCCGCATGTATGCTTGTGTGTGTATGTGTGTGTGTGTGCGCGTTCGTGTCTCTGTCTCTGTGTATGTGTTTGTGTATGTGTGTATTTGGGAGGGTGTGTGTTGCTTGTATGTATGTGTGAGTGCGAGCGCAACATACAGAATATGTATTTGGTAACAGTTATAACCCTAACCCTAATTAACCCTAACCCTAATTAACCATAACCCTAACCCTAACCATTAACCCGAACCCTAACCCTAATTAACCCTAACCCTAACCATTAATCCTAATCATAACCTTAACCTTAATTAACCCTAACACTCTAAACAATTAATCTTCTTAAATTAATTAACATCTATAAATAACACTAAAACATCTATAGTTATTGTTGGTTTTCTACTAAACTATCTTAAAATTTTACTAAAAATCCACTTTTGCTTGTAGCAATTTTACGAATAGCCTAAAACTTAGACATATCCCTAATCCTAACCCTAAACCCTAACACTCCCTAGCCCTAGCCCTAACCCTAAATCCCCCTTCGGCTCTAACCCTCAACTCAAACCCTAACTCTCCCATAGCTACAACACCACCACCACCATCAACAACACGAACACCAAGAACATCAAAACCAACACTAAAACACCAAGAACGACATTAAAAACAGCAGCAGCAGGAAAAATTCAATAACAGAATATTTAATTTAATTTTGGGAAAATATAATTAAACCAAAAAAATTAAATTCATACTTACCTCTTGACGATCGGTGGCGAGGTCTTTGACAGGGGATCGACGACGGAGGCTACGAGCTTCGGCAACAACCTCACTTCAGTGAGCTCTAGCGATAGCTAGGACTTTGGTCACAGCTTATGGTTTCGATCCACGGCGCTGGGCTTGACGACGGGGGAGAGGAGATGATGGCTTTGAAAGGGACGGCCACGGCGGCGATGGTATACAGCTCCGGTGATAGGCGAGACAGTGGCGGCGAGTGATCGAGGAGGAGGCGACGAGAGCATTTTTTAGGGAAAATTAGGGCTCGAGGAAAAGGGGCACGAGTTGGGAGTAGGCCCCACCACTTATATGATTTTGTCACGGTTATAACCGTGACGAAAACAAAAAAACCGTTACGAAATATTGGTCACGGTTTAAATCGTGACCAATTACTCATTACCGTAGCCCTATTTTATTGTAGTGAATGAGATTTAAAATCATAAGAAGCAAAATTTTGTTATTAAATATGTTAACCACTCTGAAGATTTATGTAACAACCAAACTAAAGCAATTAAAATTGTTGAGAAAACTCAAGAGAATGGTTAAGCATAATTTTATTGTTGATGGAGATCAAGTTAATGGCTACCCATGATCTTGTGGTTGAAGAAAATCAAGGAATCTATTTGCTCTTGATTGTTGAAATTGATTGTTATATTGCAAACAAATATATTTTTTTAAAAGTTAAGGCGCATTGCAACTATTTGTAAATATTCTATATATAGAAACATTCAGAACCTCTCATGTCAAGAGTGGCATTGCCAAATATTCTCATCTTAAAACACTTTTATGGTATCAGAGCCTATGTCATGCTTCAATGTCCATTGTCAAAAAAGTGTTAAATAAAGCTTCTATTTGTTTTGATAATAATCTTGATAATTCTGTACGCTCTTCTTGTCAAATGAGTAAAAGTCAGCGATTGCCATATTTATCTTCAGAAATTTTTCTAAATTTCCTTTAGATCTTGTATCAGAAGAGCCCAGGATTCTCTAAATCCAGTATTCTTTAAAATTTCACTCTGATGGATTTACCCAACAATTCAATTTCTTCTCTCTACACAACCAATATTTCTTCTTCCACTCTTCCAACTCTCACTTCTAGTCTTGATGGCACCATTTATCCTCTTCGGAATCTTCAACGCTTGAACATTGAAACAAAAGTGAGTTTAAACAAAACAATTTATTTTTGTGTTTTTAGAGTTGACCAGAATGTCCGAGGCTTCCGGCAGCGCAAGCACATATCGTTAATTATACCCTAGCATCGTAGAGCATATCTAAGACAAAATACCATACAAGTTCTCTTTAAATCGAATTATTTAGAGAGAAAGAGTGTGTGTGTGTGTGTATTAAACATTTGCAAGAAATAGACAGAACAATGAATATATATACTTATTCATTTATTCATTTTTGTGTACAATTTGAATGTAAAATATATTAACATTACAAAAAAATGTAAAATTACATGAAACTCTTATTTAAGAGTCGGTCTGCAAGACTTGGGAGTATTTTAGTGTCAACTTGGTAAAAGTTGATGGGCACTACCGTATGAGGGGGCCACATCACTTCATTTGAAGTGGAAAACCCTATATAAGGTCCACACTACTTTTTTTGAAGTATAGGTGGGACACCCTAAGTAAGGTCCCTAAGACACTCTTTGAAGTGTAGGAGGGACACCCTAGGTGGGGTCCACAGCACTTCCTTTGAAGTGGAGAGAAACATGCATGTTTCTCTCTCGGGAGACCAATCTTAGGGCCTCTTGAAGGGCTGGGAAGGGTACCGAAGCACTCGGAATGCATATTTTAGGCCTCCCGATGTTTGTTTTAGGACATGTCAGAAAACTCTGATATAGAGTTTATTTGAATGAAACTCATTTCTTTGGGTTTCATGCACATACTGAGAGTTTATGGAAATTAAATGAACACATAGGATTGTGTTCAAAGGTAAGAACATGGCCTTAAATCCATGTTTATATGATGAATGCAATGTTTTTTATATTGCATTCACTGACATAGATATACTTTGCATATTTGATAGATGAATAGAGCATTCCTATTCACTGGAAAGTTAAGAATAGGGTTTTCCTATTCATGAAGGTACTAGAGACATAGTTTTATTTCTTAGGACATGAATGGAGTATTCCATTCATATTTGTCTGTTATAGACATATTTCTATGTCTAGAAAGTGAATAATGTTTTCTTATTCACATATCAAGGGACATGGTTTTCATGTCCTATGAATAATTTTTTTCTCTCTATTCATAGATATCCTGAAGACATGTTTTTTATGTCTAAGGAATGAATAGGATTTTCCTATTCATATATATTTTCACTCACACGTTTTTATGTTCCTAAATGAATAGAAAATATTCTGTTCATTTATATTTGAATAAGAAAGACATAGGGTTTTGATCCATTTCCTTCTAGAAATAGTTATATCTATTTTTGTTCTATATATTAATAAATAGGGTGATCTATTTCAGAAATATGCAGAACATAGGGTAGCCCATGTTCTTAGTTCAGTTCATATTGGTCAAGAACACATTTGTATTCTAAGCCTTCTTCTTCTTGAAGAAATCCATGACCATAACTTCCAAAACCCTCTGTTGAGGCTGAAAATTTGTATAAGTTTTCATGATCCTCTCTCTGATCACAAAGAAGTAGAGAGAATGAGATAGAAAGAGATTAGAAGAGTGATGGAATGGAGGTATCATATTCCTATATCTCACCTTCTTGTTCCTCTTCTTCTTCTGCTTCTTCTTCGTATGCTACTTCTTTTGAGAACTTTGATAAAAGTTAGGGTTTTCGAGCACAAAAATATTTGATCCTTTCGATCAGTGGCTCATAGGAAGTAACCCCTCTATAAATGGAGAGTAGTGTGCAACTACTTACTTAGATATCAAGGAAGTGGGGGTGAAAATCCCCCCACTGTCACTTGAAGAATAGATTAAAGCCTATTTGAGAAGAGGGGTCTCGGCACTGCTTTAGGGAGCAGTACATCAGGACACCTCAATCAAGGGGCCTCCCGCTATCGGGAGGGGCATCTCGATGAAGGATGCCTCAGAAAAACTTATTTTTTGAGTTGTGTTGAGAGGACTGCCCAAGACAGGGTGTCTCACTTGTGATGAACAAGTATTTAACTTGTTCTTTTCATAGTTAGCCTCAGTTTTGGGGTTAATTGATCATGTTTTTGATCACTTCGCATGTATTTGTTCAAATACTTGTATAAGTATTTTAAATATCTTGGGAGTTAAAATTTTAACTCCAATAAATGCCCCCCAATAACGGATATACATAATTTTGTGCATATCTTCCATTGTTGCATTCTTTCATTCTTGAATCTTCCGTTGTGTGTTGAGTCTCCTATTTGTGTAGAGGACTTTCCACAATGGATTTTAGGTAGATTCTCCTTCAATATCTATGAATTTAAAGAGAAAATGTGAAAATCAATTTTGGTGTCACTAAATTTAGTGAGGTGAATTTGGTGGATTCTCCATTGTGAGGGCGACTTCTATAAATAGAAAAACTTTTTCTCCTAAGTCGGAAGGACACGAGATGATAACCCACCTTCGAGTTTCGAGGACCTGGGGGAATAACCCAAGTTCTATTTTGAAAGAATTTTTCCATTGTGAATAGAACTTTTACATAATGAAGTTAAGATGGAGAGATTTTTTTTAGTGACACAATACTCGATTTTGTACTTATCTTCAGTTCTGTAGATACTAAAAGATAATCTGCGAAGAAATTTGAGATTCAAAGAAAGAAATTTTAACGTCTTTGCGAACGATAAACTTTCTTTTTAGTCTTGCATTAGGAGTTGACACCGCAATGAGTTTCTCCCTGCGTAGTTTAAAGTCATCTCAGACGTGGATATTAGTTTACAGTCATCTCAGATATGGGTATTAGTTTAGAGTCATCTCAGACATAGAATATTAGTTTATGGTCATCAAGAACATGAATATTAGTTTAGAGTCATCTCGGACATGAATGTTAGTTTATAGTCATCTCGTACATAGATATTATTTTATAGTCATTTCGGATGTAAAATATTAATTTATAGTCATCTTAGACATGCATATTAGTTTAGAGGCGTCTCGGACATGTGTATTAGTTTAAAGTTGTCTCGGACATGAGTATTAGTTTAGATTCGTCTCGGACATGAGTATTAGTTTAGAGTCGTTTCGGAGATGGATATTAGTTTACAGACATTTCGGACATGATAGTCATTTTGGCGACCGTTTAGGGCGTGATTTCAAACCATTGAAATTAGTTTAGCGCTCATCATAAGGAAGGGCCACTTTGGTCCATTTTAGGACATGACCTCAGTGTATAATCATTAGTTCTAAGTCGTTTCAGATGTTAACTTAGTTTAGGAGTCATGGGGCCCTGTTTATTAGGGTCTTGGTTCGTTCATGTGTGAGGATGGGGCAGAGTACATGATATTCATATTCTGGCCGATCCATCTGCTTTGGTTGTCGCAAGACCTATAAGGAAAACCCGTAATATGTCTTTATTTTGCGACACGCTCAGGTTTGCTTTAGGTGCTTCCTTTTGGCTTGTCCGTGACATGCATATATTGCTACAGGACCTATATGGTAATGTGCATCCACTTTAGAATGCTTTGTAGACACATCCAGGTGCTGCCATTTAGGCGTGTTCATAGGGTGGATAACATCGCAGGACCATTGAAATAAGATTTCAGGCGTGTTCATAAGGTGGATAATATCATAGGACTATTGAAATAAGATTTTAGGTGAGTTTCCTTTTAGGATCAATCTAAATCTTGTTTCGGTGTTTACGCGATGTGAATATGTTACTATGGGACCTGTGGGATAGGGCTTTTTGTGAGTTTCCTTTTGGGATTAATCCCAGCCTTATTTTATGTCTTGCTTACTTTGTAGGCATATCCGCGGCGACTTGTTATAAACTATAATGAGCCCCCCTTGTTAGAGTGTGCTCGTTTTATCATGAGTCGGATCCAAAAATCCACAGGGTATTGAGACAAGGAAAGCTCACAGCTCGACTCACGAGCGGTGGCCATGGAAGGCTCGCGGCTCGGTGCTCAGCCAAATAGGAGGTCCTTTGACCTATATATCAAGGCGCTCGTCACAGTTCGGTAGACGAGGGTGCCGAGAAAATGGATGAGCGGCAGTAACGCCAAGGCACTCAACTCAATGAGCAGCAGCTAGGGGGGTCTCGCGGCTCGGTGAGCGGCCAAATATGAGGTTCTTTGACCTATATATCAAAGCAGTCGTCACAGTTCGGTAGATGAGGATTCCAAGAAAAAGATGAGCAGCAGTAACGCCGAGACATTTAACTCAATGAGCAGCAGCCAGGGAAGGCTCGCGGCTCGATGAGTAGCCAAATAGGAAGTCCTTTGACCTATATCAAGGAGCTCGTCACAGTTCGATAGACGAGGATGCCAAGAAAAATATGAGTGGAAGTAACGCCAAGGCACTCAACTCGAGCAGCAGCCAGGGAAGGCTCACGGCTCGGTGAGTAGCTAAATAAAAGGTCCTTTGACCTATATATCAAGGTGCTCGTCACAGTTTGGTAGACGAGGGTGCCAAGAAAAAGATGAGTGGCAGTAACGCCATAGCACTCAACTTGATGAGCATCTGAGTAGGAGGTTCTTTGACCTATATATCAAGACCCTCGTTATAACTTAGTAAATAAGGATGCTAAGAAAAAGATGAGCAGTAGTAAAGTCAAGACTCATCAAGTGTTGCCGATGAATTCTTTTATCGCTTTTTGCACCGACACGACGGTGCCTTAGACCATTGATGGGAGGCATGGGATGTTCCCCATGTACGTCCACGAGCTAGATGCGCCTCCATCGAAAACAATCTCTGTCATTAGGGGCTTTCCCAATTCAGCTCGAATTTTCGTTTAGCCTTTCGATTTGGGATTATGGGCCGTCGTAGGACTAAGACCAGTTCATCTACGGTGAAGGCTCTAGGTCTGACTAGTTTTCTATAGGCTCATGTCATTCATGCTCTATAAAGCTCTAGATTTTGCTGGGCTCTAAGCCGAGTGTCATCTAGAGTCTCGAGTTCTTCAAGTCTTAGTGCGACATTTTCTTCGGTTGTTAATTGATGCTGCCAAATCCTACGGTGTTTAGGCCCAGTCAATGAATTTTTAGAGTGGATCACTTATGGCAGAGGCTCCAAAGTTAGATCTTCAACTTGCAAGGGAAAGGACTTCGAAGGTTCATTTCGGGATCCTTCTCCGATGATAAAGTCAGTTCCTTTATGGTGGAGATTATGGTTTCTTTTTTTTTTTGGAGAAGATGATCTTCCTTGGTCCTCAAGTGAGAGGGTTTATATAAAGGTCTTTGACGGTGGTGATGTAATCGGAGGAGAATTAGTTAGTTATCTAGGGTTTCGTACCCTTGTGGGCTGCGCCTCTTGGGTGAAAATTCATGACATGGTCTTAGAATAGGGCGTCGTGGGCCTTGGATCTTGGGCCGAATAGTTCATGTAGCATCAATACCCCCTATTCCGAGTTGCCAACTTGGGTACTCAGGATAAAGTTTCTTCACGACTATTGGAATATGACAGTAATGGCCCCACGTTCTTGCTAAACACATTGCCCATGCGTTGCTCACTGTTCTGTCCAATCACAGGATCATTAATCAATCCCACTTCTTATAGAAAAAAGGAGCAAACCTGAAGAGGAAGCGTCACCTGCTTTATTCATTTAGGGTTTATCAAATTAATCCGCTATCGTCAATCTCGCCATCTCCAAGGATCTTTATCCTTTCTTCGGCGTCACTACCGTAAGTCTTCACCTTCTTTATTGTTGATTTCTTGTTATCATGTCCTTCGGTGATTTGAGTCCGTGGATCTTAAGAAAGTAAGAAGCTTTAGGTCTTCCCTGTAGATTTCATCTCTTTCTAATTGCTGTAGGTCTTCTTCTTCATCTGTTGAATTTAAAATAGACCTAATGTTTTCCATCTTGGACCCCCCTTAAGAGTATGTCGGTTTATACTATGAGTCGATTAACAATGGCTTTCGTTTCCCGGTTCCTCCTATTATTCAGCGTATTCTTAAGGATATAGAAATTGCCCCCTTTCAGATTGCTGCGAATAGCTAGTAGATGGTCCCTTTCTATGGTTAGAGGCCTATTCACCCGAGCTTCTCAATGCTTTCTTGAGAATGAGTTTTCCAAAAGAAGATCAACGTCCTTAGGTCCATCTTTAGGGCAAAATAAAAATTGTTGGGAAGCTTAAGTCCAAACATGCTAATTGGAAAGAGCAGTTCCTTTTTTATTGTAATTTTGATTTCCCCGATGAGTTCTTGACATCCTGGAGGGGAAAGAACAAGATTCCTATATTCAAGATGACTGTTGAGGGCCTCCCTTGGTCTTCAGGTCCTAGCTGAACATCTATAGTGCATCCGGGGGGGAGGATGATTGTGGATGATTTTTTTTACTGAGGCTAATCTCATCTTGTGTGGTCTTTCTTATCCTGATCCTGAATTTGATCTTTTTGAGGGACATGAGAGCCTCCAATGAAACTTGGAATGAGTGAAGAGAGGTGAGAGCATTGAGCCCCCATGTGGTAAGAGAGGATGTCTCTCGAGTTACAACTCTCTTCCCTTCCTTCTTTGCCAGAAGATTCATCTAAATCTTCCGGCCAACCTATCAAGGTTTCTCCCTTAACTGTTTTGACGCCCTCTGATCCCCTTCCCTCTATAACTTCTAGCATGGAGTGTCACGACCCGAAATTTGGCACATGACGGCACTTAAACCACGTAACGTCTACAGGCGTAACGCAATTCAAGTAGGCCGAAAACCCAGAAATCTAAACCATCAAAAGTAGTAAGTGATAAGAACATTGTTAAAAACTTTTGGGAATCTCAAGTAAAAATCTTTAACTTAAGTATTTTTCATAAAAATTTTGGCAACACCTCCTTTGTAAAAACTACCCCCGAAACGGGTACAACATAGAATATAAATAAAGCATCCCCAAACGGGAGAAAATCTCACCCACTGCGGAAAAAACCACCATAAGAAAATATACGACGTCGTAGCGAAGGAATGGACGGTATAAGTGAAAACAACATAAAAGATAAAACTGCAAAGAAAAGGCCGGCTCCCACAAACACGGCATCCAGAGTCACAAAATAATATACAATATCGTCCTCGCATCTTGTCTCTAAGTCAATACATGAAGTGATAGATGGAGAATGCTAGATACAATAAGATATACAATGAACATCATCGGATAACCGCAAAACCCACCTATAGCTACACTGCTCACAGTCAGCCGTAGAGGTATCCGCTGCGAAAAGATACGATAAGAAGAAGCCCTGCCGCTACTACTCTGAGGGTCAACCTGCAAAACACTGTGGCACAACAGGGGTGAGTTGCCAACTCGTGAATAGTAAATAACATCATGCAGGTAATCGCAGGTACGCACGTACTGTGATAATCTATCACATGCAAACTGATAGTATAATATGGCAATATGTATATGCAACGGTCATGAAAGCTACTCTATCAGGTACTACAAATACATGAAGCAATGCATATCAAATAAATGCTGAGTATGGGATAAAACATAACATCATCAATGAATCATCATCGTGGAAAATCCTGGTGTCCATCAACGACACCCCAAATCCCAATACCTCAGGCGCCGTCACCCTGATTGGCCCTTATATCCTGTAAGTCTCATGGAACCTGAGTACCCAGCATCGGCACTCGAAAACATCATGAAAACTCGTGTCCAACATCTACACGTAAATACTCATCTCTCAGGCGCCGCATACCCAGATCGGCCCTCAATATATCTCATGTCATAACTCTCGCACGGTATCCTCCGGATAACCGTCGGGTTCTATACTATCGCCGGTAGGTAGTGCTCCCCTGCCAGGCTCACCGCCAAACAATACGAGTCCTCTTGCCTCGGGGTACCTCACCGAGTCTACCATGTACCTGCAGACGGTTCCCCCTCGCTCCTCGAATCGGGTATCTAACACAAGTCTCAGAACCGAGAAAACTCATGGTGGACGCATCGAAATATCATATCAGGAGAAACCGGGTTTTCAAAACAATACATAATTTCTTGAAATATCCCCGCGGTTCTCAAATCCATAAATCACATGAAATCCATATCTCAATGCATAAATCCATCAAATCTGATATATGCAACATAAAACAGCAATATGAGCATATTAAGGAAAAACCGCTCTTTTAAATGAATCCGGTTTTAAAATATATCATGTGGTTCCTAATTCCTCCGAAATTAAGTGCAGCATTATATGAGGTGTACATATAACTATAACAAGATATGTGTATCTACGTGTAAGCATGTATGTATGATGCATTTCATATGCGCAATAGCACAACAATCAGCGTCTCAATGTCAATGACAATACAATATCACATAGGGGTATATGTAGCTGTGGCAAGGTATGTGGGTGTACATGTGTCACGACCCAAAAGTACCGAGCATGACTGGCACTTAAATTACGAAACGTCTCGAGGTGTACGTAATCTAAGTAAGCCAAAACCCAGAAATCAAAACCAAGTAAAGCAGTAGAGTGAAGGAAAAACCAATTTAAAGCAAATAGTTTAACAACATAAGCCGAAGTATGCATTTTTAAAATCTCAAGGCTTTTCTGAAAATTTCGGCAGAGTTTCCTTTGTAAATACTGACCCCAAACGGGTACAAAACCTGATAAAGCATATATAATGAAAAAGGCATCCCCAAGCGGGAGCTATCTCTTTGCCAAAAGGGCGGACAAAACCACACAAGCAATATAATATACAACACCGAAGGACGAGGATCAAAACTCAAAAGAAAGCCCATATCCACCAGAAAACTATAATAATACAAGCGCGACTCTAAGGTCTAAAGGATAAACACTGGTCTTCTAGTTCTATCAAATATACAAGTCTGGTTGATGGAGTTTACTAGATACAACTGAAATAATAAATGTACAATGGTGGTCACGATGCAAGTGAACCCACCTACCAAAGCAATCACCCGAAATGAAAGCAGTGAGCTAGCAAAGCCGTCAAGAAACCTGTACGGCAAAACCTACAAGAAATTGTAGCACAACGGGGGTGAGTTACCAACTCGTGAGTAGAAAATACCACAGAGCAGAAATCGTATGTATGACGCTATCCTAGGTCATATCAAGTAATATCCTCAAATAAATATCCTGATCCATCTACACATAAGTGCAATACCACGTGCTCGTGTCAGTGCCTCAAATAGCAACAAATCAGATATATGATGAATGAATGCATTACTAATGGAAACAGAATACATCATGAATGAGACAACTGTTTTCTTTATTTAATGAGATTTCTGTATGTATATAAATCGAGTATCATCAATGAAATCAACAGAAAAATCAGTGTCAAGCATCGAAACAAAACATATATCTCAATATCTCAGGCTCCGGCTATCCGGACTGGCCTGTATCATCAAAATCTCAATGTCTCAAAGTCTCAAATCTCAATTTCTCAATATCTCAATACCTCGGGCTCCGTCAGTCCGGATCGGGCCATATCATCAATCACACGACCACGAACGGTATCCTTCGGATATCCGCTACGCCAAACAATCACCAGTAGGCAGTCTGCCCCTGCCAGGCTCATCGTCTACAACTCGAGCTTCTTGCCCCGGGGTACCATACCGGGTCCACCATGTACCCGCAGACGGTTCATCCAACTTCTCGAATCGGGTCTCGAAAACCATCTCAGAACCGAGAAAGCATCATGGTGGACAATACTCATCATATCAAGGAAACCGCATCTATCTCTTTAAAACAATCATCAGTTTATAAAACTTTCACATGCGGTTTCCAAATCCAGAAATCTCAAGAAGGATCCGAAATCATAAAAATCATGATATCAATAAACAGTGAATACCGGCATAAATCTCCATAATACTGCATGACCAATGAATATATGAATGCATCCGATATCATGCAATAAATGCAATAGTTAAACTAGCATATGAAGGCTAAAACATATTGCAACTATCAACTAGCAAGCTATGTCAATGAATAGTATTCTCTAAAGTGTACGTGACATGACAATTACCGATGATGATGTGTGTGAGCCGGCAAGCAGGTGTATATGGAACATACACATCATCGGTAATGGTGCTGGTGTCCTGACAGTAGGATTTCATAATAATTACAAATAACATATGTATAAGCATGCAATACGATGAAATATCATGAATATACAGGAAGTGATGTAGTAATATCAACACTGAAGAATATACCTACCCAATATACGAGTCATACAGTTTGGTATTTAAAATACTCACAATTCTCCACTTTTGAAAAAAAGTATGACTCGAGCCCAGTCAAAAGAGCAAGGAACCTAAGTCTGAGTCGACCTACATATATATCTAGTAGTCAGTGATCTCGCCTCAATAATATCACGTACGATACAATAAATATATATATATAATATTCTCGAGTCAAGAGTGCGGATCTAATATCATAATTATATCTCGTACGGTAAATTTATCGAACGGCATCCTAAATCTGGGTACGAGTCAAATATCATATTTATCTCATTACTCATCCGATATCCTTATCATCACATATCGTGAACAGGGGGGTACTGATCTAAGTCTAGTACAATACTAATATCATCAACATATATGTACGCGTGTGTGTGAATACACATCGCCCATCAATCCGCTAATATCATGTCGTATCTCATAATACGAACCAAATCATATCACCGATCTTATGGCACCATGCCTAATCTCATCGACTCATCTCCAAATACCATATAATATCCTCATCATCCATGTATATGAATACGAATATATAAGACATCCTCTATACGCACAAGGAAGTAAATGTATGCGAGGGTGTGCATGTGCGTGTATGCAAATCTTTACTCTAGGGTTTCGTGACTAAGAAATCAACTAAAGTCCTTTCTTCAATTCTCGCTAACACTAAACCCCTAATCTCCTAAACCTTTTCTTGCTAGGTGTTAAAATCTCCCAATAACATATAAAAGCATATCTATATCACATCACATCATTTCTTACAACTTTGCGGGGTGCTATACGCCATCCACCCGACTTCCCCCGTAGATATATATCTACTCACCTCGATCTTCTCTTGCCGATGCCGATGTCGCCACGCGGTTGGTTGTCATCTCGAAGTCCGCATGGGGTGTACCTACAACCAATACACAATCGCAGACGCATATTAAAATCAAGTCGGAAAACCAAAACGGCACACGTTTCGCTCATAGGTTAAAACCTATAGTCTCGCATGCAAAACACAACCAATAGCCCTAGTCGTTGGCGTTCAAATGCCACACGACGAAATACAATGAACAATACCAAAACTTAAATTCAAAAACGCCACGAAATACAAGGCAGCAACTCAAGAAAATGGTCCCAGATTTTACCCTAGGTCAAATTGGTCAATTCTGCATATAGGAAGGGTCTAGTTTGCTGGTATAGGAGACACAGAGCAAGCACGAAGTCCAAACTTCATGCTATGGCCCCAAATTGCGGCCAGAAAAGTTTTATTTGCGGCCCAGGTGAGGGTGTAGGGGCTGGGGTCTTGGGGTTAGCTTCCTAGGTGCCTGCACACTCCTCTGTGTTTGCTAAATAATTTTCCAGGTCCCCGAGTCACTCCAGATTCCAATATACTACCACAATTCCCACAATTTCCCGTATCGGCAGAGTTTCAAAGTTCGTAATTGGGGTAAAGTCTCAGGTTTTGGGTCCAATATGATATCTTGAAGGGGTTTTAAAGTCACTACTAACCTCAATTATACCCTAGGATTCAATTCAAACACTAATCCTATTCTTAAAATTATCAAAGCTCGCAAAACCGCATCAAAACACTTCTAAACTTGTATGGTTGCTAATGAAATGGAAATACAATACTAATGGTGCAGAAATTACCTCAATTGGCAACTCAAGAAAATTCTTGAGTTGCCCAAAGCCCTCCAAATCCGATTTTTCTTGGTTCAATGAGCTTCCCTTGAGCTTGTGCATGTTTTTAAAGAAATGGGTATGGGGTTTTGGTGAGTGTTTTGACATGGGTCATGAGGGTAGAAGATGGGCTTGAGGATGAAGAAGGAGATGGAAATGGTGGGGGAAAGATAATTGAGCCAGCCCCTTTCTCTCTCTCTCAATTATTCTCACCCTCTCTCTCTCTCTCTCCAAGCATGCCATGTCTCATGATTATGTCTCCTCTCTCTCTTCAAGTCATCATTTTCCCTTATCCTTTTCTTTTCTCACTAAAATGAAACCATAACATGAAAACAACCCAAAGGAACATGTAACCAAATGAAACATGTCATGGTGCATCAACCATGAAAACTGTAGAAACACGGATTTGGCTTAATTGCGATTAGCAGTGCACTAATCGGGTTTTTATTTAAACTGCATATAATAAATTTTAAAAATGCCAAATCCAATAAATATATTTTTTAAATGAATAAATCATTTTAATTTCCATTTATTTCACAATTATTGGTATATATTTATACCCTTTTTCGAAAACCCCAATTTCGCAAATTGGCAGTTTTCAGGAAAAATATTATTTTAATTTTAAATTCCAAAAATAATATTTTATATTTTCTGAAATGTTAAAACATGTAAGTATGTATGCATGATTTACATGTAACTATAGCAAGGTATATGTGTAAGCATGTAGGTATAGCCAGGTATACGTGTAAGCATGTAGGTATAGCGTGTATACTACCTTTCATATGCGCAATGGAATAAGAATCAATGTCTCAATAGTAATAACCGATACAATATCACATATGTATATATGTTGTGCGTGTCATGGCAATTACTGACGGTGTGTGTGTGGCATACAATTTGTGCTCGTGCAACATGAACCGTCAGTAACAATGTTGTGTCTCATTAATACTATGTCCATATGCAATAGGAAAATGAGGTATGCAACAATGGTACACATGCACAATCAATGTCCATATACTTATAACTAATAATCATGTCATTGAATCTAGCCCAGACGCATAACGCCATACGGGCGATTCCCCTGTAGATGTTAAATCTACTCACAATGATCTCGATTTAAGAAAATCCGACAACCTGCTTCCCTTTCTTTGTTGCGTCCGAAGTCCCAGCTTGCGATCCTAAATTTCACAAACACAACACATAAGACTAAATATCCTGCGTCGACATAAATACAACGAAACGCAAGGATAACGTCTACAAGATATACACACTGTGCACTTAGTGCACAAAACGCGTACGATATTGGCACAACCTCAGCTAGGAACGCTAAACGACACAACCACAAAGCCTAGACACCGATCGTACCGATCGCGCATTCACAACATAATATATATCGTGGAAGATAATATATATAACATCGCAACGTCAATTGAAACTCACGCCTAATTTAACCGAAAACCTAGTAAGCATCTTTTAAATATTTTAGCTCAAATCTAGTAGTTAAATAATTCTAGTGGCCACAATTAACACATAGTAGCTTAATTAAACCACACAAACCTTTACTACAATTTTAATCTCACCCATATAATATTTAGTAAAAGTTAGTTTGCAATCAAGCTTAATTAGACAATTAGGAAATATATCATTTACAATCTCACAACTAGGTTAAGTTTTCTAAATCTAAACTACTCAATTAACCATTACAAACAATTAAAAGTCTAACTTGATCTTCATAACCCTTTCTTGAATTTCTAAACATGCTAATTAAAGCCATATTTAAACATCTAATAAGCTATCTTAATGTATTTAAACAACAACTAAAGTTTAGGGTTAGAATTTTATACCTCCACTTGATTCACAAACTTGCAACTAGACTTCCAAAATAGCCTCCAAAATGCTAACTTTCATCAAGATCCAAGCTTGGTTAAGGCCAAAGAATAATGGGTGTGGATTTGTTTTAGAGTTTTTGGGAATTTTTGTTAATGTTTGATGAATATTTGAAGCTTTTAGAAGTGAAAATGGAGGGGGGAAAAGATTAGGGCAGCCAAGAGGGGGGTCGGCCCAGCTTAGAAGAAGTGGGGAGTGATGTAGAAAAGTCTAGGTTAAAACACATTAAAGCTCAATTAAAGCACCTCCCATCCATGCCACTTCTTAATCCTTTTTATTAAAATTTTCATTAAACCTTCAAAATATCTAGATATTTCCAAGATATTTTTGAAATGAAGACAAAAGCTTAATCTTGTGATTAAGTTGGCATGGATTCACATTAGCATAATTAACCCAAAAAAATTTGTAAATACCACTAATTATATGCATAATTAAAAGCTTATAATAATATTTTAATTAAGAAAAAATATTTAAGTGAACTAAAATTTACAAGTGATTAACTAAATTCCGCATACTAGCAATTTCCTAGTTAAACTAGGTGCAGTTAAGTCTATACAGAAAAATGATCAGTTCTAGGTTTTTACGGGAAAAAAAATTATTTTACCTATTATCGGAAAATTCACCTAAACGATTTCTAAAATATTACATGGAGTCAACCTCTTTTCCCTTGCCTTCTTCTTCCAACACTCTGTCTACCCGCAAATCGATCTCTCACGCGAATACCAAGAGGTTGGCGAGCAAGTCAAAGAAAATTCCCTCCGTCCCCCGAGCCAGTAAGGTCTGGGTGAAGAAAACCCTTTCCACCTCCAAGATCACTGGGGAGGTTGCCCTCAACTCGTTAGGGAGGCGAGGGCTGACCCCCCTGAACTTGTGATGGGCATAAGATGTATCCCTCGGTTCAATCTCTCAGTTGAGCACTTTGTTATCTAATCTTTGATTTGCCTTTTCTTTTTCAGATCAAAAGGATATGGAAGGCAATTTTAAGAGGAACAGGGCCAAGGGTCTCACCTCAGGAGTTTCTTAACCCCCTCCCCCGATTGACCAGTCCAAAGGCATCAAACATCCGTCCGACGACCCGGCTTCCGGGTCGCGGCAGAAAGCTCGGCTCTCTCCACTCGCCGAGGATGGCCTTTTATGGGTTGTCGAGGTATTGCCCCTGCTATTAGATGCTCCGCCTAAGCCCCTCTTTACTATAGAAGCCTCAAAGGAGGTGGTCGTTCACCTTATCAAGATAAGAAAATTATCTTTGAACTCATAATTTGCTATCCTGGAACTTCTTGTTGAGTATTTGAGAGGAATTCTTTATAGGACACCCTCTTGGCATCTGACATTGGACGTAGCGATCATCTTCTCCTTGAGGCTCTGGCTCGGAAGAAGGATGAAGCGAAAAAGAAGATGAATGAGCTGTCTGAGGTCTAGCGGATGCTTGAGCGGGAGTTGGAGGCTTTGAAGACCGACTTGGAGGCCGCTAGGGCTGCCGTTAACAGTTGGAATAAGAATGTTATGCAGGCTAATGACAAGCTTGCTGAATCCAAGCGTGAGCTGGATGCGGTTTCAACGGTGTCAGGGGGCCCTGCTGAGTGGCTGTAGGAGTATAAAGCCTCCGCTGCTTATTTTAAAGAGTTTAAGGAAGTCTTCCATGGTGGGGTGAAAGCAACGCTTCACTTAGTGTCCAGGTTGGTCCCCGAATGCCTCTCCAAGAAGATGTTGTAGATGGAGTATACTAGATACAATGTAAAGAGTACAAAGTAGAAGGCACAAGAATACTCGCAACCCACCTCCAAAATATATCACGCCCAAAAGTAATGGTAGCAGCAGTAGTAGAAAAAGTAGTGTGCCCCGCCGCGACTACGCTGAAGGATCGGCCTTGCAAGACACTGTGGCACAATGGGGGTGAGTTGCCAGCTCATGAGTAGTAAATAACATCATGCGTGGTGATCGCAAGCATGAATGTTGCAGCGACAAGTCCTAAGTATGAGATTTTAATGATATATAACATTATGCATGCAGCATAAGTAAATAAGCAAGATACACCATCAGGGGTGTAACAACTATGTGAAACTGAACATGTCATAATAAGTTATAACATGGTAAAAATAGAGATACCGTCAATAAATCATCATAAAACTAGTCTCAAGCATCGACACTCGAAATCACAATATCTAAGGCGCCGTCACTCTGATCGGCCCTCATTTCCATCTAATCATATAACTCCGGTCGGTATCCTCCGGATATCCGCCGAGTTTCCACACTATCACCGGTAGGTAGTGTTCCCCTGTCGGGCTCAACACTTTTCTATACGACCTTCTTGCCCCGGGATACTGTACCGGGTCCACCATGTACCCGCAGATGGTGCTTCCTCACTCCTCGAATCGGGTATACTCATCACTCAGAATCGAGAAAACTCATGGTGGACATAAAATATCATATCAAGAGAAAACTGCATTTTTAAATAATCCAAGTTTTGAAAATGTTCTTTGCGGTTTCCCAAATCCCACGAAAACCTAAATCTCACGAAACATCATATGAGAATATGGTGATATGGCAATGTGCATGATATGGACATGATGCATACTAGTACAAATTAACGAAAATCTAACTACCAATAAAGATGTAGTGTAAATGTAGGATATCGTGGCAAGTTCTATAGTGTACGTGGCATGGCAATTATCAATGGTGTGTGTACATATGAGTTAGTGCATGTGCAACATGAACCATTGGTAATGGTGCAAGTGTTCTAAAAAGGATATGTCAGTGCGTAAGAAGTAATAAGATGCACATTATAATGCTTATGCACAAATTATGAATGTATATGAATATAATATAAGGTTTTATAACTAGAATCTACCCATCGGCGCTTAACGCCATCCAGGTGATTCCCCCGTAGATATAAATCTACTCACCGGAACGGCCTCGAGCTACTAGAATCTGATCACTTCTTTCCCTTTCCTTGCTGCGTCCAAGGTCTTCATAACCGATCCTTGTATCGAACAAAAACCTTAACACATGAGGCTAATAAATTTAGATATGACACGTACACATATACTACACGAATGAACTAACTCCTACAATTTATCACGTATGAACCTAGCGTGTTAAACGTGTGCAACAACATCCAAGATTACCCCTAAAGGCTGTTAACCACACAAAACACCTAAACAAGAATCGGAATATCCGTGTCACACGTTTACATATCGCCTAAAATAGGGTAAAACAGTCCCAGATTTTTGTGTATACAAAACTAGAAAAAGTTGCATATACCAGAGGTCTAATTAGAGTCCAAAAGAGCCGCTGACAAAAACCCACACCCTAACTCCTCAGAAGGGCCGCAATTTGCAGCCAAAACTAATAAATCGGCGGCCAGGTCTTGGGGGAATTGGCTCGGGTTTCGAGGGTGCACTCATGGTCCTATAACAAGCTTTCAGTAATCGCAACTTATCTCTGTGATCACTGGTTTGATAGAAGATTTTCTTTGAAACCCTAACTATCAACTAATTACAAGTTTTGACACTAATTAGAATATTATGGTGGTTTAGTGTAAACTTAGCGTTTAAATAAGGATGAAAGGCACTAAACTACTCTTAACAAAGCTAGTTTAGGTTATAGTTACTATCAAAATTAACACAACCCCAAACCTACCTCAAAAACTCACTTGAAATACTAAAACACCTCAAAACATAAATTTTAATTAGGATTAGGAGTTTTTTAAGCAAGAGTTTTGTTATAACATGGGTAAGGTTGGCCCATTACCTCAATATAGGCTTGAGAGAGATCTTAGGCTTGCAAGGGTTCAAGATGGAGGTTTTTAGTTCCAAAAGACCCTTGAAGAGGTAAAACAAGGATTTTGTGATGCATTTTGTGATGATTTATTTAGGCTTTAAGGAGGTAGATAAGGGTTTGTGATGTCCTGAAGGACACTGGACAAAATACATTTTCATGTATAAGTCCCAAGAGTATACCAACTCGAATTCTGTGTTTTGTAAATTGAAAATTGTATCTTGGTTAAGAATGTCTTACACTGTTATTCAATGCACATTATCTTATCCTCAACTGATAAAGGTAAATGTTTAAAACACAATTTTCAAAATGTATATCTTACTTTATAAAAATAAAGGTACGGATATTTCATTTTAAAATTTGGTGCATAACAATGGTTATTCGAAACAAAATACTTGCCGTCAGGCAAAAGCCAAGCGATTTAATCCAACATCACCAATTACAATAAATTCCGATATTGAGGATCAAATCGTCCATTTCCCAATACTCTACTCCTTCTCAACATCTGCAACACCATATAGATGTGAGATCCAAATCAACAAAATCGTACGATTGTCTTAACCAATCCACATATCTTAGCGACAGAAAAGTATTACAGAGCTATCGCACACTACGCCTCGGCGAATAGCAACGAAAAACGTAGCACGAATACTAAGTAATACTAATCTGAAATGACGGAGGGCAACGGCTGGTTTTTGGCGAAAAACCTTTAACGTAATGAACTTGATATCGTTGAAGGAACTCGAGTGGCTTTGAAATGGAGTGGCTTAAGCTCCGCTTTTTAAAACTAGTAACATAAACTTTTGCTTAAGTGCAAACTCCCTGTGAAGGGATCAAGGCTCTTCCATCGTAGAATGAGGTGCGGGATATTCCTAACCGAATACCTCTATGCAAAGCAAAAGAATGCAACCATAAGTTTTGAAGAAAACTGAGTAGTTTTAAAATTGGTTCTGACAACATCATTTAGGTTATTTTTCCTTACATTATACAGATAATGCGTTCCCATCATTTTATGTTTCCAAGCCATAAAAAAACAACCAAAATAGCATGCTTTTTATATGCCATCCGCATTCGCCACAGGGCCCCGTCATGCACCGTTAAGTTACTTAACTAACGGCAGAGTGGGGGCAGGACTAGCGCGGATGCAAAACATATAGAAGTATCTTCTAAATATATATATATATATAATATATATATATCAACATCGCAGGCAGATAATAGTCATCACAAGCAGATAAAAATCATCACAAGCATGCGAACAATATTATGTAATAGCGGATAATCTAAGAGCCCTACGTTTCATTTGAGCCATAAATGAGACGCGATGTTCCCTAGTCGTGTGGATAGCCAGTGCAATGAAGATTTGAAACCCCTACGAGTGCGACAAGTTACCCACCAATCTCCGAAGTGAGGCAACCTCAATCAACAAAGTGAATGGGCCACCCAGCACTTCACGGAATCCGGTAACTTTACCGCCCCTCCATGGGTCAACCTATACCCCCTACGAATGCAGCGAATAGCCCGCCAATTCTAGAGTAAGGCCCCCCGGTCTTAACGCCATAAGATGTGGGCCCGTTGCCCTCTAGAACCCGGCTATTTGAGCACTCCTCCGTGGGGTAATCCTAGTACAGAAAAGAAAACATATATCCAATGGTGACATCGACCTCAACCCGGTCGTGCCCCAATAAAAGAATATACAAACTGGCAGAAACGGCAGTCCACATATCGGACGCTCGTCCCGTAATAATCAATATACAAATGAATCTGAACTGTACATCTAACATCGCACACAAGGCTATCCATCACGACAATCCATCAATAACATCAGTGCAATACAGAACATCAACGTGAATATCATATTCGTAAACCTGTCTGATTGTACATATAGCAAGCAGTCGGATTGTACCGCGCTATGATATTCATAGTTGCAGAAACTAACAAATGCACTGAAAACCATGATTTCAAAATTTCAATCGATTAAAACTTTCCGCATTAGCCCCAAGTACAAACCAGTATTCAAACAAATCTGGGCCAAAACCAAACATCCCAAAAATCACATTTCCATAATCTAGAGCACCACAAAAAAAATTGGCCCAAATTGGACCGCGGAACCGCGGCCAAAGAGCATGTTAGGCAGCGGTTCCACGGCCAAAATTTGGGATCATGTGCCTAAATTTCTTTCTAGCCTCTAGAAATGCCTGCACATAATTTTAAGGTAATCTAAATAATTTTTTGAACTTTAAAATTCGAACAGAGCGCATGCAAATGGAAATGCTATCCGGAAAACATCCGTCGATCGAAACTCTAAACTTGTGCAAACTAGCTAGTTAAGGTTTATGGAGTGGCTCTGATACCATCTTGGGTTTCGGTGCCCGCGGCGCGGAACCCGCAGCCGAGGCGGAAGCGAAAACAAAAACTTTTGTGAGCACCGAACGCCCGTAAAACCCAGGATACGGTCCAATAACCTAAACTGGCTAACTAAGAGTGCAAGGGTTGAGAAAATAGAACCTTTGTCGCGTGCCCACCCAATTATAGAAGATGCTCCAAGCTCTTAGCCGTCAGGATCGCACTTGAAAATCGACCACCCTCTCCGAAAATGATCCACCCGAGAGAAACCGGAGGAGGCTCTAACCGATGATCTACACTTGCTAGGTGTGGATGGTCGGTGATGTAGGAATACTTCACTAAATTTTTCTCTCTTTTATCTCAAGCTCATGTGAGCAAGAAGATGAAGAAGAAGAAGGAGAAGGAGGTGTGCATGAAGCATGAAGAGAATGAAGCATCCAAAAACAAAAGAATGAAAAAGAGAATGGATAAGTAAATCACAACCATGATGCAATAGTGCACCAATTAATGCACATCACAATACAAGCCATACCTCTTTATTTGTGTAGCCATGCTTCATGCCACCTCATTACCACCTCATTTTCCATTTGTTTTTTTTAAAAAGAAAAACAAATATGAGGTATCCTTCTTCTAGAAGCATTCCCGTATAAATACCGAATACTTCACCTGCTATATGTATCGCTACATATACGTGTATCCGTATAAAAATATAGATAGCAGCAAAGAGAGAAAATGAATAGTGAACAATAATACTAAAATATATGTATCAAAATACATATATAAATTATTAAATCAAAACCTGATTTAATAATCCGGCTTAATCCTAAGCCGGCTAGTATTATCAATCGTCCAATTAAAGTACGTGTATTATTGGGTTATGCCAGCGCCCTGGCATCTACCATGACCGTTTGCAGAACAAAAATTTTATAAACTGGCGCTAGAACAACCCGATAACCCGGATCTACCATAAACCTATAAGCTAGCAAACTAAAGGAGTTAGAATGGTTATACCGAATAATCCGTGTAATTCGGACTTCTACCATCTTCATAAGCTCCTAGTGGTCTCCATGATTAAGCTGTAGGGTTCCTAGGCACTCCCAAGAGGTCTCACAAGGCATCAACCATGCCAATTTCAAAATTTAACGGTGCCGAGAAACCCGACTACGGACCGTTGGCTAGAACTCTAGGCGAAACAATAAAGTAGTTAACAACTTAACTAATGGGAAACGGAAATACAACCTTTGTAGATCCGGTGCTCCACCTCCATAGCTCCGCAACGAAGTTCCTTTGCTGTCCAAAAAGAATCCGGGCTCTAGCGTCGGCTTCATCGGAGAATAGGCGAGCTCGGTCGTCGATGTCCATGCCGAAGATGATCTACGTCGAGGCATCGCTAGATCAAGCTCCACCTTCACCTTTCCATGAAAACTTGTGAAGGAAACACACTCTACTACTTGGCAAGAGGTAGAGGATGAAGAAATAGGAAGTGGGTAGACTTTAGAATTGGATTTCTCACTCATTTCCATCAATCACCATTGATGGAGTTTGCTTTCTTCAAGTGAAGAAAGGAAGAAGAAGAAGAATAATGTTATGATAAGAATAAGAATAATGGAAAATAAAATCTATTCTTATCATAATCACACCATGGTTAAGTGTAGAGAGAGGACCATGGTTAGGTGTAGTGGTTAGGGTTAAGCATGAGACAAAATGGTCACTTTATTCAAACCTTCATGAATGTTCATGAAAGAAACAAAAATAAAAGCCACCATTTTATCTTTATGCATTATATTTTCCAAAGAAATAAATGAATAAATAAATGTATATGAAAAACAAAACCCTAACCATTTAAATAACCATGGATCAATCTTTAACACAAACCAAGTAAGCATGCATCATCAAACATGATACAATCATGTGCACAAAACTATATCGAATATACAATGTGCACATCCGAGCGAGAAAATCCAATTAAAGTGAACCGATACTAGTTAATGCAAAGTAATATATCAAATATATAATTATGCATTAAATCATTAAATCAACACTTGATTTAACGATCCCGTCATATCGTATATAACCGACTAGTATCCAATGTATCGGTTTATCGAATCAATCCTTGATTCGATAAATAGGGTATATCGCATATAACCTAATCGATACATTCATCGCGAGAATGAAATACGGTATCACATACACGCATTATTCTCGGTCTCACACATATCTCATATGCGCTCCTATTTCGTTTCGCTTGAGCCAGGAAACCTCTGTGTAGGACTCTAAAGACTCGTCAATACGCCGGCAGCAGATGATGATCATATCAAACATCCACAAGCCGCAAGCGGTCTGCTAAACGTAACGGCCACCCGGGTATTGAGCGATCAGAAGATCGATGAGCAAGCCCGCTCACACTCCTGTGAATCCAACCAGTAACACTTACCGTACAGTCCGGTCTGATCGTCTGATATGTCGCATATCTCGCCTAGGGGTGGTAAACGTCAGACCCCAATAGCTCGATAAGTCGTGTCGATATGAGTTCTATAACAATTCGAGAAACTACTGGTAACACTTACCAGTAAATCTCAGCAACCCTGGCCAGGGATTTCCTGTTATAGCCAATCGAACACAGCGCAACATCAACTCCCTATACCGGGAGAGACGAATCCCCTCCTATCGCTCATTGCCTCCATGTGACTCGGGATTGTACCCAAAAACCACCGTTTTGCACGCCCTCTTGGACATGGTAAGATGGAAATCAAAGCACAGTGGGAACCACACAAGACTCTATGACGATCTCGGGTCTACAGACTACTCTGTACCAGTGTCACCAGAGAACTGCCATCTGACGTGAGGTATAATACCATCTGGGAGTTCTCGGCGAGTCCGTCCAGTGTACCCAGTCTCTACTGAGCACCCGTATATCATCTCTGATGTCAAACACCGATGGATATGGGATCATCCATCGCCCATCTGTATGGGTCGAGAAGGTACACGCTAGTCTACTCTGGTATATCAATGCCCCGTCTCGATACACCCACGACTAGGGACTTTGAAGGATGTACTTATGGACTACCATGTCCCCACTAGTATGATCCGTATCATAGTCCAGGTAGTCAAGTACACATCCTAAGGGCTTTACCAACATGTAACAGAGAGACAATCAGTATCCACGTTAAGGTAAAGTTCAACCAGATAGCATACTATCATGTCGAGCAAGAAAGTCCTCCCTATATATGTCCCAGCATCCACTACAATTTACATCCAATGTACAGTAATGGCCTCTAGGGCATACATATAACTAACATAAGCTTGATCGTCAGTCTCCCTCTATCGAAGATGATCCACCTGAGGATTTGTAGTTTGAGCTCCAACCTCAATACTGAGGTAACTATGGTACCTAGTTCGCTAAACTAGATAGCCTAGATGATGTAGAGTCTAATGATGGATTAATATGTCTCATAACACCCTAGGTTTCTCAACAAAAGAGACTTTTAGGGTGGAGGTAGAAGAAGGAAGCTAGAGAGGACGAGAGTGTTGTGTGAAGCAACCATCAAAAATGGCTAAGTCTTGTCAATTATTAAGCATACAAAAGAATCAAGCATGCTTCAATAATTCACCCAAGGCATGAGTCACCCCATGAGTCACCAAGTGAGCCATGCCTCAATAAATGCAAATAACACCTCATCCTCCACCTCATTAACCATTTAATCCTAAATGGTTATAAACAAAATGAGGTGTCTTCTTCTTGAAGCACCCTTGTAATAAATTACAAGAATACTCCTCACCGTATATACATACCCGTATTCGTATACGAATACAAAGACATGAAAATAATCCAACAATATAATACTAGAAACCGGCTTAAACCAAAGCCCGCTAGTATTATCCATCCGCCTCATGATACGTGCACAAGTGCACGTATATGATCGAACTCTGCCGTAAAATCATACGGCCTCTACGTCATTTCTCCTGAGTAGGGAAACACTCTATGTAGGACTCTAAAGACTCGTCAATACGCTGGCAGTGGGTTTAACCACAAGCATATCAGCGGCATTAGCTGTACGTAACGGCTACCCAGGTATTGAGCGAAAGGGGAGCCGATGAGCAAACCCATCCGAACCCCTACTGAGCTTGTCCGTGACAATCTCCGTATAGTCCGGTCTGTTCGTCTAAGAGTATCGCATATTGAGTCTAGGGGGTGGATAAAGTCATACCCCAAATAACGCGATATTTCGTGTCGGTATGAAGCCCATCACCAACTGAGAAACTACTGATCCAAATCAGTAATTCTCGTCCACCTTGGCCAAGAATTTCTGGTGATGGCCACCCATGCACTACGCGACATCAACCCCCAATACCGGGAGAGACGAATCCCCGACGATCCGCTCACTGCCTCCATGTGGCTCGGGACTGTGCCCAACTAAAACCTGTTTGCACGACTCTTTTGAGCCGTAGTAGGGTAGTAATCAAAGCACAGTGGGAACTCACACGAGACAAATGACGATCTCAGGTCGACATACTAACCTATAAACATGTCACCTAGGAACTGCTATCTGACAATAGGTATAATACCAACTAATATATTCCCGGAGAGTCCATCCAATGTACTCATAACCCAATGAGCACCTGTATACTATCTTAGGTGACTAACTGATACCAATGGCTTGTGAGACAGGCCACCGCCCCTTGTCAGGGTCTCGATAAGTACACACTAGTCTACTTCGAAGTATCAATGCCCAGTCTTGATACTCCCTCGACTAAGGACATTTAAGGATGTGCTTATATACCATCCAGCTGTCACGTATATGATCGTCATCGTAATGCTGGTAGTCAAGCAAGAATCCTATAGGCTCTATCAATATGTAATAATGATCTGTAAGACCACATAATGCATGTACATGATGATAAAGACAAACCAGATAGCATACTATCATTTTGAGTAAGACTATTATATCCGTATAGGTCCTCCCTCAATCATCATAATCACATGTCTGCGATTACATTAATTGCCTTTAGGGCACTATAGCCAACATGTATCCCGTACACGTATTTAATCGGACCCCTGCACGTACCAATGTACGCCTCCTACATCTGTCGCCTGAACCGGGAAAACCCTCTGTGTGGGACTCTAAAGACTCGACAATACGCTGGCAATGGGTTTAACCACAAGCACGTCAGCGACACTAGCTATATGTAATGGTTATCTGGGTATTTGTCCAAAGGGGGGTCGACAATCAAGTGCGTCCTTATCCTACTTAGCCTGAATGTGACAATCTTCGTACAGACCGGTCTCTTTATCAAAGAGTTGTAGGGTTCCTAGGAACTCTAGCAAGGTTCTACAAGACATCAACCATGCCCGATTCAAAAAAAATAGTCGTGCCGAACAACCCTAACCAAGATCATATACTAGAAATTATGCGAAAACAAGCAAGTTAAACATTTTAACACTAAGTGAAAAGGGATTACAACCTTTGTACATCCGGTCCTTCACTTCTAAAGCTCTGTGTTGACGTCCCTTTGCTGCGATCATCGGGATCCCGGACTCTAGCGATGGTTTCTTCGGAGAAATGAGCGGGCTAGGTCGTTGACTTCGATGCCGAAGATGATCTACGTCGAGGAGACTCAAACTCAAGCTCCATTTTCACTAGGTCAAGAACTTTGTGAAGAGAACACCCTAAACTAAATGGCAAGTAGTAGAGGATGATGAAATAAGAAGTGGGTTCACTTTAGATTTGGATTTCTCACTCTAAATCTTCACTTGAAAATTTTTCTAGCAAGCTTTCTTCTTCTTGAGGAAGAAGAAGAAGAAGAAGAAAAGAATAAGAAAGAAAATGAATTATCTAAAATGAATAATCAAGTGAGAAAATCAATCTTAGTTAACCTATGTAGAGACTAAACCATAGTTAATTATAATGGTTTGGTTAATGAATATCTTAAGCAAGACAAAATGAGTGGACTTTGTCAAAGTTGCTTCAAGCTTCATGAAGCTTCAAGCCATGACAAAAGAAGCCACCATTTTGAATAATTAAGATAAATAAAAACCTAAATTATAATTAACATGGTGTATGTCACACACCCACCCATGTTTGCATGTATCATCCTTCATGATACAAACTAGTGCACAAACATATATCATATATACAACTTGTGCACATCAAGTGAGAAAATCAATCTTAAGTGAACCAATACTAGTTAATGTAAAGTAATATATCAAATATATAATTATACATTAAATCATTAAATCAACACTTGATTTAACGATCCGGTCATATCGCATATAACCGACTAATATCTAGTGTATCAATGTATCGAATCAACACTTGATTCGGTAACCCGGCTATATCTCATATAACCGTCCGATGATAGAAATCGCGAGAATAGAATACAGTATCTCATACTGGTATTATTCTCGGTCCCGCACATATCTCATATACGCTCCTATTTCGTTTCGCTTGAGCCAGGAAACCTCTGTGTAGGACTCTAAAGACTCGTCAATACGCCGGCAGTAGGTGGTGATCATATCAATCACCCACAAGCCGCAAGCGGTCTGCTAAACGTAATTGCCATCCAGATATTGAGCGATCAGAAGATCAACGAGCAAGCCTGCTCACACTCCTGCGAATCCAATCAGTAACACTTACCGCACAGTCCGGTCTGTTCGTCTGATATGTCGCATATGTCACCTAAGGGTGGTAAACGTCAGACCCCAGTAGCTTGATAAGTCATGCCGATGTAAGGTCCACAACAAGCGTGAAACTACTGATAACACTTACCAGTAAATCACTGCAACCCTAGCCAGGGATTTCCAGTTATGGCCAGTCGAGCATAGCGCAACATCAACCCCCAATACCGGGAGAGACGAATCCCCTCATATCCCTCATTGCCTCCATGTGAATCGGGACTGTACCGAAAAACCACCTGTTTGCATGACTCAGTAGAGCCGTGGTAGGGTGGAAATCAAAGCACAGTAGGAGACACACAAGACTTTCTGATGATCTCGGGTCAACAAACTAAGCTGTACCAGTGTCACCAGAGAACTGCCATCTGACGTGAGGTATAATACCATCTGGGAGTTCTCGGCGAGTCCGTTCAGTGTACCCAGTCTCCACTGAGCACCCGCATACCGTCTCTGATGTCAAACACCAATGGATATGGGATCATCCATCGCCCATCTCATGGGTCGAAAAGATATACGCTCGTCTACTCTGGAATATCGATGCCCCGTCTCGATATTCCCATGACTAGGAACATTGAAGGATGTACTCATGGACTACCCAGGCCCCACTAGTATGATCTGCATCATAGTCCTGCAAGTCGAGTACACATCCTAAGGGCTTTATCAACATGTAACAGAGAGACAGAAAGTATGCATGTTAAGATAAAGAGCAACCAGATAGCGTACTATCATGTCGAGCAAGAAAGTCCTCCCTATATATGTCCCAGCATCTACTACATTATACATCTCATGTACAGTAATGGTCTCTAGGGCATACATATAACTAACAATCTCCCACTTGCACTAGGGCCATCTGTAGCAGTGGTTGCAGTATCTCATACTCAACCATCCCATATAAGTCTCTCTCTGGGAAAAGGCTTTTGTGAGTGGATCCGCCGTGTTGTCCTCTGAGTCTACTCTCCTAACCTCGATCACCCTAGAGATCAACTATCTCCTTGATCAGGTGATGCTGCCTCAGAATATGTCTGGGTCACTGATGGGACCGGAGTTCCTATGCCAAAGCCACACTTCCATTGTCACACAATGGTAGGAACCCAGTTCATCTCATGAACTAATATACACCCAAACATCCTCTTTGGTAGTATCTTTGATAGCGATGTCACCAGCCTTTATCGTCTAGTTTGCCACGGTATCTCTCTTGGAACTCTTCCAACATACCGTCCCTCCACTGAGGGTAAAGACAATGCCTGCGACTGACATTCAGTCGTCCTTATCATCCTGGAACTTATCTAGTGATTCTCCCCAGGATCGATTGATACCATCTCACTACAACTAGTGAGAATCCTAACATCCAATTAGATCTATCTCATAGATCCAAAACTCTGGATTTAGGAGGTATCACTTTGATCCTATATGGAGAATCCATGTGATAAGAGGAGATTGACCGAGCGTAGCATAGGAAACTCTTTTCCTATCAAGAGTATGTTGTCCACGTACAATACGAGGATGACCACCTTACTCTCTACTACCTTTTTGTATATACAAGGTTCATCTACTATTTTGATGAAGTCAAACTCTTTGACTACCACATCAAAACAGACGTTCCAACTCCGCGATGCCTGCTTTATCCTGTAAAGAAACTTGCACACGTTTTCGCTGCTCCCACTGTCTACGAAGCCCCCTGGCTGTGTACTTATAGACGCTCTCTTCTAAATCAATATTTAGAAAAGCAGTCATGACACCCAACCGCCAGATATCGTAGTCATGGTATGTAGCAGTGGCAAGTAGGATCTGGATGGACTTAAGCACAGCCACTGGAAAAGGTTTCATCATTATCCACGCCTGGTCGATGACGAAAACCATTAACAAGTCTAGCTTTGAAAGTCTCAACTTTTCCATCTACACCAAGTAATCTTCTCAAGATATACTTGCTTCTGATGGGGATTTAACCCTTCAGATATAGCGTCAAAAGTCTACTTTGTTGGTGTACATGGATTCCATCTCAGATCGCTAAGCATCCAGCCATTCTTACAGAGTCCCCACTCTTGATGGCCTGCTCGAAACTAGTTGGGTCATCATCTCATGATGCAATCCTCGCTCCCACTGTCATCGAGAAACCGAAGTATCTCTCAGGCGGATGAGGAACCCTACTAGATCGGCGGAGAGGCTAAAGTTTGTCGGAATCTATTGAATCCTTTGGTTCCACCAAATCATTTGCTGTAGTTTGTATAGCTGGAACTCCTTCCAGTTCTACCTCATGGCCACTAATTTCTTCACAAGAAATTCCCTTTCACAAAGGTGGTATGTTGAGAAACAAAACACATTTTGTTCCTCTGTTAGGTAGAATATATTCCCTTGCGAATGCTTAGGATATCCAACAAACTTCTACAGAACTGACTTTGCCTCGAGCTTGTCCGAATTTTTCTTTTAGACACAGGCCGGACAACCCCAAATCTTAACAAACTTAAGATATGGGCTCTTCCCATTCCATATCACATATGAAGTGGTAGGCAATGGATTTGATTGGAACCCTATTCAATAGGTATGCATCTTCTTAAGTGCATAACTCCCAAAAGGAAATAGGAAACTCAGTAGTACTCATCATAGAGCGCACCATATCACATAGGGTGTGATTGCTCAGCCCCGACACACTGACGTGTTATGGTGTATACGAAGGAGTAATGCTGAGCGACAATCTCATTCTCCTTTAGAATAGTCCAGGAATCACGTGCCCAAGTATTCTCCTCCCTGATCACATCAAAGGATATAATACTTATACCCGTTTTTGGTTCTCTACTTCTAACTTATATTCGGTGATTATCTCAAAAGTTTCGGACTTGTGTTTCAACAGGAACATGTGTCCAAATCTTGAGAGATTAGCAGTGAATGTAATGAAGTACAAAGAACCGGTCGTGGCATATGTAGACTGGGGACCTTTATACATCACTATGTATCAGTCCCAAGAGTTCACTAACTCTTTCTCTGTTTCCAGTAAACGGAGCTATGGTCATCGTATCTTTGTGACATGACTGGCAAGTTTCATAAGATGTAAATTTAAACTGATTTAAATATGCATCTAAATGTAACTTAGCCAGTCGGGTCGCATTGATATGACCTAGTCTACAATGCCTCAAGATGAATTCGTTCATTTCTGAACTCTTCCTCTCGTGTGTGTTTTGTATACTAAGAACTGTAGTTTGATTTAGAACGTCAATGCTTTTAGATAACGTGCCTGAACCGATCAACTCTTGATATAGGAAATGTTCAAAACATTATCCAACAATACAAAATTATATCCTTTCTTTACTAATAAAGAGACTGATATGATGTTGTACATCAGGTTCGGTATCTAATAACATTCGTTCAGAATCAATGTATTCTGGTAATACAGGGTGATAGTGACCAACAGACTTGGCTGCAACACTTGCACCATTTTCTGTCTCATGAAACTTATCACCCGTTCTCAGTTCTCTACCTTTCTTTAGCCCATGTAACAGATTACATATGTGGGATCCTGATCCGGTATCTAATACCCAGGACGTAGAGGATACAGAGAAACGATTCTTTGTAATGAACACACCCGAAGAAGATTTATCATCATGCACTTTCTTCGTTTGGGCGGCATGTGAAACCTGGTATTCCCCTATTTCCTGCTCTGTCTTATAACAATTATAAGTTGGAGCGGGACCAACTTTCCCCAGCTCAGTATAACAAGCGGGTTCGGTCAATATATCCATATTATTATCTTGATTAAGGCGTGACATGGTCGCTACCTGGAGAGAGAGAGAGAGAGAAGAAAACACTCTGCGTGCGCTCTTGCAAGATTAGATTGGTTATATATATTTTATCTAATCAGGATAGCTCCCACTGTTTTTTATCAAATCTTCCTTCAAACCCTAAAAGGAAAGACTAGCCGGGATTAATTACACCCTACAAGTTCACCAATCTTTCAGCCAGGCCAGTGCCGGTACTTTGAGGGAGGTTCCCCGTGCTTTCGCACGGACCTAATTAAAATAAACCTCGTTTTCCCAGGGGTGTAACCCCGTTGACACCTTTCTAGACACCTACTTGATAGGCTAATTGTAAAGTGCAAAACTCTCCCAGGAGTAACAATTACTCGCAGTGGGTATCGGGATCCAACTATCCCATAGAAGGTATGCAATCTCATTGCAAATTTCAACACTTGAAACTCCCGATAAAGGTTTTTACCCCTAGCACTTATGACCTTAACTATGGTCAACAAATCATAAGCACTAGTCAAGTTCTACCCGTCATTTCGTGATTAATTAGACCCACCGACATGACCCTTAACTAAGGTCAACAAAATCACACGACTGTCCTAACTAATCGCATCATATGCGGTATAGGAAGACATCACTTAGCTACCGTACACTGTGCCTTGACTATGGTCAACAAACACAGCACGAATACTAAGTACTCTACTTCCTAAAATGACGGAGGGTTGCGGATGGTTTTTAAGAAAACCTTTAACGCTTTGAACTTGATCTCGCTGCAGAATCAAATGGTTTTAAATGGAGTGTTTTTTAGGTTTTTACTAGTTTCGCTAAAGAGGTCACTCCCGGTGAAGGGATCTCGGCTCTTTCCTCGTCGAATGAGGTGTAGGATATTCATAATACCACTATGCAAAGCAAGAACTAAAAAAGCAATCAAAAGACAAAATGAAGGTTGTAGCATCTGCTAGTTATTGCTAAAGAGGTCACTCCCGGTGAAGGGATCTCGGCTCTTTCCTTATCGAATAAGGTGCTGGATGTTCTACAAGGAACACCGCTATGCAAAGCAACAACTAGAGCTACCTAATTTTTGAAATTCGATTCCACAACATCATTTAGGTTTATTTTCTTTCATTAATCTCATTAATGAATGTCCCATCATTTAAGTCCACCTAAACATCACAGATAAATACAACGTACACTTATGCCATCCGCATTCGCCTCGATGTCCCGTCTGCACCGTTAGGTTAGGTAACTAACGGAAGAACGGGGCAGGGCTAGCGCGGGTGTAAAACATAAGCAATGTTTATATAATATATCATATATACTATATACAATATCAATCTGAACATATCACATGATCACATCACAGATAACGCAGCAGAAAACATCATATGAAATATTGGAAATACTAGGGCGTCCGTGTTTTATTTTGAGCCTGTATAAAACACGGATTCCACGGCCGTGATGAATAGCCAATCCCACACCCCTAGACCCCTACGAGAGCGGCAAGCAACCCTACCAATTCTAGAGTTAGGAGACCCGGACTCGACTCCTCGAGATGGTCTCCCACTGGACCCTAGAACCCGGTTACTTGTGCTCCCCTCCTGGGTCTATCCTAATGCGGAAAAGTAAACAATATACAATGGTGACATCATCCTCAGCTCGGAAGTGCCCCAATAAAAGAATATTACATACAAGTTTTTACATGAATGAAAATGAAAAACACTCATCTCACATAAAAAAAACCCGGCTATTCAAACACGACGATCCAATATAACATATCCAGCAACACATAACATCACATGTCATCAACGTAAGTAAATATGCCCATCCCAATTGTCGTTGACATATAGCAACAAAACCGGCGATATCACATATTACACTTACGGTCGCAGAAAAGAAAGTGTAAAACTACAACAGTTGGAATCCGCAACCTCCTTAGACATCGCATGCCTAATCAAATGAATTCCTTAGACATCGCATGCCTAACAATTATAAACCCCGCATTTTAGTCTCATTATCGAAAACTCTTTTCAATATCAAGTCGGGCAATTCAAAAAGATTCCCAACATCCTGATCGAATGCTCGTCGCAAACTTTAGTAGACGGCCGCACCCCCGGATGCCGTCGACGAAGTGCACTAAGGCGGAACACCGCTACCGCGAGCACCCGAACGGACGCTTTTGGCGACGGGGTTCTCCTATAGTCACTTGGTCGGGGCTATGGGGCGTGGCTGTCTATTAAGTTTACCCGACGAGTATCCGCGTACTCTACGTGATTGCGACGGACTTTTGATCACATCAAAATTCCATGGCAACCGATCAAATGAGACTAAAGTGCTAGATTTATAACATTCAAATTAGTTATCTCATAATTACTTGTGGATTCCAAATATTGTACCGCATTCCAGATAAATAGACAATGTTAAACTTTCCGATCGAATAATCAAACACCCAAGTTTTCCCAATAGCTCAACACTTGAGGGGAGTTTAAAAACATCCATTTCATGCCACAGTACCAACGGTCCAGCCGTAGAAGGGTCAAGCCAACGCCTCACATGTGGCACGCCGTACTGCCCCAAACCCTAAGGTTCAAAAGGCAGTTCAAGACGGTCACATAATCGAGTTAAGGTTTGTTGTCTTCTAGAGGGTCCATTGCGTTACTTGCACGATTTAGACGTTCTTAAACAACGGAAAAATCCAACACTTGGAAATTTTCTGGCAGGGGAAAAAGTGAGTTATTGAAATCCGGTCGAACTTTTTAACACTTTCTAAAATTACCCGGAAAAACTTAAACGAAGTTAAACTATCCGATCGAATCAATGAATAGCCAATACAACCCAGAAAACTCAACACTTGAGTATAAATTAAAAATTCCCAGAAGAATCAGGAAACACATACGGAGGTTACTGTGCAAAATACAAAGAATGATATAACTGTACGGCCGCGGAACCGCCGCAGTAGCATGCTCATGCCGCGGTTCCGCGGCTCATTGATCGACTTAGGAGCACGTGCTGCACAGTAATTCTTAGAAAACTCTGCTGATTTTTCTGAGTATTTTTAATTCACAAAATATCACAATTTCAAAAAATGTCCAGAGAAGGGTATTATTGGGGTTATCCGGGTTCGATCGGACTTCTAACTTCGTCTAGACTTCGCCTAAAGCTCTAGCTTGGCTCTGATACCACTGTAGGGTTCCTAGGCACTCTAGCAAGGTTCTACAAGGCATCAACCATGCCCGATTCAAAAAAAATAGCCGTGCCGAACAACCCTAACCAAGATCGTATACTAGAGATTATGCGAAAACAAGCAAGTTAAACATTTTAACACTAAGTGAAAAGGGATTACAACCTTTGTAGATCCAGTCCTTCACTTCTAAAGCTCCATATTGACGTCCCTTCGCTGCGATCATCGGGATCCCGGACTCTAGCGATGGTTTCTTCGGAGAAATGAGCGGGCTAGGTCGTTGACTTCGAGGACGAAGATGATCTACGTCGAGGAGACTCAAACTCAAGCTCAATTTTCACTAGGTCAAGAACTTTGTGAAGAAAACACCCTAAACTAAATGGCAAGTAGTATAGGATGATGAAATAAGAAGTGGGTTCACTTTAGATTTGGATTTCTCACTCTAAATCTTCACTTGAAAATTTTTCTAGCAAGCTTTCTTCTTCTTGAAGAAGAAGAAGAAAAGAATAAGAAAGAAAATGTATTATCTAAAATGAATAATCAAGTGAAGTCTATCATAATGCAACCATGGGTGAGCTAACCTATGTAGAGACTAAACCATAGTTAATTATAATGGTTTGGTTAATGAATATCTTAAGCAAGACAAAATGAGTGGACTTTGTCAAAGTTGCTTCAAGCTTCATGAAGCTTCAAGCGATGACAAAAGAAGCCACCATTTTGAATAATTAAGATAAATAAAAACCTAAATTATAATTAACATGGTGTATGTCACACACACACCCATGTTTGCATGTATCATCCTTCATGATACAAACTAGTGAACAAACATATATCATATATACAACTTGTGCACATCAAGTGAGAAAATCAATCTTAAGTGAACCAATACTAGTTAATGTAAAGTAATATATCAAATATATAATTATACATTAAATCATTAAATCAACACTTGATTTAACGATCCGGACATATCGCATATAACCGACTAATATCGAGTGTATCAATGTATCGAATCAACACTTGATTCGGTAACCCGGCTATATCTCATATAACCATCCGATGATACAAATCGCGAGAATAGAATACAGTATCTCATACTGGTATTATTCTCGGTCCCGAACATATCTCATATGCGCTCCTATTTCGTTTCGCTTGAGCCAGGAAACCTCTGTGTAGGACTCTAAAGACTCGTCAATACGCCGGCAGTAGGTGGTGATCATATCAATCACCCACAAGCCACAAGCGGTCTGCTAAACGTAATGGCCACCCGGGTATTGAGCGATCAGAAGATCAACGAGCAAGCCTGCTCACACTCCTGCGAATCCAATCAGTAACACTTACCGCACAGTCCGGTCTGTTCGTCTGATATGTCGCATATCTCGCCTAGGGGTGGTAAACGTCAGACCCCAGTAGCTTGATAAGTCATGCCGATGTAAGGTCCACAACAAACGTGAAACTACTGATAATACTTACCAGTAAATCACTGCAACCCTGGCCAGGGATTTCCAGTTATGGCCAGTCGAGCATAGCGCAACATCAACCCCCAATACCGGGAGAGACGAATCCCCTCCTATCGCTCATTGCCTCTGTGTGAATCGGGACTGTACCCAAAAACCACCTGTTTGCACGCCTCAGTAGAGCCGTGGTAGGGTGGAAATTAAAGCACAGTGGGAGACACACAAGACTTTATGACGATCTCGGGTCAACAGACTAAGTTGTACCAGTGTCACCAGAGAACTGCCATCTGACGTGAGATATAATACCATCTGGGAGTTCTCGGCGTGTCCGTTCAGTATACCCAGTCTCCACTGAGCACCCGCATACCGTCTCTGATGTCAAACACCAATGGATATGGGATCATCCATCGCCCATCTCATGGGTCGAGAAGATATACGCTAATCTACTCTGGAATATCGATGCCCCGTCTCGATATTCCCACGACTAAGAACATTGAAGGATGTACTCATGGACTACCCAGGCCCCACTAGTATGATCTGCATCATAGTCCTGCAAGTCGAGTACACATCCTAAGGGCTTTATCAACATGTAACAGAGAGACAGAAAGTATACATGTTAAGAAAAAGAGCAACCAGATAGCGTACTATCATGTCGAGCAAGAAAGTCCTCCATAAATATGTCCCAGCATCCACTACATTATATATCTCATGTACAGTAATGGCCTCTAGGGCATACATATAACTTACAAGAGTATCACATATCGGATCTAGGGGTGGATAACGTCAAATCCTTATTAACCCGATAAGTCATGTCTGAGTCAAGCTTATCACCAACAGAGATACAACTGATCAACTATCAGTAAACATCCACCGTGGCCACAAATTTCTGGTGATAGCCAACTGAACACAACGCGACATCGACTCCTAATACCAGGAGAGACGAATCCCTGACAGTCGACCACTGCCTCCATGTGGCTCGGGACTGTACCCAACTAAAACATGTTTGCACGACTCCTTTGAGTCGTGGTAGGGTAGTAATCAAAGTACAGTGGAAACTCACACGAGACAAATGATGATCCCGGGTCAAAGGACTAACCTATACTCATGCCACCTGAGAACTTCCATCTGACAATAGATATACTACCATCTAAAAGTTCTCGGCGAGTCTGTCCAGTGTACTCACCTTCAATGATCATCTGTACTTGTGAGACCGGCCACTGCCCCTCGTCAGGGTCTAGAAGCATATACACTAGTCTACTCCCGAATATCGATGCCCTGTCTCGATGTTCCCACGACTAGGGACATTTAAGGATGTGCTTATGGACAACCCATCTCCCACATATATAATCGACATCATAATGCTGGTTGTCAAGCAACAATCCTATGGGCTTCATCAATAATGAAGACAAACCAGATAGTATATTATCATCTCGAGTAAGACTGTTATACTTGTATAGGTCCTCCCTCAACTATCATAATCGCCTACTTGCGATCATAATAATTGCCTTGAGAGCACTATATCAACATGGTGATCGCCCGGATTACCTTGGAGAACAATTAGCCGATTTGAAATTACCTTAGAGGTGGGTGAATAAGGTAACTACGTGTTCTATGCAAATTTAAAAACTTAATTACTATATTGAGTTTTTATTTATAAGTTTCTACGGAATAATCTAAACAAGTTAAATAATGAAATTTATTATAATAATCAAAACAACACAGAAAAGAAGATTAGAGTCAAGAGCAATGCAAACACAGGAGAATTATTGACTAGTTCATCACTCCCAGTGGTTAGTCCCTACCTGAGACACCTTCTCAGGATTTTTTCACTATTTTCCAAATGTGAAGAACACAATCCCTCTTCACAAGGACCGTATTAGGAAAAAACACCTTTTTCCCATTTTAACTTGCGATTCCGAAGGAAAACTCTTTTTCCTCTCCAATCTGCGATTCCCTAAGAAACCCCTCTTTTCTCTCGAATCCATGATTCTCTAGGAAAAACTCTTTTTCCACTCCGAATCCCCAATTCAAACAATGAGAGACCCCTTCTCTCATAGGGAAGAATATTGAACCTTCTTCAAGGATTTACAATCGTTTATAATGACCAAATGCTCACTCACAATCTTATGATCTTAAAATATTAATACCGGTTTGGCATGAGGATCGTTTTGAAAGATTATTGCAAGTTTAGGCTCTGCTGGAAATGGAAAGATTAAGAACTTTTGGGCACAAGAAGTTTCTCAATGAATGTATTTCCAAGTATTTAATCTCTAGGATATTTATAGAGGTTTCCATTATAACTGCCAATAACTTCCAATAAACAGTTAATAGCTGTTGGAAACGGTTTGAAATAAAAATGGCGTAAATCCCCGTTCGTTTGAAAATTCAAACAGAAAATAACTGAAAGTGAATGTTAGAACTACCACTGGGTTTTAGTAGCATCAAGCATGCCATTTTTAAAATTTTAGGGGTGCAAATCTGTAAGTCTACGGTAGCGCACCGGCCGTCAATCCGAGGCCAAACATAGAACAAAAACTTTTTATAAAACCGGCGCTATCGTATTCTTTCACCCGGATCGAACCATTAACACTAAACTAGCTAACTAGAAAGATGATAGAAAGGCTATACCGATCGATTCGTGTCCTTCGGTCTTTAGCCACCATCCCTAGCTTCTCGCGGCATCTCTGATCTTCGGTCTCCTCGTCGGAAGGGCACCACGTCAAGAAGTCCTTTTACGGGCTCCTGTTTCAAACCAAAGCAATTCGGACATGAAGTTTGCTAGCAGACATGTCCAAGGTGATGTAGAGAATGTGTGTGATAACTCTGTCTCAAGCACCCATTGATTCTCAACACATGTGAGTGTATGGATGGAGGTTGAATATGATGCCATTAGTGAAACTTGTGAGCTAGAGAAGGAAGAAGAAGAAGAGCCTTTTGTTATTGTGTTTTATCAAAAATGAGAGAGTGCTAAAATGATAATGTCAAGAGCTAACCCCAACACATAGTGGATGTCCTCTCTCTCTCCTCATATCAATTCAACACAATAATCTATCAAGAAAAGATAACATGAACAAAAAATAAGACCATGAGTCACCATCCATGCACATGTCTCATTTAATGCACTTCATCATGATCTCCACTCACAATTTCCACCATTAAACATTTAAACCAAAATGTTTAATCCAAAAAGAGAATGGCACCATCTAAAGTAAACTCGTGATGGATCACAAGGGTACCCCTCACCTGTATATACATATCCGCATCCACATTCCGACTGAATGCGAATGCAATGAGACTAAAGTAATCCAACAAATCTAATACTAGGATCCGGCTTAAACCAAAACCCACTAGTATGATTCGTCCGACCATGATCCGTGCACGACTGCACGTATATGATCGAACCCTACCATAATACCATACGGCCTCTACAACGTTTCGCCCGAAACTTGGCAAACTATCTGTGGTAGACTCTAAAGACTCATCAATACGCTGGCAGTGGGTTTAACCACAAGCACGTCAGTGGTACTAGCTGTACGTAACGGCTACCCATGTATCAATTACAAAGGAAGCCGATGAGCGAACTCATCCTGGAACCCTACTGAGCCTGTCAGTGACAATATTTGTACAGTCCAGTCCGTTCGTCTATGAGTATCGCATGTCGGGCCTAGGGGGTTGGTAAACGTCAGACCCCCAAAAGCGGTACAAGTCGTGTCGGAGTGTAATCCGGAACACCCTGAGATACTACTGGAATACCTACCAGTAAATCTCACTTGCCTTGGCCAAGGACTTCGTGTATTGGCTCTCCTAAACACAGCGCGATCTCACCCCCAATACCGGGAGAGACGAATCCTATGTCGATCCGCTCACTGCCTCCATATGCCTCGGGACTGTACCCAACTTAAACCTATTTGCATGACTCCTTTGAGCCGTGGTAGGGTAGTAATCAAAGCACAGTGGAAACTCACATGAGACAAGTGGCGATCTCAGGTCGATAGACTAACCTGTACACATGTCACCACGGAACTGCTATCTGACACTAGGTATAAAACCAACTAGCATGTTCCCGGCAAGTCCTATCCGGTGTACTCATAACCCAATAAGCACCTGTATACATCTTAGGTGAACCAACTGACACCAATGGCTTGTGAGACCGGCCACCATCCCTTGTCGGGGTCTCGACTGTATACACTAGTCTACTCTGGAGTATCGATGCCCTGTCTCGAAACTCCCTCGACTAGGGACCTTTTAAGGATGTGCTTATAGACCCCCAGCTCCCACGTATATGATCGCCATCATACTGCTGGCAGTCAAGCAAGAATCCTATGGGCTCTATCAACGTGTAATAATGATCTGTAATTTTACCTAAAGCATGTACACGATGATAAAGACAAACCAGATAGCATACTATCATCTCGAGTAAGACTGTCCTACCGGTATAGGTCCTCCCTCAATCATTGCAATCATGTGCCTGCGATCCAATAATTGACTTGAGGGCACTATATCCAACAATCTCCCACTTGCAGTTAAGGCTAATTATTGCGATGTCGCATACTCATAGCCCGTATGATACCGAACACCCAACTCCTCTACTAATCAGTTTCACAAAGCTCGTTTGTAAAACTATTACGTTCGAGAAATAGCCTCAGTGAGTGGATCCTCTCTGATGTTTCTTTCTATGCCTCTCTTTATCTCAAGTTCACGGAGAAACCCATCTCCCGAAATGAGCAATACCTATCTTAGAATATGTCTGGATATCTGATGGGACCTAGTTTACAAATGAACTACAAATCCAGAAAACTTCTTACACTGTATCGTCAACTGAATTTAATCAGCATTCTACGTCATGCCTCCCTCAATATCCGCTTGGACCACCTGTCCAAACTGCTACCCCTCTTTAGAGCGGAAACTAGAATTCTGACAGTCACTCTGTCATCCAGGTCACCTTGGAAGCCTGGAATGATAACCGTCTCCCAAAAGAGGCTGTCGTTGTCAAATCCCTAGAACATTCACTTATATTCTAAAACTGCTTCCGAACGTTTCTCTAGGATTGGATTAATATCAACTTATTGCAGCTAGTACAAAACAACATCTGGTGTGGTACTTGACATCTCATGATTGAATCAATTGCCTAAGCAAGTGATATGCCAATCATGCACATCCCTCTCCCCTTTAGTCTGTAAGATACCTTTAGAGAGGGTGACTCCATCACCTGCAGGTACACTACCTTGCCAAGAGTCGTCCATTTCTAAATACCTTTAGAATACTGTCTAAGTACCCAGATTGGGACACTTCCCAAATCTAGATCTAAAACCATAGATCTAGTAACCAGAATGCCTGATATAATATCCAAATCCTATGTGGAGAAACTACTGTATGACAACTGTAAGTCGATGTACAACACCCCACGAGTTGCGGGGAGGCGGAAATATGAAAAACAATCTTGTTCTTTGAGTTAACATCGACTAACCGAAGAATCTTTGCTAAACTATAACTAACATATACATAGGAGTTGTTAACTACTATGAGAAGTGATTATACCTAGTGAATCTAGTCCTTCGTCTTTTCGTTATCAACCTCCTCCTCGGCCTCCTCTACGTAATAGACGATCCACCCGAGAGCTTCTATTCCAAGCTTCACCTCTAAACTTGAGGTAACTAGGTTTCTTTAGTTGCTAATCAAAGGCACCTAGGTGATATAGAGTGAGGTTATGGATTAATTAGTCTATCTAATCCTTGATCTCAACACATGAGAGGGGAGGATTAGGGTTTGAAGAGAGAGAGCTTGAAGAGAGAGAAGGAGAGCAAGAGAATGAGAATGAGATAATGATCTCTCTTGAATATATGAAGCATAATGATTTATCAAAATAAATAAATAAAATGATTAATCATCATGCTTCATTTATTCATATGAGTGATTCATCTACATGAGTCATTAACCATTTAATGATGCATTAATGGCATGGATGAATCACACAAATGAGTCACTAAATTATTTAATGCTTATGCCACCTAAACTCCCAAGTCATCATCCTTCTAGAAGCTTCTCGCCAAATTACGAGAACGCCCCTCCTATCCGTGAAAATATGGAAAAACTTTAGACTGTATAAATCCAATAATCCGATACTAGAATCCGGCTTAAACCAAAGCCGGCTAGTAAAAACTGTCCGAACGTCGTACGTGCGTAAACACACGTATGCGTCCGAACCCTTGTCGTAAAACCATACGACCTCTATATCGTTTCGCCTAGAGCAGGGAAACTCTCTGTGTGGGACTCTAAAGACTCGACTACTACGCTGGCAATGGGTTTAACCACAGACCGCAAGCGGCACTAGCTGTACGTAACGGTCCCCGGGTAGATGTCGATAAGAAGGCCGATGAGGAAACCCATCCGAACTCCTACTGAGGCTGATGTGACAATCACCGTACAGTCCGGTCTGTTCGTCTAAGACTATCGCATATCGGGCCTAGGGGGCGGCAAGCGTCAGTCCTCTAATAGCGGTATAAGTCATGTCGGAGTGAAGCCCATTACACCTTGGGAAACTACTGGAAAACCTACCATTAAATCTCACTTGCCCTAGCCAGGGACTTTGCGTAATGGCTCTCTGACACAGCGTGATATCAGCTCCTAATACCCGGAGAGACGAATCCTGTCTAACCACTACTGCCTCCAAGTGCTTGGGACTGCACCCAACTGCTACCTGTTTGCACGACTCCTTTGAGCCGTGGTAGGGTAGCAATCTAAGAACAGTGGGACACACTCGAGGCGAAGTAGCAGTGTCAAGTCTGCGGACTATGCTGTACTCATGTCACCTGGGAACTGCTAACTGACGACGGGTATAATACCAACCAATAGTTCCCCGCGAGTCATGTCCGGTGTACCTGTAACCCAACGATCACCTGTATACTATCTCCAGTACGACGTACTGACGGCTGTGGGACAGACCATCTCCCCAACTGGGATGAGAAGCGTACACACTAGTCTACTCCGGAGTATCGATGCCCTGTCTCGGTAATCCTACGACTAGGGACATGGAAAAGGATGTGCTTGTAGACTATCCAGCCCCCACTAGTGTGACTGCCATCACAACGCTGGTAGTCAAGCAAGATCCTAAGGGCTCTATCAATACGTACACATATATTAAGATAAATAAAACCAAGTAGCATACTACCATGTTGAGCAAGACTGTATATAACTGTGAATATCCCAAGCTTCCATTAAGTAATATACAAGCTAGTATGATACAATAATGGCCCCTAGGGCATATACACTAACAACAACCACAGTATAACCGATCGTAGCGTAGGAATTTCACTTTCCACTCTGTGTATGTCATCCAAATACCAAGACATCACACCCTACTACCTTCTTAATAGATCCATCTCTTATTCTGATGAAGTCGTAACCTGTGACAGTCACATCAAAAATAGATGATCTATCTCCGCTATATCTGCTTTAGTCTATAAATAGACATAAGCTACTTGTCCACTATTCTTCCGCTGCTCCCACTTACTACAACAACCCTCAGGCAGAGTCATATACACGTGCACTTCTAAAGCTAGTTTAGAACGACGCTATACTCATCCTCCTTTCAGGTCTCATAGTCTGGAACAGCAGCAATGGCAAGTCCGGGTAAACAAGAACCTCCCTGTCACCGTCTTTAAGCATACCGAAGTACCTCTCGGGTGCCTGAGGTTACCCACCATATCTGCAGAGTGGTTAATGGAATGTCAAACCTGATTGAATCTTTAGGTCCTATTAAACTTTCAGTAATCGTTTGCGGTTCTGGAATCACTTCCAGTTCTACCATACTCCCACTACTGTTTTCTGAAAAAGTCCATTTTACTAAAACTGTGGAGAGTCAAGAACAATATCACTATTGATCTTCCAGATGGTAGAAAATCAACCCTCGTCATAGCCCGGGTCAACCCACAAACAGCCATTACAGAAACATGCATTGAGTTATCCAGAGTCTGGTTTTAAGCATAAGCCGGACAACTCCATATACCTTAAAATCGTTAAGATATGAGCCATTCTATATCTAATATAGAAACAGAGGCACTGATTTAATTGGAACCAGATTCAAATCATGCATCTGTCTCCAGTGCATGTTGACTAAATGGAGAAAAGCCGATCAGTATTACTCAACATAGGAGTGCATCCAATTATGAGTAACCTGAAAGAGAAAACAAGTTTCTCAAAACCATTACTATCAACTGAATACCAAACACAAGTATCTACATCTTCGATCACCTTGAAGAATCCTGATACTTGCGACACCTGGTTCTCTACTTTATTCATATACCTATAACTTCTCAAAACTTAGATCTTGTATTTCTATGAAACACATGTCTAAGAACTAGAGAAGTCACAAGTAAACAGAATATAGTACGAGGGCCAACCCCTCTGTCCTAATGGACACTGGACAATATACAATACTCTGTATAAGTTCCCTGAGTTGAATAACTCAAACCCTGTGTGTCGTAAGTTGAAAACTGTACTATGGTTATGAAGAATTACACCGCTGTTTGATGCTCCTTACCTAACCATCATCTGATATAGGTAAATGTCACGGACATAATTTCAAAAAGTTATATCTCACTTTATCAAAATAAACGTACAGATATATCAATTTGAAATTGGTGCATAACAACGGATATTCAAAACCAAATATTTGCCATCCGGCAAAAACCCAGGCGATTTCCTAAAATATCACCAATTACAACGAATCCCGATATAATGAGGATGATCATCTAATTCCCAATAACTTACTCCCACTCATCATCTGTAAAGCCATACAGATGTGAGAAGCAAACCTGGTAAATACATACCCTGGAGTAAGGATCTAATTGGGAAATCAGTTTTCTACTAACAATGCACAGTGAAACTGAAACATGAAAATGTTTCGAAGGCGTATCCGGGTATTCCTAGTAATGCCTCTTCCATTATCAGATTTACAACTGTAACCATATATTTCTTTGCCATCTCTCCAAATCTATTTATTTGTCTTTACTCATTACCTTCGGTACACCCCTTTAGGCTAAATGGTTTTCTTCCTTCCCTACCGTTCGGCACCAACCTATGATTTGGAAGAAGACTATCCAATAAGCGTAATAGGTGTACTGTCCTAATCTTAGGAGCACTCGCAACCTGAGAGAAGATGAAGATTAAAGATAACTGAATAAACCTTATTCCTAGTTCTCCTGAACCAGAATCCATCCCCGAACCGGAACAAGTTCCTTCGAGTTCATATATAACCATACGATGGAATATCCAATAACTGTGGATCTTCGTAATGATACGGGGTGTTTTGGAGAAATACAAAGGTGAAGTAGGAGTGGCGATGAAATACGTGGTTTGGTCGTGAATGCTAGCGGTCGCAATTTACTTTGCCCTCTTTCTAATCCCTTTATTTGTCTTTACTTATTACCTTCTGTACACCCAACTTAGGCTAATTGGTTTTCTCCATTCCCTACCTTTCGGCACCTGCTTATGGTTTGGAAGAAGACTATCCAATAAGCGTAATAGGTGTACCCTCCTAAACCACGGATCCCTCGCAACCTGAGAGAAGGTAAAAGGAAAGGACAACTGAATAATCCTATTCAATTTCTTCAGAACCCGAATCCATCCTTGAATCTGGAATAAGTTCCCTCGAGTTCATATAACCATACAATGGATTTATCTAATGGAAGTGGATGTTCGTAGTATTACGGGGTGTTCTGGAGAAATTCAAAGGGTAAAAGAAGGAGTGCCAATGATGTATGCTACTCAGACAATCCAAAAGCCAGTGTTTTAAGAAAATTCGGTCAACTTGGTTACTGAGTCATAGTCTAGGGTCGGGCCATGGTCGCTGCCAAAGAGAGAGAGAAAAGAAACACTCTGCGTGCACTCTAACCTAGATCAGAATGATTATCACTTTATCTAATCAGGAAGCCTCCCACTGTAACCTCCAAATTCTCCTCCAAACCTGAAAGAAAAATTAGTCGGGATCACCCGAGGAGTAAACCAACTCATCAGTGAGAATCGGGATCCAACTATCATCGCATAATAACGTGATGGAATCCACTCACGTTATCACATTCTAGAAGGTATGCGCATATCTGATAAGTTTCCTGTATGTTTGAAACTCCCGATGTGATTTTTACCCCATGCTCTTATGACCTTGACAAACATCAAAAAATCATAAGTCACATGTCAAGTTCTACCCGTCATTGTCCAGGTTAATTTGAACCCACCCGTACAAGCTCTTGACGAAGGTCAACAAGGCTGTACGACTGTCTCAAACCAACGCATCTATCTATGCAATAGAAAGGTAACAAGCAGCTACCATTCACTATGCCTTGACGAAGGTCAACAAACATAGCATGAATACTAAGTGCTATCCGTCTGAAATGACGGAGGGCTACGAATGGTTTTTGGCAAAAAACCTTTAACGTAATGAACTTGATATCATTGAAGGAACCGGATAGCTTTTTATAAATACAGTGGCGAAAACCTTTGCTAAAGAGGTCACTCCCGGTGAAGAGATCTCGGCTCTTTCCCCGTAGAATGAGGTGCAGGATATTCCAACTGAATACCGCGATGCAAAGCAAAAAGTAATCGACTATAGTGAAGTTATTACCCTGACGCAAACTTCTACCCAAGGGGTCACTCCCGGTGAAGAGATCTCGGCCCTTGCTTCGTCGAATGAGGTGCTGGATATTCATAACCGAATATCACTATGCAAAACAAAAGAGAACATCCTTACAATAACATCTTTTTGAAAATTGTTCCAACAACATCGAATAGGATTGTTTTCCTTGCATTGATCAGAATCAATGCAGTCCCATCAATTAATCACACCAATAAAGAACGAAAATATGACGTACGTATATGCCATCAGCATTCGCCACTGGGTCCCGTCATCACCCGTTAGGCTACTTAACTAACGACAGAGCGGGGACTGGACTAGTGCGGGTGTAAAACATATACAACATATACTAGTATATATATATATATATATATATATCAATATATAATAATCGCTCTAGGCGCGATAAATGTAACATCACAAAAAGTAATAAGTATCACAGAACAATACAGATAATCTGGGAGCCCCGGGTTTCATTGAGCCACAACTAAAAACCGACGTTCCCCTGGTCGTGTGGATAGCCTGTGCAATGAATACCTAGACCCCTATGGGTGCGGCAAGTTACTCGCCAAAACCTGAAGCAAGGCATCCCCCTTCAATAAAGTGAATAGACCACCCAGCACTTCACGGAATCCGGTAACTTGAGCACCCCTCCTTGGGTCAACCTATACCCCCTACGAGTGTGGCGAATAGCCCGCCAATTCTACAGTGAAGCCCCCTCCGTCTCAAAGCCATGAGATGCGGGCCCGTTGCCCTCTAGAACCCGGCTATCCGTGCACTCCACCGTGGGGTAATCCTAGTACAGAAAGTAAAATATGTAGAACGGGTATATCGACCTTAACCCGGTCGTGTCCCAAAAGAACAATATACAAACTGGCAGTGACGGCAGTCCACATGTCGGACGCTCGCCTCGTGATATCAAATGTACAAATAAATCTAAACTGCACTGCCATTGCATCCAGGCTATCAACCACGACAAATCCGCAACATCACAGCACAACACAGAACATCAACGCGAATGTTACGTTCGCAAACCCGTCTAAATGGACTATAGCGATTAGACAAGATTTACCGATTTAATGACATTCACGGTCGCAGATAGTAATGTAAGTATTGTGAACTAACATATTTAAAATTCCGATCGACAAAATTTCCCGAAGTGGGCCCCAAGCACAAATCCAGTACTCTAACAAATCTGGGCCCAAACAAAATATTCCAGAAACCACAATTCCAAGTGAAAGACCACCTAAAGAAAAAATGGTGCAATGAAACCCCAGAACGGCGGCGGAACCGCGGCCAAAATGTGGGTAAGGCCGCGGTTCCGCGGCGTTCCTGTGGGATCACTCTACCAAATTTCTACAGTGGTCTTAGAAAAGCCTGCATGATTTTCTGACATACTCAAAATAATTTTTTGATGAAAAAAAAATTTCGACAGAAACTGCATAAAGTGGAATCGCGGTTTTGGAAATTTCGTTCGATCAATATTTTAAACAAGTTAGAACAAGCTAGTAAAGGGTTAATAGCGTGGCTCTGATACCATGTAACTCTATGGTAGTGCACCGGCCGTCAATCCGAGACCAAACGTAGAACAAAAACTTTTTATAAAACTGGCGCTATCGTAGTCTTTCATCCGGATCGAACCATTAACACTAAACTAGCTAACTAGAAAGATGATAGAAAGGCTATACCGATCGATTCGTGTCCTTCGGTCTTTAGCCACCATCCCTAGCTCCTCGCGGCATCTCCGATCTTCGGTCTCCTCGTCGGAAGGGCACCACGTCAAGAAGTCCTTTTACGGGCTCCCACTTCAAACCGAAGCAACTCGGACATGAAGTTTGCTAGCCGACATGTCCAAGGTGATGTAAAGAATGTGTGTAATAACTTTGTCTCAAGCACCCATTGATTCTCAACACATGAGAGTGTATGGATGGAGGTTGAAGATGATGCCATTGGTGAAACTTGTGAGCTAGAGAAGGAAGAAGAAGAAGAAGAGCTTTTTTTTATTGTGTTTTATCAAAAATGAAAGTGTGCTAGAATAATAATGTCAAGAGCTAACCCCAACACATAGTGGCTATCCTCTTTCTCTCCTCATATCAATTCCACACAATAATCAATCAAGAAAAGATGATATTCACAAAAATTAAGACCATGAGTCACCACCCATGCACATGTCTCATTTAATGCACTTCATCATGATCTCCACTCACAATTTCAACCGTTAAACATTTAAACCAAAATGTTTAATCCAAAAAGAGAATGGCAACATCTAAAGTAAACTCGTGACGGGTCACAAGGGTACCCCTCACCTGTATATACATACCTGCATCCGCATTCCGACTGAATGCGAATGCAATGAGACTAAAGTAATCGAACAAATCTAATACTAGGATCCGGCTTAAACCAAAACCCACTAGTATGATCCGTCCGATCATGATCCGTGCACGACTGCACGTATATGATCGAACCCTGCCATAATACCATACGGCCTCTACAACGTTTCCCCCGGAACTTGGGAAACTATCTTTGGTGGACTCTAAAGACTCATCAATACGCCGGCAGTGGGTTTAACCACAAGCACGTCACTGGTACTAGCTGTACATAACGGCTACCCATGTATCGACTAAAAGGGAAGCCGATGAGCGAACTCATCCTGGAACCCTACTGAGCCTGTCAGTGACAATATCCGTAAAGACTGGTCCGTTCGTCTATGATTATCGCATGTCGGTCCTAGGGGGTTGGTAAACGTTAGACCCCCAAAAGCGGTACAAGTCGTGTCGAAGTGTAGCCCAGAACACCCTGAGATACTACTGGAATACCTTCCAGTAAATCTCACTTGCCTTGGCCAAAGACTTCGTGTAATGGCTCTCTTAAACACAACGTGATCTCACCCCCAATACCGGGAGAGACGAATCCCCTGCCAATCCGCTCACTGCCTCCATGTGGCCCAGGACTGTACCCAACTAAAACGTGTTTACACGACTCCTTTGAACCGTGGTAAGGTAGTAATCAAAGCACAGTGGGAACTCACACGAGACAAGTGACGATCTCAGGTCGATAGACTAACCTGTACACATATCACCAGGGAACTGCTATCTGACGCTAGGTATAAAACCAACTAGCATGTTCCCGGCGAATCTTGTCCGGTGTACTCATAACCCAATGAGCACCTGTAAACATCTTAGGTGAACCAATTAACACCAATGGCTTGTGAGACCGGCCACCGCCCCTCGTCGGGGTCTCGACTTTATACACTAGTCTACTCTGGAGTATCGATGCCCTGTCTCGAAACTCCCTCGACTAGGGACCTTTTAAGGATATGCTTATATACCCCAGCTCCCACGTATATGATCGCCATCATACTGCTGGCAGTCAAGCAAGAATCCTATGGGCTCTATCAACGTGTAATAGTGATCTGTAATTTCACCTAAAGCATGTACACGATGATAAAGACAAACCAAATAGCATACTATCATCTCGAATAAGACTGTCCTACCGGTATAGGTCATCCCTCAATCATTGCAATCACGTGCCTGCGATCCAATAATTGACTACAGGGCACTATATCCAACGTAGTCAACACTAACCAAGATCTTAAACTAGATGATTAGGGTTTAGCTATGATATCATAAACTCTACTAAGAGATGGATGGCTACAACTTTTGTAGACAATGTCCTTCTCTTCTAAAGCTTCGGTTTGTAGTCCACGCGACTCCACTAGACTCCACTTGAAAGTTGAACGAACTTGCTTCGATGACCTTCCTGCCGAAGATGAGCCACTCGAAGTCCGCTAATCCAAGCTACCTCTTCACTAAACTCTTTAGTGAAGTAAACACACTACACCAAAGTGCTAATCTAGTGTAGGATGGTGAAGTAGGGGTATTGTTTGCTCACTAGGGTTCTCACAAGCTCAAGGTTTCACAACTCATGTGAGGGATTGAGCTTGGAGGTGGAGGTGAGGAAAAAGGAGAAAGCTAGAAAGAAACTCATCACATGAGCTCAAGAAAGATAAAGAACTAAGTGTAAATCCATCAAGTGAAGAATGGCTTAGATAAAACCCACACATTATTGAAGCAACCCAATTGAATCCATATTCAATTGTAACCATGCTTCAATAGTGTAGTGAGATGAATAAAATAATCACAAAGCCATGCTACACCCATTCCTCCAAAGTTTCCCCATTTTCCACCTCGCCATGGATTTTCTATTTTCCAAAAATAGAAAATCCATGCCATGCTTCATATATATATATATATATATATATATATATATATATATATATATATATATATATATATATATATATATATTATGATGAATAATTAGTGAGCTAATAATATTAGTCAATATACAATTATATCAAATAAAAATATATATCATATTATAAAATCAACACTTGATTTAATAATCCAGTTATATCACATATAACCGACTAATATCATTTATCTGTATATCACATTATCAAATCAACACTTGATTCAATAATCCGGTTATATTACATATAACCTAACTGATATCAAATAACCGTCAGATTAGAATACGGTATCACATACTCGTATTTAACCATGCCTCCCGCACATATCAGCATGTGTGCCCTAATTCGTTTCGCTTAAACCAGGAAACTTCTATGTGGGACTCTAAAGACTCGTCAATACGCCAGCAGTAGGTAATGATCACATCAGTTACCCACAAGCCGTCAGCGGTACTAGCTGGACGTAACGGCTACCCAGGTATTGAGCGAATAGAAGATCAACAAGCAAGCTTGTCAAAACTCTTATGAAACCTATAAGTAACACTTACCATACAGTACGGTCTCTTCGTCTGATATGTCGCATATCGAGTCTGGGGATGGAATCGTCAGACCCCAATAACTTGATAAGTCATGCCGATGTAAGGCCTATAACGGTACGAGAAACTACTGATAACACTTACCAGTAAATCTCATCAACAGCCCTGGCGAGGGACTTCCTGTTATAGCCAATCGAGCATAGCGCAACATCAACTCCCTATACCGAGAGAGACGAAACCCCTCCTATCGCTCATTACATCCATGTGACTCGGGACTGTACCCAAAATCCACCTGTTTGCACGACTCCTTTGAGCCGTGGTAGGGAGGAAATCAAAGCACAGTGGGAAACACACAAGGCTCTATGATGATCTCGGGCCTACAGACTAACCTGTACCAGTATCACCAGAGAACTGTTATCTGACGATAGGTATAGTACCATCTAGGAGTTCTCGGTGAGTCCTGTTCAGTGTACCCATTCTCTAATAAACACATGTGTACAATCTTTGATGTCAAACACCAATGGATATGGGATCAACTATCGCCCCATACAGGGTTAAGAAACGTACACACTAGTCTACTCTAGAATATCGATGCCCTGTCTCGATATTCCCTCGACTAGGAACAATTGAAGGATGTGCTTGTAGACTACCCAGGTCCCAGTAGTATGATCCGCATCATAGTCCTGGTCGTCAAGACAACATCCTAAGGGCTTTATCAACATGTATATGAGAGATGGTATAATAATACCAGTGAATATGTTAAGATAAAGGCAACCAGATAGCATACTATCATGTCGAGAAAGAAATTCCTCCATATATATGTCCAAGCATCCACTATATCATACAATAATGGCCTCTAGGGCATACATATCACTAACAATCTCCCACTTCCAATAAGGCCAGTTGTTGAAGTATCTCATACCCAACATCCCAAAAAGCCTCTCGAATAGCATCTGGGGAAGGGCCTTCGTGAGTGGATCCGCTGTGGTATCTTCTGTGTCAATTCTCCTAACCTTGATCTCCTGGCGATTTACTATCTCCCTGATCATGTGATATTGCCTAAGAATATGTCTAGATCTCTGATGGGACCGGGGTTCCTTGGCCTAAGCCACAGTTCCATTGTTATCACAATACATAGGTATTGGATGCTTAATGAATGGAACCATACAAAGTTCAGCTATGAACTTGTTTATCCAGATAGCCTCTTTGGCAGCATCGTTGGTAGTGATGTATTCAGCCTCCATCGCCGAGTCTGCTACGGTATCTATCTTGGAACTCTTCCAACATACCGCCCCTCTATTGAGGGTGAAGACAAAACCAGAGACCGACTTATTGTCGTCCTTATCACTCTGGAAGTTCAATCGTTAAAGGACTCCACCTGGAGTTCACCGTTACCATACACCAAGAACATCTCTTTAGTCCTTCTCAAGTACTTATGAATGTTCTTCACAGCTGTCCAGTATTTCTCCCCTGGATTTAATTGATACCTACTCACTACACCTAGTGAGTAAGCTACATCCGGTCTAGTACACAACATCGCATACATGATTGACCCGACTGCCGAAGCATAGGGTATGCCTTGCATGTGAGCCCTCTCCAAATCAGTCTTGGGAGACATCTCTTTGGAGAGAGTGATTCCTGAGCAAGCGAGTAAATTACCACGCTTAGAATCTTCCATACTAAATCACTTTAGTATGGTGTCTATGTAGCTGGATTGGGACAATCCCAACATCCGTTTAGATCTATCTTTATAGATCTTTATCCCCAGGATGTAGGAGGCATCAGTTAGATCTTTCATGGAGAACTTTTATGATAAGAAGAACTTGACCAACTGTAGCATAAGAACATCATTTCCTATCAAGAGTATGTAATCCTCGTACAATATAAGGAAAACAACCTTACTCTTTACTACCTTCTTATATATACATGGCTCATCTACATTTTTGATGAAGTCAAACTCTTTGAATGCTTCATCAAAATTAATGTTCCAGTTCCGCGATGTCTGTTTTAATCCGTAGATTGATTTAAGAAGCTTACATACGCTTCTGCTGCTCCCACTGTCTACGAAGCCCTCTGGCTGTGTCCTATACACGCTCTCTTCTAAATCACCATTTAGAAAAGCGTTCTTTGACGTCCAACTGCCAGATTTCGCAGTCATGGATATGCTTCTGCTGCTCCCACTGTCTACGAAGCCCTCTGGCTGTGTCATGTACATGCTCTCTTCTAAATCACCATTTAGAAAAGCGGTCTGGACGTTCAACTGCCAGATTTCGTAGTAATGGTATGCAGCAATGGCAAGTAGGATCCTGATGGACTTAAGCATAGCGACAGGAGAAAAGGTTTCATCATAGTCGACACTAGGTTGTTGACGAGAAAACCCTTTTCTACAAGTCTAGTTTTGAAAGTCTCAACTTTTCCATCTACACCAATTATCTTCTCAAGATCCACTTACTCCCAATGGGTTTTACCCCTTCAGGAGTAATTTCCAAAGTCCATACTTTGTAGGTGTACATGGATTCCATCTCGGATCGCATAGCATCCAGCCATTTTACAGAGTCTCCACTTGTGATGGCCAGCTCGAAACTAGTTGGGTCATCGTCTTCCATGATTCAATTCTCGCTCCTACCGTCTATGAGAAAACCGTAGTATCTCTTAGGTGGGTGAGAAACCCTACTAAATCTGCGGAGTGGTTGAGGTTCGTCGGGGACTATTGAATCCTCCGGTTCCACCAAATCGTCAGTTATAGTTTGTGTTGCTGGAACTTCTTCCAGTTCTACCTCATTACCACTAATCTCTTTGACAAGAAATTCCTTTTCTAAAAAGGTGGCATGTCGAGAAATAAACACCTTTTGTTCCTCGGTGTGGTAGAAGATATACCCTCGTGAATGTTTAGGATATCCTACAAACTTGCACAGAACTGGCATTGCCTTGAGCTTGTCCGGATTTTGCTTTTTAACATAGGCCGGACAACCCCATATCTTAACTCATTTAAGAGATGGTCTCTTCCCATTCCATATCTCATATGGAGTAGTAGGCAACGAATTTGGTCGAAACTCTATTCAATAGGTATGCAGCTATCTCAAGTGCATACCCCAAAAGAAAATAGGCAACTCAGCAACACTCATCATAGAGCGCACTATATCTAATAGGGTGCGATTCCTCTGCTTCGATACTCCGTTGTGCTATGGTGTATACGGAGGAGTAAGCTGAAAGAGAATCTCATTCACTTTTAAATAGTCCCGAAACTCCATGCTTAAGTATTCTCCTCCCCGATAAGATCGAAAGATTTTAATACTTTTACCCGTCTGGTTCTCAACTTCGTACTTATATTCCTTGAATTTCTCAAAAGATTCAGATTTGTGTTTTAACAAGAACATATGTCCGTATCTTGAGTGATCATCGGTGAATGTAATAAAGTACGAGGAACCATTCCTGGCATGTGTAGACATAGGACCGCATACATCACTATGTATCAGTTCCAAGAGTTCGGTAGCTTTTTCTCTGTGTCCAGTAAACGGAGTTTTGGACATCTTGCCTTTGAAACATGGCTGGTAAGTTTCATAAGATATAAATTCGAACAGATTCAAATATGCATCCTTATGCAACTTAGCCAATCTTGTCGCATTGATATGACCTAGTCTACAATACCACAAGAAGGTTTCATTCATTTCTGAACTGTTCCTCTTGTGTGTGTTCTGTATACTTAGAACTGTATTGTGATTTAGAACATATATACCGTTATACAACGTACCATACCCAATCAACACTTGATTTAGGAAAATATTCACAATATTTTTTGAACGAAATAACAGTCGCTCAGAATCATTGTGTTACCACTCGGTAATATAAGGTGGTATTCGCCAACGCTTTGGCTGCAAAAATTGCACCATTCCCTACTTATAGAGACATATCACCATTTCCCAGTTCTCTACCTTTCTTTAGCCCATGTAACAAATTACATATGTGGGATCCTGATCCGGTATCTAATACCCAGGACATAGAGAAAACTAAGAAACGATTCTCGGTTATGAACACACCCGAAGACGATGCATCAACATGCTTATTCTTCGTTTGGGTGGCGTGGGAAACCGGATATTCCCCTATTCCTTGCTCAGACTTATGACAATCATAAGAAAAAATGGAACCTAGCCCAGTATAATAAGTGGGTCCAGTCAATACATCCATAATTATCTTGATTAAGGCGTGTCATTGGTCGCTACCAGGGGAGAGAGAAAGATAATCACTTTTGCGTGCGCTCTTTGCAATATTAGATTGCTTATTATTTTATCTAATCAGGATGGCTCCTACTGTTTTTATCAAATCTTCCTTCAAACCCTAAAAGGTAAGATTAGCCGGGATTAATTACACCCTACAAGTTCGCCAATCGTTCGGCCGGGCAGGTATTAATTCTCCGAGGGAGTCTCCCCATGCTTTCGCATGGAACTAATTAAATAACCTTGTTTCCGCAGAGACATCACCATGTTAACACCTTTCTTGGACGCCTAATGGATTAGCTAATTGTAAAGTGCAAAACTCTCCCAGGAGTAACACTTACTCGCAGTGGGTATCGGGATCCAACTATCATATAGAAGGTATGCAATCTCATTGCAAATTTCAACACTTGAAATTCCCAATATCTGTTTTTTACCCCTAGCTTCCTATGACCTTGACGGAGGTCAACAAACCATAGGCCGAGTTCAACCCGTTCATTTCTTGATTGAATTAAACCCACCCGCACGACCCTTGACAGAGGTCAACAAGGCCATATGACTACCCTAATCCAATCGCATCACATGCGGCAGATAAGCACTAATCAGCTACCGCACACTACGCCTTGACGGAGGTCAACAAACGCAGCACGCATACTAAATAGTACTTATCTGAAATGACGGAGGTCTACGACTGGTTTTAAGAAAACCTTTACGTAATGAACTTGATATCGTTGTAGAATCTAGTGATTTGAAAAGGAGTGTTTTTGTAGCTTTTGCTAGTTTCGCTAAAGATGCTACTCCCAGTGAAGGGGTCTCGGCTCTTTCCTCATCGATTGAGGTGCTGGATATTCATCAAGGAATACCATTATGCAAAGCAAGAACTAGAAAAGCTATAAAAACAAAACCGAATACGTTGTAGCATTTGCTAGTTTTGCTAAAAAGGTCACTCCCGGTGAAGGGATCTCGGCTCTTTTCTCATCGAATGAGGTGTTGGATATTCATCAAGGAATACCACTATGCAAAGCTAGAACTAGAGCTACCTTTTTAAAAACTTTTGATTCTACAATATCTTTAGGTTTCTTTTTTTTCATTAATCTCATTAATGAAGTCCCATCATTTAAAGTTTCCTAAACATCACAGAAAAAGAAACGAAAATAGAATGTACGCTTATGCCATCCGCATTCTCTACGGAGCATCGTCATTCACCGTTAGGTTACTTAACTAATGGCAGAGCGGGGGCTGGACTAGCGCGGGTGCAAAACATAAGAACCATTTATTATATATCATATATATAATAGCATTCGTCTCACGCAGTTATATGATCACATCACAGAACCAAGCAGCAGAAGTCAACATATGAAATATTGGATATACTAGGAGATCCGTGTTTTAAATTAAGCCAATAATGAAAAACACGGATTCCACGGTCGTTATGAATAGCCAAACCCACATCCCTAGATCCCTACGAGAGCGGCAAATAACCCTGCCAATTCTAGAGTTAGGAGACTCGGTCTCGACTCCTAGAGAAGGTCTCCCACTGGACTCCAGAACCCGGTTACTTATGCTCCCCGCCTTGGGTGTATCCTAATGCAGAAAAGTAAATAATATATATCAATGGTGACATCATCCTCAACCCGGAAGTATCCCAATAAAAGAATATTATATACAAATTTTACATGAATGAAAATTGAAAAACTCTAATCTCACGCAAAAACCCCGGCTATTCAATCACGACGATCCAATATAACATATCATAGCAACACATAACATCACAGGTATCAACGTAAGTAAATACGCGTATCCCAAATTCCGTTGACATATAGCAATAAGATTTGGGATACCCCACATAATACACTTACGGTCGCAGAAAAGAAATGATAAACTACAATAATTAGAATCTTCATTTCCTTAGACATCATAAACCCGGAATATCTCATATGCCGAATTTCATGCCTAACCTATAAACCATGCATTTTAGTTTCATATTGAAAACACTTTTCAATAACTTAGTCGGGTAATTCAACAAGATTCCCGACTACCCAATCGAATACTCGTCGGGAACTTTAGTAGATGGCCGCATCCCCCGATGCCGTCGACCAAGTGCACTTAGGCGGAACACCGTGGCCGCGAGCACCTGAGTGGATGCTTTTGGCAACGGGGTTCTCCTAAAGACACTTGGTCGGGGCTATGGGGCGTGGCTACCTAGTAAAGTTATCCGGTGAGTATTCGTGTACGATACGCGATTGCGACGGAGTTTCGATCCGAATCGAAAATTCGTGGCAATCGATCTACAGAGACTAAATTGCCCTATTTACAATTACAAACTAGTTTTCACAAAACTAATTTAATGTGGATTCCAATTACTGCATCACATATCAAAATTAAACCCGAAACGATGTAAAAATTACGACTACGAAACACTCCGTATTAGCCCCTTAACAAAATTAACATCACATGCAATTTTGAGCTAATCAAACATAACCTGAAACCCCAAAACCAAGCCTACAGAATACCAAACAAACTCGAGCCCATTCCAACTCAGAGGGACCGGCCAGGCCGGCCAAATGGGGCATGTGGCCAGTGAGATTTAGGATTTTGAGTCTCAATTTTGTTTGGTGTTCTAGTTACATCATATGCAACATTATGTACCTATTTAAAAAAATTTAGAGACCATTTAAAATTCGACAGAAACTTGGTTTTTTCGGGTTACAGTTTCGAATTGTTTCGGTTTCGTGATTCTATAAACATCGTCTAATTTTCTAGCTTTGGCTCTGATACCATGTAGGTCAAGCAGCCACCCCATCTAATGGGGTCGCCATGGCACCTACGGGTCCTCAGCAGCTACTTTTTACGCATGCCCCCTCGCGAGGACTACAACCCGCTGGAACACCTTCCAGTCTCGAGACACCCTGGGGGTAAGAGCCTATGCTTCGCCACACTGTCACACAGAGAGAATCCCTCATAGGTCGACATCCAATGCCTAGTAGGTCTGATACCATGAAAGTGAATGTTAGCACTACCACTGGGTTTTAGTAGCATCAAGCATGCCATTTTTAAAATTTTAGGGGTGCCAATCAACACTAACCAAGATCTTAAACTAGATGATTAGGGTTTAACTATGATATCATAAACTATACTAAGAGATGGATGGCTACAACCTTTATAGACCGTGTCTTTCTCTTCTAAAGCTCCAGGTTGTAGTCCACGCGACTCCACTTGGCTTCACTTGAAGGTTGAACGAACTTGCTTCGATGACCTTCGTGCCGAAGATGATCCACCCGAAGTCCGCTAATCCAAGCTACCTCTTCACTAAACTCGTTAGTGAAGTAAACACACTACACCAAAGTGCTAATCTAGTGTAGGATGGTAAAGTCGAGGTTGTTCCCTTATAAAAAAATCAGAAAGAAAAGGGAAGGGGAAAATTCCCCACTAATGGAAGCATCACGTGTAAGCACGTGATCATCGATCCCCTATAAAGAAACTCAGAGAAGGAAAGGAAAATCTTCCCGCTAATGGAGCATCACGTGCAAGAACGTGATGCATCTGTATACAGAGTAAGCGGCTCCACTTAATAAGCGACAATTAAAGCCTCACGTGCAAGCATGATCGTCTTTCACACAAAACGTGTAGGACCCAGTTATAAAAAAAACAAAGAGCAAAGAAGCTCACGTGTTACCACGTGATGCCTTCCCTCTGTTTGGACTGCTGCATACAAACGAACCAAGTTAATTCTGTGAAGGGTTACGTGCTGCACGTGAGAGGTCTCAGACGCCTTCTGAGCCGTTAGAATTAAATTCTAAATAAAAGCAATCAGAACCCTATTTTGGAAATATTTTCCCCAATCTTTCTAAACAAGAAAGATTGTGCTCTGTAAATCAGAGCACCGTTGGATCAAAGATCTAATGGTGATTAAAAATCACCACGATACAGAATAATTTCTGTATGGGAAAATATTTTTGCAATCTTGTTAAAACCAAGAAAAATGTCTTCTGTAAAACAGAAGTCCTTGGATCAAAGATCCAATGGTGGATAAATTTCCCAAATCAATTAAGAAATCTCTCAATGAGAGGTTTCCTCAACTAAATCAACAAATTAGCCTCCACTATATAAAGGCCCCAAGACTTCAAAAGAAAAAAAAAAAGAGGAATCCCCCCATAAACTGCAAGTTCAAAAGAAAAGAAGAAACCCTAGGTAAGAAGGAACAAAACACAGAGAATATCTTACTTCTTCTTCTTATCCACAAGAGTTTAACTCTTCCAAAGAACTTAGTTCTTTCTTCTGGTAAAAAGATCTGCAGAAGCAGATCTCCCTACAGGTTGAGAATTTAATTCTCATCGGGGAGATTCTGCCATACAGATCCAAAACCTAGGAGAAGATCTGAGTTCAGAGAATTTAATTCTCCCAAAAGGCATATAGGAATTTAATTCCTCTGATAAAACTAAGGTTTAACCTTTTATATAAGAACTTAGTTCTTTCTTCTGGTGAGAGATCTGCAGAAGCAGATCTCCCTACAAGTTGAGAATTTAATTCTCATCAGGGAGACTTTGTCATGCAGATCCACAACCTAAGAGAAGAACTAAGCCCAAGGAATTAAATCCTTATAAAAATATATAATAAGGGATTTGAGATTTTAAGACTCAGAGAAAGAATTCCATGCATATTGATGATCACGTGTTCACACGTGACCACCTGTGATGAACTCAAAATAGAGACTGAAATGGATCACGTGTTCACACGTGACCCTCCCCCATTGATAGTGCTTAGCACTTATAAAGCAAAAGGGAATAAATCAAAGGCAGTTACCATTTTTGGGGTGTCTCACGTGATTCCACGTGACCCAATAGTGCTTAGCGCTCAGAAAAGAACAAGGGAATAAACGCCAAAGAGACAGCGCCAACTTCAAACGCCTCACATGACCCCACGTGAGCGCCTCAAATTTTTAGTGTTTAACACTAATTCAAAAGCCTCACATGACCCCACGTGAGCACCTCAGATTTTTGGTGTTTAACACTACTTTAAAGCCTCGCGTGGGAGCACGTGAGCGCTGAGTATATACTAGTGTTTAATACTATGAGAGGCCAATATTAGCCAAACTTATACCAAATTTCCCGAGGATAATCAATTGAGCCCCTCATGCTCAGGGTTCCCCAAACCGATCTCAGTCCCAAAAATAGCTAATGAGCTCCAAACAGATGGCATCTAAAATGATGTTCATCCCGTCCCCCCTCAGTCGGGATATTGGTTCAAGGTTACATCTCTTCATACCTCTGATACATGTCGTTGTAATTCTTCAACATCTTCAGAGAGATGGAGGGTCCCAATAACCAATAACTTTTGGCGCATCCCCAAACTGTTAAACCAAAACCCTACAAACTATGATGTCTTTAAACACAGACTATGATGTCTTTAAACCCAGACTATGATGTCTTTAAACCCTACAGACTATGATGTCTTTAAATACAGACTATGATATCTTTAAACGCAGACTATAATGTCTTTAAACCCTACAGACTATGATGTCTTTAAACCCTATAGACTATGATGTCTTTAAACACAGACTATGATGTCTTTAAACCCTACAGACTATGATGTCTTTAAACCCTATAGACTATGATGTCTTTAAACACAGAATATGATGTCTTTAAACATGGACTATGATGTACTTAAACTCATGGACTATGATGTCCTTAAACCCAATGGACCGCAATGTCTCTAAACTAAACTCTATGGACTATGATATCCTTAAACCCGATGGACCGCAACGTCCCTAAACTAAACTCCATGGACTATGATGTCAAACCTGCATGGACTATGATGTCCTTAAACCCAATGGACCGTAACGTCCCTAAACTAAAATGATAGAGCCCAAATGCTCTTTTGTTGGATCAAAAATGATCCTGAACCCCCCTTGAGTAGATCTTAGTCTAAAATTAGACTAACATATCCTCAACAAACATTTAAGTTGATCTTAATCTCAAATGAGATTAACGAGCCTTAAATCAGAACAAACCCAAATCTAAGAAAATACGGATTTGGACTAATCCCCGCCCTACAGGCGATAACATAAATTAGTCTCCGTATACAATCTACGGGCAACCAAAAATAAAACAAACACACACGACATGAAGTGAACATCTGGAGCAGGAGAAAGTGGTTATCGCTACGCGGTAACGTAATTAACTACAGGGGCTTGCGCTTGCAGGGAAGAGCGTCCCCACAATCAAAAACCCCTCGCAAACGAGGGGGAATCTGACAAAGTCTGCTACAACGGCCGCATCCGTCTAAACCTCCGATGCACGGTGCCATAAATCAACTTGGCATATTTGGAGAAGTGGACGGATAAAACCAAATAGCATCTGCCCCAAAAATTCAGGCCAGACGTCCCAACGTCCTGGTCACGTCTTTCGGCGGTGAACAGATTCTGGCATGCCCGGTGGGACTTTTTCCTCTTTCCACTCCACACTTCGTGTGTCGTGTTTTTCCGTGATCAAATAATCGCGGTATATATGTTTTTGGTTGCCCTTGGGTGATGGGATACTAAAGCCAGCGTTTCGTCTCTATGAAGAATGGCGTTTGCTTCCACCTTAGCAACTCAGGCTCTGCCATATCTGGTGGAGTCAAGTATGGGCCAATTGCAGCCTCAAATCTCTGCAATACGGCTCTTTAAGAAATCAACGGGCTTCTCTTTAGGTTGATACTCCCACCTCCCACCCTCGGTGCCTCAATGCCGATGGAGGAAGCCCAGTAAAAGTCTGTCTTTCACAGGCTGGTTCCCTAAGCTGCAGCTTTGCCGACGGATTCAGTCCTCAAACAAATGGCACCTTCCAAGGACCAAGGTCGACGCAGGGGGCAGAATATTCAAGCTCTCAAAGGAAATAGGGGGCAGGCTCGGCAAAATCCTGAGGCTAATCAAATCCCGACCGTAAGAAATGGTCGATGTAGATATCGGCATCAGACAAAATGAGCTGGGGGCAATTCTCCGTATGGTCATGTTTCAACCCCAGTGGAGAATGTTGTTGTTCCAACCAGGAACAGCTTCAAACTATTGCGAAGGGTCAGACAAAATTCTCCCACCACAATATTGAAGAAATCTCTGCAGCCCATGGAGATCCCGCAGTAAGAATACCAAGTCCATTATTCGAAGAACAAATTGACAAGCTAATGAGAGAAGCTGGTCAAAAGGTTCGGGATGACCACAGCAGCGAAATGGCCATTTACGAGAAATCCAGGACGCAGCGTTTCGCTCAGCAGTCTACAGAAAGAGAAGACGACGATGCCCATCACCCTCAGCCCGCTGTGCGCTCTCGCAGCAAGGAAAAAGTCCGACGCAGAAGAAATAACAAGATCAAGAACGGGAATGACGCTTAAAGACAGCAAAGCGGATCCAAGAAGTCACGCGATCGAGAAAAAGTCAGCTGCAATCCGTCTTTTATGAAAAAGATGGGTCGGGAATACTCTTTCCCTCAAGACAAGACAAGGAAAATATTCAACCTTGTCATGAGGCATCAAATGATGACACTCCCACAATCTCAGCACCCTGAGCAAATAAACGAGGTTCATCACCCAGCTTATTGCTCCTACCACCGAGCAATAGGACATCCTCTTGAAGATTGCTTCACCTTCAAAGACTGGGTCGAAGACCACTATCAGCAAGGCAGGTTCGCTCTATCCGACAATTGGAGGGTAGCCCCACCACGAAAGCATGAGCCAAAAGCAACCTACACGGCGAAGGAAAGTCCAGATCAACATCGAGCTTGGAAACGAGCTCGTACCTGCCACATGATAACAGTCTCAAAGGAGGGAGAGCATGAGAATGTGGACGACCTCTCCCAGTGCTTTGCAAATGAAGATAAGGATGAGGTGATCTCAGAATTTCCACCGGCACCAAAATAGCTGGAAGAAGGGATACACACCACAGCAGACAATCTAAAGAAAATCGACTTGGGGACGACAAATGAACCAAGACCAACGTTCATCAGCGAGCTACTGTCCGAAGAGCAGATGACTACATTAAAAGACGTGCTTATGCAGTATAAAGACTGTTTCGCATGGAACTATTCTGAGATGTCGGGACTAGATCCAGAAATAGCTGTGCATAAACTGGCTATATCACCGGACGTCAATGTTGGGGTCGAAAATTGCACCCCGGTTGACCAAGTCAAAGTCAAGGTCAACCCCAAGCTAAGTGGGCCCAATCCCAAATCAAGTGGGCCCATGCCCAAGACGAGTCCGAACATGAAGCGGACGCCCCCCCCCCTCCATGCCAAAATAAAAATCATGTAATAAATAATTTTTCTGTAATTTTTTATGCATGAATGGGTATAAAGACAAATTTTTGTAAAGACCATGGCTTATGTGCAAAAAAGAAATGGCACATGAGCCATTGGATGGGCAAAATGCCATTTTTTTGTAAAGCCCAATGGGCTATATGTAAATGTGTAAGCCTATATAAGATAACATGATGATGAATAAAGACAAAAACTTTTCAATCCCCAAAAATTAGGGCCTGTGCCTCTTTCTCCTTCCTCAAGATTCTAAAACCTTCTTCTTTCTTTTGAATTAAATCAAGAGTTTTACTCTTCCTTTTCCAAAACTAAATAGTTTTTCAGCACAAAACCCACAAAGGGGAGCTTGGATCTTCCATTAGATCTCAAAAAGGGAAGATTTTTAAATCTCACAGCCTTTCTCCAAGATCCGGCCAAACGACAGGAAGAAGAAGGAGACCCATCTCCAGAAACCCCACTTTGGGGAAGATCCAGGGCTCAAGGGAAGAAGCCCCTTCATCAGCCTCAAAATATCCTAGGAGTTTAACTCCTCATATATATACATATATACAACATAATAAGTGCTCCTTTCTGAGAGTCCTTTCTGAGAGTACAACTCCCATTGCAGGGACCAAGACCCTTTTGCCTCCCGAGCGCCCACATGGCTGGCACGTGAGGCGCTAGTGCCTGAAGCGCTAGTGCCCTTGCGCTCAAAGCGCTAGAGCCCAAAGCGCTAGCGCACTTGCGCACAAAGCACTAGTGCTCTTGCGCTCAGAGCGCTAGCATCCAAAGCGCTAGCACCCGAGCGCCCACGTGCCTGGCACTCAGAGCGCTAGCGCTCCTGCGCTCAGAGCGCTAGCACCCAAAATGCTAGCGCCCGAGTGCCCACGTGCCTGGCACGTGGGGCGCTAGCGCTCCTACGCTCAGAGCGCTAGCGTCCAAAGCGCTAGCGCCCGAGTGCCCACGTGCCTGGCACGTGGGGCGCTAGCGCCCTTGCGCTCAAAGTGCTAGCACCCAAAGCGCTAGCGCTTTTTCCCACGAATCCTTTGGATGCCCCCTTTCCCTTTTTTTATATATATGTATATATACATACACACACACACACATACTCCACACTAAAAACACCTCCCCTGTTAGAAAAAATTTCTAACGGGGCGCTGCCCCGCACTCCGTAAGGGGGCTGCTAGCCCCCTTGACCCCCAGCCCGCTATCAGGGTAGCGGGACCCCCGTAAAAACTCTGCGGGGCCTATATATCCAAAACCCCTTTTAAAACACAACACACGCACACTGCACATTGAGTTCGCATGACCAGTTTAACCCGTTAATCGGAGGTTCTCTCGCTCCAAAAACGAGGGGTAATTAATGGCAGCTTAGTTCGCGACTGCCAGAGATTCAGATCCCCACAATCAATAAACCCCAGCCTACCCTAAGCAGGGGGAATCTGTAGTACGCCTGACAAGCGCGCGCGTATTCCCATCTCAATGGGGTGACGAAAAACACCCTACAGATTCTGGCACGCCCGGTGGGACCAATCTCTCCTCCCATATTTCAGGTTAAACGTTCATGCAAACTCAATCAATATACATATCGATTGCATGTACTGAAATCATGTTTCTTTGTGCAGGTTAACAATTTTCAATTGCCATCTTCGAACGCAAGTCAGTATTTGAATGACTTTCCTTGACCCCAGCTGGGGGCAAGGCCATCAACACCGACAAAGTAATAAGGCATCTCGGGCAGGCTCTAGCGGCGCCTCTGACAACTGCTCAATCGGGTATTTTCTCTAAGCTCCCCGTCGGATGACCTCTAAGTCGTTAAACTGGAAACAGATGACCTCTAAGTCGTTAAACTAGAAACATATGACCTCTACGTCGTTAAACTGGAAACAGATGATCTCTAAGTCGTTAAACTGGAAACAGTAGACCTCTAAGTCTTCAAACTGGAAACAGATGACTGCTAAGTCGTTAAACTGGAAATAGAGGACCACCACGTCGTTAAACTGGGAACACCAATCGACCACCACGTCATTAAACTGGGAACAGTTGACCACCATGTCATTAAACTGGGAATAATCGACCTCTAAGTCGTTAAACTGGGAATGTAAAAATGTGTAAATAGAACAAAAATAAAAAAAATAATAATAAAAAACCAAAATGATGGAGCAGCTCGCAATAAAAATCAGCGAGTAAAAATAAAAATGAAGATAAAGCCGAAATGATGGGGCAACCGCGGATAAATAGCCAAAATGATAGGGCAATCGCGAACTTCGCGATAAGAAAAGGTGAAATGATAGAGCAATCGCGGTAAAAAAAACGGCGAATGATGAATCGCTCCTGGTACCATATTCCAGTGCAGCGATGCAGACGCCAACAATTTCCCAAAATTCTTCCAGCCCTACGGCTAGTCCCCAAATTGACTACCGTATACAATCCACAGGCTGAAATAATTCTCAGTATACCCATGCCCCACCGCAATCACCAATTACGCGGCTGGTCTCCGCCCTTGGAATTATGCTCCATTGGGAAGACCCACTCATGTGTCCTCACGATACATGAGGAGAACAAACCTTCGTGAGATCCTTACGACTCACAAAAGAAAAACACACTTGGGGATCCTCACGACTTCTAAGGAGAAAATGCACCTGCGGGATCCTTACGACTCATAGGAAGAAAATGCTTTTATGGGACCCTCACGGCCCATAAAATTGAAAGTCTTAGGTGATAGGGATCTAAACCTGTCTCCTAAGCCATCGCTCCCCAATAGGCAATGGCGAATGATGAGTCGCTCCTGGTACCATATTCCAGTGCAGCGATGCAGACGCCAACCAAATTCCAACTCCCATACCCCAACGGCGAATGATGAGTTGCTCCTGGTACCATATTCCAGTGCAGCGATGCAGACGCCAACAAAGTGCCCATGGCGAATGATGAGTCGCTCCAGGTACCATATTCCAGTGCAGCGATGCAGACGCTAACCAAATTCCAAACCCCATACCCCAACGGCGAATGATGAGTCGCTCCTGGTACCATATTCCAGTGCAGCGATGCAGACGCCAACAAAGTGCCTATGGCGAATGATGAGTCGCTCCTGGTACCATATTCCAGTGCAGCGATGTAGACGCCAACCAAATTCCAAACCCCATACCCCAAGTGGCGAATGATGAGTCGCTCCTGGTACCATATTCCAGTGCAGTGATGCATACGCCAACCAAATTCCAACTCCCATACCCCGACGACGAATGATGAGTCGCTCCTGGTAACATATTCTAGTGCAGCGATGCAGACGCCAACAAAGTCCCGAAATTTTTCCGGCCCTACGGTCTGGATCATACATCCTGCAAAACCGTATACAATCCATGGGCGTAAAACAATCCTAATCTCTCCCAAGTCCTACCGGTGAGACCACATTCAAAGTCCCACCAAAAATAATAAAATAAAAAAAATAATAGAAAAAAAATGGTATGTCCACAAGCAAGATGGGCACGGATGAAAACCCTAAAGGGCTCCATGACTAAAAACAGCAGGACTGCCAGCAAGTTTGTGAAAACCCGAAATGGCGCAAACTCGTAAAAAAAGAGAGATGAAATGCACTCGCAAGGTCCTCTCGACTTTGTGAGGAGAAAATTCCCGCGTGAGATCCTTACGACTCACAAAGGAGCAACACACTTAGGAGTCCCCACGACTCCTAAGGAGAAAATACACCAACGGGATCCTTACGACCCGTAGGCAGAAAATGCTTTGTGAGACCTTTACGGCTCACAAAATTGAAAAGTCTTAGGTGATAGGGACCTAAAACCTGTCTCCTAAGCCATCGCTTCCTTAAAGCAAGCGCAAATGATGATTCGCTCATGGTACCATATTCCAATGTAGCGATACTGATGCCAAGAAAAAAACCAATTCCCAAATCCTCCCAGGGCAAATGATGAGTTGCTCCTGGCATTATTCCAGTGTAGCAATGCAGATGCCAAACAAAAACCAAAATCCCCTCAAAGACAGATGATGATTCACTCCTGGTACCATATTCCAGTGTAGCGATGCTGATGTCAACCCAAATCACAATCAACAAGTCAACTTCAACTCCGACACTGCAGAAAGCGTAGCAAGTTAGAATCCAATCTCAACACCACAAGAAGCGGAGCAAGTCAAGTTCACCCCTGACACTGCACGAAGCAGAGCAAGTCAAATAGAGCGTCAACCGTCCATATCGCAAAAAGGGCAGTGCAGGCTTCCCATAAATCGAGAACCAAATTGCTCCGGATCAGAGCGTCGACCGTCCATGTCGCAAAAAGGGCAGTGTAGGCTTCCTACAAAGCAGGAACCAGATCACTCTGGGCCAAGGAAAAGTCTACCACGGACACTCCATCTTGGAGACGCGTCAAGCGTCGACCGTCCATGTCGCAAAAAGGGCAGTGCAGGCTTCCGACAAATCGGGAACCAAATCGCTCCGGATCAGAGCGTCGACCGTTCATGTCGCAAAAAGGGCAGTGCAGGCTTCCGACAAATCGGGAACCAAATCACTCCAGATCAGAGCGTCGACCGTCCATGTCGCAAAAAGGGCAGTGCAGGCTTCCCAAAAATTGGGACCAAATCGCTCCGAATCAGAGCGTCGACCGTCCATGTCGTAAAAAGGGCAGTGCAGGCTTCCCACAAATCGGGAACCAAATCGCTCCGGATCAGAGCGTCGACCGTCCATGTCGAAAAAAGGGCCACTTCTGTCTGAAGGCGGAACTAAAAGAACAGAATTTTTGAGTGGTAGTGCAGGCTTCCTACAAAGCAGGAACTAGATCACTCCGGGCCAGGGAAAAGTCTACCATGGACACTCCATCTCGAAGATGCGTTAAGCGTCGACCGTCCATGTCGCAAAAAGGGCAGTGCAGGCTTCCCACAAATCAGGAACCAAATCGCTCCGGATTAGAGCGTCGACCGTCCATGTCGCAAAAAGGGAAGTGCAGGCTTCCTACAAATCAGGAACCAAATCGCTCCGGATCAGAGCGTCGACCGTCCAAGTCACAAAAAGGGCAGTGCAGGCTTCCTACAAAGCAGGAACCAGATCACTCCGGGCTAAGGAAAAGTCTACCACGGACACTCCTTCTCGGAAACGCGTCAAGCGTCGACCGTCCATGTCGCAAATAGGGCGGTGCGGCTTCCCACAAATCGGGAACCAAATCGCTCCGGATCAGAGTGTTGACCGTCCATGTCGCAAAAAGGGCAGTACGGGATTCCCACAAATCAGGAACCAAATCGCTCCGGATCAGAGCGTCGATCGTCCATATCGCAAAAAGGGCAGTGCAGGCTTCCTACAAAGTAGGAACCAGATCAACCCGGGCCAGGGAAATGTCTACCACGGACACTCCGTCTCGGAGACGCGTCAAGCGTCGACCGTCCATGTCGTAAAAAGGGCAGTGCAGGCTTCCTACAAAGCGGGAACCAAAACACTCCGGGCCAGGGAAACATCTACCACGGACACTCCGCCTCGAAGACGCAAACGTCGACCGTCCAAGTCGTAAAAAGGGCAGTGTATCCTAAAAAGTGAGAACCAAAGCATGTCGCCTCCACGCGAAAAAAGATCCATCAATTTCATGCACACGACCCACATATGTGGTGTGCATTTATTGATGGGGGCACTTTGTTGGGGTCGAAAATTGCACCCCGGTTGACCAAGTCAAAGTCAAGATCAACCCCAAGCCAAGTGGGACCAAGCCCAAATCAAGTGGGCCCATGCCCAAGCCGAGTCCGAACATGAAGCGCCCCCCCCATGCCAAAATAAAAATCATGTAATAAATAATTTTTATGTAATTTTTTATGCATGAATGAGCATAAAGCCAAATTTTTGTAAAGCCCATGGCTTATGTGCAAAAAAAAATGGCACATGAGCCATAGGATGGGCAAAATGCCATTTTTTGTAAAGCCCAAGGGGTTATATGTAAATGTGTAAGCATATATAAGGCAACATGATGATGCATAAAGCAAAAACCTTTTCATTCTCCAAAAATTAGGGCATATGCATCTTTCTCCTTCCTCAAGGTTCTAAAACCTTCTTCTCTCTTTTGAATTAAATTAAGAGTTTTACTCTTCCTTTTCCAAAACTAAATAGTTTTTCACCACAAAACCCACAAAGAGGAGCTTGGATCTTCCATTAGATCTCAAAAAGGGGAGATTTTTAAATCTCACCCCCTTTCTCCAAGACCCGGCCAAACGACAGGAAGAAGAAGGAGACCCATCTCCAGAAACCCCACTTTGGGGAAGATCCAGGGCTCAAGAGGAGAAGCCCCATCATCAGCCTCAAAATATCCTAGGAGTTTAACTCCTCATATATATACATATATACAAAATAATAAGTGCACCTTTTTGGGAGTACAGCTCCTATTGCAGGGACCAAGACCCTTTTGCCTCCTGAGCGCTCACGTGCCTGGCACGTGAGGCGCTAGTGCCCGAAGCGCTAGCGCCCTTGCGCTCAAAGTGCTAGTGCCCAAAGAGCTAGCGCCCGAGCGCCCACGTGTCTGGCACGTGGGGCGCTAGCGTCCAAAGTGCTAGTGCCCGAGCGCCCACATGCCTGGCATGTGGGGCGCTAGCACTCTAAGCGCTAGCACTCCTGCGCTCAGAGCACTAGCGCCCAAAGCACTAGCTCCCGAGCGCCCATGTGCCTGGCACATGGGGCGCTAGCGCTCCTGCGCTCAAAGCGCTAGCGCCCAAAGAGCTAGCGCCCGAGCGCCCACGTGCCTGGCACGTGGGGCGCTAGCGCCCATGCGCTCAAACCTCTAGCACCCAAAGCGCTGGCGCTTTTTCCCACACATCCTTTGGATGCCCCCTTTCCCTTTTTTATATATATGTGTATATACATACACACACATACTCCACACTAAAAACACCTCCCCCATTAGAAAAAATTTCTAACGGTGCGCTGCTCCACACCCCGCAAGGGGGCTGCTAGCCCGCTTGACCCCCAGCCCGCTATCCGGGTAGCGGGACCCCCGTAAAAACTCTGCGGGCCCCCGATATATCCAAAACCCCTTTTAAATCACAATACATGCACACTGCACATTGAGTTCTCATGACCAGTTTAACCCGTTAATCGGAGGTTCCCTCGCTCCAAAGACGAGGGGTAATTAACGGCAGCTTAGTCCGCGGCTGCCGGAGATTCGGATCCCCACAATCAATAAACCCCAGCCTACCCTAGGCAGGGGGAATCTGTAGTACGCCTAAAAAGCGCGCGCGTATTCCCATCTCGATGGGGTGACGAAAAACACCCTACAGTCAAGCCAGTCAAACAGGCGCCAAGAAGAATGCTGCTCGCACTTGAGATGAGCATTAATGCCGAAGTCAAGAATCTAATTGACTCTGGATTCATCCAAGAAGTTCAATACCCCGACTGGATAGCCAACATTGTCCCAGTGATAAAGAAAAATGGGGCAGTACGCATCTGTGTGGACTTCCGGGACCTCAACAAAGCTTACCTGAAGGATGAATTCCCAGTACCGGTTACCGAGCTGATGATAGATAACACGTCCACTCATGAAGTCTTCTCCTTCATGGATGGATCTTCAGGGTATAATCAAATAAAAATGCATCCTAAAGACCAAAAGCACACCGCCTACCGGACTCCGCTAGGCATATTCTGCTATAAGGTGATGCCCTTCGGTCTGAAGAACGCTAGCGCTACCTACCAGAGGGCCATGACAAAGATTTTCGATGTCCTCATACACGAGATTGCCGAATGTTATATTGACGACCTTGTGGTGAAAAGAAAATCGTACGAGGAGCACTGGGAGCATCTGAAGATAGTGTTTCAGCGCCTTCGGGAATACAACCTGAAGATGAACCCTCTGAAATGTGCATTCGGAGTCTCCTCAGGCAAATTCCTGGGATTCATCGTACGACATCGAGGTATCGAAATAGACCCGTCAAAGATCAAGGCGATTATGGAAATGCCTCCGCCAAGAACTCTTAAGCAACTACGGTCTCTCCAAGGAAAGCTCGCGTATATCCGGCGGTTCATAGCTAACCTCTCCGGAAAATGCCGCCCCTACAGTCATCTAATGAAGAAGGGGACCCCGTTCGTTTGGGATCGTAAATTCCAAAGCTCACTCGACGGGATTAAGCAATACCTGCAGAATCCGCAGGTATTGACCGCTCCGGTCAAGGGAAAGCCCCTCAACCTGTACACAACCGCCTTTGAAGGTTCTTTAAGAATGCTATGGGCATAAGAGAATGACCAAGGGAAGGAGAGAGCCCTCTTCTATTTGAGTCGAGTTCTCCTGATGGCAAAAAACAACTACTCCCCTATCGAAAAACACTGCCTGGCATTAATCTTCGCGATAACAAAACTTCGGCATTATGCTCTGGCGCATGAGGTCCATCTCATATCAAAAGTGGATCCTCTCAAATATTTAATGTCAAGAGCCATACTAACGGGACAGCTCGGTAAATGGGCCCTACTCTTAATGGAATTCTCGATAACAAACCGACCTCTCAAAGCAGTGAAAGGCCAGGCCATCGCCGACTTCCTCGCTGAGCATCCGATACCTGCCGATTCACCCCTAAATTGCGAATTTCCAGACGAGCACGCGTTTGACACGATCGACGGAGAGAAAGGAAAAAGTGAGACCCGATAGGAACTCTACTTCGATGGGGCATCTTCCATGAAGAAGCGAAAGCACACCTCCCCCATAATCAAATCTGGGGTAGGCCTCATCTTCGTGACTCTACAAGAAGGGATAATGCGCTTTGCCTTTTTCCTAACAGAGCCGAGGACAAACAATGAAGCAGAATATGAGGCTTTGATAGCAGGTCTTAAGATCGCTATCGACATGAGAATCGAAAACCTCCTCATATAAGGAGACTCCCAGCTGGTCGTTAGCCAAATAAACGGTGACTATCAGACGTGCAATCCAGAGTTAGTAAAGTACGGTGAGTGAGTGCAACAATTGCTGACTCAAATCCCTTCCTACGCCCTAGAAAGCATACCGCGTGCAGAAAATAGCAAGGTGGATGCGTTAGCCAAGCTCGCTAAAGAATTAGCTGACGAAAACCTTGATGACATAAGGATCGTTGTGCAAAGCCGTCGGGTTCTTGTACCAACTGAAATATCTCTGGAGTCGTCTGAAGAAAAGGAAGCGGCCAAGCAAACAACCCTACAAATAAAGGACCAAGGAAGGGTTAGGGATTGGAGAGAAGCCTTTATAAACTACTTCAAATCCCGTCAAACACCTGAAGATGCATCATCAAGGCACCAGCTCATGAAACGAACTCTGCCTTTCGCCTTCGTCAATGATACTCTGTATAAGAGATCATTCGACTCTCTGTGGCTAAGATGCCTGGGACTGGAAGAAGCAGGGGAAGTCGTCCAAGAAACTCACGACGGACTCTGCGGTTCTCATCAAGCCGGCCCGAAGATGAAGCTGAAGATCAAAAGAATGGGCTATTACTGGCCCGCGATGATTCAGGACTGCCTTGAATACACGGAGCAATGCCATTCGTGTAAGTCGATTTTGCGCACCCACGTGTTCGTGGGGAGGCGGAATTTGCAAAAAATGATTCTTACGAGCTTCGCAACACCGACTAGAACCAAGGATCGTTCATAAACATTAGCTAGCAAACTACTTGAGGTTTAACTACTCGGATACGAAGTTATACCTCACGATACATGTCCTTCGGGTCTTCATCGCTGTCCTCCTCGTCTACGTAGGCTCTAAGGATCGATCCAGATCGTAGCAATCTCCACGGCCTCCTCGAGTCGAAGACGATCCACCCGAGAGTCTATAGTCCGAGCTCCACCTCAAAACCGAGGTAACTAGGGCAATAAGCTTGCTAAACTTGATGTCGTAGGTGATGTAAAGTATGAAGATGGATTTATTTGTCTCTTGAAACCCTAATTTACTCAACTCATGAGACCTTAAGGGTTTTCTAGTGAGGAAGAAGAAGAAGAGCTAGCATGAGAGCTCACTTGAGGAAAGAGAAAGTATTTTGATAAATGATGATCCAAATGGAAAATGAGATGGCTACCCTTGACATGACCACCCACATGGCATCCAAAAATATCTCACCAAAATATCTAGCTCACAAAATATCTAAGCCAAATAGTCAGCCCAAGTCAAGTGGTCCAGCCAAGTCAAAAGGTCAAACAAAGTCAAGTGGTCAAAACTAGTAGCCATGTCTCAATAATCATTTAAAAAAATAACAAATACTTTCCTCCACCGCATAATTGTTTTAATCAAGTAAATGGTCAAAACCCTAATGAGGTGCCTCCTTCTTTGCTCCTCTCATCCGTATAAACATACCCACATTCGTGTTCCGAGAAACACGAATACAAAGAGACGAAACCGATCCATCAATATAATACTAGGATCTGGCTTAAACCAAAGCCCACTAGTATTATCCGCCCAAACATCATACGCGCACAAGTGCACGTAAGTAATCGAAGCCCTGCCGTAAAACCATACGGTCTCTACACCTTTTGCCCAGTGCAGGGAAACTCCCTGTGTGGGACTCTAAAGACTCGACAGTACGCTGGAAGTGGGTTTAACCACTGGCCGCAAGCGGTACTAGCTGCACGTAACAGTCCCCAGATAGATGTCGATAAGAAGGCCGATGAGGATAACCCATCCGAACTCCTACTGAGCCTGAATGTGACAATCTCTGTACAGTCCGGTCTGTTCGTCTAAAAGTATCGCATATCGGGCCTAGGGGCGGTAAACGTCAGACCCATAATAGCGGTATAAGTCGTGCCGGAGAGTAGCCCAATACACCCTGAGAAACTACTGGAATACCTACCAGTAAATCTCGCTTGCCTTGGCCAAGGACTTTGTGTAATGGCCTTCCGAACACAGCGTGATATCAACCCCCAATACCGGGAGAGACGAATCCTATCTAACCGCCACTGCCTCCAAGTGCTTCGGAACTGCACCCAACTACTACATGTTTGCACGACTCCTTTGAGTCATGGTAGGGTAGTAATCAAAGTACAGTGGGAACACATTCGAGGCGAAGTAGCAGTGTCAAGTCGACGGACTAAGCTGTACTCATGTCACCTGGGAACTGCTACCCAACGATAGGTATAATACCCACCAACAGTTCCCGACGAGTCCTGTCCAGTGTACTCATAACCTAATGAGCACCTACATACTATCTCCAGTACGACATACTAATGGCTGCGGGACAGACCATCTCCCCTGCTGGGATGAGAAGCGTATACACTAGTCTACTCCGGAGTATCAATGCTCCGTCTCGATAATCCTACGACTAGGGACCTGTATAGGATGTGCTTATAGACTACCCAGCCCCCACTAGTGTGACTGCCATCACAACGCTGGTAATAAAGCAAAGATCCTAAGGGCTCTACCAATATGTATAAGCGATATGCTAAAAGAAACACATGCACATATTGAGGTAGAAACATACCAGGTAGCATACTACCATTTCGAGCAAGACTATTACTATATCCGTGTATATCCCAAGCTCCCATTAAGTAATATACAATCCAGTATGATACAATAATGGCATCTAGGGCATATATCACTAATAATCTCCTACTTGTACTAAGTCCATATACTGGCATATCGTAGACCGAAGATCTCGGATAGCCTCTCGAACACTGTCTGAGGGATGGCCTCTGTGAGTGGATCTGCAATGTTGTTCTCCGTATCTACTCTCCTTACCTCGATCTCCTGGGGATCAACGATCTCCCTGATCATGTGGTACCGCCTCAAGATATGTCTGGATCTATGATGGGACCTGGGTTCTTTTCCTAAAGCTATAGCGCCGTTGTTGTCATAATACTAAAGTATTGGACCAATAATGGAAGGAACCACCTGAAGTTCAATTAAGAACTTCCATATCCAGACTGCCTCTTTTGCGGCGTCTCATGCAGCGAACTACTCCGTTTCTATCGTCGAATCTGCAACGGTGTCCTGCTTGGAGCTCTTCAAACAGACCGCCCCTCCACTGAGGGTAAAGCCATAACCTGATATGGACTTGGAGTAATTCTTATCACTCTGGAACCTGGAGTTAGCAAAGGCCTCGATCTGGAGGTCCTTTTCCACCATACACCAAGAACATCTCCTTAATCCTTCTCAGGTACTTGAGAATGTTCTTTACTTCTTCCCAATGCTTCTCCCCTGGGTTTGACTGATACCGGCTTACCACGCTCAGTGCGTAAGCAACATCTGGTCTGGTACACAACATCGCATACATGATGTAAGTCGATGTACTATACCCCACGACTTGCGGGGAGGCGGAAATATGAAAAACGATCTTGTTCTTTGCGTAAACATCGACTAACCGAAGAATCTTTGCTAAACTATAACTAACAAGAAACATAGAAGTTGTTAACTACTATGTGAAGTGATTATACCTAATGAACCGTGTCCTTCTTCTTTTCGTTCTCCACCTCCTCTCTGGCCTTCTCTATGTAGTAGATGATCCACCCGAGAGCTATACTTCAAGCTTCACCTCTAACTTGAGGTAACTAGGTTTCTTAAAGTGCTAATCTAAGTAACCTAGGTGATAAAGAGTTGGATTATGGATTGATTAGTCTTTCTAATCCTTGATCTCAACACATGAGAGGGGAGGATTAGGGTTTGAAAAGAGAGAGTTTGAGGAGAGAGAAGGTGAGCATGAGAATGAGCATGAGATAATGATCTCTCATGATATATATGAAGCATTATTATTTATCAAAAAAATAAATAAATGATTTAACAACCATGCTTCATAAATACATATGAGTGATTCATCTACATGAGTCATTAACCATTTATGATGCATTAATGACAAGGATGAATCACACAAATGAGTCACTAATCTCATTTAATGCCTATGCCACCTAAACCCCCACGTCACCATCCTTCTAGAAGCTTCCCGCGAAATTACGAGAACGCCCCTCCTATCCGTGAAAACACGGAAAAACTTTAGACTGTATAAATCCAATAACCCGATACTAGAATCTGGCTTAAACCAAAGCCGACTAGTAAAAACTGTCCGAATGTCGTACGTGCGTAAACACACGTATGCATCCGAACCCTTGTCGTAAAACCATACGACCTCTATATCGTTTCGTCTGGAGCAGGAAAACTCTCTGTGTGGGACTCTAAAGACTCGACTACTACGCTGGCAGTGGGTTTGACCACAGACCGCAAGCGGCACTAGCTGTACGTAACGGTCCCCAGGTAGATGTCGATAAGAAGGCCGATGATGAAACCCATCCGAACTCCTACTGAGCCTGATGTGACAATCTCCGTACAGTTCGATCTGTTCGTCTAAGACTATCACATATCGGGCCTAGGGGGCGGCAAGCGTCAGTCCCGTAATAGCGGTATAAGTCATGTCGGAGTGAAGCCCATTACACCCTGAGAAACTGCTGGAACCTACCAGTAAATCTCGCTTGCCCTGGCCAGGGACTTTGCGTAATGGCTCTCTGACACAGCGCGATATCAACTCCCAATACCGGAAGAGACGAATCCTGTCTAACCGCCACTGCCTCCAAGTGCTCGGGACTGCACCCAACTGCTACCTGTTTGCACGACTCCTTTGAGCCGTGGTAGGGTAGAAATCTAAGAACAGGGGGACACACTCGAGGCGAAGTAGCAGTATCAAGTCTGTGGACTATGCTGTACTCATGTCACCTGGGAACTGTTAACTGACCTGTGAGTCCTATCTGGTGTACCCGTAATCCAACGAGCACCTGTATACTATCTCCAGTATGACGTACTGACGGCTGTGGGACAGACCATCTCCCCAACTGGGATGAGAAGCGTACACACTAGTCTACTCCGGAGTATCGATGCCCTGTCTCGATAATCCTACGACTAAGGACCTGAAAAAGGATGTGCTTATAGACTACCCAGCCCCCACTAGTGTGACTGCCATCACAACGCTGGTAGTCAAGCAAGATCCTAAGAGCTCTATCAATACGTATACTCACATATTAAAATAGAAAAACCAAGTAGCATACTACCATGTTTAGCAAGACTGTTATATACATGTGAATATCCTAAGGTTCCATTAAGTAATATACAAACTAGTATGATACAATAATGACCCCTAGGGCATATACACTAACACATTATAGATCCTACCGCAGAAGCGTAGGGTATAATCGACGTGTGAGCCCTTTCCAAATCAGTCTTGGAAGACATCTCTTTGGAGAGGGTGCTTCCGTGACAAACCGGTAGACTACCGCGCTTAGAATCGTCCATACTAAATATTTTCAGTATGGTGTTGTTGTACCTTGACTGTAAAAGTCCTACCATCCTCTTTGATCTATCACGATAGATCTGGATCCCCAAAATATAGTTGGTATCACCCAGGTCATTCATGGAGAACCTCTGTGACAAGAATCCTTTGACTGGATGTAGCATAGGAATGTCATTTCCTATCAAGAGAATGTCATCCACATACTCAACGAGGAATTTCACAGTTCTTGCTACAATCTTACTATAAATGCATGGTTCATCTGGAATTTTGATAAAGTCAAATTCTTTGACTGTCTCAATAAAAACAGATGTTCCAACTCCGTGATACCTGCTTTATTCTATAAATGGACTTAAGCAACTTGCACACTGTCCCGCTGCTCCCACTCTGATTGAAACCCTCTGGCTGATCCATATAGACACGCTCTTCCAAATAACCATTTAGAAAAGTCGTCTTTACGTCCATCTTCCAGATCTCACAATCTTGGAAGGCAGCAATGGCAAGAAGGATCTGAATAGATTTGAGCATAGTCACTGGAGAAAAGGTTTCATCATAGTCCAAATCAGGTCTTTGACAAAAAACCTTTTGCAACAAGTCTAGCCTTATAGGTTTCAACCTATCCATCTACACCAATCTTCTTTCTGAAGATCCATTTGCAGCATACGGATTTTACCCCTTCTGGAGCAATGTTCAAAGTGCATACTTTGTTGGTGTACATGGACTCTATTTCGGTCCGTATTGTATCCAGCCATTTTACCGAGTCACCGTTCTGAATGGCTAACTGGAAGCTAGTTGGCTCATCATTGTCAATGATGCAATCTTCTCGATCCCCGTCTATGAGAAAACCGTAGTATCTCTCGGGCGGATGAGACCGCCTACTAGTCCTGAGGATTGGCATAGAGATGCCCGGTTCTTTTGAAACCTTTGGTTCTACCATACTTTCAGTAATAGTTTGTGGTTCTGGAATTTCTTCTAGTTCTATTACGCTCCCACTATTTCCTTTTAGAAAAAATTGATTTTTCTAAAAATGGGCATGACGAGGAATAAAAACCTTTTGTTCATCTGCGTAATAGGAAAGATACCCCCTGGAGTTATTTCGGTATCCTACAAACTTACACGGTACTGAGTGTGCCTCAAGCTTGTCCACATACTGCTTTTCAATAAAAGCTGGACATCCCTATATCTTCAGATACTGAAGATAGGGTTTCTTCCCACTCCACATCTGATATGGTGTGGTAGGCACAGTCTTGGTAGGAAGCTTATTCAAAAAATATGCAGCTGATTCTAGTGCGCAACTTCAAAAGGATCGCGGCAACCTAGCGTTACTCATCATGGAACGAACAATATCCAATAGGGTTCTGTTCCGCCTTTCCTATACACGTATGTGTTGTGATGTGTATGGAGGAGTAAGCTGAAAGAGAATTTTATTCTCTTTTAGGTAATCCAGGAACTCGGCAATTTAAGTATTCACCACATCGATCAGATCACAGTGTCTTGATACTTTTGCCTGTTTGTTTTTCCATATCATTCTTATATTCTCGGAATTTTTCAAAGGGTCTCGGATTTATACTTCATCAAGAAGACATGTCCTAAACTAGAGAAATTATCCGTAAAAGTAATGAAATAGGAATAACCACTTCGTGCATCTGTAGATATTGGACTACACATGTCGCTATGTATGAGTCCCAAGAGCTCGCTCACTCTCACTTCGTGTCCAGTGAACAGAGTCTTTGTCATCTTTCCTATGAGACAAGATTGACAGGTTGCATAAGACTGATATTCGAACAAATCCAAATATCCCTCTCTATGTAACTTCGACAACCGTGTTTCATTGATGTCACCCTGTCTACAATGCCATAAGAAAGTTTTATTTAATTCTGGAGTCTTTCTTTTAAGTGTGTTCTGAACGTTTGGAAACCTGAGCTTGATTCAATATATACTGTCCTCTAGTGTACCTGACCCAATCAAACTTTGATTTAGGTGGATGTGAACCACATCGCATACATACTAGACTTGGTATACATAAACAGTTATGTAGAATCAATATCTGCCCACTTGTCAATTCTAGGTGATATACCCTACGGATACAGCGTCCATGCTCATTCTGTTAGCATCCTTGAGAGTCATATCACCTGCCCTGATAACTCTACGGTTTCTCAAAGCCTGTAATGAATTACAGATATGAGATCCTGATCCGGTATCTTGTATCCAGGAAGTAGAGTTAATTGTCAAACTGTTTCCAATCATTAACACACCCGAAGTCGAAACCACAACATTCTTCGGATCCTGGATTCTGACTTTCTAAGCCATGCATCCCTTCTGCCAATGCCCTTTCCCGTAACAATAGGAACATACCTCCCTCCCTACCGTTAACCCCGAAACTTTTGCCCTTCCCTGTCCCTCTACCTTACTGACACAGCCTATCGGCTTTGTGGAGGTCTTCTTCTTCTTACCCTTGGCATCCGCCTTAAATCCAGAAGAGGAAGATTCCTCAATAAGCAGAGCGGGTGTCTCCCTGGTTTCCTTCAGGGTGCCCTCAACTAGAAGTATAACTTTCTTCCCCTGATCGTAAGTAGGAGGTAGGGACTTTAGAATCAAGTCGGCATATAACTCGTTCTCCAACATGGTCTCCAGGTCCGTGAGCTCTTTAATATAGCTAATCATTATAGGGACGTGGTCCCCTACAGATGATCCGACAGCCAACCTCGCTTGAAGCAATTCCTTCGAGGTATCATATCTTGCGACACGAGATTGCTCTCCATATAAAACACTGTTATGGAGGAAGATGGAAACTAAGTCCATCTTCTCGTGCTGCCTTGGATATACACCATCAACTAAGGCCAACACGAGGCCCTTGGCATTCACACAGTCTTTTTCCCTTGTCTTACGGATATCCTTATCCGCGACGGTGGAAACTGGACCTGGGACGGCGGAGGCTTGAGTAGTAATGAGGTGGTCCAACTTGTCATAGGTAATGGACATCTGGACAAACCTTTGCCAGTCATTATAATATAACTCAGTTATTTTATTATCTATCTGCAACCTAATCTGGTCACCTGGTCGCTGCAATTAGGAGAGAGAGAAGAATACACTCAGCATGATGCTCTTGCAAGTTTAGAATGGTTTTTAATTTATCTAAACAGGATGGCTCCCACTGTTTCTCGAATCCTTCCTTAAACCATAAAAGAAGAATTAGTCAGGATTGATCTCACCGTACAATACTTGCTTAACCGTTCGGCCAGGCTAGTGTCGGTACGTCGAAGGAGGTTCTACGACGCTTTCGCGAAGTTCCTTAATTAAATAACCTCTTTTACCTGGAGGCGTAGCCCCGCTAACACTGTTCTAAACACCTACTTGGTTTATAACATTGATCGTTAAGTGAAGAATCTCCCGAGGAGTAGCGGATACTCACAGTAGGATCGGGATCCAAATATCATTGTGTGATAATGCTGAAGGAATCCTACCAACATTATCAAACTCCAAATGGTATGCAGACTAGCAAGTTTCTGTTTCTTTAGAAACTCCCGATGTGGATTTTTGCCCCATGCTCTTATGACCTTGACTAAGGCCAACAAATCATAAGTCACATGTCAAGTTCTACCCATCATTGTCCAGGTTAATTTGAACACCCGTACATACCCTTGACTAAGGCCAGCAAAGTAGTACGACTGTCCCAAACCAACGCATCTATCTATGCAACATATGAATACCCAGCAGCTACCAATCATTGTGCCTTGACTAAGGCCAACAAACATAGCTTGAATACTATTAAATATTCATATGAAATGACGGAGGGCTACGAATGGTTTTGGCGAAACCGTGAACGTAGTGAACTTGATATAATCGAAGGAACCTGATAGCTTTTAAAAGGAGTGGTTTAAGCTCCGCATTTATAAGTCTGTTGTTTTAAAATTGTTGGATATAGTGCCCTCAGAGTCAATTATTGGATCATAGGCACGTGATTGCAATGATTGAGGAAGGACCTATACCGGTAGGACAGTTTTACTCAAGATGATAGTATGCTATCTGGTTTATCTTTATCATCATGTACTGCTTTAGGTGACATTACAGATCACTATTACACGTTGATAGAGCCCTTAGGATTCTTGCTTGACTGCCAGCAGTATGAGGGCGATCATATACGTGGGAGCTGGGGTCTATAAGCACATCCTTAAAAGGTCCCTAGTCGTGGGAGTTTTCGAGACAGGGCATCGATACTCCAGAGTAGACTAGTGTATACAATCGAGACCCCGACGAGAGGAGGTGGCCAGTCTCACAAGCCACTGGTGTCAGTTGGTTCACCTAAGATGTATACAGGTGCTCATTGGGTTATGTGTAAACCGGACAGGACTCGCCGGGAACATGCTAGTTGGTATTATACCTAGCGTCAGATAGCAGTTCCCTGGTGACATGTGTACAGCTTAGTTCATCGACCTGAGATCGTCATTTGTCTCGTGTGAGTTCCCATTGTGCTTTGATTACTACCCTACCATGCTGAAAGGAGTCGTGCAAACAGGTTTTAGTTGGGTACAGTCCCGAGCCACATGGAGGCAGTGAGCGGATCTGCAGGGGTTCGTCTCTCCCGGTATTGGGGGTGAGGTCGCGCTGTGTCTAGGAGAGCCAGTACACGAAAGTCCTTGGCCAAGGCAGGATATTTACTGGTAGGTATTCCAGTAGTATCTCAGGGTGTTCTGGGCTACACTCCGACACGACTTGTACCGCTTTTGGGGGTCTGACTTTTACCAACCCCCTAGGCCCGCCATGCGATGCTCATAGACGAACGGACCGGACTGTACGGATATTGTCACTGACAGGCTCAGTAGGGTGTAACATTTCAAAATAATAAAATAGTATTTTTGGAATTTTTATAAATTAATATTATTTTAATGAATATTTTAATATTTCGGTATAATTAAATACAAATAAATAGGAAAAATTGTGGAAAAATTTTGGAAAATTCTAAAATAGGGTATTTTAGGGAATTATGCCATTTTAAAGTTTTTATGATTAGTTATATGCTAATTTAATGGTAATTGCGATTAAAAATCGCTAATCGGCTTTTAAGCAATTTTGTGCAAAACATGCACATATCTTTTTCTACCCTTGTGTTACATTTTTCTTGCCATGGTTTTATTTTGTGGTCACTATTTGAGTGAGAAGGAATTAGAGAAAAAGAAAAGAAAAAGAAATGGAAAAGGGATTATTATATGAGGTATGGTGTGAGAGAAAGAGGTATGGGCTTCTTTGACCAAAAGACTTAGTCATTTCCTCTTCAACCTTCACTCATTTCTCTCCCTCTCCCTCTTGTTGCTGCTGCTATTCCTGCACCTCACCTCACCTCCCCTCTTCATGTCCCAAATCACCTCAAAAACAATTCCAAAACCCAATCTCCATTTCATTAAAAAGATGCACAAGCCCAAGATCTACACATTGGACCAAGAAAGCAAGGATTTTGGCAACTTGAGGCAACTCAAGAAAATTCTTGAGTTGCCAAATGAGGTAATTTCTGGATCATTAGATTAGTTTTTGCATTACTTATACCCCTATGTTAAAATTGAATCGATATCGGGTGGTGTTGTGGACTTAAAGGAAACCTAGTTAGGGTTTGAGGAAAATTGTGAGTTGTTGTGTGAATTGAGCTTAGTGGAGGCTGCACAAACACCCTAGTGATGGAATTGAGACCCAAACCTGAGATTTGAAACCCGGAATACGGGTTTAGAAAACCGATATCGGAGATATTGTGAAATCTGGGAAGGTTTTAGGAATCTGCTATCACCCCGAGACCCCTAAAATAAAATTGAGCTGACAGTGAGTCGTGCAGGCACCTAGGAAGCTACCACCAAGACCCGAGCCCCTAATTCAAACCCTAGGCCGTAGATTTAATCATTCTGGCCGCAATTTGCGGCCAGAGTAGAAGGGAATGGATTGATTTTTGTTCCAGGGTTCATTTTTGCACTAAATTAGACCCCTCCTATATGCAGTTTTGGCTAATTGTCACCTGGGGAAAATATGGGAGCATTTTAGTGTATTTTAGGCGATGTTTTCCGTATTTAAAAATGCACTTTCTTGATATTTGGATTTGTATTTGGTTGTCGGGTGTTCGTACATCGACAACAGGGATTGTTGGATTGATTTGTACATTTAGGCCATAGGTTCCAACCTATGAGCACACTGTGCGCTGTATTGGTTTTCTGTCTCGATTTTAATACGTATTGCGACGGTTTATTATTGTAGGTACCCTCGCAAGGATTCCGAGGCGAAGAAACACGGCGTCATCGATTTCGGCGAGCGAAGACCAGGTGAGTAGATTATATCTACGGGGGAAGTCGGGTGGATAGCGTATAGCACCCCCGCAGTCTGTGGTGATGTATACGGATACGTATACACACGTATATTTATTATGTTTTGTTTAAGATTATTGATGGTAATAATGGATTAGTGATGATAAGAATGTATTGGTGCAGTATAGTGCGAAACCCTAGAGTAGTGGTTGCACCCACACATACACGTACATATATACTTGCATACATTCTTTCTTTTATCTGTGCGCGTTTGGAGGTGTGTATGTCTACACATGGGTATGGGACTATGTGTTCATATACGGGATTGAGGATAGTACTTGGGATGTGAGTTGAGTCGATGAGATTCGATTTGAGGCCGTGAGATCGGCGATATGGCAGGTTTCGTATTCGAGATACGACACGATGGTTTAGCAGGCCTTTGGGCATGTGTTTTACCCCGCATTCATACTTGTGTAGATGGTATCGATTGTACTAGACTTAGATCTGTACCCCAGATTATATGATATGAAGATAGTGATACCTGATATGTGATGAGATAATGTGATATTGACCGTACCCCGCTATTGGGATGCCGTACGACGATTTACCGTACGAGCCTATATTGATGATAGATCCGCGCTCATGACTCGAGGATATTATATCGTTGTGATACTATTGAGGTGGGATCACCGACTATTATATTTATATGTGTATATATCGACTCAGATTTAGGTGGTTTCCATACCCCTCCTGTTTGGCTTGATAGTTGGGTCCGTAGTTCGCATAGTAGGCGTTAGACTAGACCCGAGTCATACCTATTTCGAAACTAACGAATCGGGGATATTTTAAGGATAGGAAAAATGGATTCTAAGGATATTTTCAAACGACGCATCTTCTCTTAAAACACCGTAGCCCTTATTTTACCAAAAACCCTAATTCGTCTTATTTCAAAAGGCAAGGCTGCATGATATATTTATTGCGGTAGATTTTTTACTGTTGCATTAATTATTCGATTCCGCATATTCATGCTATTTGCATTGCATTGCTTGTGTTTATTGATATATTATTATCATGCTGCTAGGACACCAGCACCATTATCGATGATGCATATGTTCCACGTACACTGCTCGCCGGCTCACACACTTCATCATCGATAATTGCCATGTCACTACACTGTAGTATTGTTGCATCAGGACATGACCTTATATGCGCATACTATTATTCCATGTTGCAGGATAAATTGTTACTTGCATTTCATTTATATGTCACATGCATCATGCTTTCTGATTTGCGCATTGAGATATGTTGTTTCTATGATATTTCTGGTTTTGAGAGAGAGGGCTGACCCGGACTGACGGATGCCCGATATATTGAGAGAGGGCTGACCCGGACTGACGGATGCCCGATATATTGAGAGAGGGCTGACCCGGACTGACGGATGCCCGATATATGAGAGAGTGGGCTGATCCGGACTGACGGATGCCCGATATATGAGGATTTACATGCCGATGCTAGGCACAGGTTTTCATGATGTTTTCGAGTGTCGATGCTAGGCACTCAGGTTCCATGCTTTTGGTTATACCCTTATATTTTCCATGCATATGCTTTATGACATTTACATGCATAATGCTTATTGTCATTGGGTGACGGGTGGATGGGATCCACGTACATGCAGATTTGATTATATTGATCATACCTCATATTTATGATATGCTATTACCTGGGGCACTGGCACGAGCACTTGGCACTACACTCCTGTATAGAGATTACATTGCCACTTTAGCATGTTTCAGACTTATTCATATTGAGGTTTATATATATCTGATCGTATTGACCTAGGATGGGTCATATATTTGATCTCTGCTTGTAGATATTTTCTATTCACGAGTTGGCAACTCACCCCCGTTGTGCCACGGTTCTTTCAGGTTTTGCCGTGCAGGTTTCATAGCGGCTTTTCTGGCATACTGCTTTCATACGGGTGACTTGCTTGGGTAGGTGGGTTCTTTTGTATCAGAACCGCCATTGTACTTGTACTATTTATTGTATCTAGAAATTCCATCAACCAAAACTTGTATATTGTTTCAGACTTAGAAAACAGTGTTGTATTATTTCGACCTTAGAGTCGCGCTTGTAGTATTACGGTTTTCAGGCTGTTGAGTTTCTTTTGAGTTTCGATCCTCGCCCTTCGACGTTGTATATTCTATTGCATGCGTGGTTGTGACCGTCGATTGACGAAGAGCTAGCTCCCGCTTGGGGATGCCTTTTATCACTGCATTTATATATTATTCTTGTTGTACCCCGTTCGGGGCCAGTTTTTACAAAGGAAACTCTGCCGATTTTTTTCAGAAAAGACTACACATTTTAAAAATGCATATTCGGCTTAGTTATTTAAAAAAGCTTGACTTCCAAACATGTTTCTTTACTCCTTAAAATGGTTTTAGATTTCTGGGCTTTTGGCTTACTTGGGTCAGATGGAGTCCTATAGATTTCATATGGCTCAAGGGCCAGTCACGTGCTCTTTCGGGTTGTGACATAGGGTGTCAGGATGAGTTCGCTCATCGACGTCCCTTTTGGTCAATACCTGGTAGCCCGTTACGTATAGCTAATACATCTGACGTGCTAGTGGTTAAATCCACAGCCAAAGTATTGACGAGTCTTTAAAGTCCCCCATAGACAGTTGCTCAAGTTTCGGGCGAAACGCTGTAGAGGCCGTATGGAGATATGGCAGGGTTCGATCTTATACGTGTGGTATTGCACGGATCATGATCGGACGGATAATACTAGCGGGCTTTGGTTTAAGCCGGATCCTAGTATTGTACAGTGTAGATTTTGTCTCATTGCATTTGTATTCGGTCGGAATACAAATGCGGGTATGTATATACAATCGCGGGGTTTTCCTGTAATTTATTACAGGATCAGATTTTTGAAGTTGCCAATTTGCATTCCGTTTCGGCCAGTTTTCCTTTGTTCCTTCACAGCCGGATTTTTCCGATGGAGGGGGTTATTTGCAAGTTTGCAAATTAGCAATTGTGGAGGGGTTTATTTGTAAATGGAGGATTATGATAATTCAAAGCATCTTTGCTTTTTCTTTCATCATTTCTTTAGCATTAATTGAGATGGGATTTGATGAGAATGTGAGGGTGATGTTTTGAAGTGAGGTTTGCTTTTGCTTATGATCACCCCTTTGCTTTTACTACACTCACCTCCCTTCATGATTTTTTATCTCTCTCTCATTCTCATCATATGGCCGGCCACTTCTTGAAGGAGAGAGGATTCATTTTTTGGTGGTGGGGGAAATTTCTTCATCTCATTTTGACTACTACAAATTTCCTAACCTCTCTCCAAAGTTCTTCTTTCTCCTCCACATCCATACAAGGCAACTTCATAACCCCATTGAGACAAACCACTCTACACTAGCCTACAGCATTTTTTGAACACGTTGACTCGCCAACTTCGTGCCCGAGTTGCCTCGGTCCAGAGGTGGGAGCCCGTAAAAGAACCCGGCGATGTGGTGCCCGTTCCAACGAGAAAATGAAGACCGGAGATTCCGCGAGGAGATCGGAGTGGAGGCCGAAGACCGAAGGACATGGATCGCTCGGTATAGCTTTCTACCCCATCTTCTAGTTTGCTAGGATTAGGTTAATGGCCCGATCCGGGTTTTATAGTGCGCGGTAGTGCCGGTTTACAAGTTTTGTAAAAGTTTCGTTTCCGCATTTTGGCCTCGGATTGACTGCCGGGGCGCTGCCATGCACTTACACTGGTATCAGAGCCACGCCATTAAGCTAGTCTAGCTTGCTCTAACGTGTTTACAAGTTCGATCGAACGGATTTTCCAAAAACCGCGTTTCCATGTCATACTTTTTGTCGAATTTTTCTGTGCTCTAAAAATTATTTGGTATATTGGAAAATTACGTGCAGGGTTTTTTATGCATTCTGTGAAAATTTGGTAGGCTGAAATTACTGTAGCGCGGCGGATCAGCGGCCAAAACCACGTTTTGGCCGCGGATCCGCCGCCGAAATTTAGCTTCACTGCATCAAATTTTTACAGTGGCTCTCTGATATGGAAATGGGGTTTCTGGTATATTCTTTTTGGGCCCAGATGTTTTTGAGTGCTACAGTTGTGCTTGGGGCCCACTTCGGTAAATTCTGTCGATCGAAAATTTTAAGCATGTTAGTTCACAGTATTTACATTATATCTGCGACCGTGAATATCATTTGATCGGTAAATCCTGTCAACTACTCTAGCCCTTTTAGACGGATTTGCGAACGTGACATTCACGTTGATGTTCTGTGTTGTGCTGTGATGTTGCGGATTGGTCGTGGGGGATAGCCTGGATGCAATGGTAGTACAGTTTGGTTTATTATGTACATTTGATATTGCGAGGCGAGCGTCCGACATGTGGACTGCCGTCACTGCCTGTTTGTATATTATTCTTTTGGGGCACGACCGGGCTGAGGTCGATGTACCCGTTGTATATATTTTACTTTCTGTACTAGGATTGCCCCGCGGAGGGGTGCACGGATTGCCGGGTTCTAGAGGGCAACGGGCCCACATCTCATGGCGTTGAGACGGAGGGGGCTTCACTCTAGAATTGGCGGGCTATTCGCCGCACTCGTAGGGGGTACAAGTTGACCCAAGGAGGGGTGCCCAAGTTACCGGATTCCGTGAAGTGTTGGGTGGTCCATTCACGTTGTTGAAGGGGGCTGCCTCGCTTCAGGTTTTGGCGGGTAACTTGCCGCGCCCATAGGGGTCTAGGATTTCATTGCACAGGCTATCCACACGACCAGGGGAACGTCGGGTTTCAGTAGCGACTCTATGAAACCCGGGGATCCCAGATATCTGTATTGTTCTGTGATGCTTATTACATTTCTGTGATGTTGCATTTTATCACGCCTTGAGCGAATATTATATATTGATATATATACTAGTAGATGTTGTATATGTTTTGCATCTGTGCTAGTCCAGTCCCCGCTCTGTCGTTAGTTAAGTAACCTAACGGGTGATGACGGGACCCAGTGGCGAATGCGGATGGCATATACGTACATCATTATTTTCGTTCTTTATTGGTGTGATCAATTGATGGGACTGTGTTGATTCGGATCAATGAAAGCTAAACAAACCTATTCTGATGTTTTTGGAATAATTTTTCAAAAAGCTGTTATTGCAAGGGCGTTATCTTTTATTTTGCACAGTGGTATTCGGTTATGAATATCCAGCACCTCAGTCGACAAGGCAAAGGCCGAGATCCCTTCACCGGGAGTGACCCCTTGGACAGAAGTTTGCGTCAGAGCAATAACTTCACTATAGTCGTTTACTTTTGCTTTGCATCGTGGTATTGGTTGGAATATCCTGCACCTCATTCTACGGGGAAAGAGCCGAGATCCCTTCACCGGGAGTGACCTCTTTAGAAAAAGTTTTCGCCACTATATTTTTATAAAGCTATCCAGTTCCTTCAACGATATCAAGTTCATTACGCTAAAGGTTTTTCGCCAAAAACCATTTGTAGCCCTCCGTCATTTCAGACGGGTAGCACGTAGTATTCATGCTATGTTTGTTGGCCTTAGTCAAGGCATAGTGTATGGTAGCTGCTTGTTACCTTTCTGCTACATAGATAGATGCATTGGTTTGGGACAGTCGTATAGCCTTGTTGGCCCTAGTCAAGGGCTTGTACGGGTGGGTTCAAATTAACTTGGACAATGACGGGTAGAACTTGACATGTGACTTATGATTTGTTGGCCTTAGTCAAGGTCATAAGAGCATGGGGCAAAAATCACATCGGGAGTTTCTAAAGAAATTGAAACTTGCCAGATATGCGCATACCTTCTGGAGTGTGATAACGTGAGCGGATTTCGTCACGTTATCATGCGATGATAGTTGGATCCTGATTCCCACTGATGAGTTGGTTTACTCCTCGGGCGATCCCGACTAATTCTTCTTTCAGGTTTGGAGGAGAATTTGACGTTACAGTGGGAGGTTTCCTGATTAGATAAATTGATAACCATTCTGATCTAGATTAGAGTGCACGCTAAGTGTTTCTTTTCTCTCCCTCTCTTTAGCAGTGACCATGACCCGACCCTAGACTATGACTCAGTGACCAAGTTGACCGAACCTTCTTAACACTGGCTTTTGGATTGTCTGAGTTGCATACCTCATTGCCACTCCTACTTTTACCCTTTTCTCCAGGACACCCCGTATTACTACGAACGTCCACTTCCATTGGATAAAACCATCGTATGGTTATATACGAACTCGAAGGAATTTATTCGAGGATGGTTTTAGGTTCTGGAGAAAACGAATAGGACTATTCAGTTGTCTTTTCGTTTTACCTTCTCTCAGATTGCGAGTGCTCCTTGGATTAGGGGACAGTACACCTATTATGCAAATTGGATAGTCTTCTTCCAAACCTTAGGCTGGTGCCGACCAGTAGGGAATGAACAAAACCAATTAGCATAACGATGGTGTGCAGAAGGTATTAAGTTAAGACAAATAAAGGGATTAGTAAGAGGGCAAAGTAAACTGCGACTGCTATTCATGACCAAACCAAGTATTTCATTACCACTCCCATTTCACCTTTGTATTTCTCCAGAACACTCCGTATCACTACGAAGATCCACAGTTATTTGGATACTCCATCGTATGGTTATATACGAACTCGAAAGGAACTTGTTCCAGTTCGGGGATGGATTCTGGTTCGGGAGAAATAGGAATAAGGTTTATTCGGTTGTCTTTTATCTTCACCTTCTCTCGCATTGCGAGTGCTCCTAAGATTAGGACAGTACACCCATTATACTTATTGGATAGTCTTCTTCCAAACCATAGACTGGTGCCGAACGGTAGGGAAGGAAGAAAACCATTTAGCCTAAGAGGGTGTACAGAAGGTAATGACTAAAGACATATGAAGGGATTTGGAAAGATGGCAAAGAAATATACGGTTACAGTTGTGAATCTGGATAATGAAAGAGGCATTACTAGGAATACCCGGATACCCCTACGAAACATTTCAATGTTTCAGTTTCACTGTGTACTGTTAAAAGAAAACCGATTTCCCAATTAGCCCTTGCTCCAGGGTATGTATTTACCAGGTATGATTCTTACATCTGTATGGTTTTACAGATGATGAGTAGGGGTAAGTTATTGAGAATTAGGTGATCATCCTCGTTATATCGGAATTCGTTGTAATTGGTGATATTTGAAGAAATCGCCTGGGTAGTTTGCCGGACGGCAAATATTTGGTTTTGAATATCCGTTGTTATGCACCAATTTCAAATTGATATATTTGTACGTCTATTTTTATAAAGTGAGATATAACTTTTTGAAATTATGTCTATGACATTTACCTATATCAGTGGATGGTTAGGTAAGGAGCATTAAACAGCGGTGTAATTCTTCTTAACCATAAGTACAGTTTTCAACCTACGACACACAGGGAATGAGTTATTAGACTCAAGGGACTTATACAAAGCATTGTATATTGTCCAGTGTCCATTAGGACAGAGGGGTTAGTACTCGTACTATATTCTGTTTACTTGTGACTTCTCTGGTTCTTAGACATGTGTTTCGTAGAGACACAAGGTCTAAGTTTTTGAAAAGTTATAGGTATGTGGATAAAGTGGAGAACCAGGTGTTGCAAGTATCGGGATTCTTCAAGGTGATCGAAGATGTAGATACCTGTCAATGGTATTCAGTTAATAGTGATGATTAAGAGAACTTGTTTCCTTTTCAGGTTACTCATAATTGGAAGCACTCCTAAGTTGAGTAATGCTGATTGGTCTCTTTCCATTTAGTTGACATGCACTGGAGACAGCTGCATGATTTGAATCTGGTTCCAATTAAATCAGTGCCTCTATTTCTGTATTAGATATAGAACAGTTCATATCTAGACATTGTTAAGGTACGGGGAGTTGTCCAGCTTATGCTTAAAACTAGACACTGGACAACTCAAGGCACGTTTTTGTAATGGCTGTTTGTGGGTTGACTCGGGCTATGACGAGGGTTGATTTTCTACCATCTGGAAGATCAATAGTGATATTGTTCTTGATTCGCCACAGTTTTAATAAAAATGGATTTTTTCAGAAAACAGTAGTGGGAGTATGGTAGAACTGGAAGTAATTCCAGAACCGCAAACGATTACTGAAGATTTGATAAGAACCTAAAGATTCAATCTGGTTTGACATTCCATTGGCCACTCCGTAGACATGATGGGTAACCTCAGGCATCCGAGAGGTACTCCAGTAGCCTCAAGGACGGTGACAGGGAGGTTCTTGTTTACCAAGACTTGCCATTGCTGTTGCTCCAGGCTGTGAGACCCGGCAATAGGATGAGTATAGTGTCATTCTGAACTAGCTTTAGAAGTGTACGTCTATATGACTCTGCCAGAGGGTTGTCGTGGTCAGTGGGAGCAACGGAAGCATAGTGGACAAGTGGCTTATGTCTATTTATAGACTAAAACAGATATAACGGAGATAGATCATCTATTTCTGATGTGACAGTCATAGGTTTGACTTCATCAAAATAGGGGATGGATCTGTTAAGAAGGTAGTAGGGTGTGATGTCCTGGTATTTGGATGACATACACAGAGTAGGAAGTGAAATTCCTATACTACGATCGGTTATACTTTGGTTGTCACACAGTGGTTTCTCCACATAGGATATAGTTATTATATCAGATATTCTGGTTACTGGATCTATGGTTTTAGATCTAGATTTGGGTAGATTCCTAATCTGGGTACTTAGACAGCATTCTATAAGTATTTAGAATGGACGACTCCTGGCACGGTAGTATACCTGCTGGTGATGGAGTCACTCTCTCTAAAGGAGTCTTACAGACTAAAGGGGAGAGGGATATGCATGATTAGCAGATCACTTGCTTAGGCAATTGAGTCAATCATGAGATGTCAAGTACCACACCAGATGTTGTTTTTGCAGTAGGTGCAATAGGTTGATATTGATCTAATCCTGGAGAAACATTCGGAAGCAGTTTTGGAACATAAGTTGATGTTCTAGGGATATGATAACGACAGCCTCATTCGGGAGACAGTTATCATTCCAGGCTTTCAAGGTGACCTTGATGACAGAGTGGCTGTCAGAGTTATAGTTTTCCCTCTGACGAGGGGTAGTGTCTGGACAGGTAGTCCAGGAGGATACTGAGGGAGGCATGGCACAGGATACTGATTAAGTTCAGTTGACAATACAGTTTAAGAAGTTTGGATTTGGAGTTCATTTATGAACTAGGTCCCATCAGACATCCAGACATATTCTAAGACAGGTATTGCTCATTTCGGGAGATGGCTTTCTCCGCGAACTTGAGATAAAGAGAGACATAGAAAGAAACATCAGAGCGGATCCACTCACTGAGGCTATTCCTCGAACGCAATAGTTTCGCAAACAGGCTTTGTGAGACTGATTAGTAGAGGAGTTGGGTGTTCGGTATCACACGGGCTGTGAGTATGCGACATCGCAATAATTAGCCTTGAGTGCAAGTGGGAGATTGTTGGATATAGTGCCCTCAGAGTCAATTATTGGATCACAGACACGTGATTGCAATGATTGAGGGAGGACCTATGCCGGTAGGACAGTCTTACTCAAGATGATAGTATGCTATCTGGTTTATCTTTATCATCGTGTACTGCTTTAGGTGACATTACTGATCACTATTACACGTTGATAGAGCCCTTAGGATTCTTGCTTGACTGCCAGCAGTATGAGGGCGATCATATACGTGGGAGCTGGGGTCTATAAGCACATCCTTAAACGGTCCCTAGTTGTGGGAGTTTTCGAGACAGGGCATCGATACTCCAGAGTAGACTAGTGTATACAGTCGAGACCCCGACGAGGGGCGGTGGCCGGTCTCACAAGCCACTGGTGTCAGTTGGTTCACCTAAGATATATACAGGTGCTCATTGGGTTATGAGTACACCGGACAGGACTCGCCGGGAACATGCTAGTTGGTATTATACCTAGCGTCAGATAGCAGTTCCCTGGTGACATGTATACAGGTTAGTTCATCGACCAGAGATCGTCATTTGTCTCCTGTGAGTTCCCACTGTGCTTTGATTACTACCCTACCACGCTCAAAGGAGTCATGCAAACAGGTTTTAGTTGGGTACAGTCCCGAGCCACATGGAGGCAGTGAGCGGATCTGCAGGGGTTCGTCTCTCCCGGTATTGGGGGTGAGGCCGCGCTGTGTCTAGGAGAGCCAGTACATGAAAGTCCTTGGCCAAGACAAGAGATTTACTGGTAGGTATTCCAGTAGTATCTCAGGGTGTTCTGGGCTACACTCCGACACAACTTGTACCGCTTTTGGGGGTCTGACTTTTACCAACCCCCTAGGCCCGCCATGCAATGCTCATAGACGAACGGACCGGACTGTACGGATATTGTCACTGACAGGCTCAGTAGGGTGTCAGGATGAGTTCGCTCATCAACGTTCCTTTTGGTCAATACCTGGTAGCCCGTTACGTATGGCTAATACCTCTGACATGCTAGTGGTTAAATCCACAGCCAAAGTATTGAAGAGTCTTTAGAGTCCCCCACAAACAGTTGCTCAAGTTTCGGGAGAAATGCTGTAGAGGCCATATGGAGATATGGCAGGGTTCGATCTTATACGTGCGGTATTGCACAGATCATGATCGGAAGGATAATACTAGCGGGCTTTGGTTTAAACCGGATCCTAGTATTGTACGGTGTAGATTTTGTCTCATTGCATTTGTATTCGGTCGGAATACAAATGCGGGTATGTATATACAGTCGCGGGGTTTTCCTGTAATTTATTACGGGATCAGTTTTTTGAAGTTGCCAATTTGCATTCCGTTTCGGCCAGTTTTCCTTTGTTCCTTCACGGTCGGATTTTTCCGATGGAGGGGGTTATTTGCAAGTATGCAAATTAGCAATTGTGGAGGGGTTTATTTGTAAATGGAGGATTATGATAATTCAAAGCATCTTTGCTTTTTCTTTCATCATTTATTTAGCATTAATTGAGATGGGATTTGATGAGAATGTGAGGGTGATGTTTTGAAGTGAGGTTTGCTTTCGCTTATGATCACCCCTTTGCTTTTACTACACTCACGTCCCTTCATAGTTTTTGATCTCTCTCTCATTCTCATCATATGGCCGGCCACTTCTTGAAGGAGAGAGGATTCATTTTTTGGTGGTGGGGGAAATTTCTTCATCTCATTTTGACTACTACAAATTTCCTCACCTCTCTCCAAAGTTCTTCTTTCTCCTCCACATCCATACAAGGCAACTTCATAACCCCATTGAGACAAACCACTCTACACTAGCCTACAGTATTTCTTGGACACGTCGACTCGCCAACTTCGTGCCCGAGTTGCCTCGGTCCAGAGGTGGGAATCCGTAAAAGAACCCAGCGATGTGGTGCCCGTTCCAACGAGGAAATGAAGACCGGAGATTCCGCGAGGAGATCGAAGTGGAGGCCGAAGACCGAAGGACACGGATCGCTCGGTATAGCTTTCTACCCCATCTTCTAGTTTGCTAAGATTAGGTTAATAGCCCGATCCGGGTTTTATAGTGCGCGGTAGTGCCGGTTTACAAGTTTTGTAAAATTTTCGTTTCCGCATTTTGGCCTCGGATTAACGGCCGGGGCGCTGCCGTGCACTTACAAAAATAACCGAGTGGTTTTAAAAAATTTTTCCAACGATTCAGCTTCGGTTTGTTTGCTTTGCATTAATGTAATGCGGTCCCATCAATTAACCTACCATTGCAGAAAACAACGAAAAATACAATGTACGCGTATGCCATCTGCATTCGCCACGGGGCCCGTCATCACCCGTTAGGTTACTTAACTAACGACAGAGCGGGGGATGGACTAGCGCGGATGCAAAACATAAGCAGCATCTATTATATAATACATATATAATAATATCCATTCGTCAGACGCAATGATAGGCATTCCAGATCACAAATGAACACATTGGATATACTAGGAATTCCGCGTTTCGTTTGAGCCTGTAACGAAAAACGGATTCCACGGCCGTGATGAATAGCCAAAACCCCACCCTAGACTCCTACGGGTGCGGCAAACTACCTGCCAAATACCCGAAGTGAAGCAACCTCCCTCAACAAAGTGAGTAGGCCACTCGGCACTTCAAAGTACCCAGTAGTTTGTGCACCCCACCTTGGGTCTATCTTAGGAGCAAAAACAGTAAAAGAAATAATACAACGGTGGCTACAACCTCAACCCGGATGTGCCCCGCAAAAATAATATTACATCACTTTACAAATTTATACATCGAATGAAAGAATGAAAACCCTCATCTCACATCCCCGACTATTCATCCATGACAATCCAACAAGTTCATATACACAAACCATCACAACAATGTCACAGATATGTGCAACCCCGACTAATCGACGTATAGCAATTAGTTAACGTTTCCAAACACATATATACATCACAGAGCTTATAAATAACTATGACATTAGAATTCCACACGCAATTAGCAAACTTAAACAATTTTCCAAGACTTGAAAATCCAGTGAGCTAAAGTTCCAAAACTGAAAATTTTGAGCCAATCCGGGATTCGAAACCAACTCGAAACCCGTCCGAATCTTCTCGGAGGTGAAAACACATGATAATACGTTGAATGGGGGGCCTAAAGGGGTATCCACCCCTGGGGGCCACCATGAGGTGGCCCCCAAAGGAGAGCAGACCCGAGAGCACCATTTCCTGGTGCTCTAGGGTCACCGGCCCCTAAGGCCACCAAGTGGTGGTCTTGGGGGGCGGTCCCAGCCGTTGGTCCCCCCCGGGTGTCTCCGGGGTGCGCACGCTTCACCCTACGGCTTCTCAGTTCAAACCGTGAGCCCGCGGGGTGTGCAAACAACTCAAAACCTCACTTTTGAAAATTGTTTTTGTCGACAGTTTTTCCGCGACAAAAACAGTGGAATTCTAACATCGCTACAAGCTATCTAAGGTTTATGAGAGGCTCTGATACCACTGTAATTCGATGTCGCGCACCTCACGTGTTCGCGGGGAGGCGGAATTTGCAAAAAATGATTCTTACGAGCTTCGCAACACCGACTAGAACCAAGGATCGTTCATAAACTTTAGCTAGCAAACTACTTGAGGTTTAACTACTCGGATACAAGGTTATACCTCACGATACATGTCATTCGGGTCTTCATCGCTGTCCTCCTAGTCTACGTAGGCTCCAAGGATCGGATTGTAGCAACCTCCACGGCCTCCTCGAGTCGAAGACGATCCACCCGAGAGTCTATAGTCCGAGCTCCACCTCAAAACCGAGGTAACTAGGGCAACAAGCTTGCTAAACATGATGTCCTAGGTGATGTAGAGTATGAAGATGGATTTATTTGTCTCTTAAAATCCTAATTTACTCAACTCATGAGACCTTAAGGGTTTTCTAGTGAGGAAGAAGAAGAAGAGCTAGCATGAGAGCTCACTTGAGGAAAGAGAAAGTATTTTGATAAATGATCATCCAAATGAAAAATGAGATAGCTACACTTGACATGACCACCCACATGGCATCCAAAAATATCTCACCAAAATATCTAGCTCACAAAATATCTAAGTCAAATAGTCAACCCAAGTCATGTGGTCAAGCCAAGTCAAAAGGTCAAACAAAGTCAAGTAGTCAAAACTAGTAGCCATGTCTCAATAATCATTTACAAAAATAATAAATACTTTCCTCCACCTCATAATTGTTTTAATCAAATAAATGGTCAAAACCCTAATGAGGTGTCTCCTTCTTTGCTCCTCTCATCCGTATATACATACCCGCATTCGTGTTCTGAGAAACACGAATATAAAAAGACGAAACCGATCCATCAATATAATACTAGGATCTGGCTTAAACCAAAGCCCATTAGTATTATCCGCCCGAACATCATACGCGCACAAGTGCACGTAAGTGATCGAATCCCTACCATAAAACCATACGGCCTCTACACCTTTTGCCCAGTGCAGGGAAACTCTCTGTATGGGACTCTAAAGACTCGACACTACGCTGGCAGTGGGTTTAACCATAGGTCGCAAGCGGTACTAGCTGCACGTAACGGTCCCCAGGTAGATGTCAATAAGAAGGCCAATGAGGATAACCCATCCGAACTCCTACTGAGCCTGAATGTGACAATCTCTGTACAGTCCGGTCTATTCGTCTAAGAGTATCGCATATCGGGCCTAGGGGAGCGGTAAACGTCAGACCCATAATAGCGGTATAAGTCGTGCCGGAGAGTAGCCCAATACACCCTGAGAAACTACTGGAATACCTACCAGTAAATCTCGATTGCCTTGGCCAAGGACTTTGTGTAATGGCCTTCCGAACACAGCGCGATATCAACCCCCAATACCGGGAGAGACGAATCCTATCTAACCGCCACTGCCTCCAAGTGCTTCGGAACTGCACCCAACTACTACATGTTTGCACGACTCCTTTGAGTCGTGGTAGGGTAGTAATCAAAGTACAGTGGGAACACACTCGAGGTGAAGTAGCAGTGTCAAGTCGACGGACTAAGCTGTACTCATGTCACCTGGGAACTGCTACCCGACGATAGGTATAATACCCACCAACAGTTCCCGACGAGTCCTGTCCAGGTTACTCATAACCTAATGAGCACCTGCATACTATCTCCAGTACGACGTACTAATGGCTGCGGGATAGACCATCTCCCCTGCTGGGATGCGAAGCGTATACACTAGTCTACTCTGGAGTATCGATGCCCCGTATCGATAATCCTACGACTAGGGACCTGTATAGGATATGCTTACAGACTACCCAGCCTCCACTAGTATGACTGCCATCACAACGCTGGTAATCAAGCAAAGATCCTAAGGGCTCTACCAATATGTATAAGCGATATGCGAAAAGAAACGCATGCACATATTGAGGTAGAAACAAACCAGGTAGCATACGACCATTTCGAGCAAGACGGTTACTATATCCGTGTCTATCCCAAGCTCCTATTAAGTAATATACAATCCAGTATGATACAATAATGGCCTCTAGGGCATATATCACTAACAATTCGTGCCAAATTCATGGAGACTTCATCCACCAGCATCCAAACCCACTACACCCAACAGTGGCTAGCTGGCTATTCGAAATGTGGGGAACCGACATAATTGGGCCCATCAAATCGACGTCATCCAAAGGACATTGGTTCATATTGGCGACAACCGATTATTTATCTAAGTGGGCAGAAGCAGTACCGCTAAGAGAAGTGAAGACGGAGAATATTCTCCATTTCTTCAAGACACACGTCATCTATCGGTTCGGCACTCCGCGACGGATTATCTCCAATAACGGGCCAGCCTACAGAAGTCACAAAATCAGCCGCTTCGCACAGCAGTATAATATAGACTGGAGATACTCTTCGGTCTACAATCCCCGAGCTAACGGTCTAGCTGAGGCTTTCAACAAAGATCGTAAAGAAGACGGTGTCCAAAAATAAAAAGGACTGGCACGAGAGACTACATGAAGCTCTCTGGGCTTATCGGACCACGTTCAAAACGGCCACAAATACAACGCCATTCGCGTTGGTTTTCGTCATAGAAGCGGTACTCCCCTTGGAGATAGAGCCACCCTCTCTACGAGTGGCGATTCATTATGAACTAACGAATGAAGAGAATGCTCATCTTCGGCTCGAGGAGCTCGACGCCCTCGATGAAACTCGTCTCATGGCACAGCAAAACCTAGAAGCTTACAAGCAAGGATGACACGCTCATACGAAAGATTGACTAGGCCGAGAACATTCTGCCAAGGCGAACTCGTGCTAGTCGTAAAAAGACCTATGATCCCTAATCGTGCCAAATGGGGGAAATTCGAGCCGAAAAATGAAGGCCCGTACATCATAGACAAATTCTACCAAGGTGGAGCTTACTTGCTCATGGATATGCATGGCGAAATACCATTCCGACCAATAAACGGCCGGTTCCTTAAAAAATACTATGCCTGACGAGTCACAGCTCAGGTTAATGATAGATGATGACGCTCGTGTCCGCTCGCTATCTTCCTGAGTACCAAACTCTGTAAGTGCTATCCAGCAAAACTTCACCGCAAAATCTCAACAACGGACCGAGATGTTCTTAAACTAGCTACGGACCGAAACGTCCCTAAACTAACAGCGGACCGAAACGTCCCTAAACTAACAGCGGACCGAGATGTCCTTAAACTAGCTATGGACTGAAACGTCCCTAAACTAGCAGCGGACCGAAACATCCCTAAACTAACAGCGAACCGAGATGTCCCTAAACTAGCTGTGGGCCGAAACGTCCCTAAACTAACAGCGGACCGAAACGTCCCTAAACTAACAGCGGACCGAAACGTCCCTAAACTAACAACGGACCGAAACGTCCTGAAACTAACAGCGGACCGAAACGTCCATAAACTACTACAAACCGCAGCATCCTTAGGCTAATACGGCAAAAAAAACGGTACGTCCATAAGCGAAATTGGCACGGATGAAAACCCGAAAGGACTCCGTGAGTAAAAACAGCAGGGCTACCGGCGAGTTTGTGAAACCCGAAAGGGCGCAGACTCGTAAAAGAAATTCATGCACACTCGCAAGGTCCTCTCAACCTTGTAAGGATAAAATACCTGCGTGAGATCCTTACGACTCACAAGGGATCAACACACTTAGGGATCCCCACGATTCCTAAGGAGAAAGTACACTTACGAGATCCTCACGACTCGTAAGGAGAATCCCCTTATGAGACCCTCACGGCTCATAGGATTCAAAAGCCTTAAGGTACAGGAATCTGAACCTGTTCTTAAGCCAACATATCCTCCAAATTGCCCTACAAACGGTTCAATATTGACCCTTATATACAATCCACGGGCACAAATAAACGTCTCCCCCACCAAGTTCCACCAATGGCATGAAATGTCCTCACGTGGTGAACGACACTTGTAAGTCCTTGTAGGGTTCCTAGGCACACTAATGAGGTCTCACAAGGCATCAACCATGCCAATTTCAAATTTTACAAGTGCCGAGAAACCCTAATACGGATCGTTAACTAGAATTTAGGCGAAAACGATAACTAGTTAACAACTTAACTATTAAGTGAACGGAAATACAACCTTTGTAGATCCGGTCCTCCACCTCCATAGCTCCGTGATGAAGTTCCCTCGCTGCGATCATCGGATCCCGGGCTCTAGCGTCGGCTTCATCGGAGAAATGGGCGGGCTAGGTCGTCGACTTCGATGCCGAAGATGATCTACGTCGAGGCAACACAAGATCAAGCTCCAACTTCACCAAGCCATGAAACTTGTGAAGAAAACACCCTATACTACTTGGCAAGTGGTAGAGGATGAAGAAATAGTAAGTGGGTTCACTTTAGAATTGGATTTCTCACTCTTTTCTCAAGTTGCCATTGATGGAGGCAAGCTTTCTTCCTTTTTGAAGATGAAGAAGAAGAAGAAAAAGGATTATGATAAGAATAATGAGAAAATAGAAAATAGATCATTCTTATCATAATTTCAACCATGGTTAGATGTAGAGAATTAACTAAGGTTAGGTTGAATGGTTAGGTTAGGCATGAAACAAAAATGGTAGACTTTTTCAAAGCTTCATGAAGCTTCAACAAAGAAACAAAATTAGCCACCATTTTTCCTTTTGCCAAAATGAATAAATAAATGAATAAGTAAATAAAATCAAAACCCTGACCATTACATAACCATGGTTTAATCTAAACATACACCCAAACATTCATGTATCATCAAACATGATACAATCAAGTGTACAAAAATATACCACATATACAATGTGCACATCAAGTGAGAAAATCCATTTTAAGTGAACAAATACTAGTTAATGTAAAGTAATATATCAAATATATAATTATACATTAAATCATTAAATCAACACTTGATTTAACGATCCGGTCATATCGCATGTGACCGACTAATATCCAATGTATCGGCTTATCGAATCAATCCTCGATTCGATAACTAGGTTATATCGCATACAACCAATCGATACATTCATCGCGAGAATAGAATACGGTATCACATACACGCATTATTCTCGGTCCCGCACATATCTCATATGCGCTCCTATTTCGTTTCGCTTGAGCCAGAAAACCTCTGTGTAGGACTCTAAAGACTCGTCAATACGCCGGCAGTAGGTGATGATCATATCAAACACTCACAAGCCGCAAGCGGTCTGCTAAACGTAACGGCCACCCGGGTATTGAGCGATCAGAAGATCGACGAGCAAGCCCGCTCATACTCCTGTGAATCCGACCAGTAACACTTACCGTACAGTCCGATCTGTTCGTCTGATATGTTGCATATCTCGCCTAGGGGTGGTGAACGTCAGACCCCAGTAGCTCGATAAGTCGTGTCGATATGAGGTCTATAACAGTTCGAGAAACTACAGGTAACACTTACCAGTAAATCTCAGCAACCCTGGCCAGGGATTTCCGGTTATAGCCAATCGAACACAGCGCAACATCAACCCCCTATACCGGGAGAGACGAATCCCCTCCTATCGCTCATTGCCTCCATGTGATTCGGGACTGTACCCAAAAACCACCGTTTTGCACGCCCTCTTGGACGTGGTAAGGTGGAAATCAAAGCACAGTAGGAATCACACAAGACTCTATGACGATCTCGGGTCTACAGACTAACCTGTACCAGTGTCACCAGAGAACTGCCATCTGACGTGAGGTATAATACCATCTGGGAGTTCTCGGCGAGTCCGTCCACTGTACCCAGTCTCCACTGAGCACCCGTATATCATCTCTGATGTCAAACACCAATGGATATGGGATTATCCATCGCCCATCTGTATGGGTCGAGAAGGTATACGCTAGTCTACTCTGGTATATCGATGCCCCGTCTCGATACACCCACGACTAGGGACCTTGAAGGATGTACTTATGGACTACCATGTCCCCACTAGTATGATCCGCATCATAGTCCAGGCAGTCAAGTACACATCCTAAGGGCTTTACCAACATGTAACAGAGAGACAATCAATGTACACGTTAAGGTAAAGAGTAACCAGATAGCATACTATCATGTCGAGCAAGAAAGTCCTCCCTATATATGTCCCAGCATCCACTACAATATACATCCAATGTACAGTAATGGCCTCTAGGGTATACATATAACTAACAGTCCTCTCGACTTATAAGGAGAAAACACTCTTGTAAGATCCTTACGACTTATAATAGAACATGCACTTAAGAATCCTCACGATTTCTAAGGATAAAATGCACTTACGAGATCCTCACGAATCGTAGGGAGAAATACCTTTATGTAACCCTTACGGCTCGTGAAGTCAAAAGCCTTAGTTGACATGATCCTAACCCTGTTTGCCACCTTTGTTCAAATTGAAAAAGGCAAATGATGGTTCACTCCTGGCAATATCCCAGTTGTAGCAATGTTGATGCCTAATCGGTAACAAATTCCAAGTCCTTTCACGGCAAGTGATGATTTGCTCCTGGCAATATTCCAGTCGCAGCGATGCTGATACTAAGATTGGTATCAGATCTCAGGTCCATACTCGCAACAAAATCAGTGAACCAAAATTACAAAAAAAATATATATAGCCGAAATGATTGGGAAACTCGCAATAAAAAGCAGCGAGTAAAAAGAAAAATAGCCGAAATGATTGAGCACCGCGAAAAATAGCCGAAATGATTGGGCAATCGCGAGTTTCGCGATATAAAAAGCTGAAATGATAGAGCATCGTGGAAAGAAAAACAAAAAAAAGAAAAAAAAAGAAAAATAGACAAAACTTTTGCCCTACAGGCGAGTCCGTACTGACCCCTATATACAATCTATGGGCATAAACGAAAAGGGAACTACATGTCCCAACAAACTCTGTCAAAGGGAAGCCAGATCTCAACGGCAACATCTATAGCCTAGAGATCAGCAACGGCGTTCCTCCTCATTCCAGCGGGATACGGACGTGACACCACCAATCGGAGCCACGGCGAAGTCCCTAGTTCTAAGACTCCACGGTTCACAGACAACCTAGAGTCAACCCTGACACCGCAGAAAGCGGAGCAAGTCAACCCCGACACCGCAGAAAGCGGAGCAAGTCAACCCCGACACCGTAGAAAGCGGAGCAGGTGAACCCCGACACCGCAGAAAGCGGAGCAGGTCAACCCCGACACCACAGAAAGCGGAGCAAGTCAACCCCGACACCGCAGAAAGCGGAGCAAGTCAACCCCGACACCGCAGGAAGCGGAGCAAGTCAACCAATGACCTCCCTGCCGGAACAACGCTCCGTCTCGGAAACAAGTCAACCAATGACCTCCCCGCCGGAACAATGCTCCGTCTCAGAAACAAGTCAACCAATGACCTCCCCGTCGGAACAACGCTCCGTCTCGGAAACAAGTCAACCAATGACCTCCCGCTGGAACAACGCTCCATCTCGGAAACAAGTTAGCCAATGAACTCCCCGCCGGAACAACGCTCCATCTCGGAAACAAGTCAGCCAATGACCTCCCCGCCGGATCAATGCTCCGTCTCGGAAACAAGTCAGCCAATGACCTCCCCGCCGGAACAACGCTCCTTCTCGGAAACAAGTCAGCCAATGAACTCCCCGCCGGAACAATGCTCCATCTCATAAACAAGTCAACCGATGACCTCCCCGCAGGATCAATGCTCTGTCTCAGAATCAAGTCAACTCACGAATATCTCGATTCAGGGAAATTAGTGTCCCCGCGTATAAAAAGAAAATTCTCTTGTGAGATCCTTATGACTCTCAAGAGAAAACACACTTAGGAATTCTCATGACTCCTAAGGAGAAAATACACCTACGGGATCCCCTCGACTCATAGGGAGAAAAGTCTTTATGAGACCCTCATGGCTCATAAAGTTGAAAAGTCTTAGGTGGCAGATCCTAACCCTGTCTCCTAAGCCGTCATTGCCCTGCAGAGAGATCAAGATGGACTATCTACAAGCCACACTTGCCAAAGTTACATGCCACTGAAATGGAGGTGCTACTCAAGAGTACGTAAACTACTTTGTGCCAAGTCAAAACAAAAAGGCATAACCTATGGACGTCAACCACATACTATGCAAGGCAGTAAAGATAACATTTGATTCGCATCCAATTAATCGTTCGAAGCGTACCCACTCATGTATGTGCGAAAAGGATTAATGCATAGAAAGGAAAATTTTGTTATTCATACCTCAGAAAATTCTTACATTGATGAAAACGGTAAAACAAAAACATCATTAAAATGTTTACAATGGTAAAACACTAAATCCAGGACATGGATTGAGAAATTCAGAAATAAGGTCGTCTAAAATGCTTCTGGCCTCTCTGACCATTTTCGTGTGCATCCTCTCACGAATGCAAGCGTCAGGATCCTCGCTAATGTCGTCCGTCCTCTGATAGGCAAAGATTATCGTCGTCTGTTGGAAAATTTGATGCACGATATCAACAAGATTATCTCGCTGCCTCTTCGAGATCAGGCCCATTAGATATACTGAGTGTCTTCGGCATCATCCAGTGCCTTAAGCGGCATGGCTTCGTAAAATCCAGAAAGTGCTTCCCAAATCGCTCCCACGATGATCTTCAAAAGAGTGGAGCGACGAGGAAGTAGTCGACCGTTGTATTCATTGAAGCGACTCATAATCTCAGCGCATTGGGCGTTTGTAAACTCCTGGGTTTGACAACGGCCTTGTTCGCAAATGTCTTCATAAGAAATAATTTCGTCAAGATCGTGCAGATGAGCGGCCATGGTGTCTGAAAAGAAAAATCAGTGAAAGTTAGTGATCAAACTGATTAAGAAAATGCTTATTGAAATGGACACGAGAGTTTAAACAACTCTTGACATCCTCATAAAAAAACTGTTAAAAACATCCAACAAATTTAAAAATTGTGCAACCCTATGAAGTGTGCTCAAGAACACCAGGGGAATCAAATTCCCGAAGGGTCCAATTGATCTTCAGAGCAAAGCTCTTCATTGAGGAATTAAATTCCTTTTATGCAATGGAATTAAATTCCAGAAACCCCCATAGAGAAGAAATCAAATGCCATGAATCATTGAAGGTCAGATGAGGAATGCCTAAAGCGTTGAGAGTTATTACTCAAAAATCACATCTTTGGATCTCTAAGAGATGGGTTTTAGAGGAGTGCAAATCTGTCATGATGGATTTAAAATCCAGAGGCTTTCTTTAAGAAAAGGGTTCTCTGATGTTCAAAAGCTTTACCTAAAAAGGGGTTCTTTTTGGCAGAGTTAAACTCTGGAAATTTTCAATGGACAGAGAACCAAGCTCAGAAGAGGAGAATTAAATTCTCAAAGAAAGTAAAGAAGGAAGAAGATGAAGGAACGGAGGCGTTGCAGAGACGAGACCCCTGCATTTATAAGACATGATGAGGAACGATTCATCTTCCCCGTTCCCTAGGCAGATCCAACGGCTACAAAGGTGACAGCGTTGCACTCACGTGCAAGACACGTGAGAACAACGCTGTGGGGGCATTTGTTCGCTTATAAAGATTCAGAAAGAAAAGGGGAAGGGAAAATTCCCTGTTAGTAATATGTATGCCCTAGAGGCCATTACTGTACACACGATGTATATTGTAGTGGATGCTTGGACATATATAGAGAGGACTTTCTTGCTCAACATGATAGTATGCTATCTGGTTACTCTTTATCTTAACATGTACTCTGATTGTCTCTATATCACATGTTGATAAAGCTCTTAGGATGAGTACTTGACCACCAGGACTATGATGCAGATCATACTAGTGGGGACAGTGTAGTCGCCAAGTACATCCTTCAAATGTTCCTAGTCGTAGGAGTACCAAGACAGGGCATCGATACTCCAGAGTAGACTAGCGTATGCGCTTCTTGACCCATATGATGGGCGATGGATGATCCCATATCCATTGGTGTTTGACATCAGAGAAGGTATACGGGTGCTCAGTGGAGACTGGGTACACTGGACGAACTCGCCGAGAACTCCCAGATGGTATTATACCTCACGTCAGATGGCAGTCTCTGGGTACACTGGACGAACTCGCCGAGAACTCCCAGATCATTGAATCAAGTGTTGATTTAATGATTTAATGTATAATTATATATTTGATATATTACTTTGCATTAACTAGTATTGGTTCACTTTAAATGGATTTACTCACTTGTATTGCACATTGTATATGTGATATATTTTTGTGCACATCATTGTATCATGTTTGATGATACATTCTTTCTTGGTTTTGTGTAAAGTATTGAACCATGGTTAGTTAGTGGTTAGGGTATCTTTTCATTTGATTATTCATTTATCTTTTTATTTATTTCATTTAGAAAAGATAAAGAGAAAGATAAATGGTGGACTTATTTTGTTTTTAGTTGAAACTTCTTGAAACCTTGACTAAGTCCACCATTCTTGTCTCTTCTCTAACCCTAACCACTTATCTAACCTTAGTTAAATCTCTACACTAAACCATGGTTGAAGTCATGATAAGTATTGATTTATTTATCAAATAAAAAAAGAATTATCATCATAACTTATCATCTTCTTCCTCTTCTTCTTCTTGATGAAGAAACCTTACTTCATCAATGGTGGATTGATGAAACAAGTGAGAAATCCAATTCTAAAGTCTACCCACTTCCTATTTCTTCATCCTCTACCTCTTGCCAAGTAGTAGAGTGTGTTCTCTTCACAAGTTTTTGGACTTGGTGAAGTTGGAGCTTGATCTAGCGATGCCTCGTCGTAGATCATCTTCGGCATCGTCGTCGATGACCTAGCCCGTCCATTCTCCGATGAAGCCGACGCTAGAGCCCGGGGTTCGACTTGGACAGCGAGGAGACCTCATTGCGGAGCTATGGAGGTGGAGCACCGGATCTACAAAGGTTGTATTTCCGTTCACTTAGTTAAAGTAGTTAACTAGTTGCTTTTTCGCCTAGACATCTAGCCAACGATCCGTACACTAGGGTTTCTCGGCACCGTAATTTTTGAAATTGGCATGGTTGATGCCATGTGAGACCTCTTGAGAGTGCCTAGGAACCCTACAAGTTCATCTTATGAACAAATATACATCCAGACTGCCTCTTTGGTAGCATCTTAAGTAGCGATGTATCCAGCCTTTATCGTCTAGAATGCCACGGTATCTAGCTTGGAACTCTTCCAACATACCGTCCCTTTACTGAGGGTAAAGACAATGCCTGTGACTGACATTCAGTCATCCTTATCACTCTGGAACCTTTCCAGTGATTCTCCCCAGAATCAATTGATACCATCTCACTACAACTAGTGAGTATCCTAATATCCAATTAGATCTATCTCATAGATCCAAAACCCAGGATTTAGTAGGTATCACATTGATCCTATATGGAGAATCCTTGTGATAAGCGGAGATTGACCGAGCGTAGCATAGGAAACTCCTTCCCCATTAAGAGTATGTCATCCATGTACTCTACGAGAATCACCACCATACTCCCTACTACCTTTTTGTATATACAAGGTTCATCTTCCATTTTGATGATGTCAAACTTTTTGACTAACACATCAAAACAGACGTTCCAACTCCGCGATGCCTGCTTTATCACATAAAACATCTTGCACACGTTTCCGCTGCTCCCACTGTCTACGAGGACCTCTGGCTGTGTACTTATAGACGCTCTTTTCCAAAACATCATTTAGAAAAGCTGTCATGACACCCAACCACCAGATATCGTAGTCATGGTATGTAGCCGTGGCAAGTAGGATCTGGATGGACTTAAACATAGACACTGGAAAAGGTTTCATCATTATCCATGCCTGGTCGATGACGAAAACCTTTAACAAGTCTAGCTTTGAAAGTCTCAACTTTTCCAAGTACACCAAGTAATCTTCTCAAGATATATTTGCTCCTGATGGGGATTTAACCCTTCAGATAAAGCAACCAAAGTCCATACTTTGTTGGTGTATAAGGATTCCATCTCAGATCACTAAGCATCCAGCCATTCTTACAGAGTCCTACTCCTGATGGCCAGCTCGAAACTAGTTGGGTCATCATCTCATGATGCAATCCTCACTCCCACTGTCATAGAGAAACCGAAGTCTCTCAGGTGGGTGAGGAACCCTACTAGATCGGCGGAGAGGCTGAGGTTCGTTGGAATCTACTGAATCCTTTGGTTCTACCAAATCATCTGCTGTAGTTTGCATAGCTGGAACCTTTCCAGTTGTACATAACAGACCTTGCCTCGAGCTTGTCCGGATTATGCTTTTAGACATATCCCGGACAACCCCAAATCTTAACCAACTTAAGATATGGGTTCTTCCTTTTCCATATCACATATGAAGCGGTAGGCAACTGATTTGATTGGAACCCTATTCAATAGGTATGCAGCTTCTCAAGCGCATAACTCCCAAAAGGAAATAGGTAACTCAGTAGTACTCATCATAGAGCACACCTTATCATATAGGGTGTGATTGCTCTGCCCCGATACACCAACGTGTTATGGTGTATTCGGAGGAGTAATGCTGAGAGAGAATCTCATTCTCCTTTAGAATAGTCCAGAAATTCCATGCACAAGTATTCTCCTCCCTGATCTTATCATAGGACATAATACTTATACCCGGTTTTTGGTTCTCTACTTCTAACTTATATTCTGTGAATATCTCAAAAGCTTCGGACCTATGTTTCAACAGGAACACATGGCTGAATCTTGAGAGACTATCAGAGAATGTAATGAAGTACAAAGAACCGGTCCTGACATGTATAGACAGGGGAGCTTACATACATCATCATATATCAATCCCAAGAGTTCACTAACTCTTTCTCTGTTTCCAATAAACAGAGCTATGGCCATCTAATCATTGTGACATGACTGGCAAGTTTCACAAGATGTAAATTCAAACTAATTTAAATATGCATCTAAATGTAACTTCAGCCAGTCGGGTCACATTGATATGACCTAGTCTACAATGCCTCAAGAAGGATTCGTTCATTTCTGAACTCTTCCTCTTGTGTGTGTTCTATATACTAAGAACTGTAGTTTGATTTAGAACATCAATGCTTTTAGATCACGTGCCAGAACTGATCAACTTTTGATATAGGAAATGTTCAAAACATTATCCAACAATACAAAATTTTATCGTTTCTTTACTAATAAAGAGATAGATATGATTTTGTATATCAGGTTCGGTATCTAATAGCATTCGTTCAGAATCAATGTATTTGGAATACAGGGTGACAGTGACCAACAGACCTGGCTGCAACACTTGCCCCGTTTTCTGCCTCATGAAACTTATCACCCGTTCTCAGTTCTCTACCTATCTGTAGCCCTATGTAACAGATTACATATCCGAGATCCTGATTCGGTATCAAATACCCAGGACGTAGAGGATACAGAGAAACGGTTCTTTGTAACGAATACACCCGAAGAAGATGCATCATATGTACTTTCTTCGTTTGGGCGGCATGGGAATCTTGGTATTCCCCTATTTCCTGCTCTGTCTTATAACATTTATAAGTTGGAGCGGGACCAACGTTCCCCAGCTCAGTATAACAAGCGGGTTCGGTCAATATTCCGTATTAATATCTTGATTAAAGCGTGATATGGTCGCTACCTGGAGAGAGAGAGAAGAAAACACTCAGCGTGCGCTCTTGCAAGAATAGATTGGTTATTATTTTATCTAATCAGGATGGCTCCCACTGTTTTTATCAAATCTTCCTTCAAACCCTAAAAGGAAAGACTAGCCGGGATTAATTACACACTACAAGTTCGCCAATCTTTCAGCCAGGCCAGTGTCGGTACTTTGAGGGAGGTCCCCCGTGCTTTCGCACGAACCTAATTAATGTAAACCTCATTTTCCCAGAGGCGTAACCCCGTTGACACCTTTCTAGACACCTACTTGATCGGCTAATTGTAATGTGTAAAACTCTCCCAGGAGTAACTCTTACTCACAGCGGGTATCGGGATCCAACTATCTCATAGAAGGTATGCAATCTCATTGCAAATTTCAACACTTGAAATTCCCGATAATTTTGCCCCAAACGATCTATGACCTTGACAAGGTCAACAAACCATAGACCGTAAGTCAAGTTCAACCCGTCATTTCTTGATTGAATCAAACCCACCCGCACGATCCTTGACAAGGTCAACAAGGCCGTACGACTACCCTAACCCAATCTGCATCATATGCATAAGCAGATAAATACTGGTTAGCTACCGCACACTGCGCCTTGACAAGGTCAACAAACGCAGCACGAATACTAAACAGGACTTATCTGAAATGACGGAGGGCTACGACAGGTTTTTCTGAAAACCTATTGCGTAATGAACTTGATATCGTTGTAGAATCAAATGATTTTAAAATGGAGTGTTTTTGAGGCTTTTCTAGTTTTGCTAAAGGAGTCACTCCCGGTGAAGGGATCGTCGGTCCTTTCCTCGTCGAATGAGGTGCGGGATATATCATATATATCACTGTGCAAAGCAGAAACTATAGAAGCAATCAAAAGACAAACCGAGAGTTGTAGCATCTGCCAGTTATTGCTAAAGGAGTCACTCCCGGTGAAGGGATCTCGGTCCTTTCCTTATCGAATAAGGTGCAGGATATATTACATATACCTCTATGCAAAGCAAGAACTGTAGCTACCTGTTTTATTTTGAAATTCGATTCTACAACATCTTTAGGTTTCTTTTACTTTCATTAATCATATTAATGAAGTCTCATCATTTAAATACCTAAACATCACAGATAAATACGACGTACACTTATGCCATCCGCATTCGCCTCGATGTCCCCTCGTGCACCGTTAGGTTAGGTGACTAACGGCAGAGCGGGGCAGGGCTAGCACGGGTGTAAAATATAAGTAACGCCTATATAATATATCATATATACTATATATAGTATCCAGCACAGAACATATCACATGATCACATCACAGATATCGCAGCAGAAAATGTCATATGAAATATTGGATATACTAGGACGTCCGTGTTTTCAATACGAGCCAGTATAAAACACGGATTCCACGGTCGTGATTAATAGCCAAACCCACACCCCTAGACCCCTACGAGAGCGGCAAGCAACCCTACCAATTCTAGAGTTAGGAGACCCGGACTCGACTCCTCGAGTTGGTCTCCCACTGGACTCCAGAACCCGGTTACTTGTGCTCTCCTCCTTGGGTCTATCCTAGTGCGGAAAAGTAAATAATATACAAAAGGTGACATCTTCCGCAACCTGGAAGTGTCCCAATAAAAGAATATTACATACAAGTTTTTTTACATGAATGAAAATGAAAAACACTCATCTCACATTAAAAAAAACCCCGGTTATTCAAACACGACGATCCAATATAACATATCCAGCAACACATAACATCACATGTCATCAACGTAAGTAAATATGCGCATCCCAATTGTCGTTGACATATAGCAACGAAACCGGCGATATCACATATTAAACTTACGGTCACAGAAAAGAAAGTGTAAAACTACAACAGTTGGAATCCGCAACCTGCATAGACATCGCATGCCTAATCAAATGAATTCCTTAGACATCGCATGCCTAACAATTATAAACCCCGCATTTTAGTCTCATTATCGAAAACTCTTTTCAATATAAGTCGGGCAATTCAACAAGATTCCCGACATCCTGATCGAATACTCGTCGCAAACTTTAGTAGGCGGCCGCACCCCCGACACCGTCGAAGAAGTACACCAAGGCGGAACACCGCTGCCGCGAGCACTCGAACGGATGCTTTCGGCGACGGGGTTCTCCTACAGTCACTTGGTCGGGGCTATGGGGTGAGGCTGTCTATTAAGTTTACCGGCGAGTATCCGCGTACGCTACGTGATTGCGACGGACTTTTGATCACATCAAAATTCCGTGGCAACCGATCAATTGAGACTAAACCGCTAGATTTATAACATTCATTCAGTTATCTCATAACTACTTGTGAATTCCAAGTATTGTATCCCATTCCAGATAAATAGAAAATGTTAAACTTTCCGATCGAACAATCGAACACCCAAGTTTTCCCGAAACAGATCAACACATGAAATAAGTTTAAAAACATTCAATTCGTGCCTCAGTACCAACGGTCCAGCCGTAGAAGGGTCAAACCAACGCCTCACATGTGGCACGCCGTACTGCCCCAAACCCTAAGGTTCAAAGGGCAGTTCAAGACGGTCACATAATCGAGTTAAGGTTTGTTGTCTTCTAGAGGGACCATCGCGTTACTTGCACTACTTAGAACGTGATTAAACTACGGAAATATCCAACACTTGGAAATTTCCCGGCAGGGAAAAAAGTGGGTATTTATATCCGGCCGAACTTTTTAACATATTCAATAATTATCCGGAAAAACACATAGACAAAGTTAGATAATCCGATCAAATCCTTGAACTTCCAATACAACCCAGAAAACTCAACTCTTGAGTGCAGATTAAAAATTCTCATAAAACTCAGCACCTGAAGAAACAAATTACTGTGCAAAAATAAAAGGCTGATCTCATCATATTGCCGCGGAACCGCCGCAGAAGCCAAGCTTCTGCCGCGGTTCCGCCGCACGTTGGCCGTATCTTTTGGTCAATTTTGCACCGTAATTCATAGAATTTCCTGCTGAATTTTTAAAGAATTTTTAATCTGGAAAAAACCCAGTTTTGAAAAAATGTCCAGAGAGGTTGAGAAATTGGGGTTTCGGGTTCGATCGGGTCTCTAACATCGTCTACGCATCGCCTAAGGCTCTAGCTAGGGTCTGATACCACTGTAGGGTTCCTAGGCATACTAATGAGGTCTCACAAGGCATCAACCATGCCAATTTCAAATTTTACAAGTGCCGAGAAACCCTAATACGGATCGTTAACTAGAATTTAGGCGAAAACGATAACTAGTTAACAACTTAACTATTAAGTGAACGGAAATACAACCTTTGTAGATCCGGTCCTCCACCTCCATAGCTCCGTGATGAAGTTCCCTCGCTGCGATCATCGGATCCCGGGCTCTAGCGTCGGCTTCATCGGAGAAATGGGCGGGCTAGGTCGTCGACTTCGATGCCGAAGATGATCTACGTCGAGGCAACACAAGATCAAGCTCCAACTTCACCAAGCCATGAAACTTGTGAAGAAAACACCCTATACTACTTGGCAAGTGGTAGAGGATGAAGAAATAGTAAGTGGGTTCACTTTAGAATTGGATTTCTCACTCTTTTTCTCAAGTTGCCATTGATGGAGGCAAGCTTTCTTCCTTTTTGAAGATGAAGAAGAAGAAGAAAAAGGATTATGATAAGAATAATGAGAAAATAGAAAATAGATCATTCTTATCATAATTTCAACCATGGTTAGATGTAGAGAATTAACTAAGGTTAGGTTGAATGGTTAGGTTAGGCATGAAACAAAAATGGTAGACTTTTTCAAAGCTTCATGAAGCTTCAACAAAGAAACAAAATTAGCCACCATTTTTCCTTTTGCCAAAATGAATAAATAAATAAATAAATAAATAAGTAAATAAAATCAAAACCCTGACCATTACATAACCATGGTTTAATCTAAACATACACCCAAACATTCATGTATCATCAAACATGATACAATCAAGTGTACAAAAATATACCACATATACAATGTGCACATCAAGTGAGAAAATCCATTTTAAGTGAACAAATACTAGTTAATGTAAAGTAATATATCAAATATATAATTATACATTAAATCATTAAATCAACACTTGATTTAACGATCCGGTCATATCGCATGTGACCGACTAATATCCAATGTATCGGCTTATCGAATCAATCCTCGATTCGATAACTAGGTTATATCGCATACAACCAATCGATACATTCATCGCGAGAATAGAATACGGTATCACATACACGCATTATTCTCGGTCCCGCACATATCTCATATGCGCTCCTATTTCGTTTCGCTTGAGCCAGGAAACCTCTGTGTAGGACTCTAAAGACTCGTCAATACGCCGGCAGTAGGTGATGATCATATCAAACACCCACAAGCCGCAAGCGGTCTGCTAAACGTAACGGCCACCCGGGTATTGAGCGATCAGAAGATCGATGAGCAAGCCCGCTCATACTCCTGTGAATCCGACCAGTAACACTTACCGTACAGTCCGATCTGTTCGTCTGATATGTTGCATATCTCGCCTAGGGGTGGTGAACGTCAGACCCCAGTAGCTCGATAAGTCGTGTCGATATGAGGTCTATAACAGTTCGAGAAACTACAGATAACACTTACCAGTAAATCTCAGCAACCCTGGCCAGGGATTTCCGGTTATAGCCAATCGAACACAGCGCAACATCAACTCCCTATACCGGGAGAGACGAATCCCCTCCTATCGCTCATTGCCTCCATGTGATTCGGGACTGTACCCAAAAACCACCGTTTTGCACGCCCTCTTGGACGTGGTAAGGTGGAAATCAAAGCACAGTGGGAATCGCACAAGACTCTATGACGATCTCGGGTCTACAGACTAACCTGTACCAGTGTCACCAGAGAACTGCCATCTGACGTGAGGTATAATACCATCTGGGAGTTCTCGGCGAGTCCGTCCACTGTACCCAGTCTCCACTGAGCACCCGTATATCATCTCTGATGTCAAACACCAATGGATATGGGATTATCCATCGCCCATCTGTATGGGTCGAGAAGGTATACGCTAGTCTACTCTGGTATATCGATGCCCCGTCTCGATACACCCACGACTAGGGACCTTGAAGGATGTACTTATGGACTACCATGTCCCCACTAGTATGATCCGCATCATAGTCCAGGCAGTCAAGTACACATCCTAAGGGCTTTACCAACATGTAACAGAGAGACAATCAATGTACACGTTAAGGTAAAGAGTAACCAGATAGCATACTATCATGTCGAGCAAGAAAGTCCTCCCTATATATGTCCCAGCATCCACTACAATATACATCCAATGTACAGTAATGGCCTCTAGGGTATACATATAACTAACAGTCCTCTCGACTTATAAGGAGAAAACACTCTTGTAAGATCCTTACGACTTATAATAGAACATGCACTTAAGAATCCTCACGATTTCTAAGGATAAAATGCACTTACGAGATCCTCACGAATCGTAGGGAGAAATACCTTTATGTAACCCTTACGGCTCGTGAAGTCAAAAGCCTTAGTTGACATGATCCTAACCCTGTTTGCCACCTTTGTTCAAATTGAAAAAGGCAAATGATGATTCACTCCTGGCAATATCCCAGTTGTAGCAATGTTGATGCCTAATCGGTAACAAATTCCAAGTCCTTTCACGGCAAGTGATGATTTGCTCCTGGCAATATTCCAGTCGCAGCGATGCTGATACTAAGATTGGTATCAGATCTCAGGTCCATACTCGCAACAAAATCAGTGAACCAAAATTACAAAAAAAAATATATATAGCCGAAATGATTGGGAAACTCGCAATAAAAAGCAGCGAGTAAAAAGAAAAATAGCCGAAATGATTGAGCACCGCGAAAAATAGCCGAAATGATTGGGCAATCGCGAGTTTCGCGATATAAAAAGCTGAAATGATAGAGCATCGTGGAAAGAAAAACAAAAAAAAGAAAAAAAAAGAAAAATAGACAAAACTTTTGCCCTACAGGCGAGTCCGTACTGACCCCTATATACAATCTATGGGCATAAACGAAAAGGGAACTACATGTCCCAACAAACTCTGTCAAAGGGAAGCCAGATCTCAACGGCAACATCTATAGCCTAGAGATCAGCAACGGCGTTCCTCCTCATTCCAGCGGGATACGGACGTGACACCACCAATCGGAGCCACGGCGAAGTCCCTAGTTCTAAGACTCCACGGTTCACAGACAACCTAGAGTCAACCCTGACACCGCAGAAAGCGGAGCAAGTCAACCCCGACACCGCAGAAAGCGGAGCAAGTCAATCCCGACACCGTAGAAAGCGGAGCAGGTGAACCCCGACACCGCAGAAAGCGGAGCAGGTCAACCCCGACACCACAGAAAGCGGAGCAAGTCAACCCCGACACCGCAGAAAGCGGAGCAAGTCAACCCCGACACCGCAGGAAGCGGAGCAAGTCAACCAATGACCTCCCTGCCGGAACAACGCTCCGTCTCGGAAACAAGTCAACCAATGACCTCCCCGCCGGAACAATGCTCCGTCTCAGAAACAAGTCAACCAATGACCTCCCCGCCGGAACAACGCTCCGTCTCGGAAACAAGTCAACCAATGACCTCCCGCTGGAACAACGCTCCATCTCGGAAACAAGTTAGCCAATGAACTCCCCGCCGGAACAACGCTCCGTCTCGGAAACAAGTCAGCCAATGACCTCCCCGCCGGATCAATGCTCCGTCTCGGAAACAAGTCAGCCAATGACCTCCCCGCCGGAACAACGCTCCTTCTCGGAAACAAGTCAGCCAATGAACTCCCCGCCGGAACAATGCTCCATCTCATAAACAAGTCAACCGATGACCTCCCCGCCGGATCAATGCTCTGTCTCAGAATCAAGTCAACTCACGAATATCTCGATTCAGGGAAATTAGTGTCCCCGCGTATAAAAAGAAAATTCTCTTGTGAGATCCTTATGACTCTCAAGAGAAAACACACTTAGGAATTCTCATGACTCCTAAGGAGAAAATACACCTACGGGATCCCCTCGACTCATAGGGAGAAAAGTCTTTATGAGACCCTCATGGCTCATAAAGTTGAAAAGTCTTAGGTGGCAGATCCTAACCCTGTCTCCTAAGCCGTCATTGCCCTGCAGAGAGATCAAGATGGACTATCTACAAGCCACACTTGCCAAAGTTACATGCCACTGAAATGGAGGTGCTACTCAAGAGTACGTAAACTACTTTGTGCCAAGTCAAAACAAAAAGGCATAACCTATGGACGTCAACCACATACTATGCAAGGCAGTAAAGATAACATTTGATTCGCATCCAATTAATCGTTCGAAGCGTACCCACTCATGTATGTGCGAAAAGGATTAATGCATAGAAAGGAAAATTTTGTTATTCATACCTCAGAAAATTCTTACATTGATGAAAACGGTAAAACAAAAACATCATTAAAATGTTTACAATGGTAAAACACTAAATCCAGGACATGGATTGAGAAATTCAGAAATAAGGTCGTCTAAAATGCTTCTGGCCTCTCTGACCATTTTCGTGTGCATCCTCTCACGAATGCAAGCGTCAGGATCCTCGCTAATGTCGTCCGTCCTCTGATAGGCAAAGATTATCGTCGTCTGTTGGAAAATTTGATGCAAGATATCTACAAGATTATCTCGCTGCCTCTTCGAGATCAGGCCCATTAGATATACTGAGTGTCTTCGGCATCATCCAGTGCCTTAAGCGGCATGGCTTCGTAAAATCCAGAAAGTGCTTCCCAAATCGCTCCCACGATGATCTTCAAAAGAGTGGAGCGACGAGGAAGTAGTCGACCGTTGTATTCATTGAAGCGACTCATAATCTCAGCGCATTGGGCGTTTGTAAACTCCTGGGTTTGACAACGGCCTTGTACGCAAATGTCTTCATAAGAAATAATTTCGTCAAGATCGTGCAGATGAGCGGCCATGGTGTCTGAAAAGAAAAATCAGTGAAAGTTAGTGATCAAACTGATCAAGAAAATGCTTATTGAAATGGACACGAGAGTTTAAACAACTCTTGACATCCTCATAAAAAAACTGTTAAAAACATCCAACAAATTTAAAAATTGTGCAACCCTATGAAGTGTGCTCAAGAACACCAGGGGAATCAAATTCCCGAAGGGTCCAATTGATCTTCAGAGCAAAGCTCTTCATTGAGGAATTAAATTCCTTTTATGCAATGGAATTAAATTCCAGAAACCCCCATAGAGAAGAAATCAAATGCCATGAATCATTGAAGGTCAGACGAGGAATGCCTAAAGCGTTGAGAGTTATTACTCAAAAATCACATCTTTGGATCTCTAAGAGATGGGTTTTAAAGGAGTGCAAAGCTGTCATGATGGATTTAAAATCCAGAGGCTTTCTTTAAGAAAAGGGTTCTCTGATGTTCAAAAGCTTTACCTAAAAAGGGGTTCTTTTTGGCAGAGTTAAACTCTGGAAATTTTCAATGGACAGAGAACCAAGCTCAGAAGAGGAGAATTAAATTCTCAAAGAAAGTAAAGAAGGAAGAAGATGAAGGAACGGAGGCGTTGCAGAGACGAGACCCCTGCATTTATAAGACATGATGAGGAACGATTCATCTTCCCCGTTCCCTAGGCAGATCCAACGGCTACAAAGGTGACAGCGTTGCACTCACGTGCAAGACACGTGAGAACAACGCTGTGGGGGCATTTGTTCGCTTATAAAGATTCAGAAAGAAAAGGGGAAGGGAAAATTCCCTGTTAGTAATATGTATGCCCTAAAGGCCATTACTGTACACACGATGTATATTGTAGTGGATGCTTGGACATATATAGAGAGGACTTTCTTGCTCAACATGATAGTATGCTATCTGGTTACTCTTTATCTTAACATGTACTCTGATTGTCTCTATATCACATGTTGATAAAGCTCTTAGGATGAGTACTTGACCACCAGGACTATGATGCAGATCATACTAGTGGGGACAGTGTAGTCGCCAAGTACATCCTTCAAATGTTCCTAGTCGTAGGAGTACCAAGACAGGGCATCGATACTCCAGAGTAGACTAGCGTATGCGCTTCTTGACCCATATGATGGGCGATGGATGATCCCATATCCATTGGTGTTTGACATCAGAGAAGGTATACGGGTGCTCAGTGGAGACTGGGTACACTGGAAGAACTCGCCGAGAACTCCCAGATGGTATTATACCTCACGTCAGATGGCAGTCTCTGGTGACACTTGTACAGGTTAGTCTGTAGACCCGAGATCGTCATAGAGTCTTGTGTGATTCCCACTGTGCTTTGATTTCCATCATACCACGTCCAAGAGGGCGTGCAAAACGGTGGCTTTTGGGTACAGTCCTGAATCACATGGAGGCAATGAGCGATAGGAGGGGTTTCGTCTCTCCCGGTATAGGGAGTTGATGTTGCGCTGTGATCGATAGGCTATAACTAGAAATCCCTGGCCAGGGTTGCTGAGATTTACTGGTAAGTGTTATCAGTAATTTCTCGAACTATTATGGACCTCATATCCAGACGACTTATCAAGCTACTGGGGTCTGACGTTTACCACCCCTAGACGAGATATGCGACATATCAGACGAAGAGACCGGACTGTACGGGAGTGTTACTGGTTGGATTCACAGGAGAATGTACAGGCTTGCTTGTTGATCTTCTGATCGCTCAATACCTGGGTGGCTGTTATGTTTAGCTGACCGCTTGAGCTTGTGGGTGTTTGATATGATCATCACCTACTACCGGCGTATTGACGATTCTTTAGAGTCCTACACAGAGGTTTCCTGGCTCAGGCAAAATGGAGTAGGAGCACATATGTGATATGTGCGGGATCGGGAATAATACGTGTATGCGATACCGTATTAGATTCTCGCGATATGAGATATCGGCTGGGTATATGTGATATAACCGGGTCATCGGATCAAGTGTTGATTCGATGAACTGATACAGATTATATTAGTCGGTTATATGCGATATAGCCGGATTATCGGATCAAGTGTTGATTCGATAATTTAATGTATAATTATATATGTGATATATTAAGTTACATTAACTAATATAAGCTCACTTAAAGATTCTTTTTCTCACTTGAATAATACATTGATATATATGTGATATATGTTAATTGTATTATTTTATTTTGTTACAAAAATATATTATATATGTGATATATAATATTGTAACAAGTTAGGGTTACAAATGCAACATGATTTGTGGAGTTTAAACAAGTTAGGGTCTGATTTGGGTTAGCTTTTTCATGAAGCTTCTAGAAACTTTATTTTGTTTTAAGCTTTGATATTTTGTATAGATATTTTCTAACCCAACCCAAACTCTTTATTCTAGTTAATTCTCTACAAGGGTTAAGCCTTCATTCTTAACCCATGGTTGATTTGTAACCACAACAATGATTTCATTATGCATCACAAAAGGTTTTGCTTCATCTTCTTCTTTTCTTTCTTCATGAAGAAAACCTATACTAGCTTTTTTCTTTTGTGATATTTATAAGTGAGAAATTGAAAATAAAAGAGAGCTAAATTCCTACTTCATCATCCTCATCTATTCTAGCCACTTAGATTAGGGCGGTTGCTTCGCTAATACTTGATTAGTGAAGCATGAGCTTGGGTTTGAGATTCTTCGAGGTAGATCATCTTAGTTGTTAAAGATTGGAAGCAAGCTTGCATCTTTCTCTTCATGGAGCCTCTCTAGAGTCCGAGTACTTGATGATCGCAGCGAAAGGACCTCAACACGGAGCTTATGAAGTGAAGAAACGGACTACAAAGGTTGTAATCCCTAACTCTTAGATGTAAAGTTGTTTACATGCTTGTTTACCCTAATTCTCTATTTAAGATCTTGGTTAGGGTTTGTTTAGCACCCCAAAAATTTTAAAGTAGCATGATTGATGCTTGCCAAAACCTTCACAAGGTGCTATACTAACCCTACAGTAGTATCAGAGCCAAGCTAGAGCATTAGGTGTCGTGTAGGCAAAGTTTGAAGTCCGATCGAACTCCGAAAACCCGATATATCCTGCTTTCTGGAAAAAAAATTCAAAAGTTAAAATTTTTCATATTAAAAATACTCAGAAAATCATGCAGGGAATTCTAAGGATTACTGTGAAGTACGAAACCACAACTCACTCACGTGACCGCGGAACCGCGGCTGAACCATGCGTTTGGCGGCGGTTCCGCGGCCAACTTTGGGAGTTGGTGGCTCATACTTCAGGGCTTTATTGGGTACTTTTTCATGCTTCTGGGAATTTTTAGTTCTACTCAAGTGTTGAGCTTTCTGGGACATATTGGAAACTCGTTGATTCGATCGGAAAGTTTAACTTCGTTTAAGTTTTTCCGGGTAATTTAGAACGTGTTAAAAAGTTCGAACGGATATCAATAACTCACTTTTTCACCTGCCGGAAAATTTCCAAGTGTTGGATTTTTTCCTTAGTTAAAGAACATTCACAGTCGTGCAAGTAACGCGGTGGACCCTCTAGAAGAACTAAAGTCTTAACTCGATTATGTGACCGTCTGAACCGCCTCTAAACCTTGGGGTTTGTAGCAGTACGGCGTTGCCACATGTGAGGCGTTGGTTTGACCCTTCTACGGCTGGACCATTGGTACTGTGGCATGTGATGGATGCTTTTAAACTAATTTCAAGTGTTGAGAACTAAAGGGAAATCTTGGGTGTTTGTTTATTCGATCGGAAAGTTTAATATTGTCTATTTATCTGGAATGTGGTACAATGTTTAGAATCTACAAGTAGTTATGAGATAACTAGATTGAATGTTATAAATCTAGCAGTTTTTAGTCTCATTTGATCGGTTGCCACGGGACTTTGATGTGATCAAAAGTCCGTCGCAATCACGTAGCGTACGCGGATACTCGCCGAGTAAACTTAATAGATAGCCACGCCCCATAGCCCCGACCAAGTGACTGTAGGAGAACCCCGTCGCCAAAAGCATCCGTTCGGGTGCTCGTGGCAGCGGTGTTCCGCCTTAGTGCACTCCGTCGACGGCATCCGGGGGTGCGGCCATCTACTAAAGTTTCCGACGAGCATTCGATCAGGATGTCGGGATTTTTGTTGAATTGCCCGACTTGATATTGAAAAGTGTTTTCGATATTGAGACTAAAATGCGGGGTTTATAATTGTTAGGCATGCGATGTCTAAGGAATTCATTTGGTTAGGCATGAGATGTCTGAGGAGGTTGCGGATTCCAACTGTTGTAGTTTTACACTTTCTTTTCTGCGACCGTAAGTGTAATATGTGGTGTATCGCCGGTTTCGTTGCTATACATCAGCGACAATTGGGATACGCATATTTACTTACGTTGATGACATGTGATGTTATATGTTGCTGTGATATGTTATATTGGATCGTCGTGTTTTGAATAGCCGGGGGTTTTATGTGAGATGAGAGTTTTTCATTTTCATTCATGTAAAATTCATTTTATGTAATATTCTTTTATTGGGGCACTTCCGGGTTGAGGATGATGTCACCATTGTATATTATTTACTTTTCCGCATTAGGATAGACCCAAGGCGGGGAGCACAAGTAACCGGGTTCTAGGGTCCAGTGGAAGACCATCGCGAGGAGTCGAGACTGGGTCTCCTAACTCTAGAATTGGTAGGGTTGCTTGCCGCTCTCGTAGGGGTCTAAGGGTGTGGGATTGGCTATTCATCGCGACCGTGGAATCCGCGTTTTATACAGGCTCGTATTAAAACACGGACCTCCTAGTATATCCAATATTTCATATATGTTCTGCTGCTGCAATGTTCTGTGATGAGATCATATTACTGCCTGAGACGAATGTTTATATTATATATATGAGATATATATTGTATATTGTTGATTTCGTTTCAAATGTGATGCTTGTGAAGCATAATAAAATGGGACTTCATTAATGAGATTAATGAAATAAAAGAAACCTAAAAATGTTGTAGAAACTTGTCTCAAAAACAGGTAGCTCTAATTCTTGCTTTGCATAGCGGTATTCCTTGTAGAATATCCAGCACCTTATTCGATAAGGAAAGAGCCGAGATCCCTTCACCGAGAGTGACCTCTTTAGCGAAACTAGCAGATGCTACAAACTCGGGTTGTCTTTTGATTGTTTTTTTTATAGTTTTTGCTTTGCATAGTGATATTTGTGAAATATCCTACACCTTATTCGATGAGGAAAGAGCCGAGATCCCTTCACCGGGAGTGACATCTTTAGCAAAACTAGAAAAAGGCCTCAAAAACATTCCATTAAAAATCACTCGATTCTACAACGATATCAAGTTCATTACGCAAAGGGTTTTCTTAAAAACCTGTCGTAGCCCTCCTTCATTTCAGATAAGTAGTATTTAGTATTCGTGCTGCGTTTATTGGCCTTTGTCAAGGTGTAGTGTGCGGTAGCTGATTACTGCTTATCTGTATAAGCATATAATGTGATTGAGTTAGGGTAGTCGTGCGACCTTGTTGGCCTTTGTCAAGGGTTGTGCGAGTGGGTTTAATTCAATCAGGAAATGACGGGTTGAACTTGACTAGCATCCTATGGTTTGTTGGCCTTTGTCAAGGTCATAGGAGGTTAGGGGTAAAATATTATCAGGAATTTCAAGTGTTGAAATTTGCAATGAGATTGCATACCTTCTATGAGATAGTTGGATCCCGATACCCACTGCGAGTAAGAGTTACTCCTGGGAGAGTTTTACACATTACAATTAGCCGATCAAGTAGGTGTCTAGAAAGGTGTCAACGGGGTTACGTCCCTGGAAAAAAGAGGTTTATTTTAATTAGGTCCGTGCGAAAGCGCTGGGAACCTCTCTCAAAATACCGGCACTGGCCTGACTAAAAAATTGGCGAACTTGTAGGGTGTAATTAATCCCGGGTAGTCTTACCTTTTAGGGTTTGAAGGAAGATTTGACTAAAACAGTGGGAGACATCCTGATTAGATATATTAATAACCAATCTAATCTTGTAACAACACCAAGTAGCAGCAACAGCATCAGCACAAGCAGCAACAGCATCAGCACCAGCAGCTTCAGGCAACAGCAACAGCACCATGCAGCAGCAGCAGCAAGCACATCATCTTCTTCTCCTCCTTCTCCTGCTTCCTAAGATCTAGTGGGGGTATAATTTCTGAGCCCAACTTCCTAGCTTGCTAAACTTATGTGTTGTTTTAGCTTCGGTTAGTGATTTGTGTGATTTTAGAGCTAGATTTGTGATTTAAGTGGGGTTTGAGCTAAGTTAGGGTTATTATAACTTAGGGAACCTAATTAAGTGTGAATATTGCTGTTTAAACCTTGTAGTATCACTAGATTTAGCTAAATCACCTTAAAGTCGCAAACTTGAAATTTAAAATACGGTTTTGATGCAAACTGTAGGATATTGAGATCTACTATGTCTGTGATCACTTTCTAGCTTAGCAAACAACTTCAGATTAGTGTGCAGGCTTTTTAGGCTAGTGTGTTGAAGTCCGAGCCCATCACCTCCCCAAAAATCCGGCGACCATCCCTCAAATTCCGGCGTCGCCGGCCCCCTGTTGTTCTGGGTGTTGGTGCTTTGTGTAGGGGTGTCTGTGAGGATTTCTCTGTGTTTGGTATTATTTATTTTCTCTAATTGTCTGCAAGTTGAAATCTGGGTTTGTTTAGCTAAGTTTAGTGGTTGTAGTAAGTTGTATTGCTAAAGCTTATGGTTTGACTGTGAAATAGGATGATTTAGGGTGATTATAGTTAGATTAGCTCTATTTTGTGTTGTTGGTATCACTAGGTTCCTGTAAATTCACCTATTTTTACTTGTGCACCCTATTGTTGAAACTTAGTGTTTTGAAACGGTTTAAATATAAACCTTAGGATACATGGAATCTGCTGTTACTAGGGTAGTAATTTTAGTAAGCAAACATATAAACTAGGCTATGATTTATGTTAGGAGCATAGTGTAAGAACCTGGACCCCTTCCACCGGTTTTTGGCCGGTATGACACCCTTAGCCGCCGGCCCAATTTTGAGTATTTGTGTTGGATTTTTGCTGGTAGTTGTCTGCAGGTTTTGTGATAGATTTGGTCTTGTTTGATTTGCTTGTTTTTGCTCCAGATTAAATCTGGGACTGTTTACCTATTTTTAGCGTAGCGGGACTAGCGCGACACGTACGATGCGTGTTGAGTTGGTTTGCTGTGTATCACAGCGTGTCGCTGTGTGCCACAGCGCGTCGCGTTGGGATTTGGCGTATGCACACACGTTACGTATACACGCGCGTTTAGTTCGCGACGCGAGTTTCTCGTTTGATTTCGATATCGCGTTTTTGTAGGATTTTGCATATGTGTATTCTTTTTGTAAATTCTAGGTTCGCAGGCGGGTACGTCAGACGCCGCAAAGAAGGGGAAACAGGTGGTCGGCAACGCTTAGCACGAGACCAGGTGAGTAGATTTAACATCTACGGGGAAATCGCCCGTATGGCGTTAAGCGTCAGGGCGTGATAGGATATTTAGTCATAAATATTTATATGTACTATTGTAGCATACCTTCCTTATTGCATATAGAAATGGTAGTTATAGAACACTGCACTGCCACTAACGGTTCAAGCTGCACGAGCACTAATTGTATGTTACACTCACACCGTTAGTAATTGCCATGACACTCGCACTATAGGATTGCTACGGATTATATATCGTCTCGATTACCGCATCATTGATGATTGTCATGACTTGTCCACTACTACAAAGAAGGGTTGCCCCTACGCATCATTGATAATAAGGCATCAAAGGGATCACGGATGATGATGATGAGCAATGCTATGGACTCCATTTCTTCAGGGTCCTGCTAGCTGATTTCTCTACCAAACTGGTGTTCTCTCTCTCTCTCTCTCTGTGTGTGTGTGAGATATATTAGGTTAGAAAAATACATATGCATATGTATAATAGCTTAAATTTAGTCCTCATGATATGATTGCATCAACTAAGAAAATATCTACCCAAGATGTTTAAAAGTTTTAATTACTTTATACGAATAATACTTTCCATGTTCTGAAATATTTGTCCATGATGCCTGACGCATTCGCACGCGCACCACGTGTGTAGAAATAAATATCTCTGGATTGCCATCGCAACTATGAAGTTTCGATATATCGGTATGCTATATATCTGTATTTTAGCTTTCTTTCTTATGCATGTCTTTTAATGATTCGCAGCCGGTTCCGAATAAATTTACCAAGTAGATTAGTAAGATGGTCAATAGAAGAGAAAATGCTAACCTAGTGAGCCACAATGGATAATTTGTCATTATTAATCCATCTTCCTGAAAACGGTTTATACGGAGGAAGTATATTTCATGGTACTTAAGAAAAATATATGTTGAAGTCAAAAGCTATCAAGATTTAAATGCTCGCTTATAGTCTTCCAAGATATTTTATATTCCAAGGCAAGGTGACAATAAGTGCATGCTTTTGCATGATTTGGTATGTAGATTCAAGGTTATGCATGGCTACGACCCTTTCTTATGGTTTCTTATCATAATTTTCTGCACACTTATAGTTTATAGATGCAGTTAGATCATATCTCTATAAGGGAAAACTTAAAATAACAACCTTTATACTAAAAAAATTATGTATGCCATTACTTAGTAGTTTATGGTTTTAAGACGCAAAAGCCATTTGAGAAATACTTTTCCTACCCACTATTAATCCATATTCTCAATATAGTCATTGAATTTGCACGCGCACATAATAAGAAGGAGAACACAGTAATGTGGCAGAAGAAGAAAAAAATGGCATTCCTCGTTCTCTGTTTCAGCATCAATCTTCTGATATGAACTAATGATGGCTTTCACATAGGCTTTTCCCTTTAGAGACTTCTTATTGTCCAATGGAAAGCATACATCAGATTTGTGCAGGTCGGGTTCTTCTATGACTTTCAAGAGTCTCAGCTGATTCTGTAAATTACACCCTAGTTGGGTGATACTTTTACCACTTCTCACTGCAGGTGTGCTCTCTAATATCCATTTTGAATATCGAGAGCGCACCTGCAGTGAGAAGTGGTAAAAGTATCACCCAACTAGGGTGTAATTTACAGAATCAGTTGAGACTCTTGAAAGTCATAGAAGAACCCGACCTGCACAAATCTGATGTATGCTTTCCATTGGACACTAAGAAGTCTCTAAAGGGAAAAGCGTATGTGAAAGCCATCATTAGTTCATATCAGAAGATTGATGCTGAAACAGAGAACAAGGAATGTGAGTTGTATTCTATATATGTGTGTTTCGATTTATGATTTCGCTTAAGTGTAGGGTTGTTTTTACTTAAAGAAGTATCACCATCTACTATATATAAAAAAAATGTAGCAAACTAGGATTGGTATTCAAATCCCAGTCCAGATTGGTATTCAAAATTTATTTAATTAGTTTGAGATCCACATCATTTGATTCGTTGCTTGAGGCATCAATGTAGGCACAAATATCACTGAAGCAGCCTAAATCACCATATGAACCGGTTATCGGTTTCAATTCCACCAGAATTAGAATTTCATCCGAACAACTTTCACACAGTAATCGGAACCTGGTCAACAAATTTGTCATGCCCGTTGTGGTTTTACTTCTGTACAGTACTTCCACAAAATACGTGTTGTCATTTCTAAATGGAAGTTTCTCAGTGCCACCATAGTAGCAGAAGATGGAATTGTTTATCGCAACTAGATTATGCTAAGCCTCGGATAGATTAGGAAAGGAGAAAATAAGTTTTCGAGAGGAGAGGTGCAAGATATCATGTGCCACGAAGAAAAGGAGGGCAAAAATAGTGTTGGCATTCATAAGAGGAAAGCTAGACTAACAAGAAGAAACATTACAAATATTACTATGTTTATGAATTATCACAGAAAATCAACCCAGAATCTGCAAGAAAATCAAAAGTATGGCTCAAATATGAGACGGACAAATATCTTTTCCTCTCTTATCTTTTCTTTTTGAAAACAAATACCAGAAGATATTGACTTTCTGGATAGATAGGAGTGGATATGATAAAAACATGTAAAGGGTGCATGGAAGTGCTAACAGAGACTCTTTGTTGCAACTTTATAGTAAACGGAACAATAACTGGCATATTCAAGTTAAAAGAATTGAAAGAATAATGAACATGGCTTACAAACTTGGGTGAGAACGATGTGACACTCAGGAAAACATCTAAAAGACAAATTCATAAATGCGGTTAGGCCAAAACCGGACTAAATCCTGCCATGCGACTGATATTCCTTGATGTAGAAGGACCCACGATTTTCTCGATCAACAATAATTATAGTAATCAAACCAGGCTAAAATTGCTGGAAATTCTTCTCAGGTTTGCCAAATTCAGCAAACCCCGACCCCAACCTAATCCTAACCCCAGCCCCAGCCCAGCCCAGCCCCACCCCAACCCCAACCCCAGCCCCAACCTAACCCTAACCCCAGACCCAGCTAAACCCCAACCCCAACCCCAGCCCCAGCCCCAGCCGATCCCCAACCCTAACCCTAACCCTAACCCTAACCCTAACATAAACTGAACCCGATGCCTAACCTTAACCCTCATCCCTACCCGAACCCTGAACACTAGCCCTAACATCATCACAATTATGTTTAATTGGAGATTTACTTACCTGTAGACAGTGGAGGAGACGACGGAGACGCTTGGCGGTTGACGACGCACGCAATCGGCGACGAGGAACTCGACGAGGAAGAACGAGGGCGGTGGTGGGCCGAGAACGGAAGGCGGTGGCGGGCTGAGAACGGAGGGCGCGCGGTGGCGACGAAGAGAAAATTGGAGACTCGGGAACGAGAGAAAATTTTAGGAACGAGAGGGAAAGATCTAGATCGAGGCGTAGGGCATTTCTGTGCCTTTTTTTATTAAATTCCCATTTAGATGCCCCTACGGACATAACCGTAGGTTATTGGTTTGCGGCTCCGTAGGGCCAAACAACAAATTAAGATTTAATATTTTTAAATTAAAATGTCGGGCACCGTAGGGACAACCATTTGGCCCTACGGCTTAGTCCGTAGGGGCAAGAAAAATCTGCCCCTACGGATTTCATCATCCGTAGGGGCAACACCATATTGTAGTAGTGGATGATGTGTGATGATGTAAATGCACTCAAGTCATGGTTTCATGTCAAGGAAACAAACATAAACTTCACACTGAAGGAACAAGAAAAACACCACAAGAAAAAACATGACATTGGTGTTACTACAGTAATTGTCCCCTCCATACTTACGCTCTAATTCCATGAAACAAACAACCCCTCAGTGGATTTGGATTGGAGTTGGATTTTTGGAATATCAAATCCATAAAAACTTGCCAGTTTTGTATTTGGTTTGCAAACTTGATTTTAGGATTGATTGATGCAACTAGGATATTTGGAGCCCTTTCCATTCCGTCGAAAAAAGTAAGGATTTGCAAAAAAATCCATGTCCACAATTTGGGCACAACCAAACAAAAGAATAAGAAACTCGTAAACCATCATCTTTCATTTTCATTTGGTACAAAACAAACAAAAAAGTGTAACATCTTCAAAAATATAAAATATTAATTTTGGGAATTTTTATAATTTAATATTATTTTATTGATTATTTTAATATTAAATTTATAATTAAATGCAAATAAATAGGAAAAATGTTAGAAAAATTATGGAAAATTATGGAAAATTCTAAAATAGGGTAAATTAGAGAATTTTGACATTTTAAAGTTTTTGTGATTAGTTTGACACTAATTTAGTACTAATCGCGATTAAAAATCGCTAATCGGATTTTTGGCTTTTTGTGCAAAACTTGCACATATCATTTTTTATCACACTTGTGCATTTTCTACCATGTTACTTTGGGTTTACTATTGGGGTGAGAAGGTTTTGGAATTTTAGAAAAAGGAAAAAGGAAAAGAAAAGAGAAAAGGAATAAAGAATGAGGGTAGGTGAGAGAGAGAGGTGGACCTTTAACTTATAACCCTTAGCCATTTCTCTCCCTCTCATTTCTCTCCCTCTTCCTCCTTAGTTGCTGCTGCTGCTGCCCTAGCCCCTTTCTCCCCCTCTTCAATCCCTCTCTTCATCTCAAAATCAACCCCAAAACCCCAATCCTATTTCATTAAAATTGTGCAAAATCCCTAGATCTACACATGGAGCTAAAGAAGCATGGAGTTTGGCCACTAGGGGGCAACTCAAGAAAATTCTTGAGTTGCCAAATGAGGTATTTTCTGGATCATTAACTTGTTTATGCATTACTTATACCCCATGTTTAGTTTAGAACCGATATTGTGGCTTTTTGTGGAATTGAGAATAACCAAGTTAGGGTTTGAGGGAACTTGTGTTGTATTGGGAAATTGAGCTCAGTAGAGGTTTTACCAACACCCTAGTGTATGAATTGGAACCCAAAACCTGAAGCTAGAACCAGAATACGGATTTTTGAAACCGATATCGGGGAAATTGTAAAATCTGTGAAGGTTAACTTGAATCTGCTATCATACGAGACACCTGAAAATAATATTGAGTGGACAGTAAGATGTGCAGGCACCAGAGAGGCAACATCCAAAACCCTAGCTCCCCACTCCACCTTCAGGCCGCCAAAATCCCCTTTCTGGCCGCAATTTGCGGCCAGACCAGAGAGGAACTTCCTCGTTTTGCGTGCCTGGCCCTATTTCCTCAATTCTTGGCCCTGGGTACTTCTAGTTTTGACAGATTCTATCTAGGGTGAAATCTGGGACATATATCCTAAGTTGCTATTTTGGATTCGTGTTTCCGTATTCCGTATTCCGTATTTTTGTTTCTGAAATGGTGGATTGTGTTTTGCCTCGACTATTTGTCGTTTATACGACGATATAGAGGATTTATTGATGGTTTTGAAGGCGTGCCATAGGTTCTCACCTATAGGCTCCCTTATCGTATCGTTTTGGATTTCATGCGCCGTTTTAGCTTGGATTTGGTTTTAATGCGCATATACGATATTTGATGTGTAGGTACCCACGAAGACTTCGGGGCGACAAGCAAATGCGTGGTGATGTCCGCAAATGATGATGCAAGGTGAGTAGATCATATCTACAGGGGGAAGTCGGGTGGATGGCGTATAGCACCCCCGCAGTCCGTAGATAGATTACTATGTAGTTTATTGTGATAATAGGTGTATTATGGATAGTGTAGGGTTAGAAGTGACTAATGTAGTTCATAGTCGCGAACCCTAGGATAGAATTACACCCACACACACACCCTTGCTTATCACTTATACTTGCACTGTGTTGATCATATGGGATGACTTTGGAGATGAGTCGATGTGGGCTTGGTGCCGCGAGATCGGTGATTTGATACGATTCATATGTGGGATATGACTTGCGATTCTTGCGGGCTTGGGATATGTGTTTACCCCCGCATGCATACTTTATTGATGGTATCGACTTGTACTAGACATAGAGTAGTACCCCCAGATGATAGTGATGCCTGTTATGTGATGAGATAGTGAGATGTTGACCTGTACCCAGCTATTGGGATGCCGTACGATGATTTACCGTACGAGCCGATATTGATGATAGATCCGCACTCAAAACTCGAGGATATCTTACGATATGACATTGAGGCGAGATCACCGACTATGTATCTTTATATATACCGACTCAGATTTAGGTGGTTTCCACACCTACCCCTCCTGATCGACCTGTTACTTAGATGTAGTTGCATAGTAAATACTTCACTGTGATGTCGACTACTAGATTTCTGCATCTTCATGCTATTCGCATTGCTGGCATATATTCATTGCTATATTATTATCATGCTGTTAGGACACCAGCACCATTATCGATGATGCGTATATTCCACGTATACTTTTTGCCGGCTCACACACTTCATCATCGATAATTGCCATGCCACTGCGCTGTAGTACTGTTGCATTCATGATATGATTCTTGCTTGGCATATTGTACACATGTACCTGTACACAATCATAGATGATTCATTCTAAAGGAGCGGTTTCCCTTGACATATGCACATTACTATTCCATGCTGCATGATTTTCGATATGATTACCTTTCTTTACATGTCGCATACATCATGGATTGATTGCATAGCACATCGCATTGGATTTATTCTTGATGTGGATTTTCATGTGATTTCTGATTTTGAGGACCGTGGGATTATTTAAGAAAAGATGCTTTATTATGAAAAAACCCGGTTCCCTTGATATGATATTTGGGGCGTCGCCCCATGTTTTCTCGGTGCTAGAGGCATGTATTGAGAGAGGGATGACCCGGACTGACGGATTCCCGATATATACTCAGAGAGAGGGATGACCCGGACTGACGGATTCCCGATATATACTCAGAGAGAGGGATGACCCGGACTGACGGATTCCCGATATATACTCAGAGAGAGGGATGACCCGGACTGACGGATTCCCGATATATACTCAGAGAGAGGGCCGACCCGGAATGACGGATGCCCGATGTATTGAGAGAGGGATGACCCGGACTGACGGATTCCCGATATATACTTTGAGAGAGGGCTGACCCGGGATGACGGATGCCCGATACAGGAGGATTTACGTGTCGATGCTAGGCACGGGTTTCATGATGTTTTTCCATGATTTTGTTTATATCCTCACATTGCATACATGATGCTTATTGTCATTGGGTGACGGGTGGACGGGTTCCACATATTCACAGACATGGATCATATACAGACTGGATTTACACTGATCATACTTCATTTGTATATATAACAGGGTATGAGGGCGCTGTTATATATACCCTTACACCAATATTAGTGGTATGGGACGCTAATATATGTGTATTGATATCATTGATATTTCATCATATTTACTTCATGCAGACATACCTTATACTGATGGCATGTTATTACCTGAGTACCTGGCACTACATACATGATTAGATGTTACCTTGCCACCTTATTACACTCAGATGTACTCTTGTGGATTATATTACTGATCGTTGACTTAGGTTTATGTCTTGCATTCGGTTTCTGCTTGTAGATGTTTCTATTCACGAGTTGGCAACTCACCCCCGTTGTGCTACAGTTCTTGCAGGTTCTGCCGTACAGGTTCTATTGCGGCATTTCTGGCACACTACCTTCTTGCGGGTGATTTGCTTTGGTAGGTGGATTCTTTCGCATCAAGAACCACCATTGTATTTATTTATTTCATTGTATCTAGAATTTCCATCAACCAAAACTTGTATATTGTTTCAGACCTAGACTAGTGATGTATTATTCGACCTTAGAGTCGCGCTTAGTAGTATTGCGGATTTCTTGTTGCTTTTGAGCTTCTTTTGGATTTAATCCTCACCAATTGGCGTTGTATATTATTGTTGCATGTGTGATTGTGACCGTCGATTGACGAAGAGCTAGCTCCCGCTTGGGGATGCCTTTATCATTGCATATATATTGTTATCCTTGTTGTACCCCATTCGGGGCCAGTTTTACAAAAGAAACTCTGCCGAAATTTTTAGAAAAGACTTATTGTTTTCAAAACGTACCTTCGGCTTAGTTATATAAAAATCTTGATTTCAAACATGTATTTCTTCACTTCTTTAAACCAAATTCTTTACTTATTTCTTAAATGGTTTTAGATTTCTGGGCTTTTGGCTTACTTGGATCAGATGGAGTCCTATAGACTCCATATGGTTCAATGGCCAGTCACGTGCTCTTTCGGGTCGTGACAAAGTTGGTATCAGAGCGCTAGGTTGACCTTGGTTCGAGTCTAAGTTTGACTATGTGGAGCCTAGGGAGTTATTTATATACGAAACTTAGGCTTGACCTTACGGAACTTAGACTTGGTCGAGGGGGTGTTAGACCCGAACTTTCTTCGCATAGGACGACCCTTGGTTGATGGAATAGGTGACTAAAGTAGAGTGACGTACCGTTGGTATGTTCCGCGGCATACTTACGATACGCCACTCCGCTTAAGGAACCTTAGGATGTGCATATTTTTCGAGATCAGTGATTCTCTTTATATCCTGGATTATACATCCATTTGAGATCCCCGATTCTATTAGTTTCATGATCATACCTTCATTGATGCTGTTCCTTCCTATGATCATGTATCCACTTTGGATCTGTTGTTTCCCTTCTGGCCACTGATGTGCTCTCTTTGATACTCGATTGAGGTTCCTGTCACCATGTTTGAGCGCAGTTTGGGCTGCTGCTAGGGTTACGGCCGGTGTGAGCTCGTTTGGTACGAGGGCCGACCATTGTGTTTTCTGGTGACATGGGAACGTCTCGAGTTAGTGTTGTGGATTGTGACCTCTGGTGGAGGCGAGTACTTGGTTTTGCACCGGATGATCGGGCCATTGTTAGAGCTGCCAGTTGAGAAAGGACTGTTGATGTACAGCATACCTCAGAGATTGTGATGTCGCCTACCGTGCAGACAGATAGATTGTTTCCAGCTAGAGACGACTTCACGCAGATTCGTTGAGAGTCGATTGAGACGATCGAATGTCAGGAACCTATTTTCCAAGTTTAAAGTATACGGAAAGACATGCAGGTGATTCTATGGACCCTCTAGAAGAATGAAACCCTAACTCGACTTAATGACCGTGTGAAAGCCTTTGAACCTTCGGGTTTGCGGCGGTTCCTCGGCGCCATTAGTGAGGCTTGGGTTTGCCCTTCTACGGCTGGACCACCGACGCTGTGGTATGTACTCGATACTATTAAACAGTACCCGAGATGTGAGCTCTTGGGGGATTATGAGGATCTGACGAGTCGATCGGATGGTTCGACATCTTTCGGATATCGTGATGGGACACTGCTTGGGAGACTCCAGATGCGAGCGTAGCCGTCGGAGCGCAGTTCGTGTAGCCACGATGAGTTAAGTCCGAATCAGTCGACATTTGAGCAGAGTGAAGAAAGGAGTTCGTACGAGATTTCGACGAGATGACGTCCCACTCCGCCGACATCAGAGATGTGATATGCACCCAGAGGCGTGGTATATGGATATATCTTCCAGAAAGAAGCGCGATAAGTATGCAGCCGTTCCGGAATAAGCTTTAGCTTCAGCATTGGATGACGACTTCCGGGCATTTCGGCAGGATGAGATTTGAGAAAGGAACCTCGACAGGACTTTTCTGGAGTACGATACGAGAAGACCTAGACCCAGGAGTGGTCATATTTCGCACACCCAGCAGGACAGAGTTCAGCATGGTCGACGGGGTAGTTGACCAGGTTTGGATAAAGGAACTTACCCAGATGCGTTGCGAATTGATCAAGGACGGACGAGTGATGAGTATTCCTTCGATGGTTGGGACGTGTTCCCGAGGACCTATTCGGCCTGACATCTTCTACAGAATGATGAAGCTACAGAGTATGCGATTTCGAGTCCGTGTGAGAGACTTCAGATTGACCGTGGCCGAGAACAGTGCAGTGCATAGTAGCTTGGCGTGACGTCATAGTGGACGACGATAGAGACTGGTGGAACCAGAGGTTCGGGCGAGACGCTGACGAGCTGCCATTACTTCCCGTCGAGACTAGAGACCTGATATGCTTACAGAGACGTTGGGATGTGGCCAGTTTCCGAGAAAATATTGTGTTGAGGACACAGATGTCTCTCCAGTGTAAAGAGGTTATGTAAGAGAGTCAGCCTCCGTACAGATCGGCATAGGCATGATTGGAAGAGACCTTGAGCAGGATTCTTCCAGGACATTGCTGCAATGATGTTTGCACCCAGGATCAGATGTGTGACGTGCTTTCAGAGAGCCAGAGGCCGACGCCAGTGATATGCTACCTTACGAGTAGTCGTGAGGTTTGACCGAGAGATGACCAGAGAAGTGCCCGAACGGAATCGTTCCCGTTAGCACACCTGACAGGGCCGATGAGCCGATTGACCGCGAGATAGGAAATCCGCAAGGAAGATAAGGACCCAGAGTCAGAGGACGCCAGACCGTAAACAAGAGGCAAGTAGATATCCTGCGCTGCTAGCAGTGGATGCACCGACTCCTTCTCGACCTCGAAGGAGGAACTACCGACGACGGTATTTATGATTTGTGATTTTGTGATTCGATTATCACGTATCCGTCATTTTGGATTTCGGTATTTTGGCGCGTTCTGTTTGCATGATTTAGTTTTGATGATTGAGTTTCATGATATTGGTTTCATGCACCCACTGGATATTTATATATTTTGCGCAGAGTTATTACATTTTAGATATTGATTGAGATTTCATGCCTACCGTATGCAGTGATTTGATTTGCACTTCCAGCGTAGTTTTCATGCACCTTAAGTGTTTTGATATACGATTTTGGGTGCACGCCAGATGCACTAAATCGGGATTCTTCGTGCATGTCACATGCACCTGATTTTTTTCTGTCAGGCACACACGTTGCCTACGACAGATGTTTCGTGCACACCAGTTGCACCTAGATGTTGTTTTGTATACCTGTTTGACACATTTATGGATTTTGATTCCTTGCGCACCAGACGCATAGGATATTCTTATATATGCATTTTGGGATTGATTTCTAGTAGAGCAGTACATTTTATGATATTCTCTCTGTATTGATATTTTCGGAGCCCCGACAAATGGATTACTACTGAAATTGTTTTAGTATTGGGGGTTTAAATTTAAATTCGGGGACCGAATTTCTTTAAGGGAGGTAGATTGTAACATCTTCAAAAATATAAAATATTAATTTTGGGAATTTTTATAATTTAATATTATTTTATTGATTATTTTAATATTAAATTTATAATTAAATGCAAATAAATAGGAAAAATGTTAGAAAAATTATGGAAAATTATGGAAAATTCTAAAATAGGGTAAATTAGAGAATTTTGACATTTTAAAGTTTTTGTGATTAGTTTGACACTAATTTAGTACTAATCGCGATTAAAAATCGCTAATCGGATTTTTGGCTTTTTGTGCAAAACTTGCACATATCATTTTTTATCACACTTGTGCATTTTCTACCATGTTACTTTGGGTTTACTATTGGGGTGAGAAGGTTTTGGAATTTTAGAAAAAGGAAAAAGGAAAAGAAAAGAGAAAAGGAATAAAGAATGAGGGTAGGTGAGAGAGAGAGGTGGACCTTTGACTTATAACCCTTAGCCATTTCTCTCCCTCTCATTTCTCTCCCTCTTCCTCCTTAGTTGCTGCTGCTGCTGCCCTAGCCCCTTTCTCCCCCTCTTCAATCCCTCTCTTCATCTCAAAATCAACCCCAAAACCCCAATCCCATTTCATTAAAATTGTGCAAAATCCCTAGATCTACACATGGAGCTAAAGAAGCATGGAGTTTGGCCACTAGGGGGAAACTCAAGAAAATTCTTGAGTTGCCAAATGAGGTATTTTCTGGATCATTAACTTGTTTATGCATTACTTATACCCCATGTTTAGTTTAGAACCGATATTGTGGCTTTTTGTGGAATTGAGAATAACCAAGTTAGGGTTTGAGGGAACTTGTGTTGTATTGGGAAATTGAGCTCAGTAGAGGTTTTACCAACACCCTAGTGTATGAATTGGAACCCAAAACCTGAAGCTAGAACCAGAATACGGATTTTTGAAACCGATATCGGGGAAATTGTAAAATCTGTAAAGGTTAACTTGAATCTGCTATCATACGAGACACCTGAAAATAATATTGAGTGGACAGTAAGATGTGCAGGCACCAGAGAGGCAACACCCAAAACCCTAGCTCCCCACTCCACCTTCAGGCCGCCAAAATCCCCTTTCTGGCCGCAATTTGCGGCCAGACCAGAGAGGAACTTCCTCGTTTTGCGTGCCTGGCCCTATTTCCTCAATTCTTGGCCCTGGGTACTTCTAGTTTTGACAGATTCTATCTAGGGTGAAATCTGGGACATATATCCTAAGTTGCTATTTTGGATTCGTGTTTCCGTATTCCGTATTTTTGTTTCTGAAATGGTGGATTGTGTTTTGCCTCGACTATTTGTCGTTTATACGACGATATAGAGGATTTATTGATGGTTTTGAAGGCGTGCCATAGGTTCTCACCTATAGGCTCCCTTATCGTATCGTTTTGGATTTCATGCGCCGTTTTAGCTTGGATTTGGTTTTAATGCGCATATACGATATTTGATGTGTAGGTACCCACGAAGACTTCGGGGCGACAAGCAAATGCGTGGTGATGTCCGCAAATGATGATGCAAGGTGAGTAGATCATATCTACAGGGGGAAGTCGGGTGGATGGCGTATAGCACCCCCGCAGTCCGTAGATAGATTACTATGTAGTTTATTGTGATAATAGGTGTATTATGGATAGTGTAGGGTTAGAAGTGACTAATGTAGTTCATAGTCGCGAACCCTAGGATAGAATTACACCCACACACACACCCTTGCTTATCACTTATACTTGCACTGTGTTGATCATATGGGATGACTTTGGAGATGAGTCGATGTGGGCTTGGTGCCGCGAGATCGGTGATTTGATACGATTCATATCTGGGATATGACTTGCGATTCTTGCAGGCTTGGGATATGTGTTTACCCCCGCATGCATACTTTATTAATGGTATCGACTTGTACTAGACATAGAGTAGTACCCCCAGATGATAGTGATACCTGTTATGTGATGAGATAGTGAGATGTTGACCTGTACCCAGCTATTGGGATGCCGTACGATGATTTACCGTACGAGCCGATATTGATGATAGATCCGCACTCAAAACTCGAGGATATCTTACGATATGACATTGAGGCGAGATCACCGACTATGTATCTTTATATATACCGACTCAGATTTAGGTGGTTTCCACACCTACCCCTCCTGATCGACCTGTTACTTAGATGTAGTTGCATAGTAAATACTTCACTGTGATGTCGACTACTAGATTTCTGCATCTTCATGCTATTCGCATTGCTGGCATATATTCATTGCTATATTATTATCATGCTGTTAGGACACCAGCACCATTATCGATGATGCGTATGTTCCACGTACACTTTTTGCCGGCTCACACACTTCATCATCGATAATTGCCATGCCACTGCACTGTAGTACTGTTGCATTCATGATATGATTCTTGCTTGTCATATTGTACACATGTACCTGTACACAATCATAGATGATTCATTCTAAAGGAGCGGTTTCCCTCGACATATGCACATTACTATTCCATGCTGCATGATTTTCGATATGATTACCTTTCTTTACATGTCGCATACATCATGGATTGATTGCATAGCACATCGCATTGGATTTATTCTTGATGTGGATTTTCATGTGATTTCTGATTTTGAGGACCGTGGGATTATTTAAGAAAAGATGCTTTATTATGAAAAAACCCGGTTCCCTTGATATGATATTTGGGGCGTCGCCCCATGTTTTCTCGGTGCTAGAGGCATGTATTGAGAGAGGGATGACCCGGACTGACGGATTCCCGATATATACTCAGAGAGAGGGATGACCCGGACTGACGGATTCCCGATATATACTCAGAGAGAGGGATGACCCGGACTGACGGATTCCCGATATATACTCAGAGAGAGGGATGACCCGGACTGACGGATTCCCGATATATACTCAGAGAGAGGGATGACCCGGACTGACGGATTCCCGATATATACTCAGAGAGAGGGCCGACCCGGAATGACGGATGCCCGATGTATTGAGAGAGGGATGACCCGGACTGACGGATTCCCGATATATACTTTGAGAGAGGGCTGACCCGGAATGACGGATGCCCGATACAGGAGGATTTACGTGTCGATGCTAGGCACGGGTTTCATGATGTTTTTCCATGATTTTGTTTATATCCTCACATTGCATACATGATGCTTATTGTCATTGGGTGACGGGTGGACGGGTTCCACATATTCACAGACATGGATCATATACAGACTGGATTTACACTGATCATACTTCATTTGTATATATAACAGGGTATGAGGGCGCTGTTATATATACCCTTACACCAATATTAGTGGTATGGGACGCTAATATATGTGTATTGATATCATTGATATTTCATCATATTTACTTCATGCAGACATACCTTATACTGATGGCATGTTATTACCTGAGTACCTGGCACTACATACATGATTAGATGTTACCTTGCCACCTTATTACACTCAGATGTACTCTTGTGGATTATATTACTGATCGTTGACTTAGGTTTATGTCTTGCATTCGGTTTCTGCTTGTAGATGTTTCTATTCACGAGTTGGCAACTCACCCCCGTTGTGCTACAGTTCTTGCAGGTTCTGCCGTACAGGTTCCATTGCGGCATTTCTGGCACACTACCTTCTTGCGGGTGATTTGCTTTGGTAGGTGGATTCTTTCGCATCAAGAACCACCATTGTATTTATTTATTTCATTGTATCTAGAATTTCCATCAACCAAAACTTGTATATTGTTTCAGACCTAGACTAGTGATGTATTATTCGACCTTAGAGTCGCGCTTAGTAGTATTGCGGATTTCTTGTTGCTTTTGAGCTTCTTTTGGATTTGATCCTCGCCAATTGGCGTTGTATATTATTGTTGCATGTGTGGTTGTGACCGTCGATTGACGAAGAGCTAGCTCCCGCTTGGGGATGCCTTTATCATTGCATATATATTGTTATCCTTGTTGTACCCCATTCGGGGCCAGTTTTACAAAAGAAACTCTGCCGAAATTTTTAGAAAAGACTTATTGTTTTCAAAACGTACCTTCGGCTTAGTTATTTAAAAATCTTGATTTCAAACATGTATTTCTTCACTTCTTTAAACCAAATTCTTTACTTATTTCTTAAATGGTTTTAGATTTCTGGGCTTTTGGCTTACTTGGATCAGATGGAGTCCTATAGACTCCATATGGTTCAAGGGCCAGTCACGTGCTTTTTCGGGTCGTGACAAAAAGACACATAAATTCATGAATCAACCTTAAGACTTTGAGAATCCATGTGCCCAAGGACACTAATCATCCAACATATTCGATATGAGCCCAAAGAACACTTAACATCCATTTTCAATATGAATCTGACTACAATTTTTTATTTTTTTTATTTTTACATATCAAATATGAACAATGCATCCAATATCCAAACAACATCTACAAGAAATAAATGTGATCGGATGATATAACAATGTTTTCAAGGCTACATCAATTGACAACACCAAAGCCAGCACCAAAGCCAGTTTTCAAGGCTACATCAATTGACAACACCAAAGCCAGTTTTGCTACGAATTAGTTGGTGAAAGAATGGTTTACACAGCAGTACACAAGAACACATCTGGGCATCTTGCTATACTAACTAGAGTGTAAGGATACATACTAGAATAATTTTCCAACTCCCCACCACTTAACCCCAACCCAGCCCCAGCCCCCGCCCCCAGCCCCAGCCCCCGCCCCCAGCCCCAGCCCTACCCCAGCCCAGCCCCACCCCAGCCCAGCCCCAACCTAACCCTAAACCCAGTGCGGCCAGCTAAACCCCAACACCAACCCTAAGGCAAACCCTAACCCCAGCCCCACCTACAGCAGCCGAACACCAACCCTAACCCTACCCCAACCCCGACCCCGACTGCGACCGCGACCCCTGCCCAACCCCAACTCGCGCGCCATGAACCCTAAGCCCAAAATAATCCCAAAAATCTTTAATTTACCTCACCTGAACCCTAAGCCCGAAGTTATCCAAAGATTTACTCACCTGAACCGCTGCTGCGCTGGGGCTGGGGCGACGACCTGAACCGCGGTGGCGACGAGAGCTGAGGTGGCGACGAAACCGGCGGTGGCGACGAGGAGAACGACGTTGGCGACGACGGCGTGGCGAATTGGGGAATTTTTTCGCGCGCGATCGAGAGAGAGAGAAAGTGAGCGAGCGTAGACGATCGATCTGGGATTTTGTTAAATCGATATTTACTTGCCCCTACGGATATACCCGTAGGTCCTTTGTTTGCGGCTCCGTAGGGGCAAACACCAAATTAAGAATTAATATTTTTATTCTTGGACGTCTATGCCCGTAGGGGCAACCTTTTAGCCCTACGGATTAATCCGTAGGGACAAACTTAAATTGCCCCTACGTATGTAAATATCCGTAGGGGCAATCCCTTATTTTACTAGTGGTCGCATATTGGCATATACCTTCATTGATATATCACTACTTGCGCACATGCACACTGTATATTCATATTAGTGCATACCTTCATTGATATATCACTACTTGCGCACATGCACACTGTACATTCATATTAGTACATACCTTTATTGATATATCACTACTTGCGCACATGCACACTGTACATTCATATTAGTGCATACCTTTATTGATATATCACTACTTGCGCACATGCACACTGTACATTCATATTAGTGCATACCTTCATTGATATATCACTACTTGCGCACATGCACACTGTACATTCATATTAGTGCATATCTTCATTGATATATCACTACTTGCGCACATGCACACTGTATATTCATACCAGTGCACACATATATTGATATCTCCATACTTGCGCACATGCACACTGTATATTCATACCAGTGCACACATATATTGATATCTCCATACTTGCGCACATGCACACTGTATATTCATACCAGTGCACACATATATTGATATCTCCATACCTGTGCATGTGCACACTGTATATTCATAGTAGTGCACATATTATTGATCTATCCATACTTGTGCACATGCACACTGTATATTCATAGTAGTGCTACACTCATATTCGCGTACATATCCATTGCACATCCATACTTACATACATACATATGTTACATATATGGATGATATTGACTTGATTTCAAGAAAATAGGGACCGCATGAGATATTTTCAAAACTGGATTCTTTTAAAAGAGCGGTTTTTCCTTTTACTCTTAGTGTCATACGACACATTGTATGGATTTACGCATTGAGTTTGGATTTATGGGATTTCTGGATTTGAGCACCGTGGTATTATTTTAAGAAAATACGCACTGTTTTAAAAACCCGGTTTCTCTTGATATGATATTTCAGTGCGTCCACCATGAGTTTTCTCGGTTCCAGAGAGCTTGTATGAGTATACCCGATTCGAGGAGTGGTAGGCACCGATTGCGGGTACATGGTGGACCCGGTATGGTACCCCGGGACAAGAAGACTCGTATAGTTAGACGGTGAGCCCGGCGGAGGGACTACTACCTACCGGTGATTGGTTGGATCTGGCGGTCATCCGGAGGATACTGACCAGAGCTGAGAGATGGATACGGGCCGACATGTACTGCCGGGGCCGAGGGCCGATTCCGCAGACGGAGCCCGTGGGCCGATCCGAATTGACGGAGCCCGGTACTTGAGGATTTGCGTGTCGATGCTAGACACGATGATTTCATGATATTTTCGAGGGATTTTATAAGCTGCACAGGATTTGACAGCCGATCAGAGTGACGGCGCCTGAGTTAGTTTTACTGGGATTTTGGTGTATTGATGGACACCGGTTATTTTTCCACGTTGACATTCCGTGTAGATGTATTTTATCCCATGCTCAGCATTCATTATTATGCATCTCATCCTGTAGTCGTAGTACCTGATAGAGTACTTTTGCATGATTATTGCATACCCTGCTCATCCTATATAGATGTTATTAGATTGCACATGTTAGGCATGATTATTGCATACCCTGCTCATCATATAGAGATGTTATTAGATCATACTTGTTGATGATTATTGTGCATCCAGCTCATCATATAGATGTTATCTGTTGGCATAGGTTAGAGTATCGCAGTACGTGCATACTCGCGATTACCTTTATATGTTATCTGCTATTCACGAGTTAGCAACTCACCCCCGTTGTGCCACAGTGATTGCAGGTTGCCCCTCAGAGTAGTCGCGGCAGGCTGCTTTCTTGCATCATTTGATACAGATACCACTGCAGTTGGCGCATGAGCCCTTTTGCTGATAGGTGGGTTTTTGCGGTATCTGTTTATTTTCCTGTTGTATACACTGTTGTATCTAGTACTCTCCATCTACTACTTATGTATTGACTTAGAGACCAGTTGTGAGGACGATGTATATTATTTTGTACTCTGGTGTCGAGCTCGTTGTGAGCCGACTTTATTTATGCAGTTTTATATTTCATGTTGTCTTCACTTATTTTTGCTCATTCTTCGCTACGGCGTCGTATATTATTATCGTAGTGATTGTTTCTGCCGTTGGGCATGATTGCTCCCGTTTGGGATGCTTTATTCTTATTGTATATCATTTTACTCATATATTGTCTTGTACCCGATTTCGGGGCTAGTTTTTACAAAGGAAATGCTGCCAAAATTTTTAAGATAATAACTTGAACTTTAAAGAATTTTACTACATTACTTAAGGTTTTCTAAACGTTTTAACAAATGTTTCTATCAAATGTTTTAACACTCATTACTTTTAATGGTTTTGATTTATGGGTTTCGGCTTACTTAGTCGCGTTACGCCTGTAGACGTTACGTGGTTAAGTGCCGGTCACGGACCAAACTTTGGGTCGTGACAGATATGGTGTGCTCTATGATGAGTACTACTGAGTTGCCTATTTTCTTTTGGGGTTATGCACTTGAGAAGTTGCATACCTATTGAATAGGGTTCCAACCAAATCAGATGCCTACCACTCCATATGTGATATGGTATGGGAAGAGGCCATCTCTTAAGGAAGTTAAGATTTTGGGTTGTCCGGCCTATGTCAAAAGCAAAATCCGGACAAGCTCGAGGCAAAGTCAGTTCTGTGGAAGTTTGTTGGATATCCCAAGCATTCGCAAGGGAATATCTTCTACCAAACTGAGGAACAAGAGATGTTTTCTCAGCATGCCACCTTTGGGAAAGGGAATTTCTTGTGAAGAAATTAGTGGTCATAAGGTAGAACTGGAAAGAGTTCCAGCTATACAAACTGCAGCTGATGATTTGGTAAACCCAGAGGATTCAATAGTTTCCAACGAACCTCAGCCTCTCTGCCAATCTGGTAGGGTTCCTCATCCACCTGAGAGATACTTCGGTTTCTCTATGACAGTGGGAGAGAGGATTGCATCATGAGATGATGACCCAACTAGTTTCGAGCAGGCCATCAGGAGTGGGGACTCTGTGAGAATGGCTGGATACTTAGCGATCTGAGATAGAATCCTTATACACCAACGAAGTATGGACTTTGGTTGCTTTATCTGAAGGGTTAAATCCCCATCAGGAGCAAGTATATCTTGAGAAGATTACTTGGTGTACATGGAAAGGTTGAGACTTTCAAAGCTATGCTTAAGTCCATCCAGATCCTACTTGCCACTGCTACATACCATGACTACGATATCTGGCGGTTGGGTGTCATGACAGCTTTTCTAAATGATGATTTAGAAGAGAGTGTCTATAAGTACACAGCCAGAAGGTTTCGTAGACAGTGGGAGCAGCAGAAATGTGTGCAAGATGTTTTATGTGATAAATCAGGCATCGCGGAGTTGGAACGTCTGTTTTGATATAGTAGTCAAAGAGTTTGACTTCATCAAAATGGTAGATGAACCAAGTATATACAAAAAGGTAGTAGGGAGTATGGTGGTGATCCTCGTATAGTACGTGGATGACATACTCTTGATAGGGAAGGAGTTTCCTATGCTACGTTCGGTCAATCTCCTCTTATCACAAAGATTCTCCATATAGGATCAAGGTGATACCTCCTAAATCCTGGGTTATGGATCTATGAGATAGATCTAATTGGATGTTAGGATTCTCACTAGTTGTAGTGAGATGGTATCAATCGATCCTGGGAAGAATCACTGGAAAGGTTCCAGGGTGATAAGGACGACTGAATGTCAGTCATAGGCATTGTCTTTACCTTCAGTGGAGAGACGGTATGTTGGAAAAGTTCCAAGCTAGATACCGTGACATACTGGACGATTAAAGGCAAGATACATCGTTACCAAAGATGTTACCAAAGAGGCAGTCTGGATATATATAAGTTCATGAGATGAACTTCGTTCCTACCGTTCCTACCATTGTGTGACAATGGAGTTGTGGCTTAGGCCTAGGAACCCCCGTCCCATCTGTGATCCAGACATGTTCTTAGTATCACCTGATCATGGAGATGGTTGATCTCCAGGTAGATCGAGGTTAAGAGAGTAGACTTAGAGGACAACAATGCGGATCCACTCACAAAGTCCTATTTCCCAGTAGAGACTTTTATGGGATGGTTGAGTATGAGATACTTCAACCACAGCTGATTGTTGGGTATGCAATACCACAACAGATGGCCCTAGTGCAAGTGGGAGATTGTTAGTAATATGTATGCCGTAGAGGCCATTACTGTACACACGATGTATATTGTAGTGGATGCTTGGACATATATAGGGAGGACTTTCTTGCTCGACATGATAGTATGCTATCTGGTTACTCTTTATCTTAACATGTACTCTGATTGTCTCTATGTCACATGTTGATAAAGCCCTTAGGATGAGTACTTGACCACCAGGACTATGATGCAGATCATACTAGTGGGGACAGTGTAGTCGCCAAGTACATCCTTCAAATGTTCCTAGTCGTGGGAGTACCGAGACAGGGCATCGATACTCCAGAGTAGACTAGCGTATGCGCTTCTTGATCCATATGATGGGCGATGGATGATCCCATATCCATTGGTGTTTGACATCAGAGAAGGTATATGGGTGCTCAGTGGAGACTGGGTACACTGGACGGACTCGCCGAGGACTCCCAGATTGTATTATACCTCACGTCAGATGGCAGTTCTCTGGTGACACTTGTACAGGTTAGTCTGTAGACTCGAGATCGTCATAGAGTCTTGTGTGATTCCCACTGTGCTTTGATTTCCATCATACCACGTCCAAGAGGGCATGCAAAACGTTGGCTTTTGGGTACAGTCCCAAATCACATGGAGGCAATGAGTGATAGGAGAGGTTTCGTCTCTCCCGGTATAGGGAGTTGATGTTGCGCTGTGATTGATTGGCAATAACTGGAAATCTCTGGCCAGGATTGCTGAGATTTACTGGTAAGTGCTATCAGTAGTTTCTCAAACTATTATGGACCTCATATCGAGATGACTTATCAAGCTACTAGGGTCTGACGTTTACCACCCCTAGGCGAGACATGTGATATATCAGACGAAGAGACCGGACTGTACGGGAGTGTTACTGGTTGGATTCACAGGAGAATGTACAAGCTTGCTTGTTGATCTTCTGATCGCTCAATACCTGGGTGGCTGTTACGTTTAGATGACCGCTTGCAGCTTGTGGGTGTTTGATATGATCATCACCTACTGCCAGCGTATTGACGATTCTTTAGAGTCCTACACAGAGGTTTCCTGGCTCAGGCAAAACGGAGTAGGAGCACATATGTGATATGTGCGGGACGGGAATAATACGTGTATGTGATACCGTATTAAATTCTCGCGATATGAGATATCGGCCGGGTATATGTGATATAGCCGGGTCATCGAATCAAGTGTTGATTCGATGAACTGATACAGATTATATTAGTCGGTTATATGCGATATAGCCGAATTATCGGATCAAGTGTTGATTCGATAATTTAATGTATAATTATATATGTGATATATTAAGTTACATTAACTAATATAAGCTCGCTTAAAGATTCTTTTTCTCACTTGGATAATACATTGATATATATATGTGATATATGTTAATTGTATTATTTTATTTTGTTACAAAAATATATTATATGTGTGATATATAATATTGTAATAAGTTAGGGTTACAAATGCAACATGATTTGTGAGGTTTAAACAAGTTAGGGTTGGGTTAGCATTTAGGTTAGCTTTTTCATGAAGCTTCTAGAAGCTTTATTTTGTTTTAAGCTTAGATATTTTGTATAGATATTTTCTAACCCAACCCAAACTCTTTACTCTAGTTAATTCTCTACAAGGGTTAAGTCTTCATTCTTAACCCATGGTTGATTTATAACCACAACAATGATTTCATTATTCATCACAAAAGGTTTTGCTTCATCTTCTTCTTTTCTTTCTTCATGAAGAAAACCTACACTAGCTTTTTCCTTTGTGATGTTTATAAGTGAGAAATTGAAAATAAAAGAGAGCTAAATTCCTACTTCATCATCCTCATCTATTCTAGCCACTTAGATTAGGGTGGTTGCTTCGCTAATACTTGATTAGTGAAGTATGAGCTTGGGTTTGAGATTCTTCGAGGTAGATCATCTTAGTTATTGAAGATTGGAAGCAAGCTTGCATCTTTCTCTTCATGGAGCATCTCTAGAATCCGGGTACTTGATGATCGCAGCGAAAGGACCTCAACACGGAGCTTATGAAGTGAAGGAACGGACTACAAAGGTTTTAATCCCTAACTCTTAGATGTAAAGTTGTTTACATGCTTGTTTACCCTAATTCTCTAGTTAAGATCTTGGTTAGGGTTTGTTTAGCACCCCAAAAATTTTAAAGTAGCATGATTGATGCTTGCCAAAACCTTCACAGGTGCTATACTAACCCTACATTCCCCACTAATGGAAGCATCGCGTGTAAGCACGTGATCATCGATCCCCTATAAAGAGACTCAGAGAGGGAAAGGAAAAACTTCCCGCTAGTAGAGCATCACGTGCAAGCATGTGATGCATCTGTATATAGAGTAAGCGGCTCCACTTAAGAAGCGGCAATTAAAGCCTCACGTGCAAGCATATGATCGTCTTTCACACAAAACGTGTAGGACCCAGTTATAAAACAAACAAAGAGCAAAGAAGCTCATGTGTTACCACATGATGCCTTCCCTCTGTTTGGACTGCTGCATACAAACGAACCAAGTTAATTCTGTGAAGGGTCACATGCTGCACGTGAGAGGTCTCAGACGCCTTCTGAGCCGTTATAATTAAATTCTAAATAAAAGGGATCAGAACCCTAGTTTGGAAATATTTTTCCCAATCTTTCTAAACAAGAAAGATTATGCTCTGTAAATCAGAGCACCGTTGGATCAAAGATCCAATGGTGATTAAAAATCACTAAGATACAGAATAAGTTCTGTATGGGAAAATATTTTTCCAATCTTGTTAAAAACAAGAAAAATGTCTTCTGTAAAACAGAAGTTCTTGGATCAAAGATCCAACGGTGGATAAATTCCCCAAATCAATTAAGAAATATCTCAATGAGAGATTTCCTCAACTAAATCAACAAATTAGCCTCCACTATATAAAGGCCCCAAGACTTCAAAAGAAAAAAAAGAGGAATCCCCCCATAAACTGTAAGTTCAAAAGAAAAGAAGAAACCCTAGGTAAGAAAGAACAAAACACAGAGAACATCTTACTTCTTCTTCGTCTCCACAAGAGTTTAACTCTTCCAAAGAACTTAGTTCTTTCTTCTGGTAAAAAGATCTGCAGAAGCAGATCTCCCCACAGGTTGAGAATTTAATTCTCATCGGGGAGATTCTGCCATGCAGATCCAAAACTTAGGAGAAGATCTGAGTTCAGAGAATTTAATTCTCCCAAAAGGCATATAGGAATTTAATTCCTCTGATAAAACTAGGGTTTAACCCTTCATATAAGAACTTAGTTCTTTCTTCTGGTGAGAGATCTGCAGAAGCAGATCTTCCCACAAGCTGAGAATTTAATTCTCATCAGGGAGACTCTGTCATGCAGATCCACAACCTAAGAGAAGAACTAAGCCCAAGGAATTAAATCCTTATAAAAATATAAAATAAGGGATTTGAGATTTTAAAACTCAGAGAAAGAATTCCATGCATATTGATAATCACGTGTTCATACGTGACCACCTGTGATGAACTCAAAATAGAGACTGAAATGGATCGCGTGTTCACACGTGACCCCCTTCCCTCATTGATAGTGCTTAGCACTTATAAAGCAAAAGGGAATAAATCAAAGGCAGTTTCCATTTTTGGGGCGTCTCACATGATCCCACGTGACCCAATAGTGCTTAGCGCTCAGAAAAGAACAAGGGAATAAATGCCAAAGAGACAGCGCCAACTTCAAGCGTCTCACGTTACCCCACGTGAGCGCCTCAAATTTTTAGTGTTTAACACTACTTCAAGCGCCTCACATGACCCCACGTGAGCACCTCAGATTTTTAGTGTTTAATACTACTTTAAAGCCACACATGGGAGCATGTGAGCGCTGAGCATATACTAGTGTTTAACACTATAAGAGACCAATATTAGCCAAACTTAGACCAAATTTCCCGAGGATAATCAATTGAGCCCCTCATGCTCAGGGTTCCCCAAACCGATCTCAGTCCCAAAGATAGCTAATGATCTGTTAACATATGGCATCTAAAATGATGTTCATCCCATCCCCCCTCAGTCGGGACATTGGTTCAAGGGTACATCTCTTCATACCTCTGATACATATCGTTGTAATTCCTCAACATCTTCAGAGAGATGGAGGGTCCCAATAACCAATAACTTTTGGCGCATCCCCAAACTGTTAAACCAAAACCCTACAAACTATGATGTCTTTAAACACAGACTATGATGTCTGTAAACCCTACGGACTATGATGTCTTTAAACCCTACAGACTATGATGTCTTTAAACACGGACTGTGATGTCTTTAAACACGAACTGTGATGTCTTTAAAAACAGACTATGATGTCTTTAAACCCTACAGACTATGATGTCTTTAAACACAAACTATGATGTCTTTAAACCCTATAGACTATGATGTCTTTAAACCCTACAGACTATGATGTTTTTAAACATAGACTATGATGTCTTTAAACATGGACTATGAGGTCCTTAAACTCATGGACTATGATGTCCTTAAACCCAATGGACTGCAATGTCTCTAAACTAAACTCTATGGATTATGATGTCCTTAAACCCGATGGACCGCAACGTCCCTAAATTAAACTCCATGGACTATGATGTCCTTAAACCTGCATGGACTATGAAGTCCTTAAACCCAATAGACCGTAATGTCCCTAAACTAAAACGATAGAGCCCAAATGCTCTTTTGTTGGATCAAAAATAATCCTGAACCCCCGTTGAGTAGATCTTAGTCTAAAATTAGACTAGCATATCCTCAACAAACATTTAAGTTGATCTTAATTTCAAACGAGATTAACGAGCCTTAAATCAGAACAAACCCAAATCTAAGAAAATACGGATTTGGACTAATCCCCGCCCTACGGGCGACAACATAAATTAGTCTCCATATACAATCCACGGGAAACCAAAAATAAAACAAACACACACGACACGAAGTGAACATCTAGAGCAGGAGAAAGTAGTTATAGCTACGCGGTAACGTAATTAACTGCAGGGGTTGCGCCTGCAGGGAAAAGCGTCCCCACAATCAAAAAAACCCTGGCAAACAAGGGGGATCTGACGAAGTCTGCTACAACGGCTGCATCCGTCTAAACCTCCGATGCACGGTGCCATAAATTAACATGGCATCTTCGGAGAGGTGGACGGATAAAACCAAATAGCATCTGCCCCCAAAATTCAGGCCAGACGTCCCAACGTCCCGGCCGCGTCTTTTGGCAGTGAACAGGGGTGTTGTTTGCTCACTAGGGTTCTCACAAGCTCAAGGTTTCACAACTCATGTGAGGGATTGAGCTTGGAGGTGAAGGTGAGGAAAAAAGAGAGAGCTAGAGAGAAACTCATCACATGAGCTCAAGAAAGATAAAGAACTAAATGTGTATTCATCAAGTGAAGAATGGATTAGATAAAACCCACACATTATTGAAGCAATCCAATTGAATCAATATTCAATTGTAACCATGCTTCAATAGTGTAGTGAGATGAATAAAATAATCACCAAGCCATGCTACACCCATTCCTCCATAGTCTCCCCATTTTCCACCTCACCATTTCTATTTTCCAAAAATAGAAAATCCATGTCATGCTTCATAATATATATATATATAGATAGATATATATATTATGAAGAATAATTAGTGAGCTAATAATATTGGTCATTATACAATTATATCAAATATAAATATATATCATATTATTAAATCAACACTTGATTTAATAATCCAGTTATATCACATATAACCGACTAATATCATTTATATGTATATCAAATTATCAAATCAACACTTGATTCAATAATCCGGTTATATCACATATAACCTAACTGATATCAAATAACCGCCAGATTAGAATACGGTATCACATACTCGTATTTAATCAGGCCCCCCGCACATATCAGCATATGTGCCCTACTTCGTTTCGCTTGAACCGGGAAACTTCTATGTGGGACTCTAAAGACTTGTCAATACACCAGCAGTAGGTAATGATCACATCAGTTACCCACAAGCCGTCAGCGGTACTAGCTGGACGTAACAACTACCCAGGTATTGAGCGAATAGAAAATCAACAAGCAAGCTTTTCCAAACTCCCATGAAGCCTATAGGTAACACTTACCGTACAGTCCGGTCTCTTCGTATGATATGTCGCATATCGAGTCTGGGGGTGGAATCGTCAGACCCCAATAACTTGATAAGTCATGCCGATGTAAGGCCTATAATGGTACGAGAAACTACTGATAACACTTACCAGTAAATCTCATCAACAGCCCTGGCCAGGGACTTCCTGTTATAGCCAATCGAGCATAGTGAAACATCAACTCCCTATATCGGGAGAGACGAAACCCCTCCTGTCGCTCATTGCCTCCATGTGACTCGGGACCGTGCCCAAAATACACCTGTTTGCACGACTCCTTTGAGCCGTGGTAGGGAGGAAATCAAAGCACAGTGGGAACCACACAAGTCTCTATGATGATCTCGGGTCTACAGACTAATCTATACCGGTGTCACCAAAGAACTGCTATCTGACGATAGGTATAGTACCATCTAGAAGTTCTCGGCGAGTCCTATTCAGTATACCCATTCTCTAATGAGCACCTGTGTACAATCTTTGATGTCAAACACCAATGGATATAGGATCAACCATCACCCCATACAGCGTCAAGAAACATACACACTAGTCTACTCTGGAATATCGATACCCTGTCTCGATATTCTCTCGACTAGGAACAATTGAAGGATGTGCTTGTGGACTACCCAGGTCCCAGTAGTATGATTCGCATCATAGCCCTGGTAGTCAAGCCAACATCCTAAGGGCTTTATCAACATATATATGAGAGACGGTATAATAATACCAGTGAACATGTTAAGAGAAAGAAAACCAGATAGCATACTATCATGTCGAGCAAGAAAGTCTTCCATATATATGTCCAAGCATCCACTATATAATACAATAATAGCCTCTAGGGCATACATATCACTAACAACAACTGCCAAGGCGAACATCTGGTGCCATACGTCTGCAGTTCAAAAATAGAAACTGACATTTGAAAGTTTCCTTCAGCGGACGTCTGGTGTTCAACAAGTTCTTCAGGAGACGTTTGATGAGTCGTCTCTGAAATAAAACATTGAAATGAAATTAGAAATTTTCTTCTACAGACATCTGTACCAGACGTCTAGTGATTCAAATTTTCTTAGGCAGACGTCTGGTACAGACATCTGCTCTCTGACTTGTTTGAATATCAGTTTTGAAAGTTGAGCGGTTTGAATTCCAACGGATATATTAGACATCTCTTGATGAGAGAGGAGACGTCTGAATAATAGAAATATGTTAGAAAGCGGTTTCTAATCTTGTAAGATCAACACTAGATTCTATAACAAAAGTTAAATCTACTTTCTTCAACTTGGTTCTTCTTTGGTCTTCATTTCCTTAAGTAGTTACTTTAAGATGTATTTGTATATTGATAGAACTTGGATCATGTTCTTTGCTTGCGTCAAATTTTCATGCCATATCGACGTTTTGAGTGTGAATCATATTGTAGGTAATCTTTCTTGATATTGAGATATTATGCTTGTTGTACTCAAAAATAAAAACTTAGAAAAATTGTTAGTAACATATGAATTCCTTAAATAAAGTGTCACGCCCCGCTTCCCAGTGTACGGCGAAGTGGACGCGACGAGGTCCGCTACGTATATACTCAGAAGTACATACGCTAAGCGTAACTAAGCAATATAAAATAAATCACAAGAGACGAATAATATAGAAATAACAGCAACTTTTATTAATAACATTCTTTGTACAATGCATGAAAAGAAAATACAACTGGAATGAAAAGCAATGCCTAAACAGTGGCATAACAGAAAATGAAATAAACTGAAAAGAACAAGGTACAGTATCTAGAGCTCTGGATCTTCCTGGAACTGCTCCAAATCTTCACCGGTGGGCTCGATCTCAGCTTGGTCCAACGCACCTGACGACATTCAAAGAAAATAGAAATAGAATGTCGTCAGCGAACAGGTCGCTCGGTAAGTCCCAAAGAATAAGAAGAATGAGAATGACAGAGTAACAGTATTTTCTAAAGTATTATATTGTTGAATATTTGGAACATTGTGTAACGCTGTTGTTTGTAGCTTGGTACAGAAGGATGCCAGTGTATACGAGGGGGATCTCTATATGCTAGAAATCAGGGCAAAAGGAAAGTATAAGGAACCGTTATACCACGGTACAACAGCAATAGGATTCAGGTTAGGTGTCTTAATCTGACCACCGCGTGCCACCTTTAACACCTTCCGTACCAATCTACCCCTTTAAACCCCGTAGTGTTTTAACAGTATTGTAGTATAGGAATATGTAAATTGGGTGACTGACCAAGACCAGGATATCAGTAAACATGTTGTAACTGTATAATCAGGTAAATGGAATATCAGGATAATGGATGAATATCCATGGTTTGATTCAGTCAAAAGGAATATATTGTTAACTGGATTCAGGGATTCATGTATTCAAGTTGTGTTGGAATATAAAAGAATATAGATTGACTTGAATCATATTCAAATCAGAAATTAGTCAGACTCTAACCCGAGTCAGACTAAAAGAAAGATAAATTTGAAGTTCAATATTAGTTAGGGGCCTTATTGTAATTTGTGAAACTTGAGGGGGTTTTATGTAAAAAGTACTTTTGTATAGTTTTCAAAATACACCTCAAGTATTTAATAATCGTCTTTATTGTTATAATAAATGTGAATTTTATTTGTGTTATTCTAGTGAATATATCCTAATAAAAGTATTAAATATTTTATTTGAAATTCATGGTATTTTAATGTAACTTTTAAATCTCGGAATTTTAGGAAAAAGTGGAAACTTATATTATAACAAAATAGGTGTTTAAATGATAATTATATATATATTAACGCATGAATAATTTTTAAATGAATATTTTATTTTCAAAAAATCACATTTTTCTTAAATGTCGTATTTTAAACCTTTCGAGACCGAATGCTCCTTGCGGAGGTCTGAATCTCGCACTACTAGCCCGCGGGTGCACGATGAACCGTACTATCCCTAACGGGTTCCCCAAAGATGGGTTGTAGCTGCACTTTACTTAGGTTTTATAAATACTTTTCATTTAGGAAAACGGTTTTATAAATATAAGGTATTTATTTGCAAAAGAGTATAGTTTTCCGTATTTTAGTTGTTAGGGTTTCCTAAGCCAACTAGCCTATTTCTAAGGTCTAAACGATAAGTCATTAGAAGCCTCAAATCGCCTCTTCACCGCCAATTATGGCCAGGTAAGTACAAGTGAGGAGGGAGGGATCCGCTCACGAATCGTGAGACGGGCCTTTTAAAGTTACCCAAGCTCACTTGCCTAGCCTAGACACCACAAAGTCAGTTTAGATAAACGATCGATGTCCATGACCAATCGTGCTTTCATTTTATAAAAAATTTTATTTAGAAATGTTTACAACTGAAAGCTTTCAAGAAAAGATTATAAAGAATATGGTATTTTAGTGAAAAGTCCTGTAATTTCGTATTCTATGTTTTGACATATATCAATTAGGGTTATATTTGTGTGTGTGTAGAGGTAGGTCCTTACCTCGTGACTTATTTTAAGTTTTGATGAAATTTAGAGGTTAAACAAGATATATTAAACTTGAAGGCATTAAAGCGCAAGAATACGGTATTCGAAAACGTTATCATTTCATGTGTGAAATTTCATTCAAATTGGTTTCTACAAGTTTAGTGATCAAGATAAACCTATTTAGGAGTGAGGTAATTAATTAGAACAAGAAAAATAAACTTTATGGTATTTTTATGAAAAGAATACGATATTGTAAAGAAGCTATCATTTCATGTGAGTAACTTTATTTAAATTGGTTTCTAGGTGATTAATAGTCATCATACATAAGTTTGGGTATTATGTATTAGGTGACAAATGGAAATTTATAGAAAAACCGAATCGGAAATCGGTTTGTCCGATTTCCGTCGGGTTCCAAAAAGTCGTATTTTTACCTTAAAGAAAAGGGAGATAGAAGAGGTGGGACTTACGGGTTTGGACAAGCTAAGGGGGCTAGGGAAGGTGGTGGTGGTCGATGCGTCGAAAACGTCGCGAAGGTTCTGATCCGGTCGCCGGAATCCGTCGTCGGTTTCGGCAGCGCTTCGCTTCTCGCTCTTCGTACCGAGTTCTCGAGAATTTGGGAGAGTGGACTTAGAGTTGTGAGGTGAAATGGTAGAGGGTAGGGGTCTTTATATAGGGCTAGGCTAGGGTTAGGGTTAGGATTAAAAAAAATATTAAAAATTTGTAAAAATTCATTAAAAATCATTAAACATAGGATTAAAAGGGATTTATTGGCCAAATGATAATTGATCCAAGCATTTAAAGTATGCAGGAGGGTGGAACAGGTCAATACCCAACTTTTCTCAGTTGGTGACTCGGCCGTCCGGCCAAGTCCGGCCGGCGGCGCCGGACCGAGTCGGCCGAGTCGCCGGCCGGCGGCGCCGAGTCGGGCCGAGTCAAGGGTCCAATGGCCGGGGGTTTTCCTGAGGAACAACTTGGTATTTTTACTTTTTGTTGTCCAGTACATATTTTGGGAGTTATGGCCTTTTTACCGTTGACTTCCAAAAAAAATAAATACAAAAATAATGTGGGGCATGGGATTTGAACTCCTGTGGCTTGGTTCAGCAGTGCAAGGTATTACCAATGAGCTACAAGCTTCTTCTTGTAATTATTGTAAGGAATTAGATACTTAAATTGTTTCCAGCAACATTAATACTCCAAGTATACACTATATTTAAAGCAAATTTTTGGTATACAAAATTGGAGTTGTTACATAAAGTTTTGTTTTAAATAATCAAAACTGAAGATCGTACGACACAAGTATCAACAATCTCCCCCTTTTTGATATTTAGCAAAACTTATTTAAAGCATTCATGATATATATAAAAATATAAATTAGAGTTAAATACTCCCCCTCAATTCATGCTCAGTTGAAAAAATCTTTGAACTCATATTAGTGTCTCATACAACTAATACTATTTTTCAAGAAGCACCCATGAATCATGAAGACGGGTGTTATAACTCAAATTTTATTGCCATTGAATCATATGATATATGATATTCAAGAATATTTTCTCCCCCTTTTTGAAAAATATCAAAGAATTTAAAATAATCATAGCAAGGGGTAAAGAAATAGACATAAATATATAATTATGTTCTTGAAATTTCATTTGATAGTAAAATTAGATATGATTAAAGTGTAGCAAGTGAATAATTCAAGAATAACATTAAGCATAATGAACCGATTCATAATAACAACCAATAATAGCACAAGGTTCAAGATGAAATAATAATAACTAAAACAGAGTTGAAAATGACATAATAAAAACACAAAGTTTAAAATGACACAATAATAGAAAAACTAACACAAAAGCAAACTAATGATTCAAGACTTATGGTTCCGGAGATGGTGGGTCTTGATTACTTCCATATGGTGGTGGTGGAGGATCAATCTGAAGCTTGGCGTAAAGATATGCCATGTAATAATCAAAATTCCCTAAAAAATGATCCAATTGCCCCGTAATGAGATCAAATTGTCCCGTAAGATGATCAAGTTGTCCCGTAAGGTTACCAAGTGGCCCGGAGAGGCAATTCACAATTCGGTTCTCGAAACCTTGAAAATCGAAGTCTTGAAAGGGTGGTGCTTGAGGAGGAGCGTCAATAAGAATTTGACAAGCTTGGAGGTTGTGAAGTCGAGGAATCTAACTTCATCAAGTTTACGTTTCTCACTCCGAAGTCAACTTGGGGCCTTGCTTTATCGTCTAGATCAGGCAAGACGACGTTGCGATATTCCAAAAGTTTTGTAATAGCCTTTCCATAATATAAATTCCAGGGACTACTCGACAAATCCTACATACTGTGAATAAGGAAAAATAGGATATTGACACGGATTCCCACAAGAACACAATACGTCATAAGTTTGTGGCTTCCGTACAGTGTTTGTCTTCTTCTGGACTTAATGAAAACAGTATGGGCAAGTAGATTTGCAAGAACCCGAGCACACTTGGTTAGGGTTTTGGCTTGTTGGTTTGCAAGAAGGTGGGGGTTCTCAGGACCATGTAGAATTTTGGATGCCTTTTCCTTATCCATAGCGTCGGAATACTCAAAATTGCTCAAATTTTTAAGATGAATATCGACACCTTCATTTGGAATACCTAATGCTCTAGAAAGAGTTCCAGTGGTGAAGTTAAAGGTGGAGTTCAAAACTTTGATTTTGAGGTTAGTTGGGTCATCATTGGTGCCGGTGAGATTGCCATAGAATAATCTAACAGGCTTGCCATAAGTTGGACAGTCTAAGCTTAGGAATGGCATCCATCCTTGAATTTCAAAAAGTGATTGAAAAAGAAATTCACTCAATTCTCTAAAGATGACAGTAGAACCAGATTGAATTGGTTTAGAGATGAGAGATTAAAACCTCAATTTGCATTCTTCATCAAGAAAGAGATTGGCTTCCAGCGATTCCTTGGTCGGGAGAATCTTTCTATTCTTGGTTGATGCTCGGGAACCTTGCCTTTGTCCTTCCATGATGAAATTGATGAAGAAATTTGGTGAAATTCTAGGGGGGTTTTGGAATCGGAGGAATCAGAGGAGATCGAACGAAAGAGAACGTGAGAGGAGAGAGATGACTAGGGTTAAGAAAATTAGGGGGAAAAGTTTGGTTATATAGGGTATTTGAAACGGGTTAGATTTGATAATAGGAAATCGAACAATCAGATTTAATTTGATCGTTTCAAAATTTTCCCATGTAGACGTCTGGTGCAAAGGACCAGATGTCTCTTAAATTAATTTCCAGTGGCAAATTTTGAACTAGAGATATCTAGTGGCAATGACAAGTCGTCTCTGAAAGCAATCTCCAGAGAAAACTTTGAACTACAGACGTCTGGAGTAAAATTAGTTTGGACCAGATGTCTGCTACAGACGTCAGATGTGGTTTTCAGGAAGTTTGTGTATGGTTTTGAAACGAATTTTGAACATAACATAAAACATTTTTATTAATCTTAAACAAGCATAATACACAGAATAAAAACAAACATTACATTTAAGCAAACAAATACAATAATACAAACATTAATATAACCTAACATCTAAACCTATCCAAGTCTTCTTTCTTAAACTTCTCCATGGTGTCGGTACCCTGCTTCTTGATTATCAAGTTATCTTCGGGGTCGAAGAAAATAGCGGCTTCGTTAGAGAAGGTCTACCTAAAAATCAACACAAGTCCACCCACACCAGTAGGGTGTAGAGGAGTTGGGTTGGGTAGTGGAATAGGAAAGAGTAGAACGGAATTCTCACTTGAATCCTCTTCGAAATGAGGACTCAGAAGTTCATTTTTCACTTTCTTCGAACTCTCGTCATTTTCGACCTTTATCTTCCTCTTATACACCTGAGCGTTCTCTATTTCTTTAATAAAGCAAAAGACAGAAATAGGGTATTCAATTCAGAAAGGAATTGAATCCTATTTATAGAAAGAGAAGAGATAAACCACCAAGGAGTTTTCATAACTAAATTTAGTTTTTCTAACTCCCCCTTTTTGTTTGAATTTGAATTTCAGTTTATTAAACACATATTTAATTTTAATTTGTTTATAAATTAATTATTTATGTTAATTATTTATATTATGATTTAATGAATTACTAATATATAAAGTCAGTTAGGGCAGACATCTGGGGGAGACGTCTAGTTCTGACATTTTAACTGGATCAGATGTCTGTAGGAGACGTCTGATGCGTAAAAAAATTCTTGATATTTATGTCTTTTACGGTTGTTTAAAGTTTAAGACATGGTTAATTCAATCATATTGAGTTCTCCTCTAAGATGAGAAAACCTAGATTTATCTAGTGGCTTAGTAAATATATCTGCAAGTTGACTATCTGTTGACACATATTCCAAAACGATATCTCCATTATGAAAATGATCTCTAAAGAAATGATATCTTGTGTAAATGTGTTTAGTCCTAAAATGTCGATCCGCATTTTTAGTCATGTGAACCGTACTTGTATTGTCATAAAGTATAGGAATCTTTGAAATACTTTCTTGATAGTCTTCAAGTTTGTATTTCATTCATAAACTTTATGCACAACAGGCACCGACAGCAAAATATTCTGTATCGGCAGTCGATAGAGCAACTGAATTTTGTTTCTTGGAAATCCAAGAGATAAGACAGTTTCCTAAAAAGTGAGATGTGCCACTAGTGCTCTTTCGATCTTTTAAACTTCTGGCATAATCAGTATCTGAATAACTTGTTAAGTGAAACAAGTTATTTTTTGGATACCATAAGCCAAAATTTATGGTTCCTTTTAGATATCTAAAGATTCTTTTCACAACGGTCAAGTATGATTCTTTAGGATTAGCCTGAAACCTAGCACAAACACACACTAAACATGATATCCGGTCAACCAGCAGTCAAATATAGTAGACTTCCTATAATTCCACGATAAAATCTTGTATCAACTTCTGGACCATTTTTATCGTCGGTGAGTTTGGTGTTAGTAGCCATTGGAGTTTCACAAGTCTTTGCATATTCTAAACAAAATTTCTTTATTAATTCTCCAATGTATTTGGCTTGATTAATGAATATACCATCATCCATTTGTTTTATTTGAAATCTAAGGAAGAAGTTTAGTTCTTCCATCATGCTCATTTCAAATTCATCTTGCATAGATTTGACAGACTCTTCACAAAGACTTTCATTTGTTGAACCAAAAATAATATTGTTAACATATATTTTGACTATTAAAATGTCCTGTTTAAGAGTTTTAGTAAATAAGGTCTTCTCTACTATACCCTTAGTGAAACCTATATTCTCTAGAAACGTACTTAAACGTTCATATCAAGCACGAAGCGATTGCTTAAGGCAGTGCAGTGCTTTTCTTAATTTATAGACATGATCTGAAAATGCATGATTCTCAAAACTAGGAGGTTGAGATACATACACTTCATCTTCTATTTGACCGTTTAAGAAAGCACTTTTAACGTCCATTTGAAAAACTCTAAAGTTTTTATAGCAAATATAGTCTAGTAAAATATGTATGACTTCTAATCTAGCAACAGGTGCATAAGTTTCTTCATAATCTATTCCTTCAATTTGATTATATTCTTGGGCTGCTAAACGGGCTTTGGTTATAACTATTTTACCTAATTCGTCAAGTTTATTTTTAAATATCCATTAAGTACCTATTATTGGACTATCATCGAGTTTTGGTACTAGATACCATACTTTATTTCTTTCAAATTGATTTAGTTCCTCTTACATAGTTATTAACCAATTTTCATATATGCCTTCATTTACATTTTTCGGCTCTATCATAGATATAAAGGCTAAATTTATACGCGTGTTGAAGGTTGATGATCATGTTACAACTCCTTTATCAATATCTCATATGATCAAGTTCTCAGGATGATCTCTGTTGAATTGACAATCCTTTAGTAGATCTTCTTCCATAACTTGTGGAGCATCTTCTGCATGTGGTTCTGCAATTCATTTTTCTATTGATAAATTCTCTAAACCATTTGAGATGTTTAGCTCATCGTCAATTTGTAAAGTTTTAGAGATTGAGTTGTTTTCATCAAATTCAACGTTCATACTATCTTGTATGACTTGTGTTCTTCTATTATAAACACGATAGGTTTTGCTAGTCATAGAATAACCAACAAAAATGCCTTCATCGCATTTAGAGTCAAATTTACCTAGATTATCTAAGGTGTTTAATATAAAACATTTACAACAAAAAACTCTAAAATATTTAATATAGGGGTCTTATTATAAAATAGTTCATATAGTGTCTTATTAAGGATTTTTCTAATGCTAACTCTATTTAAAATATAGCAAGATGCATTTATGGCTTTAGTCCAAAAATACATATGTAAGTTGCTTTCATTTAACATGGTCCGTGCTATTTCTTGTAAGGAACTATTCTTCATTTTAACAACACCATTTTGTTATGGTGTTCGGGCACATGAAAACTCATATTTATATCATTTCTTATTTACAGTTTTCTTCAAATAGATTGTTTTCAAATTCTCCACCATAATCACTTCTAATCCTAGAAATTCTAAGATTCATTTCATTTTGAATACATTTAGAGAAGAATTTAAAAATATTAAACGATTCATTCTTAATTTTAAGAAAGAATACTCATGTCAATCCAGAAAAGTCGTCTACTAGAACATAGGCATAAATTTTTCCTCCTAGACTAATGTTTCTACTATAACCAAATAAGTCCATGTTTATGTCAAGACCCAAAATTTGGCACGTGACCGGCACTTAAACCATGAAACGTCTATAGGCGTAACGCAATTTAAGTAAGCCGAAACCCAGAAATCTAAACCATCAAAACTAGTAAGTGATGAAAACATTTGTTAAAAATATTTGGAAATCTCAAGTAAAAATCTTTAAAGTTTAAATTATTTTCTTAAAAATTTCGGCAGCACCTCCTTTATAAAAACTAGCCCCGAAACGGGTACAACATAAACATAACTAAAACAACATATGAAATAAATAAAGCATCCCCAACGGGAGCAAATCACGCCCCAAAGGCGGAAATAACCACCACAACATAATATATGACGTCGTAGCGAAGAAATAGACAGTATAAGTGAAAACAGCATAAAAGATAAAACTGCATAATAAAAGCCGGCTCACACGAGCACGACACCCAGAGTCACAAAAATATACAATATCGTCCTCACAACTTGTCTCTAAGTCAATACATGAAATGGTAGATGGAGAGTACTAGATACAATAATAGATGTACAATATAATATAAAGTCGGATAACTGCAACGCACCTATAGCAAAACGGCTCACAGCCAACCGTAGAGATATCTGCTGCAAAAAGATACAATAAGATAGCCCATGCCGCGACTACTATGAGGGTCAACCTGCAAAACATTGTGGCACAACGGGGATGAGTTGCCAACTCGTGAATAGTAAGTAATATCATACAGGTAATCACAAGTATGCACGTACTGCGATACCCTATCACATGTAATCTGATAGTATTAATATGGAAATATGGATATGCAACAATCATGAAAACTACTCTATCAGGTACTACAAATACATGATGCAATGCATATCAATAAATACTGAGTATGGGATAAAACATATCATCATCACGAATCATCATCGTGGAAAAGCCCGGTGTCCATCAATGCACCCCAAATCCCAATACCTTAGGCGCTGTTACTCTGACCGGCCCTCATATCCTGTAAATCTCATGGAACCTGAGTGCCCAATATCGGCACTCGAAAACATCATGAAATACTCGTGTCCAATACCGACACGTAAATACTCATCTCTCAGGCGCCGCATACCAGATCGGCTCTCAATATATCTCATGTCATAACTCCCTGACGGTATCCTCCAGCTATCCGTCGAGCTTTATACTATCACCGGTAGGTCATACTCCCTCTACCAGGCTCATCGTCTACACCACAAAATCATCTCTCGTCCCGGGGAACCATACCGGGTCCACCATGTACCCGCAGACGATGCCTCTCGCTCTTCGAATCGGGTTTCTAACATAAATCTCAGAATCGAGAAAACTCATGGTGGACGCACTGAAATATCATATCAAGAGAAACCGGGTTTTCAAAACAATGCATACTTTCTTGAAATAATACCACGGTTCTCAAATCCAGAAATTACATGAAATCCATATCTCAATACATAAATCCATGCAATATGATATATGCAACATAAAACCGTAATATGAGCATATCAAGGGAAAACCGCTCTTTTAAATGAATCCAGTTTTAAAATATATCATGTGGTTCCTAATTCTCCAAAATCAAGTCCAACATCATCTAAGGATGCACCTGTAACTATAGAAAGTATGGGTGTACATAAGTATGTATGTACGCAAGTATGTAATTCATATGCGCAAAAGAACAAGCATCATGTCTAATCATCAATAATAAGGTAAGCTAAACAATGTATTATTCATGGCAATTCTATAGTGTGAGTGTCATGGAAATTACTAACGATGTATGTGTAGCATACAGTTTAGTGCGCGTGCAACATGAACCGTTAGTAACAGTGCTGTGTCTTATTAATACTATGTCCATATGCAACAGGAAATGGGGTATGCAACAGTGGTACACATGCACAATTAATGTATATGAATATAATCATACGGCTATAGTATCATATCAAGACGCATAATGCCATACGGGCGATTTCCCCGTAGATGTTAAATCTAATCGCTGTGATCTCGAGCTAGGTATATCCGACCACCTGCTTCCCTTTCTTCGCAGCGTCCGAAGTCCCCGCCTGCGATCCTATTAACACAAAATATAGCAAGTGCAACTCAGAATCGACCAATGACACATACAATTACGCTCAAACTACGCTTAGACCGACGCGCCGACTCAAACAACTCACAAGTGTTCGCCTAGTGGCTAACGTGTGTGGCGACACTACTAAAAAAAACCCTACGTGCAGAAATCACGCGAAGCACAGAACTGAGTCGGACACCGTGTCGGATATTGCAACGCGCGTAATCGAAATACTAAGACTGGCTAATGGATCCCAGATTTTACATACAGTCAAAATATCAAAATCTAACAGTACCAAACACCCTTAAAACACTGCAGACAGCTACCCTGAAAACTACAACCCCCCAGGTCCTTGTACGGCCGAGCTCGCCGGACCTGGCCTCAATGTCGCCGGCAAAATAGTGTCGTGTGGGGTCAGGGTCTCGGGTGTACACTCAGGGTCTCTGGCACAACACTACTACACTGCTTGATTTCACAGTAAAGTCGCAGGGTCACAGCAGATCACAGATATTCTAATATGACACTAAAATACGATATCGTGCACAAAACTATACTTTTAGGGTTCTAAACAGTAACACAACAAAAATAAGCTCCTAATTAATAGTTTAGAGATTATACCTATCCACACTTGCTCAAAATCCAAGCTTTCCAAGCTCCAAGTGATTCTAGTGGTCAAAACTTGACTTGTGAAGGGTTAAAGTGAAGTTTTAGTGGAGATTTTGTGTAGGTTTGGGAGAATTTGTGTAGGTTTCAGTTGAGGGGTGAGTGAAGAGATGAGGTGAAGAAAATGAAGAAGAGAAAATAAAATGAGAGTTGTGAATGAGAGAGTGGGGAAGTGTATGTGAGTGTATGTGTGAGTGAGGGTAAGGGAAATGAGGGGTGAGGGTAGCATGAGCCATGCCTCCCTCTTCTCTCTCCTCATTTAATGCATGGCATGCTTACCATGCCTCATCATGCCCTCTCTCTCTCTCAAGTCAACAATTCAAACCTCATTTAAAAACCATTTTTATTTAAAATTTGAAAACTAATTAATTTAATAAATCACATATTACACTTAATGATATGGGTTAATATTCCATGGCTACTTAAACATGGTTTAACCCCAAATTAACCCTAAGTTAACATGCACATGTGTATGCAAGACCGCAATAAATATTAATAAAATATTAATTAATTTTGATAAAATATTTAAAAACTATTTTAGTAAACTTTTTACTAAAAATCCGCATTATCGCTTAATTAATACTGATCGCATTCCTAAGGTGTTACAGTTTATTAATTATAAAGGATTATTAATAGAGACATCATTCTTAGATTTAAATGAAAATTTAGTCTGTTTACCTTTTAAACATGCATCACATTGTTTGTCTTTTTCGTATTTTAACATAGGGCTTCCTTTAACTAAATTATTCTTAGAGATTTTAGATAATGTATCCATAGATGATGACCTAGCCTCCTATGCAAAAACCACGATTCATCATTGTTGTTTACGACTAAACATTTTATATCTTTATTATTAAAATCATGAGTATAGATAATATAAATATTATTATACCGTTTTCCGATTAAAATTATTATGTTGTATGGATAATTTTATAATCGTCCTTTTCAAATATCACATTTTTTAGTTCTTAATCTAAATCAACTATCTTATAACTTGTCTTTAAAATGGATTAAATAACACCTCTCTGTGTATCAACCCGTAAACGCATATTACGATAAGTCGTGCGCTTGCGGTATTAAAATTTATAACGAACAAGGAGATCACCGTGCAAGTTTGTTCCGGACCAAGTAGAGACTAAGTCGGAATCCAAGGAGAGATGGACAACGCGCTACAAAGGTTGTAACACAAAAACTTGCTCTCTACTAGTTTCTAGTTTGTGCAATTGTTTATGCATGTTTATCTTGGTACGATTGTGGTGCTTCTCTCTTGAAAATACTTTTGTTATTGCTTCCGCTTAGCTCGCAAGTGTTGCGATCATTGCACCGCCTTGTATTCTAGTAGAAATAGGTTTAGCGAATTCTAGGCCTATAAATATAGATTGATTAGGGTATTTTGTTAAGAAGAAGAAGAGTTGAACAGAAGTTTTTTATAGGAAGAGAGATTTTGTAATTCATATTGAAGTTGAATAAAAGCGTAAAAGATGAAGAATTTCTTATATTTGATTGTGCCTTTTAATTTATTCTTTCTTCTCAAAAATCCTGTGTTTGTTTTCTGAATTTTTTGGGACTTAAAAATCCTAACATATGTTGTGTATTATATGAAGAACCATATTGACAGAAGGAAGGACTGACCATTTTATATATAGGGAAGGACTGAAACACGGTATTCTTTGAACCAACAGAGGTTTTAGCATTTTATTTTTAATTTTAACCTAGGGATTAGACCTTTTTTTGCCCTAGGGCCTTAAACACATTTCTCTTTTTTTATATTTTATTTTTGCGAAAATCCGGATCCAGTTTCTTAACTCGATTTATTTCTTAACTCAAGAAGTTTCAAATTTGTGAAAAAACACATATGCGTCTATTGAATTTCTTTTCAAACCAATCTTTCATTTTTATTTGTGTATGTGTATGTATTGACAGTATACCCATTTAAGATTTCATAAAATATGTGTTATGATTTAATAAATAAAGTTATATTATAATATATAATGATATGGTTTGATAAACAGTATTATGATTTGATGATTATTATTATGATTTGATAAATAATACTATAGTTGAGTAAATAAAGCGATGTTATGATATATGGTATTATGATTTGATAAACAATGTTATGGTTTAATAATTAGTGTTATGATTTGATAAATAACGTTATAATTGAATAAATAAAGTTGTTAAAGTTAAAATATGTATAGCTTGAGAAGGGTAAAGCTGGTATTTTTTAAAGATATCTTAATAGAATGTGTATGGGTCTGAAACTTTCGTATTATCTAAGTATTGGGTGCAGCCGGTAAGAATATTGGTAATTCTGTCCGATGTCAACATCTAATTCTATAATAGGAACTCATTTACGTGACCTGTTTGTCAGAATAAAGAGGTCTTTTTGTGGAAACCTCGACAGGCAATTATCGTTTTCTAATGGTTTTTCTGCTTATCACGGCAGCTCTTTTCACACCTTTACCCTTCAATCTTATTAGCAACAGTCGCTCTTATTCTTATTCAATAATCTCATGCTTTACCTCTTCTTCTCTTCTAGTCAGCTAGCCCACTTATCAACTATGCAACTACTCACTTGTCAGAGAGCATGTCAGCTCTACTGTGATAACGAAAAAGGCACAACAATAAATACTGTGAATCCCTAACAATACGAGATTTGATAGCTCTTTTTTGCTAGAAGCAAAGGACAAAGTATGTAAGGTGGAAGGCTTTCTAACCGAAGAGTCATAAGTTTAAGAAATGGTCGAACATGACATTTGTGACACTCGTTCTTATCTAAAGGAAAAAGGAAGTGCCCAATCTCCCTCGCGAGGTTGCTTTAGCGCCTCGCTAGCCAACTCAAAGGAAAAGCACAGTATGGAGGTCTACGACCTGGCTGAGGTCCTATGAGCAATCTGTTTGAGAAAGACCGATACAAGCGAGCTGAGCTAAAGATGGTTTTTCACATCGTGAGATCGTCTTAGGAACTTCGTGTTTTAGGCTTAACTCAATCACACCCGTCGGAAAAATTCAAGTCTCTCTTCGTCCTCAAGTGGCTTTTCGCATCCCCAAGTAGACCGTAGCGTAGCAACAACTGCCAGACCAGGTCAGTTATAGTAACTAATTGCCTCTCGTTAGTCTTTGTTCTTTGGCTTGAGTTAGACATTCCATGATCGAATGTCCATCTTTGATTAGCAGGCGATTATCGTTCCCTTTCTTCTTGCTCACTGAGGCAACGACAACGACGCTGCTTTCTTAAAAATAAAAGTTCGTATTGAAAGACGCTTGAGTTTGTTTTCTTGCTTTTTTTTTGTTTCAATCACTAGAGTTTACGTACTTCTTCCTTCTATCACCAATCCAAACCGTTCCCATTTCGGACTACTTGATAGTAGACTTACTTCGTTCTTGAACCAGTGACTGTACAATAGGGATGACACCAGGCCAGGTTGGACGGGTTTTTTTAATCAAAAATATACCCTGCCTGAAAATTAAACCTTAAACTCGCCCGAAACTCGACGGGTTTACAAACCGACATGGCCAAATGCTCAACTTCGAGTTTGGGCGGATTTTGAGTTTGCAACGAACGGGTCGGATTTCCGGGTTTACCCTTTTATAAACATACTTTTGGCTCATCCAATTACAAAATATTCATAATACTCTACAATGTATTCAAACCTTAAGCAATTGAAAATGAAAAAATTACAATTTTTCTAATAGAATGATAAAATAATCTAGAAGTATAACTTGAGAGAAAATGTATTGATCAATTGGGAATTAAGATTGGGTTTATAGAAATTGTATTGGTTTTAGAACATGTGCAGACAGGTTCGGATTAGGGTGCAGGGCGAGTCAACCTGCGGGTTTGGAACATGAAAATTTTGCAAACCAGTTTAAACCCGTTCGAACGAGTTAGGACGAGTATTTTATATGAAAAACCCCTAAATTTTTGGGGGATCAGATGTGTTTTGTTTTATTGCCCCCAATTTAAATAATTTTGAAAATACATGGATTAAAAAATAAGAGACTTCTCAAAACAACTGGGGATGAACCCTTCATAATTACTAACATACCCAACCCTCAACCCCCCACAACCTCAACTTAATTATAATTAAGCCTATACAATTCTCTCTCGATTTCTCTCTCTTTGACAACAAAATGCATCATGGTCATCTCCTCCTCATCTCCTCACTCCTGCATATTCTCATCCCTTTCTTTGCAAGTAAGCAACATAGTATTAATTAACCCTCTTTTAGATTCGTTTCTCATTAATCAATGCATATACCTAATGATTTCTTCCTTCAGATTCTCAGTCATTTCTGGGAGCAAACTACGGCGAGCTCGCCGACAACCTCCCCTCCCCCTCCGCGACCGCCGCCCTCCTCCGGTCCACCACCATCTCCAAGCTCCGTCTCTACAATGCAAACCCCGCCATCATCCAATCCCTCGCCGGCGCCGGCATCTCCCTCGTCGTCTCCACCTCCAACGCCGACATCATCCCCCTCGCCGCCTCCCCGTCCTTCGCCTCTCAATGGATCTCCTCGAACGTCCTTCCCTACATTCCCGGCTCATCCATCTCTGTCATAACCGTCGGCAACGAGGTCCTCAGCTTGGGGGACCCCTCTTTATACTCAAGCATGCTTCCCGCAATGCAGAATCTCCAGGCGGCGCTGCCGGCCGGAACGGGCATCAAGATATCGACCGTGCACTCGATGGCCGTGCTGTCCCAGTCCGATCCGCCATCGTCCGGCGCGCTGCACGCGGACCTGGCGCAGTACATGAGCCCCATACTTCAGTTCCTGTCACAGAACGGGGGGCCGTTCATGATCAACCCGTATCCTTACTTTGCGTACCGGGACGATCCCAGGCCCGAGACGCTGGCCTACTGCCTGTTCCAGCCGAATATCGGCAGGATGGATCCGAACACGCATATTACTTACACAAACATGTTTGATGCCCAGGTAAATCCACCTACCTGCAACAGATCGAATTGTTTCTAAATTCGGCTATATTGTAGGAAATGCCCTGCACTAGTTTGCTACCTATTTTGTTTGACAGGTTGATGCTATAAAGTCCGCGTTGAATTCGGCCGGGTTTGGAAATGTGGAGATAGTCATAGCGGAGACCGGATGGCCTTACAAAGGAGACGCCGACGAGGTCGGGGCTACCATTGAGAACGCGATGGCGTATAATGGGAATTTGGTGAAGCATTTGGAGACGATGGTTGGGACTCCTCTGATGCCTGGAAAGTCCGTGGATACTTACATTTTTGCGCTGTATGATGAGGATTTGAAGCCTGGACCGACGTCTGAGAGGTCGTTTGGGCTGTATCGGACGGATTCGACTATGATCTACAATGCTGGTCTATCTAAGTCTAGCTCTACACAGGTAATTAATTTCATAAAAAAAATAAAAATTGGTTATATATACAAAGAATTAATTTAATATTCTTTTTCGTTTTCGTTTTTTTTTTGCATAAGCAATTCATTGATTTAGGAGGCCATTATAACAAGTAAAAACAAATTGAGGTTGCAGGGTTAATTTGTAAATTTTAGCAGGGTGATGGGAAAGTGATCAATTGATTGGAACTTCTTTAATTTCAAATAATTATAAGGTCTTAGATGATAAATGACAGCCCAACTTAATTATTTAACATTATTATTGACCAGTTCCAAAAACATTATGATTGACCACATAGCTAGTTATGAAAGCAGCGTCAACCTAAATTTTATAATCGTATTATATTTATTTATTTATTTGATTAAAACTTAGACTAAATGCTTCGGGTGTTTAACGAAACTTCATCAAATAATTGTTGTATATTAATTTTGAAAACCTAAATATACAAATTTAGCTCGAATTATATTAATTGAAGGCCAACTTATAAGCTAACTCAAGATCGAAGAGTGGGCAGGAAATGGCACAGAGCCTGGTTTTCCTGTGGCTGGGTTTTCCAAAATCACAAGAATTCTTAAGATGAATAGGAGTTCATCCGAGCAATTTTTTTAGACTTTGAGAAGAGTTGCTTTTTGGAAAGCACGCTACGATTAAAATGTGGTCGCTTTCCTCCACAGGTAAGCCCTCCACCGTCGACGCCGGTACCTACAGTCAATCCAGTACATCCGAAGCTGAGCAATAACTGTCAAACTGGACAAGACTGCTATCCACTTACCTCCTCCAATGGAGCACACAACGTAAATTCGTTGTATCATATCTCAACTCCTCTTACTTTAAATCAACTCGTCAAATCGGTCTTTTGTCAAACCATTGGCTTCTCCTTGAGTCTTTTATTTTATGTATGGCTTCCATTATTGTTGCTAATTTATTAGTGTGAATTGAACCATGTTACGGAATGTTTCTTATATAAGTTTCATTTTCTCCCCCTTAAAACGCGGCTCCGGGAATGAGACGGCGGATGTAAAGCATACACTTGTATCATTTTGTTGTTCGGCAAGAGATTACTTCGTTTATTCTCATCCATGAGGATATTATAAGTGTTGAGTTTGTCTCATATTCTCGATCCCTGGAAATTGAGACGGCTCACAATATGTCTGGAATTACATATTTTTCTCTGTTTACATGAGATGGCTCGAGATAATTTTGAGCCGTCTCAAACGTCTATCGACGAGTCCTTCAAGATTTTGATTTTGGTGAAGATTGGTTTAGGGATTCTATACCTATAAATATAGATTGATTAGGCTATTTTGTTTAGGAGGAAGAAGAGAAGTAGAAGATTTTGTAATTGGTAAGTTGAATAAAAGCAGAAAAATTGGAAGAATTTCTTGTGTTTAGTTGTGTTTTTCATATTATCTTTTTTTCTCAAAAATTCTGTATTTATTTTCTGAATTGTTAGGGACCTAAAAATCCTTCAGGAATGCAAGAAGCACGAGAAAGAGAAATTAGGCCGGCGAGATTAAATTAACTCATCCATCCATAAATAAATAAATAAATGTCCCCTTTGTATGGTTGTTTGTCTTTTATCTCTTTTTGTCCCTTGTTTGTTTTGTTTCTGTCCCTTTCAAGGAAGGTTAAACCACTTCAATTAGTTTCTTAAGCACAGGTTGTCATGCATTAACCATAATTTTTATTCTGGATTATTTCTAAACAATTTGGAGTGGGCTATATGAAGGAGGAGAGTTGATTTTCCTTTCTTTTTAATATCAAATAAATGATTGAGATAATTAAAGAAAAAGAAAATCTTGACAACTGTTATAAATTTAACTCTTATTTTTAACTACTCAAAATTGGGACATACACCAAAAACCATCATATATATTTGATAGTTTTAACGAAAAACCACGCTAAAGTATGAGCATTGTTAGCGAAAAACCATCTTGTTGAGGGTTTTCTATTAACAGAGCATGCATCGGGATGAATTTTCGTTGACGGAAAAACCATAAGATGATTTCTTATAAAAGGATCAACTTGTTTTGCTCTGTCCTTTGGTAAATGGTAGTTTGGTAGCTAGGGAGCAGCAAGGTATTTAGCGAACCAATTCCAAAAGCAAGGTATAATATTTGCTGGTAAAGGACATGACTAAAAGGCCTACCCTTTAACAGCAAGGGACCAACTTTAACATAATCAACGTATTAAGATATCAAATTTTTTTCTGTTTGAGCAATACTTTTTCTACTAGCCTGGTAGGGATACAACTTGGCCTACTATGGGAGCCCGGATACTTCGTGCGGTTCCCCAAGGGACCCTTGAAGTACCGGCCTCCAATAGGAGGCCGGGTATTTCACCTACTAGCCTCAAGGCTGATAGGTTAATATTTAACTTTTTATTTGAGACATTCTATCCGTTTGACAGCAAAAAGAAACTTTTCTAATATCGCCCGTGACATTTTCAATAATTCTTGTTAAGAGGACGCCGTGAGGTTTTGTAAGGGGCATGAAAACTAAGGTTTGTGTATGTGTGTGTGTCTCTGTGTGTGGGGTTGAATAAACTAAGCTAGAGAAGTTGTAGCTTGTCTTCGACTGAGAAAAGCCAGATGTTTACATATGACCGAGTTTTTAAAAAATGAAGTAGAGCGATTGCGCGACCATACATCTGACCAGAATGAGATCGAACAAATAAACAGTTAGGCGGTATTTAACAAACTAAAGCAATAAAATAGCCTTAGCAGATATTCAACCTAGCAAAATACCACCTTGATGAACATATTTAGTCTGTCTCTTTGTTTAAAGAAAAGGAAGAAGGGGGAGACGCCTGACTCAAAATTGCATTAAAAATAAGGCATGTATAATGTCTCAACCATGACATTCATCAAAAGTTGTGTAATTTCGTTTCAGCCAAAGAGGTTACAAAACATGCCAAATGCCAAAGAGGGCATCAGCCTATGATACTGTTCCAGCTTCAATTTGTGTTTTCTTGACACTCCAAAAAAAAAATTTAAATGTCATTGAATATTCAAAGCTTCGGTATGCAACATCCTAGGCATAAGAAGTTGCTCATCTCCTTCAATAAAAGAATTGAGAATTATGTCTGCGCCCGAATCCAAATCTAAAGAAATCAACTCAATCAACCCTACAACAAATGTTAGCAACTAGCCGTCCGTTTATATGCAGGCTTTAATCCAATATTAGCAACTAGCCGTCCGCTTATGTGTAAACTTTTATCCAATATTTGGTACTTGTGCATCTAATATTGTAAGACGGTCTAATTAAAGAGGGTCTAATTAAAGAGGGTAAAGTGCGGGTTTTTCCCAAAAACTCCTCTTTAAACATAATTAAAGGGGGTTTCCTACCATGTAGCCCAAAAACAAAAATTATAAGGCTTTAGCAAAGCTCAAAGCCCAGCCCGTTGCCACTCTAACCTGCTCCCGACAATTACGTTAGATGCCCGTGCTTTTAGTATCATTTCATTCATTAACTGTTAGTTAATTGATTGGTTAGCCCGCAAAACAAAAGAAAGAAGCGAGGGGAGAGAGAGAGAGAGAGAGAGGCCATCATCAGCCGAAAGGCGACGACGAGAGAGAGGGAGAGAGACCGCGAGCTCCTCATCCCCGTCAGCGATACCCTAGATCTCGATGACGTGGCAGCATCCTCGCCGTCCATATCATTCCCCCCGCCCTCGTCCTACCACCTCCACCACGCCACCGGCATCGAGGTGATTAGGGTTTCCTTTCTCTTTCTATTGATTGATTGATTGATTGCTTCCCAGAAATAGATTTTATATGGAATTTCATGCAAATAGCAAGATTTCCTCAAGGTAGCATGTCACTGCTGTGAAAAATCCTTCTTTTTTTTCCAGAAACAAAAAAAAGGTCGAGTTCATTAAAGGACTCAGCATGATTAGGCCTTTTACTATCAGAGTTGTGATCAGCTATGGAATGCAAGGATCCATAAAGGATCTCACAAAGATAATATGGTTGTTTGTCGATTTTTATGCCAATGCTCTAATATGGTGCCAAATTAGGCCGCCCGGCCCATGCCCGCCCAAGCGAGTGAGCGGACAGGTTGAGTTGGTATTGAGACCAACACTAACCCTCTTGGTTAGGGTTTGCAAGCCTTTATATATACAGATGCATAGCCTAGGTTTTTGCCGATCAATATCTCATATAGATCTAGCCACTATAACACAATGGTGTCGTAGACGTCATGGGAGTGAGGGATCGTTCCTTATTCTGTCATGGTAGTTTTATTTACGTTTTCGCATTATTTTATGTTATGATCTCATCTATGAAGCTTTTAATGATTGATTTGTAGTTATAGGTACTTATTCATGCATAGTTAACATTGGTATCAGAGCTACATGCTCATGTTCGTTAGGTTTAGATCCTATGAGTTTATTTGATTAACAATCGAATTTTTAATCGATTGAAACATCGATTGATATTTTATGATTTGTGGTGTAGTTTATCTCAAAATAATTATATCATGAAATACATGATGGGATTGATCTTTGGAGATCCATTGATTTAGTTCATCATATATCATATGTCACGATAGATTAGATATATATTTTTTCATAATAATGTTAAATTAATTTGTTTTTTTTAATGATTTTGGCCATTGGTACAAATTAATGAGATGTTTTGTATTAAAGATTGGATCTTTATGTCTTAATCGTGTAAAATTATTGTGACATACAAAAAAAATTAAATCTCACGTAGCCTGCAGGTTCACCAATCTAAGCCTATTCGACCTTTTTTTTAAAAATATATATATATTAGAAAATCCGAAAAGTGTCTTTTAAAATTTTTGGAAACCCCAATTCTTGAAAATCTCCATTTGATTTAAAATATATTTTTTTAACAAAAGAAATATTTGGCCTTGCCAATTTTTTTATAAAATCCCATAAGTTTTAGAATTAAGGTTAGGGTTTCAATAAAATTACCACCTAGCTAACCACAATCACATATTTTCACAATAGAAATCTTTTACAAAAAATTAAAACATAAAGTCCAAATCTTTGATTTAAAACATCTTCCAATAATTTGTTAAAATGGCCAAAATCATCAAAAGAAGCTAACTAATTTAACATTACTACGACATAATATAGATCTAATCTATCGCGACTTATGATGAATTAAGTCAATCGATCTCCAAAGATCATCGCACCGTGTGTTTCATGATATATTTATTTTGAAATAAGCAATACCATAAAACACACAAAAAAACTCTTTAAATCCGTAAAATATTACGATAAAAGGTTATTGGCCTATGTTTAGATCAATTAAAAATGTGATATTTAATCGCATAATACATCGGATTAAAAAAAGTAACAAACATTAGCGTGTAGCTCTAATACCAAATGTCAATTGTGCCTGAATAGGTACATGAAACTATAGATCTATCGTCTAAGGCCCTCCTAGATGAGATCATAACATATAATACAGAAGCGCATATAAAGTAAACTCAACAGGATAAACAATGATCCTTCACTCATGTCACATAATCTTCTCCTTGGAGCAACAGCGAAGGAGTAACCACAGCACGATTGGTGAGAAACTCCTGCGTATCACTCCGCGACTGGCCTCGATCAGAGAGAGGAAGAAGAAATCGACGGCGTCCTGTTATGGTGGCTTGATCTATATGAGAGATCGAATGGCAAAACCCTAGGCTCTGCATCTGGTATATATAGAGGCTTGCAAATGCTAGCCAACCCGGTTAAGGTCCGTCTCAATACCTACCCGCCCACCCACTTCGGCACGTATGGACCGAGTGGCCCAATGCCAACAGATATGCATATCTGAACCGATAGAACCAAATAGCACACATTTCTTTTTAATGGTATCTAGTATAATTAACAAGATGCTAACAAAATTTGTAACTAGTAAAACACATTAAAAAAATCATGTAGTGCAATATTTGGCCTTGGTGATATAGGATGATGTGCTCAGCTCTGTGTATCGAAGAGCGAAACTGAAGTCTAGTAAACAACATTCTACCCAAATTTTTAGTTTCCATGACTGTGAATGGGATTCTAATGCCACTGGTTGCAGTTCAGGCTGTACAAGTTTTTTTCTTATATGAGACATGTATTATAGCTCTTAGACAAATGAATCATTAGATGTAGGAAGATAACATCAACAAGTATGTGTATGCGTTGTGGTTCCTGTTACAAACACCAACTCTGTAAACGATCGATATGAAGCAGCCGCAAGTAGCCACTGGTATCGTAACATCAAAAGATGATATAGGTGCTAAATCATTATAACATATTGAGTGGGAGTGGCACGACTACATGTGCAGCTGTGCTGCAACCTCAATCTCCAAAACAGACATTAGTAAGCACTTGTATTTTCTTAACTAGGGATTTTCCTTTTTTTTCCCATAGTTGATTTCATGATTACATCTATAAAAATAAAATCAAGTCTTTTAATGAATTCAGTTATGCTACTTTTAACAGGAAGACATTGCCATCATACATACAAACAGCTTAAAGTCTTACACAAACTAAATGATTACAATCTGTAATTGTATAAGATGAGTTTAAACTTTCACAGGCAACATCCAATGTATTTACCATCCAACCATACGCTATATAAGGTAGCAATTGTCTACTCAAAAATTTCCCCCATAATTACATTGTTGTGCAACATGAACATACATTGTTTTTGGGTGCCTAATATCCCTATTTTGATGTCGAATTTATTTATTTTATGTGAAGCATTGATCTTGTCTCGACTTTTTTAATGACAGTAATTTGGTAGTGTAGGAGAAATGCAATGGCCTTGCAAAGAAAAACAAGCAGCTCTATTCTTTATGCTACACCTATGACCTCTCAGGTTCATATTACGAAGAAGCCGGAGAATTACTAAGTTTACCTCAAAATACACAGCAGTTTATAAAGTCATCTTACCAAACATCTGTCTGGGGTAAATGAAGCAGATTCTCTCTAATGAAAAGAAATCAATCAAATAATAACTGAAACTGAACGAAATAGAAACAATTGCCAATATTTCGAGAATGAAAAATACTACTTTCACTGAAGAAGGTACCATTGCTGGCAGAAATATCAACATCACAATGATCTGTCAAACAATGAAAGGGCACATCCAGAGCAAAGGCCAGAAACATTGATGATTGATGCTAGACAATGTTGAATCAAATACAAAATTTCCAGGGACAACTGAAACCCAAGGAATGTCAACAAATAGTCATATTCAGACCACCACAACCCCAAAAATGGTCAAATACGCTATATATTCCAATCATAAAAAGTTACGAGGTGAGTGACGAGAGCACACCACCACTAGTCTTAGCTGTAGTATTGACTACCTCCCAACCTGGCCCTCGAAGGGGAAGAGGGCACCTAATTGCAGCAGCATCTGGCTTGGTCTCAAGATCATCGCCCGCTGACCTCAACACAATCAGGTCGCTGCGATCCATGACTCTCATCAAATCAGCATCGCTAATGTCGGTTTGAGTCAGCTTGTCTTCATCATCCTCTTCATCTCGGAGCAACGCTAACAGTTCCGACTCCTGAATGTTTGAGAAAACACATCAGACAGTCCATAATGATCCAAATTAAATACTAAAATCTTATTTAGTGTAACACAAGTCCGATGTTAATATGGTGTATGGTCGGACATGGTCATGGGATTACATCAAGCTGCATCTTCATATGCCAAAATTGATACATAAGAAAGATACATGTGCATTTAATCTATTTCAAGCCTACAAAATGGCATGCCTTTTTATGCATCCTTCAGAATTAAATTTTTGCACTAAACTCCATTTCTCTTGCCAAATTTTCTATGAAACAAATGGTCAAAAAGATTGGTTGATCTTTTACTATTTATAATGTGACCTCATATTTGATACTTTGCAATTTGTTCCTTTAATCTGATTCACGACTGCTTTGTAATGCATTTGTTCCTTTAATCTGATTCACGATTGCTTTGTAATGCTGACACTAGAACAGCCTAACGAGGCAATCTAACGAGGCAATCGCCAACAAAAATGTGAAATAAGTTGAGGCTTAGTGGCTATTAAACTTTAAACCAACCCAACTAATAAAAAGCCCCACCATTTAAATAAATTCATTTGAATCCAAGTTTTCCACATGTGCAGCACATGCTCACAACCCACGAGAAATAAACAGCAGCAGTGTACATGAGTAAATTAGGAATCACAAAAAGAAAGTACAAGAAATCTGAAGAGCACAGAACACTAAGAATTGGAAAGGTAGTGGTGTAACAGCTTACAATGTGAACCCGCCAAATTACTTGAAAGGCTCGACCAGATTTGCCAGACTATAAACTAAGCAAAAACACTGCACCACCATACTATTCATACTTATGAAGCTAAAAGACAACAAAGGTAATGGAAACCAAAGAATAAAAGAATAATTTGGCGCTTCTCTAGGTATTCTTGTACCGCCTTTTTAAAATATCTTTGATCTTATAAAAGATGACGGACCCAAGTTAAACCAGTTTATTCACTCGCTAAATTCCCTATATTAGTGCCTCCTTTAAGCTATCAATGGAACATTTTACAATATGTTTAGAATCCAGCATACTACAAAAAATTTACTTGAAATTTCATTCCGGAAACATGACTTTACCAAATAGTAATAAGAGATAATGGAAGAAGCCACAACTGACTAATGACTGACCTCTAATGTATTAGGTTTCACCCTATCTTGTTGGAACCGTCCTGTAGCAATAACCACATGCTCTAATTTGAGCTTCCCAAATGCTCGCTTGATGATCCGCCCCTATTGCAAAATTTAAATAATGATAAAATTAATAATAAGAGCAATTATCAAGTTACAAGATTTCTAAGGTAAAAAAAATTGATTACTATCAGCATAACCTAACTTATATACATCATACCTCTACTGAATGAGCTGTCGCAAGCCTATATACATGTACTGGCCGTGTTTGCCCAATCCTGTGGCATCGATCCATTGCTTGCAAGTCCATTTGAGGATTCTGGATTCCTTTTTTAAGTCAGTTTCTAAGTTCAATGCATATCTTTAATGAGATGTTGGAAGTAGGAAAATTACCCAATCACTGTCATAAAGAATACAAGTATCTGCGGCAGCAAGGTTAATGCCCAGCCCACCAGCACGAGTACTGAGAAGGAATATTCTAAGATCGCTCTTCACGTCATTGAATTCCTCGATCTGTTACAAACAAGAACAAAAATGACAAATGCACAACTGGATAGAAAATTTAACCAACGTTTCCCAATATTGAATCAAACAGATATGATCTAGAATCTCAAAAGTATTGCATCAATACTATTCGCAGCACCTTTTATAATATTGAATCAAACAGATATGATCTAGAATCTCAAAAGTATTGCATCAATACTATTCGCAGCACCTTTTACACTAAAAATTACGCACAGAGGGTGCTAAGACCCCAATATTAGCAAGAAAACGCCTATTACACCAGCAGAAGCACTGCTGTAGTGTATCCCTGTTCAGCAACAACAAAGCCTTTTTTCATACCTTTTGAAATCATACTAGAATCTTTTTCTTTTTCATTCCAAGGTGTTACAGAGATATTTCTTTCATTTAAGATCCATCACTCCTAAAGGCACACTTATGAGCATCCACTGCACATCTCTATGCCCCAATGAAATACTTAGGTCTAATAAATCATTTCCCGCAGCCAAAAATTATAAATATAAGTGTCACACTGCTTACATTGACCATAATCCCCCCTCCCCCTCCAAAAAAATAAAAAAGATTAGGGGGCAACACGAGTATACCATTCATGGCTCGAAGAGTTTAGAACAGTATCTAATTATCGTATAAATATTGCAAAGAATAACATAAAATCAAGCAGACAAAAGAATTAACCCAGGTATGAATTGAGATACGAAATAAATCTGCCAGCCCTAACCTGCCTCTTCCTTTCATCAAGTTTAACACTACCATCGATTCTGCACAACTCAAGACCTTTCTCGCCAAAGCAATATTCAATTAGGTCCAAGACTTTAGTCCACTGGGAGAAAATGAGAACCTAAAAAGCCCAAAGTGTTATTGTTTAATAACATTCATTAATGCACATAACATAAGTTAGATGGGCATACCTTGTGCTTCCTTGCAACTAGCAAACCTACCAGTCTGTCTAGCAACTGAAATTTTCCGCACTGTTCAACCAATTGTTCGACAGGAGGGTATAAATCTGTGGATTCGAATAACTGATGTTTTAAAAAAATCCTAAGTAAAACAGAAAAGGACATCATAAATGACATCAAAGCACATACACGATCCTCCAAATTGAGACTCTAAGAGATCAGGATGGCTGCAGTTCTTTCTTAGTTGAATGAATAAATTATTCAACTTTCCTTTCATGCCTTTTCTGGGGCCTGTCTCATAAATCAAACATTAGAAACAAATCAATAAAGTGCACAAATCACAGTATGACAACCAAACATGGTGATTCCTTTTCCTGAAACAATCTACTAAATTTAGAACAGCCTAGTGTTGAAAAAAAATCATTACCTGGTGAATTCTCTTCTAGATAGTCCTCAAGAGTTTTATTGACTAAATGATGCTGGATGTTCTTCTGATGATCAGTCATGCTTGCATACAGAATTATCTCTTTCTTTCTAGGAAGATTCTGCTCCACATCTACCTTCATGCGTCGTAAGAGAAATGGTCGAAGAATTGAATGAAGCTTTGTCACCACCTGAAGGAGGAGGAGAATGATCATATCAAATTGTTAAAACATTGGCCATGTTAATTCACATATGCCGAATGATATACCTGAACCCTTCTATTTTCTTCAGTATCTTCCTGTGGAGAGTCAGTGTTGCACCTTCCTGACAGATCAAACCTGAAAGTGAAAAGTTGGCTATCAGTACCTAAATCTAGAATTAGAAGAATGAAAAATGAAAGAAACACATGAAGCACGATACATATCAACATTTAAAAATTCCTCACTAGCTGCATATTGCATGCACAAGGTTCCAGAAAGGTCCAGATAAAGAACACAAACTATTACAAGATAAAGGTAGAAAACGATAATTGGATATCATGACCTAAAGAAAAACTTAATTTAATCATAAGTACTGCTGACACAAGATCTGAAATTTCTCTGTTAATTTTATCACATAATCTAAGAATTTTCAAAAATGACACAAAAAGAGAACTATGCCCATACAACCAACCACTATGAGACCCCAATAACAGGTCTGATCTTCCTAACAGTTTCCAAGTGATTAGCGAAAAATACCTAACCTGCCAACCCGGTAGATTCCACGTAGACATACTATCAGGTTGGTGATTGAGTAAAGAGATGACCTTTGGGGCTTGCAGCACCCAGGTATACCCAATCAACAACTCTGTACCCAAGGTAGATCTTACCGAGTTGGGCAGAAAACTATTGCTCTAATATAAACTAAGGCCATGTTGGGCAATGGAGTTGAGTTTAGATAACCAGAGTTTCATAAAGTTATCTAAACTTAACACCGAAATCCTAACTATGTCATGTTTAGGTCTCATTTTGGAGTTTAAGAAACTCCGGTTACCTAAACTCCAAAGTAGAGATAACCGGAGTTTACTAAACTCCAATCCAACTAGAGTTTTCTGAACTCCAAAAAAGTGAGAAGAAAACAAACATTAAAGCTAAAATTTAAAGTGGAGGTAGGACCTTCCAAACTAGAGTTTGCATCCCCTCTACCTTTGCTTTAAAAAAAGTCCGGTTATCCTAACTCTAAACCCAAACAGGGCCTAAAAGGTTCCATGGAATATATTGCTCACAAGCAAAATTCACGGATGGTTTTGACCATCTAAAATGCCCTCTTTACCCAAATAATAAAATCATGCCAATAATAAAAAGTTATTTTTACACATGGTGCTACTGAAATCCAACAGAAAGACACCGGAAGTCTTTTACCTGATGCAACTTCTATATTAATCACACAAGATATAACTTTCTCTTTTTCCCGTTCTCCTCATATGAGGTTCAAGTTATATTATATATGCATTAATAGAGAAGTCAATGAATAGAAGCATAATACAAATTGACACAAAAAATAAATATTCCTTCAAACAAGAAAAGAGCATTCTTCTTAAGTTTAAATTCAAGTCAGCAACACACTTACCAAGATTCAAACTCGGTATGGGAGGAGAAAATGTCGGGTAGAATGAAGTTCAACAGCGACCAAAGCTCAGACAAATTGTTCTGCAGTGGTGTGCCGGTTAAAAGAAGCTTGTTTTCCATTGGCAAGCGTCTTAATTCTCTCAATAAAAGGCAGTTCTTATTTTTCAATCGATGCCCCTGTATAAAAAAGCAAGGAGACATGAGAATCATGCAACAATAGGGGCGAAAGATAAAAGGGAATGAAATTACAAGATAAAGGTTTCATTACCTCGTCTACAACAACATACTTCCATTTATAGAGAGATAAAGCTCTTGCGTCCGTCCTTGCAACCTCATAAGAAGTAATAATGAGAGGAAAGTTAGGCCCAATGCTTTTAGGCGTGAGCTTTCTCCGTATCTCCGTCCTTTCTAACTTGGATCCATGATATATGAGTGCATTCATTGAGGGAACAAACCTAATATAGAGATCCCAAAGGTTAGTCAATCCTGGTTGCTTTGTGATTTTGCATGCAAAGGTTAAGTAAATAGTTTTACCTTTGGACCTCATTAACCCAATTGGATAAGGTAGAAAGTGGAGCTATAATCAGATACGGCCCCTCCAGACCCTTTCCTTTGAGATGAGCAAGAAAGCCAATAGTCTGGACTGTTTTGCCAAGGCCCATTTGATCTGCAAGTATCCCGTTGAGTCCATTTTGCCACAGTGATATTAGCCATTTGACACCTTTGATCTGATAACTCTTCAGCTTTCCACCAGTCAGCAGGGGCACAAGTTCAGCCTGCTCTTTAGCGGACCTTTCTTCTTCAGTGAGGCAGACATCTTCAGGGGCGATAGCTTCATGAGATCTTGTTAGCATGGTTGCTACTGCAGTCTTCGCTTTTCTCTATACAAAGCACGTGGAGGTTCAATTTATTTCTCTTTAATATGAAAAAGGCCAACATTGACCTTAGCCAATCTGAAGAGTTCAACTTAAAGCAACTTGAGCAGAAGCTGAAGTGTATAACTATAGAACTAGAAAACCAACAATGTGTAAAGTATGAATCATACAAAATGCATCATTCTATTACAACAATCAACAACAACTCTTCCCAAAGTTACCAATGCTGACAGATTTTTTATTTCGTCGTCAATGTTGTCTATTAAGGTATACTTGGGAACTAAGATTCGACAATAGTGCATAAATCTGCTACTGGTTTATTCTCTTTGCTCAAAACAGCCCATAAACAAGTTGAAATACATACTTACCATTTTGCATACAGCCCGTATAATGGGGACGAAGAATGCTTCTACAAAATCCCATTAAATTTAGTAAGGGAGTTCCAGTTGTCTAAGTGACATTAATGTAAGTCGTGCATCACTATGATCATGTAATAGCCTATATGTGGGATATGACGCTATGGCGAACGGAGAAAGAAACACTCACGGTGTTGTACTGCGTAGCATTCTTAATGGCCTTCCTCTTTCGACCCATCTTCCTTTTAGACTTATCTTCTTCTTCTTCTTCTTCTACTTGTTCTTCTACTTCAGCCTTGACCTCTGCGGTATCATGCTAAAACCAAAACACAGTCAACTTAATAAAAAAACAGCAAACTATCAAATTCTTCATTAAAAACAAAAATGAACAAAAATATATATACCGCGGTGATGTCGTCCATTTTCTCGAGAAGGAACTCAGAGTAGAGCTGTGTTTGAGTAAGCAATTCGTCCAGTTTGTTGAACTTGAAGTTGGGATCCAACTTGACCTCAGCTTGCTCCTCGGCTCGGGCCTCCAACAACTCCTCCTCCTCTTTGGCCATGGCCTCCGAAATCAGCGAGGTGTCGCCGTTCTTGGCTTCGAACTCGAGAGGCAGATCGCCGCCGTCATGGGCACCCATCTCCAGATCGCCGTTCATTTCCTGCTTCGTCTCCTCGTTTGAGGGATCCTAACATCATCAAAAACGTAAACCCTAAGTCAAAAGGGGAAATTTTGGGGGAAATGGAAACCCTAGAGCAAAAATTGGAAACCTCAACATTAAAAAAAATTACAAAATGTATTTGCAAATTGAACCTCTTCTTCTAGAACCGATGTAGGAGAATCGACGCTCTCGTCGATCTTTGCTGCATCCTCTCCCTCTTTCTCCATTTTTTCCCCCTTAAATCGAAGAAAATACAAATAAAATCAAGAGAAAGAGTAGATTTTACATATAAAGTTTGAATCTTTATTTTTAAAAAATCATCAAAATACCTGAAGGTTTCAATTTTATAAAAATAAGTAGCGATTTTTGAGAGGGAGAGCCAGAGATGGGAGTTCAGACGAAGAGACGTTGCTGCAGTTTTGGGAAATTTTGATGATAAATAAATTATAAATTATAGACCCCATGACTGCTCGAGCGGGAATATTTGGTACATTGAAGCTTGGACTTGTGGTTATTTACAGGTGTGCCCAATTGAGGAGGGTAGAAATGCAGTTTTAGGGTTAGGGGTAATTCCGTAAGCTGAGTGGTGAGAAGAGTAATATCGTAATTTCCTGGTCGTAATTCAAATTCACTCTGTAACAGTGTTCTATTTGAAAAGATGGAATTTTATGTCATGCATGCAAAAATACACTCTTCCTTATTTTTTCCGCCGATCGGCACCAACCATCTTCATCGTAGAATCACATGAAATTTGGTGTACCCACATCTTAGACGAATGGTAGGTTCCGATCGTCGGAAAAAATGAGGGAGAATATATTTTTTCGACGTAATAGGAGGAAATTCCTTCCTATAACCTCTATTTCTTAATTATTATCAACTATCAATAATAATCTCCCCTTTATTTTCAAAAATGCAAGATATTTATGTCGAGACCTTAGAATTATTATTTTTACAGAGGAACCCCTCCATCATTTTATTTGACGACAATCATCTACCATCTTAATTTTCATCGTCACAAATTTGGACACTCCAAATCTCATATGATTCTAACATCGATTTCGTCGTTGATTTAGTAGATGCAAAAGTAACGGTATTCCGATAATATCACAAATCAATGGTGAAATGTTGCTAGATACACAATAATTTTGATATATCCATATATTAGATGACGAAGATGGAGATATTGGAGGACGATCGTCCAAAAAAGGAGAGGAGGGTTGATTTTTTATGACGCCGCCATCTAAGGAAATTTCCTTTTATACCGTCTGGGATTCCATTTTCTCTTTTTAAAAGGTGCAAATCATTAACGTATACAATTTACCGCATGTGTGGCACATGCGGTATTCTTTCCATTAGGATTTCCATATCTTTATCTATTTATCGTATCTTATACACATACCACACTCACAACACTCGTGTATTTTGCCAAATACAGCCCTCACCTGCATGCCAGTTATTACAATGCAAATATTAAAATAATGGTTTCTTTTACGGCTACATACTTCGCTAATTACTAAAAAACTCTTTCATACTTTGTATTTACTTTTTTTTTAAAATACATACATTTAGATTGCACTAAAAAACTACTGGCTAACTTTCCATCCAAATTTAACGTCCCGATGGTGAGCTGGAGTTTAAGCTCGAGCTCGAGCTTGAGTTGCTCTCTTACTTTCTAGGAATTTAAGAGGTCTTTCTCAACAAAAAAAAAACCACATTCTCTTTCAGTTGAAGGTTAGGATTTAAGAAAATTAAAAAATCGCTTGCCTACGAACTCGAAGCTTGTAATTGAAAAGGCAACGGCCTCAACAAGCTCATTACCAGAGAAGGTTGGGTAAGACGAGCCGGTTTTCATGACTGATTTGAGAGATATTTGATCGAAACCTTAACCCTAAAACAAATTTGTGGAAAAAATTGGTAATTTCGGGAGAAGTAAAGGGGCTGGTAGTTTTTAAAACCCTAATTCAATACTCACTGTTAGTCTCCTAACAGAGTAATGAAAGATACTAAAAATTTTCCCTTTTTAGCTTCATAGGTGGCTGATCAGTCGAAAATACTGCATTTTTAAACCGGCAATTTCCCTATCATTTGCACTCATCTAGAAGTGTTCGGTATTCATATTGCACATATTAGCAAAATATCTCTGAAATACCAGATTGCATGTGTTAGACTTTAAAACCGGCACTTTTAGGGAAATTGACTGTGTTTCATGGTATCGCATCATTCTTGTATTGCGCAACTCTTGTCTTGGGGTCTAATGCAGGAAATTCCAGAAGCAGAGCCCAAATTGAGAAAAGAACTGATAAAAGATACGCCAACTCAAAGGCTAAAAATCTGGTAGCAATACAGAAGGCCAAACAAAATTCAAATGATCATAACAAGGCCCATATGTCAGCCCAAGTCCACAGAAGAAAACTCAAGCCCTAAGGCCACTAAAGGACCGCGGATCCGCGGCCCAAACCCCCTTGGTGCCGCGGATCCGCGGTGAGATGATGAGATCTTTGGTCCAGATTTTGTACACGTGTCCTCTCTAACGGCCAAAGCTTCCAGAAGCTCCACGTGGCGCATCTAGAAGGCTCGGCTTAACAAACTATTTCTAGAAGGATCTTTTAACAAACTTTTGGAGGGAAATTCAAATCTTGTGCTAACTAACTTGTGGAGGGAAAATTCAAATTTCAATCCTAGATCTAGAATTTTGAGGTCTATATAAGAAAGCCTAGATCTAGGGTGAAGGTTGTTCAAGAATCACCATTATTTTCTACCCATAAGTTGAGTGACACAACTTGTGCCTCAAATCCTAACCCCAATTCCAATTCAACCTCAAGATCAAGATCCCGAGAGCAATTCAAGCAAGAAAACCTTCAACCTTTAGAAGCGACGCCGGATTTCAACGGAGCAAGAGATCCACGCCGATCCGCGACTCAAGGAGTTGAGCGAAGCCGAAATCGACGATCTAGTTCCTTCCTTTTGTAAATTCAAGAGAGTTGTAACGAAATTTGTCGATAAATAAAGGTGAATTTTCTATATTCTTGCTTATCTTTTAATTCAAGCATAATGATTAGATCTCAATTTGTGATTGTGTTTGTGATCATGATGTTTGAGTAAACTCCGCTCGTGTAGGAGTTGTGACGATCTTTAGATGATGATGATTTAGATATTTTTACAATTCTTAAATCCTATAATGTTTGGAAATTCTAGTGAATCAAATGATTAATGACCTAGTTTCGAGATGATGCTTTCTTGATCGTGTTCACTCGAAACTAGGGAACAACTATTGACCATTTGATTAACTAGAAGCTAGAATTTGAATGCGATCCATCGAAAGGACAAAGGATGAGTTGCGAAATCCCTAATTTCCTCGCAAGATCCTTAAACCTCGATGAATTTGCATCGATCTAGTATCAATTCGTTAATGGATAAGAATGAGTAATCATTAGATCTCATCACATCTATAGATTCGATCTACTCCTACGAGCCATACTTCTAATCTTGATTGTTGGTTGGAAATTATCACACATCTCAATTCTTGTTTTTAATGTTTCTTTTAGATCTAGATTTTCTTATTCTTGATCTTCAATTACAAATCATGAATTGTTTTATTTTCTTTGCCTTAAATTTTCAACTCATCTAATTCGGAAATTGAACGGATCTCACTTTCCCTGTGGACGATCCGCACTTACTAACACGCTACATCCGACACCGTTATTGATTGCGGTCAAAATATTTTTGGTTGTGATTTCTAAATTCTATTCATTTTCTTAAACATACACAACAAGAATTCGTATAATCAAAATGGCGCCGTTGCCGGGAATCGTGTGCTAATTTGTTCAATTTTTTTGAAATTTGAGTTGAAAAGTTTATTCCATCAATATTTTTTTTAGATCAAAACTCGCGCAAAACATTAAACGAGTTGTTGTGGTTAATTGCAAGGAAATCTGGAGCTTGCTGTGAAATTGGAAAATTATTTGGAGAATTCCAGAGAGCTAAGGAAGTGTTCAGGAGTGCTCTGGTGAATTTTTGTGCAGAGAGGAGCTTGAGGCGCGGCGGAACCGCGGCATTAGGAGCTAATTGCGGCGGAATCGCGGCAGTTCAAGGGCTTCTCTGTAAAATTTTTCTCAGGTAACCTCTATCTTTCTTATCTCCTTCCTAAATCTGCTCCAATTAACAATTTGTTGCAGGCTTCTTTGCAAAAATCGCAGCGCCGTAAAAAGCAAAATAAATTGTGCTTGTTTTTGATTTTGTGGTTGTTTGCATAATTAATACGAACATTAAGGGGCACGGCCAAATCCAAATTAGGTGGGGAGTTCATTACCCTTGCTAGGCCCCAAAAATCACAAACCTGCATTCGCATTATCCTCATTAACTAAAAAATATCTAGAGATGACTCTAAGGACCGTCGCGCTCACTTAGGACAGAAGAAAGCCGTGGGTAATTCATTGCTTATTCGCGTTTCTTTTTGTGGTGTCTAAGGCAAGTGTGTCGAAGGCTAGTGGTTACTTAATTAGGCCCACTACTTACGTAGTGGAGAACCTCCCACTTACCTGGCACTTACCTGGCCACAGGAGAAACAAAGAGGCAGTGGAGGATTTTATCCCGCGACTTGTCTTTTGGAAGTTAGGAGCGGTCTAGAGCTTTGACCTAGGTGACCATAGATTTTAGGGTTGCTTGTTGCATTTGTTGTGATCGCATCATATTTTCAAAATCCGTATCATTTTTCAAAACAAACACCGCATTCATTCATTCATTCCCCTAATTATAAATCATGCTGCCACTTGTACTAACCCCTTTTAGTGCAAGATAGGCTGGACACGGGATTCTAGTGCCCGACTTGTCCGCGTCCCCTCGATCGACTCCGAAGTCGGTATTTCTCCATTTACCTTTCTTTTACCCACCACCACACCCACACCGATGGATCCATCTCCATCGAACTTCTTTACCGCCGCTCTGCTGCCGTCCGTTGGTGCGTAGAATCCTCCCCGCATCTCTCTCCAAGAGAGGTGCTATCCTTTGCGAGGTCCTCTCTCGACCTGCTTATCCATTCCACCAGCCAACGGGGATAACTTTGAGATTAAGCCCCAGTACATCAACCTTCTACCCAAATTCCACGGTCTCGAGACTGAAGACGCGTATGTTTTTATCACCAAATTTGAAAACGTATGCGCAATGATGGGTACATCACAACTTTCTGTGGATGCCATGCGTCTACGACTTCTTCCATTTACCTTGTGCGATATAGCCGAGAAGTGGCTGTATAACACCACCGCACATTCCATCACGAATTGGGAAGAATTCGTTGCGGCATTCCTTAAGAAATTCTACCCTATGCAAAAGACAGCTCGAATCCGTAGCGAACTATATCAATTCTCCCAGCTTCCGGCTGAACCATTCTCAAAATGCTTTGAACGATTCAAGGATCTTTTGGTTCAATGCCCACATCACGGCATCCCGAGATGGGATCTTTGCCGAATCATATATGAGGGCAGTAACCCTACCACTAAACAAAACCTTGAAAACATGTGTCAAGGCACCTTATGACCAAGGATGATGGGGAAGCATGGAAATTTTTAGAAGAGTTTGCTGAAAAGTCCTTACAGTGGGAGACTGGAACCCAGCCATCGAGTAGGGGTGGCGTACACCAAATAGACGTGTCCATAGGTGTTCGAGCTGAGATGGCAGCAATGCAAAAGAAGCTCGACGCTATGGAACACAAATTCTTAGCGGCCTCCCTAAACCCAATGTCGCTCCCCAAAACTGTTTGTGGGTGCTGTTCTGATCCGTCTCACTTAACGGAAGAATGTCCATTAAACTCCCCGTTTCAAGGTCACGAGCATACCAATGCCGTATTTCAAAGACCTAGAAACGATCCATATTCTTCCACTTACAATCAGGGTTGGAGGAATCACCCGAATTTTGCTTGGAACCAATCCCAAAACACGGTTCCAAACCCGAATTAATTCCAAAGGGTCCTTCCTCCACAACAACAACCATTTCAACTCACCCAGTACCCTTACCAGTCACAAAATTTCCAAAACCAGGTCAACCCTCCTGCACCGTCAAATCCTATGCAGTCGACCTGTTCTGACGAGTTCTCTCAATTCGCTCAAACCATGAAATCACTCGTGTCAAATTTCATGGAAGTGTCGGCCGAGGTTAAGTCTTCCGTTGGTGAGATAAAGAAAAACTCAGCATCCCAAGCTGAGAGTATCAGAACGATGGAAGCTGAGATTGCACGACTTAAGGCCGAAATGAGTGCGAGAGAAAAAGGGAAACTTCCGTCTCAACCCCTACCGAATCCTGGGCATTACAATGTAAATGCCGTCACAACGTTGAGATCAGGAAGAGTGCTGAATAACCATGTTGGGGAAGAAGTTGATGATATTGATGATCCTATCAACACCCCGTCTGAGACCTTTCCTCACACACACACTTCTACGTCTGATTCTTGTTCTCCTACCCCACCGCCTTCTCGCGAGCCTATTCTCCATTTCCCTCTAGGCTCGACACCTCAGCCCACCTCTTCTAGCTCTCCACAGATGATCCCCACTCCTCTTTCGGGATCACGTCTACCTCCTCTTCCTTCTCCTATGATGGACCCAGCGCTCATTGCTAAAGCACCTTACCCGAACCGGTTAAGGGCTAACAAATCGAGTCCACATATAGAGAAAATTATGGAAATGTTCAAGCAGGTTAACATCAACATCCCTCTTCTAGATGCGATTCAACAAGTCCCCGCTTATGCGAAAATTCTTAAGGACTTGTGCACTAGGAAGAGGAAGACTCAAGTGCCGAAGAAGGTCTTCATGTCCAACAACATTAGCACTGCTTTTATCCCTCAGCTACCAAAGAAACGTAAGGACCCAGGATGTCCTACGATATCGATTTCTATTAGGGGTAAAAACATCAATCGTGCTCTTTTAGACCTTGGCGCAAGTGTTAACCTACTTCCATACTCTGTCTATGAGCAGCTAGGGATTGGAGAGTTGAAACCTGCTCACTGCACTCTCCAAATGGCAGACCGTTCAATCACCAAACCTCGAGGTGAACTAGAGGATGTGTTGATAAAAGTCGGGGAATTTGTATTTCCTGTAGACTTCATTGTTCTCGATACACAACCTATAGCGAACCTCCGGAGCCAAATTTCGGTGATTTTGGGTCGACCTTTCCTTGCCACTTCCAATGCTGTCATTAACTGTAGAAATGGTTCAATGGACTTATCATTTGGAAATATGACCATTGAACTAAATATCTACAAAATTGAATGTCAGCCATCAGAACCCTCTGCTCATATCCTTGATGTGTGCTCTGTCCATGAGATTGCTCCCGAAAGTTGCGGAGTTGAGGAACTTTGCTTTACAGATCTCGACGACACTACCACATCACTGTTTGACCTGACACATGATCTTAATGAGGACACCATTTCCACGCTTGAGTCTGCCACTCCTGACTCATCACCATCCGAGTCTGTATCTTTTACAGGCTGTGAGCTACTTTGTGACTCCGAAAATCACTCGATGATCCCACCTTCTATTATTTCTCCGCCAGCATTAGATCTCAAAATTTTACCTTCTCATCTTAAATATGCATATTTAGGTGAGAATGAGTCTTTACCGGTTATCATTTCCGCTTCTCTAGCATCCGAGCAAGAGAATGCACTCTTATCGGTATTGAGATCTAATAGGGAGGCGTTTGGTTGGACCATGATGGACATCAAAGGGATTGGTCCCTTGATTGTAGAACATCATATACATGTGATGGATGATGCCAGACCAACCCGAGAACCACAGAGACGGTTGAACCCCGTCATGAAGGAAGCGGTGATGAAAGAGATCGTCAAATGCCTTGATAGTGGTATCATATACCCAATCTCCGATAGCCAATGGGTGAGTCCAATACATGTCGTCCCTAAGAAATCTAGCATCACTATTATTACCAATGAGGCAAATGAGTTGATTCAGACACGCGCCCAAACTTGGTGGCGTGTATGTATTGATTACCGAAAACTCAATGCCGCCACGAGGAAAGACCACTTTCCTCTACCTTTCATTGATCAGATGTTGGAATGCTTAGCTGGACGTGCGTATTATTGCTTTATGAACGGATACTCTGGCTATAATCAGGTCCCCATAGCTAAAAAGGATCAAGATAAAACCACCTTTACTTGTCCTTTTGGTACCTTTGCTTATAGACGCATGCCCTTTGGGTTATGCAATGCTCCCGCTACCTTTCAGCGGTGTATGATGGGGACATTCTCTGACATGGTAGAGAATTTTCTGGAGATCTTTATGGACGATTTCTCGATTTTCGGAGACTCTTTTTCCGACTGCCTAACGAATCTTGACGCAGTTCTTACTCGTTGCAAAGAGAAGAACTTAACCTTGAACTGGGAAAAATGCCACTTCATGGTCCAAGAGGGAATTGTGCTTGGACATGTTATTTCACGGAAAGGCATTGAGGTTGACAGAGCTAAGATAGATGTCATTCAAAACCTTCCTCATCCCAAAAGCGTCAAGGACATTCGATCATTTCTTGGCCATGCGGTCTTTTATAGGAGATTCATTAAGGATTTTAGCAAAATTGCTAGACCCTTAACTCTTCTCTTGGCCAAGGATACGACCTTCCACTTTGACTCGGATTGTGAGGCAGCTTTCGACTCACTCAAACACTCCCTCACTACAGCCCCCGTTCTATCGTCTCCAAATTGGGACTACCTCTTTGAGCTGATGTGTGATGCATCCGACTTTGCAGTAGGTGCAGTCTTAGGACAGCACATTGATAAGATGCCACACGTGATCTATTATGCGAGTAAGACCCTGAATGATGCGCAAATTAATTATACAACTACTGAAAAAGAGCTTTTGGCAGTTGTATTTGCATTGGAAAAATTCAGGCCTTACTTGATTGGCTCACCTATAGTTGTGTACACTGACCATTCCGCCCTAAAACATCTTCTGGCGAAGAAAGATGCAAAAGGTCGGCTAATAGGTTGGATCCTTCTGTTACAAGAATTTGATCTTGTTATCAAAGATAAGAAAGGATGTGAAAACGTAGTAGCCGACCATCTTTTACGCATCTCTTCTTCCCCCGTGACCATGCCGATCAATGATTCATTTCCAGATGAATAACTCTTGAGCATATCCAATGAACCTTGGTTCAGGGATATTGTGAACTATCTTGTCACGGGACTTATACCCAGCGATTGGTCAAAACAGGACAAACACCGTTTTCTATCCCAAGTAAAACACTTTTACTGGGATGATCCATATCTGTTTAAGTATTGTCCTGATCAGATCATTCGCCGGTGTGTCCCGAATGAGGAGTTCAAGAGTGTTCTATCTTTTAATCATGATCAGGCCTGTGGGGGTCACTTCGGTCCTAAAAAGACGGCGGAGAAGGTTTTGCAATGTGGATTTTATTGGCCGACCTTATTCAAGGACGCATTTGAGTATTGCAAAACCTGTACATAATGTCAGTACACGGGTAGAATTTCCCGGAGAAATGAAATGCCTCAGCAACCCATTTTGGTTGTTGAAATTTTCGATGTTTGGGGCATTGATTTTATGGGTCCCTTTCCCAACTCCTTTGGGAATTTGTACATACTGCTGGCGGTTGATTACGTCTCGAAGTGGGTTGAAGCCATTCCATGTCGCACTAATGATAAGAAGGTTGTCATTAAGTTCTTAAAAGAAAACATCTTTTCGCGATTTGGACACCCACGGGCCATCATTAGCGATAACGGGACACATTTCTGCAACAAGTCTTTCGAGACTCTGATGCAGAAATACGGAATCAACCACCGACTTTCTACACCCTATCATCCCCAAACGAGCGGGCAGGCTGAGATTTCGAATAGACAGATCAAACAAATCCTGGAGAAGACTGTTGCTAAGAATAGAAAAGATTGGTCGACCAAACTGACGGATGCTCTTTGGGCATTCAGAACTGCATTTAAAACCGACCTAAGGATGTCTCCATATAGGATAGTGTTTGGGAAGGCATGCCACTTACCTGTCGAGATTGAGCATAAAGCATTGTGGGCTATTAAGGAAATCAACTTTGACTTAAACCTAGCCTGCAACTTTCGGAAGCTGCAACTAAATGAGCTAAGCGAACTCCGCGATGAAGCTTATGATAACGCTGTAATCGTAAAGAATAGGACCAAGGTTTTTCACGATAAAAACATTTTGAGGAAAACATTTTCACCTGGTCAACAAGTCCTTCTTTATGATTCATGACTACACCTTCACGCGGGTAAGCTTCGATCTCGATGGAAGGGACCTTTTGTTGTGCAGTCTGTATACCCGCACGGGGCAGTAGAGGTAGAAAATGTTAAAAACGGCACATTTTTCAAAGTGAATGGACATAGACTAAAGTCGTATTTTTCCACTGACCCCACGGAGGAGCTCCTATTCTTACAGGAGCCAGTTTATCTTGATTAAATTCCTCCGTCTCACCTCCATGTCCTGTATATTACTGCATCATCTTTTTGAATGGAGGTGAGTGAAAAGAATAAGTTTGGGGGAGAATCTTCACTTATATATTTTGCCCCTGCTAATAAATTCCTCCCAGGCTTACAGGTTTTGTAGATATAGCGGTTGGCAACAGTAAGGACACTGTTGAAAACAAGTTTGGGGGAGGTTTGTGCTTAGTTTTGCATCATGTGCATATCATTTGCATAAGCACAAAACATTTCTTTAAAAAAAAACCATAAAAATTTAAAAAATTTCAAAACCCATAAAATTTTTATGTAAAAATTTTTTGTAAATAATTTTTCAAAACCCATAAAAACCTATAAAAATTCAAAAATTTTCAAAACTCATAAAAATTTAAAAATTTTCAAAATATAAAAATATTTAATATTTATGATAATAAAAGATTAGATAGTGAACAATTACATCCATGAGATTAGAAAAATTTAAGAAAACCAAAAAAATTAGAAGTTTCCTTATACGAACTAGTAATAAGTAGTTATGAGCCGTTGTCCCAAGGGTTAGTAAGATGGAGGAAGTCACTAATCTGAAGATAAAAATAAGTCTGAAAAATAGTTTCTATTCTGGAAAGCCAAACATTTTGAACGTTGATACCCTGCTATTCCCACTTACACACGTCTTAAAGCCCGGGATAGTAGAGGATACCTTGAAATGCTCTTGTCTTAAAGCCGATGTATGAAGGAAATAAAAAAAAATGAATAAAATATAAAGTGGTGAGAAAAATGGACACTGGTTTTTGTTATCACCAAGGGCAATAAAAAAATATATAGCGAGGGTGCCTCTTCACCTAATGCCCTAAGGCCAACTGTCTGGGAGTCACTGCTATGCCTGAGATGGTGCAAGACGAGGAAAATACACCAAATAAGCAAGCACATGAGTAATCGGTCGGTTAGTACCTCAAGAAGTATTAACGGTCGCATGAAAGTGTGTGAGCAAATTCATTTAAATATTCATTAATCAAAAAGTACTGAGGCTGATGGGCAAGAGTATGATAGCTTGAATTGAATTCTCCAGGTGTAGGGATGTCCTCTGCACACACGCAGGGCGATATGATCGATGTTTGGAAGAAAGATAGAAATGAAGAATAAGACGATGTTTTATTGAGAGAAGACGTGATTTCTGACATTTTTTCATGACCATTAAGATAGGGCTCATGACAACCGAAAAGCTAGCTTAGTTGGAAACCCTAATTTTCAAGGCTTTTCTTTTACAATTCTTTTCTTTAAATGTAATATTCATGATCTTCCTTTTACTATTGGATTTTGTGGGTGCAATCCGCTGAAAACCCTCAGGAGACAACACTCCTCCTACTAGGGACACCTAGACGTTTAAAGGCTTGTTGCACGTGCTCAGTGCAATCGTGTTGCCTACGAAAGTGTGCTTTTCTCTTTCTTTATTTTCTCCTTCTCTTTTTAATAAAACAGTTCGATCGAGACGATCGAAAATAAGTTTGGGGGAATTTGATCAGTCGAAAATACTGCATTTTTAAACCGGCAATTTCCCTATCATTTGCACTCATCTAGAAGTGTTCAGTATTCATATTGCACATATTAGCAAAATATCTCTGAAATACCAGATTGCATGTGTTAGACTTTAAAACCGGCACTTTTAGGGAAATTGACTGTGTTTCATGGCATCGCATCATCCTTGTATTGCGCAACTCTTGTCTTGGGGTCTAATGCAGGAAATTCCAGAAGCAGAGCCCAAATTGGGAAAAGAACTGATAAAAGATACGCCAACTCAAAGGCTAAAGATCTGGTAGCAATACAGAAGGCCAAACAAAATTCAAATGATCATAACAAGGCCCATATGTCAGCCCAAGTCCACAGAAGAAAACTCAAGCCCTAAGGCCATTAAAGGATCGCGGATCCGCGGCCCAAACCCCTTTGGCGCCGCGGATCCGCGGTGAGATGATGAGATCTTTGGCGCCGCGGATCCGCGGATCAACCATTACATGTTGATAGAGCCCATAGGATTCATGCTTGACTACCAGGATTATTGTGGCGATCACACTTGTGAGAACTATAAGTCCACGTTACCCGTCCCGGTTCTTTTGGGGATGCGGAAATGGTGAAAAATGATTTTTCAGATGAAGGGTAACATGGACTAGAAACCAGATCTTTGCTAAACTAACATCTAGCAACCTAACTAAGAGTTTAACTACTATGTTAGGGGTTATACCTAATCTTGAACTCCTTCTCTTCTACTCCTTGTAGTGGTCGAATCGGCCTCACCTCGTCGTCTCCTTGTGCCGAAGAATGATCCACCCGAAAGCTTCTACCTTTGGCTCCAACCTCAATCAAGAGGAAACTAAAATACTTGACTTGCTAGACCTTGTACTCTAGAATGAGTAGAGAAGTGTTTTTAGGGTTTTATCTCAATGGTTCTTGTTTCTCAACTCATGAGACAAGAGAACCATTAGCAAGAGGAAGAGGGAGAGCTTGGATGAGAGAGAATCAATATGATAGAATGAGAGAAGACTTTTACAACCATGCTCTCAAAAACAAAAATAATCATGATAATAATAATAATTAAGTATTTTGTGATGGTTCATTTCAATGGCATTATCATTTCATGCATTAAATGCATTTTGTCAACAACAAGCAAGCAAAAGTCATACACATGAAATGATAGCCATGAAATGATGATGGTCAACAAGTCCAACATAGTCAACCGGTCAACAAAGTCAACAAGTCAACAAAAGTCAAACTTTCAACTCAACCATGGCACATACAATACTTAATTAATATTATTATTAATCATATTTCTTATTCTCATTAGGATTTAGAAAAAGTCAACAGTCAACAACCCTAATGAGAATCCTCTGCCTCTATCTCGGTCAACCGTGCATACACACCCGCATCCGCGTTCCGAGGAACATGAATACAAACGAGATAAAACCAATCCCAAAACGTATACTAGGATCTGGCTTAAACCAAAGCCCGCTAGTAATAACTGCCCGGACACCAAACGTGCACAAATGCGCGGATGTGAACGAACCCTGTCGCAAAACCATGCGACCTCTACTCTGTTTTGCCCAAAGGCGAATAGCTCTCTGTGTGGGACTCTAAAGACTCGACACTACGCTGGCAGTGGGTTTAACCACAGGCCGCAAGCGGTACTAGCTGTACGTAACGGTCCCCAGGTAGATGCCGATAAGAAGACCGATGAGGTGAACCCATCCGAACTCCTACTGAGTCTGAATATGATAGTCTCCGTACAGTCCGGTCTGTTCATCTGAGAATATCGCATGGCAGGCCTAGGGGGGCGGTAAACGTCAGTCCCCTAATAGCGGTACAAGTCGTGTCGGAGTATAGCCCAGAACACCCTGAGATAACACTGGAAACCTACCAGTATATCTCGCTTGCCCTGGCCAGGGACGACTATGTGTAATGGCTCTCCTTGACACTGCGCGATATCAACTCCCAATACCGGGGGAGACGAATCCTGTCTAACCGTCACTGCCTCCAAGTGCTTCGGGACTGCACCCAACTACTACCTGTTTGCATGACTCCTTTGAGCCGTGGTAGGGTAGTAATCAAAGTATAGTGGAAACACACTCGAGGCGAAGTGACGATGTCAAGTCAGCGGACTAAGCTGTACTCATGTCACCTGGGAACTGATAACTGACGATAGGTATAGTACCAACCAACAGTTCCCGACAAGTCCTGTCCTGTGTACTCGTAACCTAACGAGCACCCTCATACTATCTCAAGTACGACGTACTGACGGCTGTGGGACAGACCGTCTCCCCTGCTGGGATGAAAAGCGCATACGCTAGTCTACTCTGGAGTATCGATACCCTGTCTCGATAGTCCTATGACTAGGGACCTGTATAAGGATGTGCTCATGGATTACCCAGCCCCCACGAGTGTGATTGCCATCACAACGCTGGTAATCAAGCAAAGATCCTAAGGTCTCCACTAATGGGTATATGTGATATGCTAAAAGAAACACATGTACACATTGAAGTAGAAACAAACCAAGTAGCATACTACCATTTCGAGCAAGATTGTCTATACAACTGTGAATATCCCAAGTTTCCATCAAGTAATATACAAACTAGTATGATACAGTAATGGCCTCTAGGGCATATACACTAACAATCTCCCACTTGCACTAAGGCCATGTACTGGCGTATCGAATACCTATCATCTCGATCAGCCGCTCGAACTGAGTCTGGGGTAAGGCCTTCGTGAGTGGATCTGCAGTGTTATCTTCTGTAGCAACCCTCCGAACCTCGATCTCCTGGCGATCCACGATCTCCCTGATCAGGTGATACCACCTCAAGATGTGTCTGGACTTCTGATGGGACCTGGGTTCCTTCGCTAAAGCTATAGCCCCGTTGTTGTCACAATACAGAGGTATTGGATCAACAATGGACGGAACCACCTGAAGTTCAGTCAAGAACTTCCTCATCCAGACGGCTTCTTTTGCGGCATCAGATGCAGCGATATGTTCCGCTTCCATCGTCGAGTCAGCAGCGGTTTCCTGTTTGGAACTCTTCCAACACACTGCCCCTCCATTGAGGGTAAAGACATAACCCGACATGGACTTGGAATCATTCTTGTCACTCTGGAAGCTGGAGTCAGCAAAGGCCTCGATCTGGAGGTCTTTTCCGCCGTACACCAAGAACATCTCCTTAGTCCTTCTCAGGTACTTGAGAATGTTCTTTACCGCTATCCAGTGCTTCTCCCCAGGGTTTGACTGATACCGGCTTACCACACTCAGTGCATAAGCTACATCTGGTCTGGTACCCAACATCGCATACATTATAGAGCCTACCGCAAAAGCGTAGGGTATAATAGACATGCGATCCCTTTCCAAATCAGTCTTGGGAGACATCTCTTTGGAGAGGGTGATCCCGTGACAAGCCGGTAAATTACCGCGCTTGGAGTCTTCCATACTGAATCTTTTTAGTATGGTGTCGATGTACCTGGACTGTGAAAGTCCTAATATCCTCTTGGATCTATCACGATAGATCCGGATCCCCAGAATGTAAGAGGCATCACCCAGGTCTTTCATGGAGAACCTGTGTGACAAGAACCCTTTGACAGATTGTAGCATAGGAATGTCATTTCCTATCAAGAGAATGTCATCCACGTATAAAACGAGGAATACGAAAGTTCTTGCTACAAATCTACTATAGATGCATGGTTCATCTGGATTTTTGATAAAGCCAAAATCTTTGACCGTCTCATCAAAACAGATGTTCCAACTCCGCGATGCCTGCTTTAGTTCATAAATGGACTTAAGCAACTTGCACACCTTTCCTCTGCTCCCACTCTGAATGAAACCCTCTGGTTGGTCCATATAGACACACTCCTCTAAATTTCCATTTAGAAAAGCGGTCTTTACGTCCATCTGCCAAATCTCATAATCGTGGAAGGCAGCAATGGCAAGAAGGATCCGAATGGATTTCAGTATAGCCACTGGAGAAAAGGTTTCGTCATAGTCCAAACCAGGTCTTTGACGAAAGCCCTTTGCAACAAGTCTAGCCTTATAGGTCTCAACCTGTCCATCTACACCAATCTTCTTCTTGAAGATCCACTTGCATCCTACGGGTTTTACCCCATCTGAAGCAACGTCCAAAGTCCATACTTTGTTGGTGTACATGGACTCCATTTCGGTCCGCATTGCATCCAGCCATTTTACCGAGTCAACGCTCTGAATGGCCTGCTGGAAGCTAGTCGGCTCATCACTATCAATGATGCAATCCTCTCTATCCCCGTCTATGAGAAAACCGTAGTATCTCTCTGGCGGATGAGACTGCCTACTACTCCTGCGGAGCGGCGTAGGAATGTCCTGTTCTTCCGAACCCTCTGGTTCTACTAAGCTTTCAGTAATAGCTCGTGGTTCTGGAATTTCTTCCAGTTCTATTGCATTCCCACATATCTGATTTTCCAAAAATTCAGTTTTCAAGAAGTAGGCATGACGAGAAACAAAAACCTTTTGTTCCTCTTCGCAATAGAAGAAATATCCCTTGGAGTTTTTTGGATATCCCACAAACTTGCACTATACTGAGCGTGCCTCGAGTTTGTCCGCATGCTGCTTTTTGACAAAAGATAGACATCCCCATGTCTTAATGTGCTTAAGATAGGGTTTCTTCCCACTCCACATCTGATATGGTGTGGTAGGCACCGTCTTAGTTGGAACTCGGTTCAAAAGATATGCAGCTGATTCTAGTGCATATCCCCAGAATGATCGCGGCAACTCAGCGTTACTCATCATGGAACGTACCATATCCAATAGGGTTCGGTTCCGTCTCTCCGATACACCGTTATGTTGCGGAGTGTATGGAGGAGTAAGCTGAGAGAGAATTCCATTCTCTTTTAGGTAATCCAGGAACTCGGCACTTAAGTATTCACCACCTCGATCAGATCTCAGTGTCTTGATACTTTTGCCGGTTTGGTTTTCTACTTCATTCTTGTATTCCTGGAATTTTCCAAAGGCTTCAGATTTATGTTTCATTAAGAAGACATATCCGTACCTTGAAAAGTCATCCGTAAAAGTAATGAAGTAAGAATAACCGCTTCGTGCATGTGTAGACATTGGACCGCACACATCACTGTGTACGAGCCCAAGAGCTCGCTCGCTCTTACTCCGTGTCCAGTGAACGGAGTCTTTGTCATCTTTCCTTTGAGACAGGATTGACAAGTTGCATATGAATGATATTCGAACGGATCCAAATATCCTTCTGTATGTAACTTCGTCAACCTTCTCTCATTGATGTGACCCAGTCTACAATGCCATAAGAAAGCATGATTGATTTCTGGAGACTTTCTTTTGTGTGTATTCTGGACATTGAAAATCTGTGGTTGGTTTAATACGTATATACCATTGCTTAATGTACCCGACCCAATCAGAACTTAATTAAGGTGAATGTTTACAACATTGCTTACAAATGCAAATTCATAACCTTCTTTAGACATTAAAGATACAGATATGATATTACAAGTTGCATTGGGTACAAAATAACAATCCCGTAAAACCAAAACATGTCCATCTGACAATCCCAAGTGATAGTCCCCCACGGACTCAGCATCCATGCCAGCTCCGTTTGCAACTCTGAGAGTCATATCACCTGCCTTCAAAACCCTACGCTTTCTCAGTACCTGCAAAGAATTACAGATATGAGATCCTGATCCGGTATCCAATACCCAGGAAGTAGAGTATATTGATAGACGGTTTTCAATAACATACACACCTGAAGCCGAAACCGCAACTTGCTTCGGGTCCTGGTTCTTGGCCTTCCAAGCCCTGCAATCCTTTTTCCAGTGTCCTTTCTTATGACAATAGAAGCACTCTTCCTTTCCCACAAGCTGCCCCGCTATCTTTGTTGCCTTTGTTTTTCCCTTTGCTTCCACTTTACTAACACCGCCCCTTGGTTTGGTGGGGGCTTTCTTCTTCTTTCCCTTGGCTTTCGCCTTGGACCTAGAAGAGGAAGGTCCTCTAACAAACAAAGTGGATGTTTCCCTAACTTTCTGTAGGGTGCCCTCTGCACTCCTCAGCATGTTGAGGAGTTCTGAAAGTTCAACTTCTTTTTCTTGCAAGTTGAAGTTCAGGATAAACTGGGCGTAAGTGGAAGGAAGGGACTGGAGAATCAAATCAGTATAGAGCTCGTTCTCTAACGTGGTCCCAAGGTCCGCGAGCTCTTCAATATAGCCAATCATCTTAAGCACGTGTTCCGCTACCGATGATCTGACGGCCAATCTCGCCGAAAACAGCTTTTTCGAGACTTCGTATCTGGCGATACGGGATTGCTCTCCATACAGTTCTTTTGTATGGAGAAATATGGATTCAAGGTCCATATTCTCGTGCCTCCTCTGATGTTCATTGTCCATAGAGGCAAGCACGAGGCACTTGGCCTTCGCGCAGTCGATCTCCCAGGTCTTACGGATTTCCTTATCCGCGATGCTGGAGGTGGGACCTGGGACAGGGGGAGCTTTGGTGGTAAGAAAATACCCTAGCTTGTCATAAGTGATTGCCATTTTGACATTCCTGAGCCAATCTCTGTAGTTTGGCCCTGTCAGTATGTTTTTATCTAGTAATAACTTAAGTCCGGTCATGACGATTGGTCGCTGCAATTAGGAGAGAGAGAAGAAACACTTTAGCATGATGCTCTTGCAAGTTTAGAGTGGTTTTTAGTTTGTCTAAATAGGATAGCTCCCACTGTTTCTCGAATCCCTCCTCAAACCAAAAAGGAAGAATTAGTCGGGATCAATCTCACCGTACAATACTTGCTTAACCGTTCAGCCAGGCCAGTGTCGGTACTTCGAAGGAGGTTTTCCAACAATTTCGCGAAGTTTCTTAATTAAAGAACCTCTTTTCTCTGGGGGCGTAGCCCCGCTAACACCTTTCTAGACACCTACTTGGTTTAATAGCATTGATCGTTAAGTGAGAAATTTCCCGAGGAGTAGCATATACTCACAGTAGGATCGGGATCCAAATATCATTGTGCGATAAAACTGAAGGAATCCTACCAGAATCATCACACTCCAAATGGTATGCAGCGCTAGCTAGTTTCAGTTTCTTTTGAAACTCCCGATGTGGATTTTTGTCCCATGCTCTTATGACCTTGACTTTGGCCAACAAATCATAAGTCACATGTCAAGTTCTACCCGTCATTCTCCAGGTTAATTTGAACCCACCCGTACCTACCCTTGACTTTGGCCAATAAGGCAGTACGACTGTCCCAAACCAACGCATCTATCTATGCTGCATATGAATGTCCAATAGCTACCAATCACTGTGCCTTGACTTTGGCCAACAAACACAGCTTGAATACTATTGACTATCCATATGAAACGACGGAGGGCTACGAATGGTTTTGGCGAAACCGTGAACGTAGTGAACTTGATATAATCGATGGCACGAGATAGCTTTTAAAAGGAGTGGCTTAAGCTTCGCGTTTAAAAGTTGTTTTTGAAAAGAAACCGAGTGGTTTTGAAATTGTTCCAACGACTTTACTTTGGTTTATTTTCTTGCATTAATTTAATGCGTCCCATCATTAAATCCTACCATTGCAGAAAACAACGAAAATATGACGTACGCTTATGCCATCCGCATTCACCACGGGGCCCCGTCATTACCCGTTAGGTTACTTAACTAACGACAGAGCGGGGGCTGGATTAGCACGGATGCAAAATATAAGCAACGCCTAAATAGATATCATATATAGATATATACATTCTTCAGATGCAATGATAGCCATTCCAGATCACAGATGAACACATTGGATATACTAGGAATCCACGTTTCGTTCGAGCCTGCAGCGAAAAGCGGATTACACGGTCGCGATGAATAGCCAAGACCCCACCCTAGACCCCTACGGGTGCGGCAAACTACCCGCCAAATACCCGAAGTGAAGCAACCTCCCTCAACAACGTGAGTAGGCCACTCGGCACTTAGAGGTACCCGGTAGTTTGTGCACCTCACCTTGGGTCTATCCTAGGAGTAAAAACAGTAAAAGAAATAATATACAATGGCGGCTACAACCTCATCCCGGATGTGCGGCCATACAAATAATATTACATCAATTACATCAAATGAAAAGTTAAAGAAAACTCTCATCTCACAACCCCCCGGCTATTCATCCGCGACAATCCAACGAATTCATATACACATACCAGCAACATTACAGATCACAGATATGTATAACCCCCACTAATCGACGTATAGCGATTAGCAGACGTTCAATACATATATCACATCACAAATATAACCCATTAGCCAAAGTCTATAGAAGTTCGATCAAAATACGGATTTGTAACCACCCCAAACACAAATTTGTTTTCTGGAAAATCTGGGCAGAAACAACATATTCCAAAAATCCCAAAACTGCACACAGAACACTCTGCAGCAAAACCGATCCACGGCCGAGTCAACTCGGCCGCGGATCCGCGGCCAAACGCTTGTTTTGGCCACGGTTCCGCGGTGAGTTGGTCAGCTCGCTGGATCGTTTTTGCTGTGTGTTTACAGAAAACCCTGAGACGATTTTTCAGATATGTCAAATTATTTTTTGAGCCGTTTAAAAAATCGACAACAAGCATGGTTTTCGGGCATGTTTTGTGATTTTTTCTCCGATCGAAATTCTAGATACTTTGCTAACATGCTAGATAGTGTTTAGCTAGGCTCTGATACCACTGTAAGTCCACGTTACCCGTCCCGGTTCTTTCGGGGATGCGGAAATGGTGAAAAACGATTTTTCAGATGAAGGGTAATATGGACTAGAAACCGGATCTTTGCTAAACTAACATCTAGCAACCTAACTAAGAGTTTAACTACTATGTTAGGGGTTATACCTAATCTTGAACTCCTTCTCTTCGACTCCTTGTAGTGGTCGGATCGGCCTCACCTCGTCGTCTCCTTGTGCCGAAGATGGATCCACCCGAAATCTTCTACCTTTGGCTCCAACCTCAATCAAAAGGAAACTAAAATACTTGGTTTGCTAGACCTTTGTACTCTAGAATGAGTAGAGAAGTGTTTTTAGGGTTTTATCTCAATGGTTCTTATTTCTCAACTCATGAGACAAGAGAACCATTAGCAAGAGGAAGAGGGAGAGCTTGGATGAGAGAGAATCAATATGATAGAATGAGAGAAGACTTTTACAACCTTGCTCTCAAAAACAAAAATAATCATGATAATAATAATAATTAAGTATTTTGTAATGGTTCATTTCAATGGCATTATCATTTCATGCATTTAATGCATTTTGTCAACAACAAGCAAGCAAAAGTCATACCCATGAAATGATAGCCTTGAAATGATGATGGTCAACAAGTCCAACATAGTCAACCGGTCAACAAAGTCAACAAGTCAACAAAAGTCAAACTTTCAACTCAACTATGGCACATACAATACTTAATTAATATTATTACTAATCATATTTCTTATTCTCATTAGGGTTTAGAAAAAGTCAACAGTCAACAACCCTAATGAGAATCCTCTGCCTCTGTCTCGGTCAACCGTACATACACACCCGCATCCGCGTTCCGAGGAACACGAATACAAACGAGATAAAACAAATCCCAAAACGCATACTAGGATCTGGCTTAAACAAAAGGCCGCTAGTAATAACTGCCCGGACACCAAACGTGCACAAGTGCGCGGATGTGAACGAACCCTGTCGCAAAACCATGCGACCTCTACTCTGTTTTGCCCAAAGGCGAATAGCTCTCTGTGTGGGACTCTAAAGACTCGATACTACGCTGGCAGTGGGTTTAACCACAGGCCGCAAGCGGTACTAGCTGTACGTAACGGTCCCCAGGTAGATGCCGATAAGAAGACTGATGAGGTGAACCCATCCGAACTCCTACTGAGCCTGAATGTGACAGTCTCCGTACAGTCCGGTCTGTTCGTCTGAGAATATCGCATGGCGGGTCTAGGGGGCGGTAAACATCAGTCCCCTAATAGCGGTACAAGTCGTGTCGGAGTATAGCCCAGAACACCCTGAGATAACACTGGAAACCTACCAGTATATCTCGCTTGCCCTGGCCAGGGACGACTATGTGTAATGGCTCTCCTTGACACTGCGCGATATCAACTCCCAATACCGGGAGAGACGAATCCTGTCTAACCGTCACTGCCTCCAAGTGCTTCGGGACTGCACTCAACTACTACCTGTTTGCACGACTCCTTTGAGCCGTGGTAGGGTAGTAATCAAAGTACAGTGGGAACACACTCGAGATGAAGTGACGATGTCAAGTTAGCGGACTAAGCTGTACTCATGTCACCTGGGAACTGATAACTGACGATAGGTATAGTACCAACCAACAGTTCCCGACGAGTCCTGTCTAGTGTACTCGTAACCTAACGAGCACCCTCATACTATCTCAAGTACGACGTACTGACGGCTGTGGGACAGACCGTCTCCCCTGCTGGGATGAAAAGCGCATACGCTAGTCTACTCCGGAGTATCGATGCCCTGTCTCGATAGTCCTACGACTAGAGACCTGTATAAGGATGTGCTTGTGGATTACCCAGCCCCCACGAGTGTGACTGCCATCACAACGCTGGTAATCAAGCAAAGATCTTAAGGGCTCCACTAATGTGTATAGGTGATATGCTAAAAGAAACACATGTACACATTGAAGTAGAAACAAACCAAGTAGCATACTACCATTTCGAGCAAGATTGTCTATACAACTGTGAATATCCCAAGCTTCCATCAAGTAATATACAAACTAGTATGATACAGTAATGGCCTCTAGGGCATATACACTAACAAGAACTGGGTAGTCTATAAGCAAATCCTTAAATGTCCCTAGTCGTGGGAATATCGAGACTGGGCATCGATATTCCAGAGTAGACTGCGTGTATACATTTCTCGATCTCGACTAGAGGCGGTGGCCGGTCTCACAACCATTGGTGTCAGTTAGTCACCAAAGATAATATATAGGTGCTCATTGAGTTATGAGTTACACTGGACGGTCTCGCCGGGAATATGCTGGATGTTATTATACCTATTGTCAGATAGTAGTTCTCTGGTGATATGGATATAGCTTATTTTGTCAACCTGAGATCGTCATTTGTGACGTGTGAGTTCCCACCGTGCTTTGATTACTACCATACCACGGCTCTGCTGAATCGTGCAAACAGGTTTTAGTTGGGTACAGTCTCAAGCCACATGGAGGCAATGAGCGAATCGTCAGGGATTCGGCTATCCCGGTATTGGGGGTAGATGTCGCGTAGTGCACGGGTAGCCATCACCAGAAAATCTTGCCCAAGATAGACGAGATTTACTGATTTGGATCAGTAGTTTCTCAGTGGGTGATGGGCTTCACACCGACACCACTTATCGCGTTATTAGGGGTCTAATGTTATCCACCCCCTTAGACCAGATATGCGATACTCTTAGACGAACAGACCGGACTGTGCGAAAACTGTCACTTTCAAGCTCAGCAGGGATACAGACAAGTTTGCTTGTCGGCCTTCCTTTCGTTCAATACCTGTGTAGCCGTTACGTACAGCTAGTGCCGCTGACGTGCTTGTGGTTAAACCCACTATCAGGATATTGTCGAGTCTTTAGAATCCCACACAGAGGGTTTTCCAGCTTAGGAGAAACTATATGGTGTATGTATTTTGATACGTACTTAGATCCGATTAAAACACGTGTTTTTGTACACATGCTTTTAATCAGACATTTTGTTAACACTATCCGGTTTAAAAGATAACCGGATTATCACATTTGGATTAAATGTGAGCTGGTGTTATATATATATATATATATATATATATATATATATATATATATTTTCAGTATCTCTCTTTTCGGTATTCGTATTTTGACAGCATACGGTATTTATACGAATATGGGTATTTATATAAATACGTGTATTTGTGTCTTAATGTAAATACGGGTATTTGTATCTTAATACAAATACGGGTGTATATATTTTGATACGAATACGGGTATATGTATTTGTAACATATACTTGTATTGGTGTATTTATGTGTGTATGTATTTGTGTGTGTGTGTGTGTACATATATATATGTATATGTGTACAATGAGGTGGCCTCTCTTTTCTTCTACTCTTTTCTTGATTATTTATGAATGGTGTGGGCTTATGAATCACCATGGTGAGTTAGAACCCACTCATTAAAAAATTAAAAGAAAAGAGGGAAAAGAAAAGAGAGAGTAGATATTATTATTCATTCTTTAGCCATGCTTTCTCACTCGATGGCCTATTGTTCTATAGTCGGTTCCCATGTATATCCTGTATAAATGGGTATACTGGACATTACATTTTTTATAGAATTCAATAATTTATTTCAAATTAGGTTTCGACTAGAAATGTTGCTATAAACTGCAGACCAAAACCTCTTTTTTCTCCAGTTTTCACTATCTTAACATATCAATAATCAGTAAATACCTACATAGGTTTATAGGATATCTAATTAGCTTCGATACGAGCCCTGAAACGTTACAATTCCGATATGTATTTAATTGAATATCAATTTTTCAAGGCGACATGCGCGGTAATTTCAGATTTGATTTAAACTATTAAATTTCTATAAAAACCTAATTTTTCTTATAAATCAAGTATCAAAACTTATCAAAGATCGGATCTTTAAGCTAATTTGAGAGAATAAAGGATGATATATGCTGGTAGGAAATCAATATATATAATTGAGTTGCTTCACTTTGGAAAATTTAGAAAAGATGCCAAGTTTAATGGTGAAGGGTTTAGATATTTTGTGTAGGATTAGTGTTTAGTGTATGAGTTTAAACTTGGTAAATGTGTATGTGATGAGATTAAAATACCCTAATTCATTCATATCTAGTAGGGTATTAGAACTAGATAATAATCTATGCAAACCATCAATTAAAAAATAAATAAGAAAGCAATTCTGTTACACCCCGCTTCTTAGTAGACGGAAATGGTGACGTGGCAAGCCTGCAACATATTTATCCAGAGAATGTCATCTCCTAAATAAATATGCTAAGCGTATTGAAACAATAATACACGATGCAAGAATAAACGGAGACTGTAAGTCTTTCAACAAATATCTTTATTTACATTCAAACTTGAAATATTTACAAATATAAGAGTTCAACTGAAAAATAAGTACAATAACAGAAATGCTTAAACATGTGGCATACATAAACTGAAAGAAAAGATAAGTTGATCTAAGCCTGAGCAGCGATCTGATCGTACTCCTTCTCTGTGGCGTCCACCTCCTCGGTCTCAATAGTATATGACGAATATTTCAAGAAAACAAAGGTGGGTGGAATGCCCGTCAGCGAACTAGCTCTCGGTAAGTCCCAAAAGTAAGGTAAAAATGAAGAGTGACAAGTATAGAATAAAATGAAGTAATGTAAATGAAAAGTAAAAAAACGTGGAGATGAACATGGGTATATGTACTATAAGTCTCTATATGGTCACTATGTTAACGTTAAGTTCCAAACGTGAATGTCAACGCAACCGTAGAAATATTCACGAGTTCAAGAGTGGGGCCCCAGAAGAAAGGAAACACAGGCCCATTTCATGTGTTAGTATCGAGACTCTAAGTTGTGGAGGAGTCGACCCGATTGAGATTCGAGTAAATAAAATTCGAGTAGGTTAATACAGGACTCCTGAAGTTCCATTAGATTCACACCTGAAACTATCCCAAACACCCCGAGTATAATAGATTTTAACTGTTTAGTTGATTTAATTAGTTGATTATAACATGTCTTGATCGAAACCATAAATTACAAAAGTGAATAATGTCATCGAGTAAGTCAAATAAAATGCGAGTCATATCAATTGCAATCCTGGGTCGAGTCAAGTTAGTTCAAGTAAATTGAATTCGAGTTTAGATTCGAGTTTGGATTTGAGTTCGAGTTTAAATTTAAGTTTGGGTTCGAGTTTGGATTCGAGTTATAGTCATTATCTTATGAATGGATTTAACTTTTGAAATTCTTAAGTTTGGGAATAATCGGACAACCGCTGCACATGGACAGCAGGATTTGTGTCTTTTTCCAAGACGATTGCCATTGATAATTCCTTTAATTTACAGTGTTATCTAATCTGAATAGGCAAGCACTCACTTTCTCCGGCTTTCTAAGACTCAAGAGAAATGATACCGCTTAAACCTATATTAATCTAAGATCCTTAAAAATTTATTCAAGTTGTTTATTATGTATTTACATTTTTTGCATTTTTCGGGAGGGTTTTATGTAAAATATTTTAATATTGTTTTTAAAAAAACCTCGAGTGTGTTTTAAAATATTAAGAGTTTTTATAAAAATTTATTTTATTTCTAGTGGTATTTTAGTGATAAAACCTAGCTTTTTAAAAGTTTACGGTATTTTTATGAAAAATATTACTTTTGGAAATTTGATGATATTTTATTAAAATTTTAAACTTTCATTTAAAAATATAGTTTTCAAAATGTGTTTTCAATGAAAATACGGATTCATAATTTTATATAATTTTTTTTCAAAGTTTTACTTTGTTTTAAAAGTCATATTCCTTAAAATCGTATTTTTTTTCCTTTCGAGACCGAATTCTCCGTGAGAAGTTATGTATTCCGCTCTACTATCCTAAGAACATGCGATAACCCACACCATCCGTAATGGGTTCCCCTAAAAGGGCTGTAGATGCGTAATTGTAAAGGATTTAAAAATAACGACTAAAAAGTGTTTTGTAAAGTAATGGTAGTTTAATGGAAATTATTTCTCTTCAAATTAAATGTATCTAAAATATCATGCTATGAACCATAGTGTATATGAGCGGGGTAGGTCGTTACCTCATGAATTTTCTATAGGTATATATTTCTAGATATCGAAAAAAAATACTTTTAAAGTTTATGGTATTTATGTGAAAATGTTCGATATATATTTATTTCGCATGAAATTTTAAATACATTAAAAAGTAATTGATGTGAATAATATTTTAAAGCAAGTTAGAGTATTTGTGTGACTTATTTGGCCTATCAAAAATGATAAAAATGTTTAAAAGAGATAATATTAAGGTTAACTCCACTTTTGTCGATTTTTGTTTTAAAGAATGGTGGAGAAGAATCGAATCGAGAGAGAAAGAGGGACTTACGGGTTTTGGAGCGTTGAAAAGGGAGGAAAACGAGGGGGTTTCGTGGGATCGTGGTAGCGTCGAGAATGGTTTCGGTTTTCGAAGGAACGAACTTGGACCGCTAACTCCACTTGACCAGTTTTAACTCTTCTTGAACTTGGAAATTTTTGGAGAATTTTTGCTATAGATTTCGATATAGGAGAGAGCTAAGAGATGGGGTGGTATTTATAGGGTAAAATGAGAGTGTGTGAATAAAAAATTGAATTAAAATGGATTAAATTGTGTTAATGAGGTAAATGAAGAGGCGTGCTGCTCTCTGGTTTAAATTAGAGAAAATAAAGTGAAAAAGGAGTAAAGAGGAGTCAAAGGGATGCACGGGCGAAGCATAGAGGCAATTGAACAAGATCCAACCGCTGAAAGCGGTTTTGGGGATTTTTTCGGCGGTCGAGATGGGGAGTTGGGTCTTGGGGTTTGGGCCATGTACTATAATTCGTCTTAACTTCTCATTTCTCCAGTTTGTTTTCTCTGAAATTTTCGTTTCTCCGGATATTTCACGTGCAACTCTTGGGCTTCCGAACGTTTAAAAAAATAAAAATATTAAAAATAATTGGGACCGAGGGGATTTAAACACGCAGGCTAAAGAACAATAGTGAAGAATCTTAACCAGTGAGTTACAAGTTGTTTCTTATTTTTATTGAACAATTTTAACTTATAACTCCTAATCGGGCTGAAATACCCTTTTCTATATATTGAACAAGTTACATTTTTACAGGGATTTCAGGGTCGTTACAAATTCAACATATAATTCAATTGATAAATTATAAAACTAACAAGATTTTCAATACAAGAATTGAATCAATTAATAAACTATGAAACTAACACATATTAAAGATAGGGTAATGAAAAACACTTGCCTTTGTCTACTAATTTTCTTCACTCCTCTTCACTTTTCTTCTTGAAAATTTTGAAAAAATTTGGTCCACGAAATTTAAATAGCCTCTAGAATTTTGAATCCTTAATTTCAGTTCGTCTGATTACTTATATTTTAAAGGCCTATTAACTCAACTAGTTGGAACATCAATCGACGAAGCTCAAAGACGATATTATCTTTAGCCTTTTCCGTGCTTTGTTACGACATACTGTAACGCTTACACCATGATTTTACTTCTTTGAATCATTTCTTATATTTTCCAAGATTATTGTGTCTCGACGTGAAGAAAACGAAACTGCAAACTTTTTATCTCCGTTTGATCTTATGTTGCAATCTTTTTTATTTCCTTATTATTTTCCTAAATCCTATTCGTTGACACTGATGGTAGAATTTGGATAACTTAAATAGAGTTATGTGATTGTAACTATGAACGGCCGCATAGTTACAATACAGTACTCTACTTGAGTGACTTGTAACGTTTTGAAAATCGTTTCGGTGAAATTTCGGAAAATCGGTAAAATAAGGGGGTTTTCTGTAAAAAGTCAAAATACAAATATCTTTATTTTGAAATTAAATATACATATTCTAGCTATGTAATTGCTAGTATTTGGTGTTTATTGATCCACTGGTGAAATTTCAAATTTTCTGAAATTTTTTCCGAAATTAATTATTTTAATATTATTTTAAGCCGTCACTAATACATTTAATTAAGGAAAATTACAAATTGGAATGAGTTAAAACAAATTTTGTGCATCATAACACATTAAACAAAATTTTAACTTGTGGTTTTTGAATTGAAATGAAGTTGTTAAACGGTGTTAGAAAATATCGAAGAAAAAGGCTTAAATAGTGAATTTAGTGTAAATAGATATTTGGGGTATAGTATTTATCATTTTCCATCACTCCACACCCATACCCACACCCACACACCACTATTTTTCCTTTCCCTAGGCTGAATTCAGCAGCCCCCCCTCAAGTTTCCCCACTTGTTTTGCAAAAGAAAAGAAAAGAAAAGAAAAGGAAATGATAAAAGTAAAAGGGTGGACTTTGACTTTTTCCCCCACTTTCTCCACCTCACTCTCTCTCCTCCCTCACACCCCCACATTCTGGGCCGAAAATTTCTGGCCCCAAACAGCAGCCCTCTTCCCTCTTCTCCCCTCATTTTCCCTCAAGAAAAATTCACCAATTTCCATCTAAAATCAAAACTAAAATTCAAATCCAATTCCTATCCATTTCTCATTTGCCTATCTAGCATGAATCTTGGTGCAAGGATTTCAAATTGGAGGTCTAGATCTTAAGTTTGATCCATGGTTTGTGAGGTATAAAATCTTGATCTTTTGTTACTCTATTTGTTATTACTTCAAATTAAGTTGGTAAAGGGTTTAATTTTAGGTTTGAAATTGCAAGTCCAAATTCATGAGATTAGGGTTTGTGAAAATCTAGTTAGGGTTTTGTGTTGTGAGACTATGGTTGTGGGATGTATTTGACATATCAATGTTATGCTAAATCAAATTAAGTTGCTAGTTTGCATTTTTGTTGATTTAAATTGTGATAATTATATAAATTGCAAACTAGGTTTTTAAAATGTTTATATTTTGGTGAGATAAAATTTTAATTAGGGTTTTATGGCATTATTAATATAATTATGAGTGGTTTAATGCCTTTGGGCCATGCAAAACCAAGTGTAGTGGTTGTTTTGTGCATTTTTAGTTGAAATTGTTAAAATTAGATAAATTGCAAAACTAGAATTTTTAGTTTTATAAGAATTGATGAGATTAAATTTTTGAAATGGGTTGTATGACTTATTTAAGATATTTAATAAGTATTATGGCCGCTAGATTTGTTTAAACGTCGAGTTTTGTACTAAAGCGGGTAATTTTTGCTTGCTAAATTTTCGGAAAAATGGCTTTTAAAGTGAGTTTGGGTTTTTTTTTGTGAATTTTAACCTATTTTATATTATAATTAGTGTTCGTGAATGCGTAAATTAGTGTGCTTGGGTTTTTCTCGATGGTTTGACGTTTGTATATCGACATCGAGAGTTGGTTTGGCTTTTTTTGCATGTGTAGTATAGGGTTACTAGGCACTTTAACAAGATTCTACAAAGCATCAAACATGCCCGATTAAAATTTTAGCCGTGCCTAACAACCCTAAACAAGATCTTTGCTAGAAAATTAGGGTTTCACATGCAAGTAGATAGCATCTATGACTAAGTGAATACGAAATACAACCTTTGTAGATCGGTCCTTCACTTCTATAGCTCCTTGTTGAAGTCCCTTCGCTGCGATCGTGGTTCTCCCGGACTCTTGCATGGCTTCACGAGGCTAAAGGAGCGTCCTTGCTTGAAGTCTTCGAGGCCGAAGATGATCTACGTCGAGGGGATGCCAACTCAAGCTTCCACTTCACTAACTAGAGAATTAGTGAAGCAAACACCCTAAACTAAAGTGCTAGTCTAGTAGAGGATGGAGAAATAGGAAGTGGGTTCACTTTAGAATTTAGTTTAGGGTGTTTGCTTCACTAATTCTCTAGTTAGTGAAGTAGAAGCTTGAGTTGGCATCCCCTCGACGTAGATCATCTTCGGCCTCGAAGACTTCAAGCAAGAACGCTCCTTTAGCCTCGTGAAGCCATGCAAAAGTTCGGGAGAACCACGATCGCAGCGAAGGGATTTCAACAAGGAGCTATAGAAGTGAAGGACCGATCTACAAAGGTTGTATTTCGTATTCACTTAGTCATAGATGCTATCTACTTGCATGTGAAACCCTAATTTTCTAGCAAAGATCTTGTTTAGGGTTGTTAAGCACGGCTAAAATTTTAATCGGGCATGTTTGATGCTTTGTAGAACCTTGTTAGAGTGCCTAGTAACCCTACAGTGGTATTAGAGCCTAGCTAGAGCATTAGGCGACGTGTTTACAAAGTTTAAACTCCGATCGAACCCCGATACGACAAAGTAGACCCCCTCTCTGGAAAATTTTCAAAACTGTGATACTTTCAGAATTAAAAATGCCTAAAAAATTCAGTAGGGAACTATAAGAATTTTAGTGAAAAACGAGAGCATACACTGTACAAACCGCCGCGGAACCGCGGCCGTACCGCGCTTGGGCCGCGGATCCGCGGCCGTACAGAGGATTTATGCCCTAATTTTTACACTATAATCTCTATTTCTGTGAGTTATATTTTCTGGGTATTTTTAATCTGACTCAAGTGTTGAGTGTTCTGGGGTTTATTTTGTAATCGTTGATTCGATCGGAATATTTAATTTCGTTATGTTTTCCGGATATTTAGAAACCGTTAAAATGTTCGAACGGATATCATTAACTCATTATTTCCCGGCACGGAAAAACTTTCAAGTGTTGAATTTTTTCTTAAGTTTAAATCTTTCGGAAAATCGTGCATGTAACGCGATGGACCCTCTAGAAGACAACAAACCTTAACTCGATTATGTGACCGTCTTGAACTGCCTTTTGAACCTTAGGGTTTGGGGCAGTACGGCGTGTCACATGTGAGGCGTTGGCTTGTCCCTTCTACGGCTGGACCGTTGCTACTGTGACGTATTCTGGAATTTTTGAACTCCGCTCAAGTGTTGAGCTATTTAGGAAATCTTGGGTATTTGATTATTCGATCGAAAAGTTTAATACTGTCTATTTATCTGGAATGTGATACAATATGTGGAATTCATATAGTTAGGCATGAAATGCGAAATATGTGATATTTCGGATTTACGATGTCTAAAAGAGAATGTGGATTCCAAATGTTGTAGTTTTACACTTTCTTTTCTGCGACCGTAAGTGTAATATATGATATCGCCGGTTTCATTGCTATATGTCAACGACAATTGGGATGCGCACATTTACTTACGTTGATGACATGTGATGTTATGTGTTGCTGGATATGTTATATTGGATCGTCGCGTTTTTGAATAGCCGGGGGTTTTATGTGAGATGAGGGTTTTTATTTTCATTCATGTAAAATTAAATGTATTTAATATTCTTTTATTGGGGCACTTCCGGGATGAGGTTGATGTCACCATTTGTATATTATTTACTTTTCCGCACTAGGATAGACCCAAGGAGGAGAGCACAAGTAACCGGGTTCTAGAGTCCAGTGGGAGACCAACTCGAGGAGTCGAGTCCGGGTCTCCTAACTCTAGAATTGGAAGGGTTGCTTGCCGCTCTCGTAGGGGTCTAGGGGTGTGGGTTTGGCTATTCATCGCGACCGTGAAATCCGTGTTTTATAGAGGCTCAAAATAAAACACGGACGTCCTAGTATATCCAATGTTTCATATGTTACTTCTGCTGCGATATCTGTGATGTGATCATTTGATATGTGATGATAGATACTGTATATAGTATATATGATATATTATATAGACGTTACTTATGTTTTACACCCGCGCTAGCCCTGCCCCGCTCTGCCGTTAGTTACCTAACCTAACAGCGCATGAGGGGACATCGAGGCGAATGCGGATGGCATAAGTGTACGTCGTATTTATCTGTGATGTTTAGGTGACTTAAATGATGGGACTTCATTAATGTGATTAATGAAAAAAAGAAACTTAAAACATGTTGTAGAATCAAAATTTTCAAAAAGGGTAGCTACAGTTTTTGCTTTGCATAGCGATATATATGATATATCTTGCACCTTATTCGATGAGCAAAGAGCCGAGATCCCTTCACCGGGAGTGACCTCTTTAGCAAAACTGGCAGATGCTACAACACTCGGTTTGTTTTTGATTGCTTTTGGAGTTTTGCTTTGCATAGTGATATATATGTATATCATGCACCTTATTCCATAAGGAAAGAGCCGAGATCCCTTCACCGGGAGTGACCTCTTTAGCAAAACTAATAAAAGCCTCAAAATCACTCCATTTCAAAATTCACTCGATTCTATAACGATATCAAGTTCGATACGCAATAGGTTTTCAGAAAAACTTGTCGTAGCCCTCCGTCATTTCAGATAAGTCCTGCTTAGTATTCGTGCTGCGTTTGTTGACCTTGTCAAGGCGTAGTGTGCGGTAGCTGATCAGTATTTATCTGTTTATGCATATGGTGCAGATTGGATTAGGGTAGTCGTATGGCCTTGTTGACCTTGTCAAGGGTCGTGCGGGTGGGTTTAATTCAATCAAGAAATGACGGGTTGAACTTGACTTACAGTCTATGGTTTGTTGACCTTGTCAAGGTCATAGATCGTTTGGGGCAAAATATTATCGCGAATTTCAAGTGTTGAAATTTGCAATGAGATTGCATACCTTCTATGAGATAGTTGGATCCCGATACCCACTGCGAGTAATTGTTACTCCTGGGAGAGTTTTACACAGGACAATTAGCCGATCAAGTAGGTGTCTAGAAAGGTGTCAACGGGGTTACGCCTCTGGGAAAACGAGGTTTACTTTAATTAGGTCCGTGCGAAAGCACGGGGAACCTCCCTCAAAGTACCAACACTGGCCTGGCTGAAAGCTTAGCGAAATTGTAGGGTGTAATTAATCCCGGCTAGTCTTTTCCTTTTAGGGTTTGAAGGAAGATTTGATAAAAACAGTGGGAGCCATCCTGATTAGATAAAATAATAACCAATCTGATCTTGCAAGAGCATATGCTAAAGTATTTTCTTCTCTCTCTCTCCAGGTAGCGACCATATCATGCCTTAATAAAGATAATAATATGGATGTATTGACCGAACCCGCATGTTATACTGTGCTGGGGAACGTTCGTTCCGTTCTTTCTTATAAAAGTTATAAGACTGAACAGGATATAGGGGAATACCAGGATTCCCATGCCACCCGAATGAAGAAAGTACATGTTGATGCATTTTTTTCGGGTGTGTTCGTTACAGAGAACTGTTTCTCCATTTCCTCTACGTCCTGGGTATTAGATACCGGGTCAGGATCCCATATATGTAATCAGTTACATGGGCTTAGGAAAGGTAGAGAACTTGGAGAAGGTGATAAAGACATAGGGGTTGGAAATGGTGCAATTGTTGCAGCTAGAACCGTCGGGGAATATCACCTTGTATTGCCAACTGGTAATACATTGATTCTGAACGAATACTATTACATACCGAACCTGATATGCAACATTATATCGGTTTCTTTGTTGAGTAAAGAAGGATATAATTTTGTATTACAAGATAATGTTATGAACATTTTTCTAAACCAAAAGTTGGTTGGATCAGGCACGATGTGCAATGGCATTTATGTTCTAAATCAATCAACAGTTCTGACTATAACAAACACAAACAAGAGGAAGAGTTCAGAACTGAACGAATCCTTCTTGTGGCATTGTAGACTGGGTCACATCAATGCGACATGACTAGCTAAGTTGCATACGGATGGATATTTGAATCCGTTTGAATTTTCATCTTATGACACTTGCCAGTCATGTCTCAAAGGCAAGATGACCAAAACTCCGTTTACGGGACACGGAGAGAGAGTTACGGAATTCTTAGGACTGGTACATAGTGAGTGTTTGCGCAACAGCGCAGACACGTGTCACGCAGAGGTGCGCTTACGCAACAGTGTTTGCGCAACAGCGCAGACACGTGTCGCACAGCGCGGCGCTTGCGCAGTTGTGCTTGCGCAACTGCGCAGACACGTGGCGCGCAGTGGTGCGCTTGCGCAACAGTGTTTGCGCAACTGCGCAGACACGTGTCGCGCAGCGGTGCGCTTGCGTAGTTGTGTTTGCGCAACTGCGCAGACACGTGTCGCGCAGCGCAGCGCTTGCGCAACTGAGCGTTGCTTTTGTTTTTTTAAAGAGCCTTGCTCTGATTGGACGCACTGCCTTGGGCGTTGTGCTGGCATGTCAACTTTTGACACGTGGCGCATTGCGCGCAACGCATGGAATTTGAAGCATTGCTTCAAAGATTTGAATTTTAAAATTCAAATAGAGCCTTGCTCTGATTGGGGGAACAAATGCCCCCCCACCGTTGCGCTCACGTGGCGTGCACGTGAGTGCAGCGGTGGCAAGATCCTAGCCGCTGGATCAAGGGGGTCAGTTGAAGGGGTGTAGGCGCCTATAAATAGGACCCTTGGTCCTCAGAAAATTCTTTATCACTTCAAGAATTTTGACTCAGAGCCTTGCTCCTGCTTAAGAATTTTCAGAGCCTTGCTCTTGATTTTTTTCCAAGAACTCCAGAGTTCATAACCATCGTAGGTATTTAATAAAATAAAATAAAATAAAATTAAATTAAAGCTGATTGATAGAGCCTTGCTCTAAAAAACTCACAGATTTACAGAGATCTGGTCCATGGGTTTTAACCCATGAACAGAGCTTTGCTCTTGGATCCACTGTAGATCTTTTTTAGATTTTGAAAAATAAAACACTTTTTCTTTTTTTATAAGTTTTCATGGGTTTTTCAAGATTCCAAAAATTCTAATTCTAAGTAAAAAAAAAATTGATGGATTTTTCCATTATTACCACAAAGCTATGTTCTTTTAAGGAATCTTGTTCCCTTGAGACCAGAGTTTGACAAATGCCAGTCTGTGACAGAGTTTTGCTCTAAAAGAGGAGATTTTCTCCTTGTCTCTAGGGATGTCCCATCAATGAGGGTATTTTCTTGGGGACCTTTTTATTAATTGACAGTCTCATCTAATGATGGGGTTGTCTTATTAAATGATGTACCGTCATCCAGATTTTGTGGGTCCCCTTTTTGTCCCCTACCCATTACATCACAGTGTGGAGTAAGATTTTAAAATGCCAAGTGTCAACACTAACGGTTATTTTTGTCTTTCTACAGGAAACATGTCTGACGACTTGTCTTTCCCCTTTGTTCGCTCGGAAGGAGGGTTCCCCCATTCGCCGGTGGACCGGGTGGCGTTCGCTCTCATTAAAGATCATGACCCTGAGTGCAAAAAGCTCCACCTGTGGGGAAGGTGGTACAGCCAGATCATCCAAGGCCGTCGCAGCTTCAGTTCCGCCTCGCCGTCTGAGCCTATAGTCACGATCCCCTATGCAGACGAACCCCCAGTGAAGTATACCGTGGAGGTTAAAAACTGGAATTCTGATGACCTCCTCCAGCCTGCGATCGGTGCCATCCCCGTGCAGCCGCCGCCGGCAATAAACATTCTGGGGAGGCGAATCTGTCAGGGTGAAGCACGCCCTTGGGGACAGGCTTACAATATTGGACTGATCCCGCGACCCCCCGCCGGATATTTGCAGTGGGCCCGGTACATCTTATCGGCGAAAAGGACTCATCTAACGAGGATTGGTTTATATCCAGCCATCTACGTTTCACTTTTCGAGTATCCCTCCCCTCCAACGTGGTGGATCAAGGCCTTCATTGAACAATGGAATATCCCCACCCACACCTTCCTGATGACAGATAGGGATGTCTCCATCTCCTTAGAGGAGTTCGCTGAAGTTTCGGGTCTACCAATGAGGGGAGAGCACTACGAGGAGCTGCTTCCTCCTGACGAGTACGTCTTTGCCACCAAGCCGCTGGTGTTCGACTTGACTCCGGAGAACGCCATTCAGCATCAGTATCCAGGCTTGGTGAAGGTATTGGAGATCTATGAGGAACTCCATCTGGGATCGGGCGACCGGGGCGTCAGTTTCGCAGATTTTATTGCTCACTTCATTCGCCCAGAGTTCCTATCAGAGGAGAGCGAGAAGTTCGCTCAGCTTGGTGACCCTTTTGGTTTCGGCTTGGACCGCCGACCCGTATCGGAAAATGACCAGAAGGATTTTTATCTCCCCAACGCTGCCATTGCTGCTTTCTCGGAAATTGCCGTCCCAGGCATGGATGAGGAAACCTTTTTTATTGGATTCTTGGGCTTGTGGCTATGCAACTTTGCACTCCCCATGCACCCCCGCCTCATGCGGCCCTCTGTCTTTTACCCAGCGCATCGGATGGTGGCTGGTTTGCAGTTATCGGTAGGAATCGCCGGGCTGGCTTACCTTTATCATGGACTTAGCGTAGCGGCGGACGCCAGTGAGCCTGGGGTACAGCCTGCTAACTTCCCGACGCACTACTTCACTTCTTGGATGGAGATGCATGTGCGAGGGGTGTTTGGTGCCCACAAGACTCCTCCGTTCTTTGAGAAATACAGACTCCCGAGAGTCATGCGGTTGGTCGGGGCTTCAATTGTGGTTCCAGCCCCGCGGGAGTCTAGAGGGCTGCTCCTTCGTCCACATCTGGTCGGAGCGAAGGTTTCTTTTGTGGATAAGGTCATAACCATAGGCTCAGAGACCACCAAGTCAGTGGTGCCCTTGCATGATGACTTCAAAAATGGGGCTTCTGTATTGAAAGCTCGGGAAATCCTCCATCTCTACTCCATCCGGCCGGGCTATCTAGTGTTCAGGCAGAATGAGACAGCCTTGTTTATGAGATATAACCCACACCGATTTGCCCGGCAGTCAAGCTACAACCAAGGGATCCCGCTGGAAGCTTTCTTGGAAACGCCCGTGGTCGGCCCAGAGGGGATAAAGAATGCGATGCATCATTTTATACGGCTTAACACAGGTTCCTATTTCTTCATCAGTGAACCCAGCTGTGCCCCTAAGATGCTTAATTCATATGTGGCCTAGTATGCGCACGCGATGGGCCCAATTATCTTAACGAAGAAGCGTATGCCGGTTGACCGTAGGGGTGCGCCTCCTGGCGGTGATCGCAAGGCTCCCTTGCAGCCAAGGATCCAGGTCATTCTCCCGATAAAAGATGCCGGAGTTGATCGACCACGCGTGTTGAGCCCCCCGCGTGGATTGCCACTGCCTGCTACGGTGGATGCACCACCGGCGCCCCGTGCTCCCACAAAGACGGTTAATGTGGTATCGCCAGGGTCCGGCGCAGGAGCAGATATCGGGACCCGCCGCCCTAAAGTGACTGCCAAGCGCAAATCTACTCCGGGTGGATCTAAGGCTGGCGGACAGAAGAAGAAGAAGAAGTCCGTCCTTTCCCTTGACGCGGTCCTCAGCTTAGAGCCTGCAGCTCCTCCCAACGAAGGCATAAGTGAATATGGCAGCAATGAGGGCTTCTTGGTAGACCCTGCAGACACCAATTTGGCTGCCGCCATTGCAGCTTCGGAGCGATTGGCGAGGCTCGAAGCGATGTTAAGTAAACTCGCTGAGTCAGGTAATCATCAGCCACTTTCTTCGTCATTTTATTGCACTTTTTATCATTATCTTTAACTAATATTTGCCCGATTTTCAACAGGTGTCTCTACTGAAGAGGCTATCGCTGCCTCTTTGAAAACCTTCCAAGAGGAGGAGGAGAAGCGCGCTCTAGCAGGAGTTGGTATGTCCCACCCCTTTCTCTTTTATATGGAAAGTTTGTCATCTTTTCTGATGGTCAACCTAACCTTCTTTTGTTTCTTAGCAGGGGTTATATCAGTTGACGCGGGGATCCTTCCCGAGCCTGTTACTGAAGTCCCGGTCTCGTCGAGGCTGCTGGAAGAGCCTCGACTTGACAAAACGACGAGGGATGCCCTGAAAAATCTGGAGGCATCCCTATTCATGGATGAGGACGCCTCAATTAAAGAAGCCCTAGTGGCATCCGTCTCAACGGCTCGGGAGGAGCGGAAGTGGTTGAGACGCGAAGCAAAGGCGCGCAGAGCTGCTTTGGCCGCGGGAGCGGGCCTTAGCACTATTCCTCACGCTGACACTCCTTCTGAAGAGGTCCCTGTCGCTCTATCTACTGCTCATAGGCAAGTGGTGCGCGTGGCCCGAAGTGCAAACGATAAATCCTCTTCAGGTAGCATCTCTTTCAGAAACTTGTTGTAAGAATTATAAAGCCATTGGCTCATATGCATTCCATTTTGCAGGGCCAAGTCCGACTGAGGAGGAGGCGGAGACCGTTGAACCCAGGGAAACGGCGGAAGCGGTGCCTGCCGAACCCGAGCCGACGGTGAGCAACGTCGTTGGTGCCACGGGACCCGAAGCAGAGGTTGGGGGACCTGCAACCAAGAGGGTCATGGATGCCGAACCTGAAGTGGCGGCAGATGAAATGATCGTCATAAGCGAGCCGAGGGTAGTGGTAGGTGAGGCGCTTAAGGATGGAGACCTCGCGGTGACGGTGGATGAGACAACCGTGACCGCAGGACCCGAAGGAGTAGCGGGTGAGGTGGCCACGATTCCTGAGGACGAGCCAGCTGCTCTTTCTCAGGAATCTGGCAATGCTCCAATCATAGCCCTCCCTGCCTATATTCCCCCGCCTTCTCCAGGGCTTGCGAGTGCAACAACGGTTCCCATTGAGTCGGGTGACGAGGCCACGGGCGGTGGCCTGATGTCAATGGAAGAAGGAATTGCCTCAGTTTCGGCTGGCAGCTCATCGGGTAAATTTCGAGTTACCAGCGTTCTTCTTTTTAGATATCTTGTGATCTTTTCTGACAAGTTTGTCTTTGCAGGTGCGGCCAGTGCCGACGCTCCATTGCTAGAAGGAGCACCGTCAACTACTGCTCTGGCGGTGGTCACCTCTCCGCCTTCCCTTGTGCCATCGCGGATGTTGGAAGGTATGGATTTACGACTCATGAGTTAATCTTTCAAACGTGTATCTTATGTACTAACGTCGTACCACTGTGCCTTTTCAGGAGTGCTCTTTGATCATTTATATCAAGTGTTGCTCCCACACTTCTCCTTCCCATCCGAACTCGCTTCTCCCTCTAGTGGCGCCGGTGAGTATACTTTCACTCTGATGTCTTTATTTACTCCCTTTTTTAGCAATGGGATGATTTCTGACTTTTCCTCTTCCTTATTGCAGTGCCACAAATCGAAGGAGGGGACGCAAGACCTGCCACGCCACCGGCCCTTCCGGCTTTGCCGTCCGTTGCAGCTGGTATAGTAAATTGCCTTTTTTGATAACCCTTCAACATCTCTTGAACCATCGTTTAACCATGTTTTGTTTTGCAGCTATTGTTCCGGCTCCGGTCCCTCTTGAGTCTCGCGTCCTTTCACCGGCAGGCCCTTTCTTGAAACGTCCATCTTCAAAAGGTGCTGTGATGAGTTTGGGCATGCTGAGCGGGTATATCGAAGAGCTTAATATGGACGCTCTCCCTTCTGCCGTGGATTTCGCCATGGAGGTTAACCCGATGTTGGCGGCGCTCGTAAACTTTCACAACGAAGGCGTCGTTGAATCTTGGGTTAACCACTGCAGAGAGATTGAGGCCTGCCTGCATCGGTTGGAGTCGACGCGCCCTTCTCCCGAAGTTTTGGCCATGAGCGCCCAACGGACAGCCTGGCTTGAGCAAAGCGCTTCTTATCTCCGCCATTTGGAGCAGGAAGCAGCTTTACGGTTGAAGGAGCGTCGGGAATCTTCAAACGCAACCGCTCACCTGCGCGCTGAAGTTAGGATGAATGCTGCTGAAGTGAAAGCCGTCTTTGAAGGCCTTCTGGAGCGTATCTCTAATGGGCTAGCACTGAAGCGGAAGCTTGATGCCGCTGAGCGTGATGCCCAAGATCAAGAAGCAGCCCAGCAGGTCGTTGGGGAACAGCTCGCATCCTTCACGCAGCAGCGGGCTCAAGTAGAGGCCGAACTGGCGGTGGCAGCTGGTCAGGAGAAGGCATGGAAGGAAGTACGCGAGCAATTAGAGCTGTTCAAGAAGCTTCCTTCTCCCTGAATATTTTTGTATCATTTACACACCTGTAATTTGTATATGGTATATACGCATTCTTTGTTCTTTATACGATCCGCCTTGTATTTTGATTGAATTTATGAATAAAGATACACATTCCTTCTTGCAATGTCTGGTACTATTTCTTTGCCTTCTCCTTTTTCATTAAGATGTTTTCGATGAACCTGATTGGCGGATGATTTTAACTTCTCCGAGAGATAGCGATGGCTTAGGCCGCAGGTTCAGATCTGCCGCCTAAGACTTTTCAACTCTATGAGCCGTGAGGGTCTCATAGAGACTTTTCTCCCTACGGATCGAAAGGATCTCGTAAGTGGGTTTTTCTCCTTAGGAATCGTGAGGATTCCTAAGTGTGGTTTTCTCTTATAAGTCGTAAGGATCCTACAAGAGAATTTTTCCCTCTTACGAGTCGAGAGGACTTGTAAGCGGTTGTTTCCCTCCTTGTCGAAGTTCGATGTTGGAGAGTGAGACCCGTGGATAGTATGTAAGAGATCTTCTTAGATCGACTTGTAGGGTCCCCCCCTTTTTTTAGGAAGCAAGTTTTCAATCTCCTCCGCCTGAGGTTTTGATCTTGCAAACTGAGAAGCAAGCTAAATCTGTTAAAGAAATCGCTCTCTGAGTGATTTGGGGAACTTCCCCCACCGTTGGATCTTTTGATCCAAGGGCTTCTGTTTTATGGAAGAGTCTTCTTGTTTTAGGAAGAATAGAAAAGATTTCTTTAGGGCTTTAATTCCGTTTGGCGCAAATACTCCAGAGCACGACACGTATCACGCAGCGCACAGCGCAGCGCAACAGTGTTAGTGCATCTGCGTTGACACGTGTCGTGCAGCGCACAGCGCGGCGCAAATAATATGAAGCGTTGCTTCATTTAATTTTGCTTGAAATAGAGCTTTGCTCTGATTGGGTGCGCTGCCTTGGGCGCTGCGCTGATGCGTCTGCGCAAGACACGCGGTGCGTTGCGCAGTGCAGATAATCCGAAACGTCGCTTCATTTATTAGTTTTGAAAGCAGAGCTTTGCTTTGATTGGGGGAAGATGAAGCGTTGCTTCATCTCCCGCCTGGGAATTTGAATTGTCGTAACAACTTTTGGAAGTCGAAGAGGCACTTGATGCCTATAAATAGGACCTTTGGTCCCCCACAGATGCTTGTCATCTTTCAGATTTTATTTTCAAAAACTTCAGGGCTTTGCTCTTGCCTTCTAGAATTCCAGAGCTTTACTCTCTTTTCCAACGTTCTTAGAGAAACTTCAGGTAACACCGATTCTTGGATTAACTCTTATTAATCCTAACCAGAAGAGCTTTTAGAGAAAACTTAGCCCTCTATGTGTATTGTTTTTCTTCTGTCGCTAATCTTCTGTAGTATTTCCTTCAGGCATAATGGCGGTGCATCTATACAGTTTGCATGAGTTTATCACCTACGACGATATCCGCGCGCAGGGTCATGAACAAAACCAGGAGTTTACAGACGCTCAATGCGCAGAGGTCATGGATCGCCTGAATGCCAGCGGTGGCTGGCTGCTACCTCGTCGTTCGGCTCTTTTGAAAGTCGTGCTGGGGGCAATATGGAGAGCACTCCCAGGTCTTCACGAGGCCTTACCGCTCAATGCGCTAGATGATGCCGAAGACAAGGTGCATTCAGTGTACCTGACGGGGCTGATTTCGAAGAAACGGCGAAACAACCTCGTTGACATCCTATATCAAATCTTTCAGCAGACGACGATCGTTGCTGCTTATTGAAGGCCGGAAGGGCTTGCCGATGATATCGACACCGAGGAGCGCGAGAGGCTGCGCATAAGAATAATTAGAAAGGCCAGAAGAACTTTGGACAGCCTTACTTTTGAATTCCTCAATCTCTGCCCCGGATCTGAAGTCATTCCATTGTAATAATATTTTTCTTTTACTGCTTTTCATGATTGTAAGAATTTTTGACAATATGAATGGAAACTTTTTATTTCAGCTTGTCTTATTTCTCGTCCTGAGTTTTCTGCCCATGCATGAACGGGTATGTCTTGAGCACTTGATCAAATGTAAATCGGATGTTCCTTCTGTAGCTTTCTTCTTTCTCTTATTATCGGCCTGTTGTCTTAATAAACATGGTCGACGGATAATAGAGCGCGCGTCTTGGCTTCCTTAAGAAAAAGCGATGGCTTAGGCCGCAGGTTCAGATCTGCCGCCTAAGAATTTTCAATTCTATGAGCCGTGAGGGTCTCATAGAGACTTTTCTCCCTACGGATCGAGAGGATCTCATAGGTGGATTTTCTCCTTAGGAATCGTGAGGATTCCTAAGTGTGGTTCTCCCTTATAAGTCGTAAGGATCCTATAAGAGAATTTGCCCTCTTACGAGTCGAGAGGATTCGTAAGCGGTTATTTCCCTCCTCGTCGAAAATCGACTTCGGAGAGTGAGACCCGTGAATAGTATGCAAGAGACCATTTTGGATTGACTTGCAAGGCCCCATTGTTCAGGAAGCAAGTTTTTCAATCTTTGCTGCCCGAGACTTCATCTTGCAAGTTGGGACAAACCGGGAATTTTCCCGCGGAGACAGTGGTGGCTCTGCGAGTTGACGTGGGTCAAGAGGCTCTCGTCACGGAGTGTTTGTATCCGTGAGTCGAGGAATTTGCTAGGGATTATTTGTTTCCCAAGCGCCAAGGATTATTTATTTCCTTGGGGTTTGAAACGAGTCGAGGATTCCCACGGAGGCACTGGTGGCTCTGCAGGTCGACGCGAATCAGAAGGCTCTCGTCAAGGAGTGTTTGTATCCGTGAGTCGAGGAGTTTGCTAGGGATTATTTGTTTCCCAAGCGCCAAGGATTATTTGTTTCCTTGGGGTTTGAAACGAGTCGAGGATTCCCACGGAGGCACTGGTGGCTCTGCGAGTCGACGCGGATCAGGAGGCTCTCGTCAAGGAGTGTTTGTATCCGTGAGTCGAGGAGTGTGCTAGGGATTATTTGTTTCCCAAGCCCAAGGATTATTTGTTTCCTTGGGGTTTGAAACGAGTCGAGGATTCCCACGGAGGCACTGGTGGCTCTGCGAGTCGACGTGGATCAGGAGGCTCTCGTCAAGGAGTGTTTGTATCCGTGAGTCGAGGAATTTGCTAGGGATTATTTGTTTCCCAAGCGCCAAGGATTATTTGTTTCTTTGGGGTTTGAAACGAGTCGAGAATTTCCCACGGAGGCACTGGTGGCTCTGCGAGTCGACGCGGATCAGGAGGCTCTCGTCAAGGAGTGTTTGTATCCGTGAGTCGAGGAATTTGCTGAAGACACTGGTTTCTTCGGAGTTGGACTGAACCGTCGAGATTTGGCTTCGTCTTCTGGCGGAGCCAGTTGGGAAAGTATGGTTCCCTCTTTGTTTACGCCCTTGGATTGTATACAGGGATCGATGTGATCTTAACTGTAGGGCCAAAGTTTTATCATCATTTTTTTTGTTTTATCTCCGCGATGCTCTATCATTTCAGCTTTTATATCACGAAGGTCGCGATTGCCCAATCATTTCGGCTATTTTTCGCGGTGCCCAATCATTTCGGCTATTTATTTTATTTTTACTCGCTGCTTTTTATTGCGAGTTGCCCAATCATTTCGGCTATTTTGCATGCATACATTTTTACTTGCTGCTTTTTATTGCAAGTTGCCCTATCATTTCGGCTATTTCGTATGCATGTGCGACCTATTGGCTTTTCGCTGTAAACCAATTTCGACATCAGCACCGCTACAACTGGGATATTGCCAGGAGCGAATCATCATTTGCCTCTGTCGTTGTCGAACAAAGGAGGCTTAGCGACTAGGGTTAAGGTCCTGTCGACTAAGGCTTTTGACTTCATGAGTCGTAAGGGTCTCACAGAGTTATTTCTCCCTACAAGTCGTGAGGATCTTATAGGTGTATTTTCTCCTTAGGAACCGTGAGGGTTCCTAAGTGTTTTGTTCCTCTGTAAGTCGTAAGGATCCCACAGGAGGGTTTTCTCTTTGTAAATCGAGAGGATTTACAAGGGTTATTCACCGTGTGAACATATCCCTAGCCTCGGATGGGACTTAGTTAGGGGAATGTTTATTCGCGCCCGTGGATTGTATACAAGGGTCAATATCGGAGCACTTGTAGGGCAATGTCGAAAGTTGTGGGGGTTGCTTAAGCACAGGTTTAGGCCTCTGTAACTTAAGACTTTCAAATCTTATGAGCCGTAAGGGTCCCACAAGAGAGTTCTCCTTACGAGTCGTAAGGATCTCGCAAGTGCATTTTCTCCTTAGGAATCGTGGGGATCCCTGAGTGTGTTGTTCCTTTGTGAGTCGTAAGGATCTCACGCAGGTGGTTTCTCCTTACAGGGTCGAGAGGACCCTATAAGTGTTTCTTAACGAGGTTGCGCCCTTTAGGGTTTTCACAAACACTCGCCGGTAGTCCTGCTGTTTTTACTCACGGAGCTCTTTCAGGTTTTCATCCGTGCCCATTTTGCTTATGGACATACCGTTTTTTTTGTTTTTTTTTTATTTTCTTTTTCTCTCCCCTTTTTTTTACGAGGTCGCGCCCTTACGGGTTTTCACGAACACTCGCCGGTAGTCCTGCTGTTTTTACTCACGGAGCCCTTTCAGGTTTTCATCCGTGCCCTCTTTGCTTATGGACATACCGTTTTTTTTTTATTCTTTTTATTTTTATATGTTTTTCTTTTTTTTAATCTCTCGTCAGCCTAAGGATGCTGCAGGAGTAGTTTAAAGACGTTTCGGTCTGCTATTAGTTTAAGGACATTTCGGTCTGACATTGAGAAGACCGGCTACATGCTTATAAAGTTCGAGCTTAGGAAGATAGTGAGAGGACATAGTCGTCGTCATCTATCATTGACCTAGGCCGTGACTCATTAAGCGTAGTATTTCTTTAGGAAGCGACCATTTATTGGCCTGAAAGGCCTTTCACCATGCATATCCATAAGTAGGTAGGCCCCACCCTGGTAGACCTTATCTATGATGTACGGACCTTCATAGTTTGGCTCGAATTTTCCCCGCTTGGCGCGATTGGGGATCATAGGCCTTTTGACCACTAGCACGAGTTCGCCTTGGCGGAATGTCCTTGGTCGGGTCAATTTTTCATATGAGCGCGTCATCTTTACTTTGTAAGCTTCCAGCTTTTGTTGTGCTAGGAGCCGGGTTTCATCAAGAGCATCCAGCTCTTCAAACCGTAGGTGAGCATTTTCTTCATCCGTTAGCTCGTAGTGAACTGCCACTCGCAGAGAGGGTAATTCTATCTCGAGGGGAAGTACTGCTTCCGTACCGAACACCAACGCGTATGGCGTTGTGTTTGTGGCTGTCTTGAACGCGGTTCGATACGCCCAAAGAGCTTCTTGCAGTCTCTCATGCCAGTCTTTCTTATTTCGGGACACTGTTTTCTTTATAATTTTCGTCAAGGTCTTGTTGAAGGCCTCGGCGAGACCGTTAGCTCGTGGATTATAGACTGAGGAATATCTCCAGTCTATGTTATGCTGCTGTGCGAAGCGGCTGATTTTATGACTTCGGTAGGCTGGCCCGTTATCGGAGATGATCCGCCTCGGAGTTCCAAACCGATATATGACGTGCGTTTTGAAGAAATGGAGGATATTCTCCGTCTTCACTTCTCTCAACGGTACTGCTTCTGCCCATTTGGAGAAGTAGTCAGTCGTCGCCAGGATGAAACGATGTCCCCTAGACGATGCTGGTTCGATGGGGCCGACTATGTCAGTTCCCCACATTTCGAACGGCTAGCTAGCCACTGTTGGATGTAGTGGATTGGGATGCTGATGGATGAAGTCCCCATGAATTTGGCATGAGTGACATTGTTTCGCATATTCGAGGCAGTCCTGAATCATCGTGGGCCAGTAGTAGCCCATCCGTTTGATCTTTAACTTCATCTTTGGGCCTGCTTGGTGAGAACCGCAGATTCCGTCATGAACCTCTTGAACGACTCTTTCCGCTTCGTCCGGTCCTAAGCACCTCAGCCACAGAGAATCGAATGACCTCTTGTATAGAGTATCATTGACGAAGGCGAAAGACAGAGCTCATTTCATGAGCTGGTGTCGTGCGGACGCATCTTCGGGCATTTGGTGGGATTTGAAGTAGTCTATAAAGACCTCCCTCCAATCCTCAACCTTCTCATGGTCTTTTATTTGTAAGGTCGGTTGTTCAGTCACTCCCTTCTCTTCGGGTGATCCCGGAGGTATTTCTGCGGGGGCGAGCACCCGACGACTTTGTACCATGATTCTAACCTCATCGAGGTTCTCGTCAGCCAGTTCTTTAGCGAGCTTAGCTAACGCGTCCGCTTTGCTATTTTCTGCGCGTGGTATACTTTCCAAAGTATAGGAGGGAATTTGGGTCAGCAGTTGTTGCACCTTTTCCCCGTATTTTACCAATTCCGGTTTGCATGTTTGGTAATCGCCGTTCACTTGACTGACGACTAGCTGGGAGTCCCCATATATGAGGAGGCTTTCAATTCCCATGTCAATGGCGATCTCGAGACCTGCTATCAAAGCTTCATATTCAGCTTCATTATTCGTTCTCGGTTCTGTTCAGGAGAAAGCCAAGCGCATTATTCCTCCTTGTGGGGTCACGAAGATAAGGCCTACTCCCGATTTGATCATTGGCGTACTTTGTTTGTGCTTTTTCATGGAAGATGCTGCATCGAAATAAAGCTCCCAACGGGTATCACCACTGTCGACTGCGTCAAACGCATGTTTGTCTGGCAAATCGCACTTTAGGGGAGAATCGGCAGGTATCGGGTGCTCAGCAAGGAAGTCGGCGATGGCCTGGCCTTTCACTGCCTTGAGAGGTCGGTACGTTATCGAGAACTCCATTAAGAGCAGGGCCCATTTAGCGAGTCGTCCCGTCAATATGGCCTTTGACATTAGGTATTTGAGAGGGTCCACCTTTGAAATGAGATGGACTTCATGTGCTAATGCGTAATGTCTAAGCTTTGTTATTGCGAAGATCAACGCTAAGCAGTGTTTTTCAATGGGGAAGTAGTTGCTTTCTGCCCCCAGCAGAACTCGACTTAAGTAGTAGAGTGCTCTTTCTTTTCCCTGGTCATTCTCCTGCGCCCATAACGCGCCTAAAGAACCTTCGAGAGCAGTTGTATAAAGAATGAGAGGCTTTCCCTTAACCGGAGCAGCCAACATTGGCGGGTTCTGCAGGTATTGCTTGATCTCGTCTAGCGCGCTTTGGCATCTTTGATCCCAGACGAATGGGGTTCCCTTCTTCATCAGGTGGCTATAGGGACGGCACTTGCCTGAAAGATTGGCTATAAATCGCCGTATGTATGCGAGCTTCCCTTGGAGAGACCGCAACTGTTTGAGAGTCCTCGGCGGAGGCATTTCCATGATTGCCTTGATCTTGGACGGATCTATTTCGATACCCCGGTGTCGAACAATGAATCCCAGGAATTTTCCTGAGGAAACTCCGAATGCACACTTGAGCGGATTCATCTTCAAGTTGTATTGCCGAAGACGTTGAAATACGGTCTTCAGATGCTCGAGATATTCCTTATATGATTTGCTTTTAACAACGAGGTCGTCGATATAGCATTCGACGATTTCGTGTATAAGGTCATCGAAGATCTTCGTCATGGCCCTTTGGTAGGTGGCACCGGCGTTCTTTAAACCGAAGGGCATCACCTTGTAACAGAATATTCCCAAAGGAGTCCGGAAAGCCGTATGTTTCTGGTCTTCAGGATGCATTTTTATTTGATTATATCCTGATGAGCCGTCCATGAATGAGAAAATCTCATGCGTGGACGTATTGTCTATCATCAGTTCGGTGACTGGTACTGGGAAATCATCCTTCGGGCAGGCTTTGTTGAGATCCCGAAAGTCCACGCATATGCGCACCGTCCCATTTTTCTTCATCACTGGGACGATATTAGCAATCCATTCAGGGTATTGAACCTCCTGGATAAAGCTGGAGTCTATCAGCTTTTTGACTTCAGCGTTGATGCTCATCTCGAGCTCGAGCCGCATTCTTCTCGGCGCTTGTTTGACTGGCTTGACACCCGAGGATATCGCCAGTCTATGTACAGCAACTTCTGGATCTAGTCCTGGCATCTCGGAATAGTTCCATGCGAAGCAATCTTTATGCTGTACAAGGACGTCTTTTAACGCAGCTACCCTCTCTTCAGACAGCAGCTCGCTGACGAATGTCGGTCGCGGATCGTTTATCGTCCCCAACTCAATTTTCTTGAGGTTATCTGCAGTGGTATGTATTCCATCCTCCAGTTCTTTCAGAGCTGGGGGAAATTCTGAGATCACCTCATCATTGCTGTTTTCGAGGCACCGGGGAAGGCTGTCCATGTTCTCGGATTCTTCTTGTAGTATTGTTATCATGTGACAGGTACGAATTCGCTTCCAATCCCAGTGTGGAACTGGTTTTTCTTTCGTGGCCTTAGGCTCGTGCTTTTGTGGTGGTGCTACCCTCCAGTTGTTGGACAGAGCGAATTTACCAAGCTGATATTGATCTTCGACCCAATTCTTGAAGGTGAAGCAATCTTCAAGAGGATGACCTACTACTCGATGGTAAGAGCAATAGTCCGGGTGTGAGGCTTCGCCTGCTTGTTCAGGGTGTTTAGACTCCGGCAATGTAAGCATTTGATGTTTCAGGGCGAGATCAAGTATTTTCTTCGTCTTGTCCCGAGGAAACGAGTATGCTCGCCCCATTTTCTTCATAAGGGATAGATCAATAATGCTCGACTCCCATTTGCGTGGCTTCTTAGCCCTGCTTTGTTGTTGTTGAGCGCCTTTTTGGCCTTTCGACTTATTTCTGCTTTTGAGCTGAGCCTTCTTTATAACGGGTTGACAAGGAGCGGCATTTTCATCCTTTACGGCCTGTTGGAGAAGGCGTTGCATCTTGGCTTTCTCGTAGATGGCCGTCTCACGGTTGTGATCATCTCGGACTTTTTGACCAGCTTTCTTTATAAGTCTATCCATTTGTTCCTCGAACGACGGACTGGGCTCTTTTGCATCTGGAACTTTCACTGGCTTAGGGTTAGCGTCCTTCCATTGAGCATCCGCTTCTTCATCAAGGTCATACACGACGTAGCAGCCGGGTAGTAACTCTCGTTTCTTTGACCAGATGTATCCAAGCCCTCTTGTTTCCATTCTCCCGTTAGGCAGTTTGCGTTGGGTCCCGGGAATGTTCTAGACCCTGTCATAGAATTTGGCCTCTCTAACGGTCTGTTTGAAGGATATCCCCTGGCGTTTTAGCAGCTTCTTCAAACCCTCTGTATAATATCTGGGAAGACGGATAGGCTGAAGCCTGTCGAGCGCAGGATCTGCGCCATGCCAGATTTCTTTTTTCACATTGGTTTCTTCAGAGCGGTAAAACAGACTTGCTTTCTCGTTTTCTCTCCTGGGAGGGATATAGAATGTCCGCAGCTCTTCTACACTGTAGATATTAAGTGCGTCCAGTTCTTTATGATGTTTAGGCGGCACCATGGCGACTTGCAGACTTTGCTCTTCATCAGCGGAAGCTTGTATTGAAGGTCGAGCAGAGAATACGACATGGACCTCATCCTCTGAATCGCTACCAAAGACCAATGTAGGAGTGGACGGTCCTGGCTTGTTATATTGGGGCGGACCCGAATAAACGATCTCCTCTTCCTCCTCGGTATCACTGCCGAAGACAGGGATGGTGGCGTTAGTTTTATTCTCCGGCTTGTGACACTTCTCCGTGTCTTCGAAATCCGGCAAGAAGTATTTGGCATCTTCGTATTTGCGGACCTCGTTCACAGAGAACGGGTTCAGTTCTCCCGTCACGGTATACTCGAAACCATCCTTAAAATACTTCATACACTGATGTTGTGTAGAAGGGATGATGTTGTACTCGTGTAACCATGGTCGGCCGAGCAAAGCGTTGTAGCATGTCTTGACGTCTATGACGTGGAACTTAATGTCCGTGACGAGTAGCCCGAAGCGTAGCGTCAGTATCACAGATCCAAGAGTCTTTGACGATTGGGAGTCGAACCCGGAGATGGTGATCTTGTCCCGAGCAAGGTGCTGGACGCTCATGCAGATTTCCTTCAACACCCGCACGTTGAGTAGGTTAACAGACGACCCGTTATCGATCAGGATTTTGCCTAACCTTATATCATGGCAGTTTCCCGAGACATAGAGAGGGCGATTGTGTTCGCACGTCCCAAGTAGAAGGTCTTCATCGCCAAAAGTAACATCAGCCGTGTGCACTTCCTCTAATTCATCCTTCATCTTTTCCTCGGCCAAGCATGCTTGGAATTGTTCTGGGTCTTGGAGCGCCTTAATCAACGAATCTCTCACCTCTTTTGATAGCAAAAGGGCGTCAAGAATGCTGAGTTGTGAGGGCAGCTTCCTCAGATGCGCCAAAACGTTGTAGTCTACCTTATTTCTCTTCGGCAGGTTCTTGGCGTTTAACTCTTCCGCCACTTGGTCATCTAAGATGATATCTTCAGAGACCTTTTCTTTCCCTTTATCTTTTCTGTTCGAGGGTCCGAGGTTCTTTTCGGGCAGCGTGCGATTACGTAGCCGGATATTTTCGCAAACCTTTGGTTCTTCTTCTGTTCTCGAAGCGGACTCTTTGAAGAGAGGGGCAAGTTCTAGTTCTTCATCAGAATCACTCCCGAATGTAGGCACTTGTGATCCACCGGTGTTAACCACGCAACAATCGCCAGCAGTTCTTTTAAGCCTTTCGGTCATATTTCTTTGCTCTCGACGAGCTTTACGCCTTTCCCGCTTAAAGTGTTGTCGGTGAGCAACGTATCCTTGCCACCATCTATCGAAAGCTTTGCACTCTTGAGTGGGGTGCGAAATCTTTTGATGATACAAGCAATAAGACGGGTGCATTTTCGCTTCACCGGTAATTTCTTCTTCGGAGGATGGTAGCTTCATACCCATTGACATGGCCTTAGCAAACTTCTTTTTTATCTTGAATTGGCTTTTGTTGGTAGCGGAGATGTTCAGCTCCAACGGGATCGTCTCAGCTCCTTCATCAAGTCGCTGGCGCTTGGCCCTTTCAAATATAACCGCCTCGCGCTCCCGATCAGCTTTACTTTTCAACCGAGCCTCATTAAGGAATGCGTTAATTACTTCATCTGATGGCCCCAGAACTTTTGGTTCAGAATCTGCCCCCAGCATTTCAGTACAAGGGGTCTCCTCATCGTTCGAATGGGAAATCATATGACAGCTCGCCACGCATTCTTCAGCTTCATCTGACGAACTTTCTCTCTCACCTCCCTCTTGAAAGACGTGGTTGAGGAATTCTTGGAGCGTAATGGGAGTCCGTGCCTTTTGGTTGTATTCTTCCAACGCGTCAATTTGCTTCTGTAAGTCCGTGTGTTTGCCACCAGGCTTCATGGGCTTCTTAGATTTCTTCTTCTTCTTTTTCGAAGATTTTGACGGCTGGCTACAAGTGCTTGAACCGCCACCATCGGTCCTTGGAGTTGGACGTGGCTTCAACATCCCTTCAATGACCTGCGGTTCCAACGGATTCTTCCACTTGACCGCTGGACATGTCTGAAGATCGTTTAGCATCCTCTTCGTCTTGGCTGATAATACGACCTCCCAAGGAGCTTCTTCAATGACGGAGCATGTTGCCCCCGGCGTATTCGTCCCTTTAGAGGTGTGGGGCTGCGGGGGATTCACCTTCCATTTGTCAGATAACGCGAACTTGCCCTGTCGATACTGGTTTTCAAGCCAATTCTTGAAGACGTAGCAATCTTCGATCGGATGGCCTAGTACTCGATGATAAGGACAGTAGTTGGGCTCGTTGACGTCACTTGGTTGCAACGGACGTTTTGGATCTGGCAGGTTTATGAGTCTGTTGCGTAACGCCAGCTCGAATAACTTCTTCGTTTTATCACGGGGAAAGGAGTAAGGACGCCCTAGTCTCTCCTCAAGGTCTACGTACGGACGCGTATTACCTTGACGCACAACCGGCTTCGCATTATTCGGCTGTTGTTGGGCAGTAGCGACAACGATCGCTTTTCCCTTCCCTTTATCATTTCGGGAGTCCGGCTTTGGGAGAGGGGGTTTATGGCCCATCTGGTCCATCTGCGCTAGTTTGTCAATCAAAGCCTGGAAGGTTGTCGGCTTGAAGAACATCATAAATTGCGAGATGGTTGCTTGTGGATCGAGGGTTCCCACAAACATACCCACCGCGGGAGCTTCTTCAATGCGCTGCTCACACTTTGACCATAAGTTCCGCCATCGTATAGCGTACTGAACCCACGTCTCGCCGGGTTTTACCCTGGCATTAATCAGTGCTGTCATCGGGGTACGTTCACTAGCGCTTGCAAAACGCTGAGTAAACAACAGCTCCATCTCCGCGAAGGTTTTAATAGAGTCGTTCGGGAGCTCAGAGTACCATTCGAACGTCGTATCCGATAAGCTTCCAACAAACTGGCGAAGTAAAAGCTTGTCATCTCCACCAGTATTGCCGCAGAGTGCCCTGAACTGGGCAACATGCTGGTGAGGATTGCCCGTCCCCTTGTAGACATGGAACTTGGGAATCGTATAACCTGGCGGGTATTTGATTTGATCGTACCAACTCGGATATGGTCTCCCCGTTTTCACGACCTGGCCGGCTGTTTCGGTCGCATGATGAACCCTTATTTGCTGGGCGATGTATTCATCCAAATCAGCTTTGGAGATTGTATCCTCTTTAGCTGCGGACAAAACTGGTGGAGGATTCGACGTCTCTCCCCTATCGTCTTCAAGAATGATCGGGGGATCTTCAGCAGGTGGATCTTGTTGAATCATCATACCCACCATATCCTGGAACAGGAGGGCCATCTTCTTTATGTTGGCTGCCTGCTCCGCAGCCTCTTTATCCTTCTTCTCTAGTACGCGACGAAGGAATTCAGCGTCCGTTTCTTGTTCTTGACGCTCGTCCGAGGATGTTTCAGGGGTTTCTTTTGGCCCTGTAAGTGCGGCCATAGCGTTCATCATCTCTTGGAGCTTCTGCTGCTGCTCCTGAGCCTTGGTCACTGACCTCGTGTGCGGTCTATGACCTGTTGATATGCGGCTATCCTCCTTTCCCGATGCTACATAAACTGTATGAACTATCATGCCCCCTGACTTAGGGCGTTTGGGTTCGCCATTTTTAACTTTTGCTACTGACGCGGGAGTTTTCTCTGGCCTCCTTCTTTTGTGGGCCGTTGAGGTTGAAGGAACCGTTGAAGTGGGCATCCTAGCGGCTGCTGTCCCCCGTTGTTTAATGGGACGGTCCTTGTCTTTTTCCACCTTCGCCTTTTTCTGGTGACGAGAGTGACCTGGGTCAATCACGGAGTCTTGAACCCTCCTCCAAACTTTATATATTTTTGAGGACAGCCGTTGAGGGGGCTGTTCTTGCTTCGTTTCTGAAACTCTCTCCGCAGGTGGAGGAGATCTCTTCAGTGTAGCGGTTGGAGAGTTCTTCCGTACCCTCCTCAGCAGTTCAAAGCTGTTCCCGGTTGGGATAGCAGCGTTGACTTCCACCACTGGAGCCGGTGGAGTTAGCCCTGAGGGAGAGTTGCCCCCTGCCTTCCTCACTCGTTGCCAATGGCGACGTCGAGCACGGCGAGCCGTTGGGATTGGCTCAGAGATTGAGATAGTTTCTTTTTGCCCCCTGTCTGAATGAGGCGTCGCCGGTGTTAATCTCTTAAAGACTGAGGTTGTCTTCTGAGGGGTGATATTCAACCTGCCGAAGACGGATCCCTGAGCAGATGCAGGAGCAGGAATCGTCAGTCTTGAAAAGACTGACTCTTTGATAGGGGAAGCCGCCTTGACGACTTCTGGGGCAGCAGTTATTGCCTTCCTTTGGACAGCCTTTTAGAGTTCAGATTTAGCCTGGTGAAAACAGAGGCTGTCGGTTTGGTAGCGGGCGATCCGTCGACAGGGGCCGCAGTAATTGAAAGTCGATCGAAGACCGACTTCTTAGGAGCTTCTTGTCCGGACATAGGAGTGCTAAAGCTCATTGGCGGGAGCATGGTCCTGAAGAAGAGCCCAGTGGTGGCTTGAGTTACCTGTTCCACTGGCATGGTGGACAAAGAAGCCGCTTGGGGCCCGTAGGTTATGCCCCCAGTTGAGGCCGGACGCGAGCTGCAACCGCAGTTGGAGCACTTTGAACAGGTTGAGGCCATCGATGCTTGTTTTCTTTTCTGCACCAAATGAGAGACCAAATCTTAGTAAACTTGAAATCCACAGGCAACCATTTTTAACGAACCACGATTGGTTCGCGAAGACGACACACGAAGTGTGGAGTGGAAAGAGGAAAAGGTCCCACCGGGCGTGCCAGAATCTGTTCCCCTCCGAATGACAGCGCGACGTAGAGACGCCTTGCCTGAGATTCGGGGCAGATGCTATTTGGTTTTATCCGTCTACCTCTCCGAAGATGCCAAGTTGATTTATGGCACCGTGTATCGGAGGTTTAGACGGATGCGGCCGATGTAGCAGACTTCGTCAGATTCCCCCTCGCTAGAAGGGTTTTTGATTGTGGGGATGCTCTTCCCTGCAGGCGCAAGCCCCTGCAGTTAATTACGCTACCGCATCACGGTAACCACTTTCTCCTTCTCCAGAATTTCACTTCGTGTCGTGTGTGTTTGTTTTGTTTGTGGTTGCCCGTGGATTGTATACGGAGACTAAGTGATGCCGTCGCCCGTAGGACGTGGATTAGTCCAAATCCGTGTTTACTTAGATTTGGGTTTGGTGTTTTAGTTTAAGTATACATTAGCCATATTGAGGCTAAGATCAACTTAAACGGGATCGTTTAGATCCGAAAAGAGAGTAATTGACTCTATTGTTTAGTTTAGGGACATTGCGGTCGATTACCAGTTTAAGGACATGGTGGTCCATTGCATATATGGTCGTCGGGACCCGTCACCTCTCTGACGACGTTGAAGAATTACAACGACAAATGTCAGAGGAGTTCAGATATGTACCCTTGAGCCAAAGTTGATTGGGGGAATTTATAATCCAATTTGGGACTAAAGCCTGTTTGAAGGTTTAAGGATGCGTTAGCCATATTTGAGGCTAAGATCAACTTAAACGGTTGTTAAGGATACGTTAGTCCAGTTTGGGACTAAGATCGACTTAACGGGATCGTTCAGATCCGACAAAAGAGCATTTGGGCTCTATTGTGCCAGTTTAGGGACATGGTGGTCCAGTACCAGTTTAAAGACATAGTGGTCCACTGTTAGTTTAAGGACGTTTCGGTCCGATATTAGTTTAAGGGACGTTTCGGTCCGCGAGTTTAAGGACTCCGCAATCCACATTGATGTGTGGTCGTTGGGACCCGTCACCTCTTTGACGTCGTTGAGGAATTACAACGATGGATGTCAAAGGAGTTTGGAGATGTACCCTCGGACCGATTGTAAATTGATTTAGTAGAGCAATTTCGCTCAGTCAATTTAATTTAAGGACTTATGGCCAAAATTGGGCTAAGTCCAGTTGAGAATATCCAACGTTTTATCTGCCTTTGCATAGCATTTCTTTTTATTTTTATTTGGGCCTTGCCCAGGAAGGATGCAGAGCATCAATTTTGTTTTGGGCCCTGCCCTTTATAATGATGCAGAGCATCAATTTCATTTGGGCTCTGCCCTTTATTGCTTTGCAATTTATTTTGGCCTGTTAGGTCTTTCTGATTTGGGCCTGGCCCTTCAAGTAATGCATTGCATTTGTGCAGAGCACTAAGAACAGAAGTGCAAGGCACTTTTTAATCTCCTGATCTAAATTTAGATCAAAGAAAAACAAGTTTTTCTTTTCTTGTTTTTCTTTATCCCAGAGAACCAAGGGTTCATAACAAGTGCAAGGCACTATTTATTTTATTTATTTACTTATTTATTTGTTGTTGAAGATCCATGATCTTGTTCTTAGATCAATGATCTGTTTCTAAGAGAATTTTCTCTTCTTTTAAAGGTTTTACCTTTTTTTTTGTATTCTTCAAGAGTTCTCAAGAGTTTTCTTCTCTCTTTTTTTTTACCAAGATGTTCCTTCCCTTGAATTAAGGTCTGGGGTCCTTTTTATAGTGCCCATTAATTAGTTAAATTTGTTACATAGATCTTTTTCTGAGTGATTTGGGGAATTTTCCCCACCGTTGGATCTTTGATCCAAAGGCCCCTGCCTTATACAAGAAAATCTTCTTGTTTTAACAAGATTTATTCTGTTTTGCGCAAGAATCCCCAGTGCGTGACACGTGTCGCGCAGCGAAGCGCTCGCGCAGCTGCGCAGACACGTGTCGCGCAGCGCAGCGCTTGCGCAGCTGCGTTTGCGCAGTTTGCGCAACAGCGCAGACACGTGTCACGCAGAGGTGCGCTTGCGCAACAGTGTTTACGCAACTGCGCAGACACGTGTCGCACAGCGGTGCGCTCGCGCAGTTGTGCTTGCGCAACTGCGCAGACACGTGTCGCGCAGCGGTGCGCTCGCGCAGTTGTGTTTGCGCAACTGCGCAGACACGTGTCACGCAGCGCAGCGCTTGCGCAACTGAGCGTTGCTTTTGTTTTTTTAAAGAGCCTTGCTCTGATTGGACGCACTGCCTTGGGCGTTGTGCTGGCGTGTCAACTTTTGACACGTGGCGCATTGCGCGCAACGCATGGAATTTGAAGCGTTGCTTCAAAGATTTGAATTTTAAAATTCAAACAGAGCCTTGCTCTGATTGGGGGAACAGTGATGTATGCGGCCCCATGTCTACACATGCCAGGAATGGTTCTGCGTACTTCATTACATTCACTGACGATCTCTGTAGATTCGGATATGTGTTCCTGATGAAACACAAATCAGAAGCTTTTGAGAAATTTAGAGAATATAAACAAGAAGTCGAGAACCAAACCGGGAAAAATACTAAAATTCTTCGATCAGATCGAGGAAGAGAATACTTGAGCAATGAATTCCTGGACTTCCTAAAAGAGAATGAGATTCTCTCTCAGCTGACTCCTCCATATACACCACAGCACAACGGTGTATCGGAACGGAGGAACCGCACCCTATTAGATATGGTACGCTCTATGATGAGTACAGCTGAGTTACCTATTTCCTTCTGGGGGTATGCGCTGGAGACAGCAGCATACCTATTGAATCAAGTTTCATCTAAATCTGTACCTACCACACCATATGAGATATGGAGTGGGAAGAGGCCATATCTTAAACGAGTTAAGATATGGGGTTGTCCGGCTTATGTCAAAAGACAAAATCCGGACAAACTCAAGGCATGGTCAGTTCTTTGCAAGTTTGTGGGATATCCAAAGAACTCATATGGGTATTTTTTCTACCACAGTGAGGAACAAAAGGTGTTTGTTGCTCAACATGCCACCTTTTTAGTAAAGGAATTTCTTGTAAAAGAAATTAGTGGCAAAGTGGTAGAGCTGGAAGAGGTTCTAGATACACAAACTGCAACTGAAGATTTAGTGGAACCAGAGGATTCAGTAGTTCCCAACGAATCTCAGCCTCTCCGCCGATCTAATAGGGTTCCTCACCCACCTGAGAGATACTACGGTTTTCTCATGGATGGTGGGAGCGAGGATTGCATCATGGTTGATGATGACCCGACTAGCTTCGAGCAGGCCATCACGAGTGGGGACTCAGTGAAATGGCTGGATGCAATGCTGTCCGAGATGGAATCCATGTACACCAACAAAGTATGGACTTTGGAAGTTGCTCCTGAAGGGGTAAAACCCATTAGGAGCAAGTGGATCTTCAAGAAAAAAGTTGGTGTAGATGGGAAAGTGGAGACTTTTAAAGCTAGACTTGTCGCAAAGGGTTTTCGTCAAAGACCAGGTGTGGACTATGAAGAAACCTTTTCTCCAGTGGCTATGCTTAAATCCATCCGGATCATGCTTGCCATCGCTGCATATCATGACTACGAAATTTGGCAAATGGATGTTAAGACCGCCTTTCTAAACGGTGATTTAGAAGAGTGCGTGTACATGACTCAGCCAGAGGGCTTTGTAGATAGTGGGAGCAACGGGAAGGTGTGCAAGCTGCTTAAATCCATTTATGGATTAAAGCAAGCATCGCGGAGTTGGAACATCTGCTTTGACGTCGTTATCAAAGAGTTTGATTTCGTCAAAAACGTAGATGAACCTTGTATCTACAAGAAGGTGGCAGAGAGTAAGGTTGTCTTCCTCGTATTGTACGTGGACGACATATTCTTGATAAGAAATGACATTCCTATGCTGCAATCGGTCAAGCTCTTCTTATCACAAAGATTCTCAATGAAAGATCTAGGTGATGCCTCCTGCATACTGGGAATTATGATCTATAGAGATAGATCTAAAAGGATATTGGGATTGTCCCAATCCAGGTACATTGACACCATAATTAAGAGGTTTAGTATGGAAGAGTCCAAACGTGGGTTTTTACCCACGATCTCAGGGCTCACTCTCTCCAAAGAGATGTCTCCCAAGACTGATTTGGAGAGAGCTCGCATGCAAGGAATACCCTATGCTTCGGCTGTAGGCTCTATCATGTACGCGATGCTATGTACCAGACCCGATGTAGCATACTCACTAAGTGTAGTGAGTAGGTATCAAGCTAATCCTGGAGAGAGTCACTGGACAGCTGTGAAGAGCATTCTCAAGTACTTGCGAAGGACTAAAGAGATGCTCTTGGTGTATGGTAACGGAGAACTCCAAGTGGAGTCCTTTACCGATTCGACCTTCCAGAGTGATAAGGACGACTCTAAGTCACACTCGGGATTTGTCTTTACGCTTTACGGAGGGGCGGTTAGCTGGAAGAGTTCCAAGCAGGAAACCGTGGCAGACTCGACGATGGAGGCTGAATACATCGCTGCCAACGATGCTGCTAAAGAGGCTGTCTGGATCAAGAAGTTCATTACTGAACTTGGAGTGGTTCCATCTATTGAGCATCCAATACCTTTGTATTGTGATAACAATGGAGCGGTGGCTTTGGCCAAGGAACCCAGGTCCCATCAGCGATCCAGGCATATTCTGAGGCAGTATCACCTGATCCGGGAGATAGTTGATCGCCGGGAGATCGAGGTCAGGAGGGTTGACACGAAGAACAACACAGCGGATCCACTCACGAAGGCCATTCCCCAGATACAGTTTGAGAGACTCTTCGGGATGCTCGGTATGCGATACTACAGCAGCTGGCCCTAGTGCAAGTGGGAGATTGTTAGTTGTATGTATGCCCTAGAGGCCAGTATTGTACAGATGATGTATATTATATTGGATGCTTGGACATATATAGAGAGGACTTTCTTGCTCGATATGATAGTATGCTATCTGGTTGCTCTTTATCTTAACATGTATACTTGTCACTTTATACTGTCTTATAGCTACATGTTGATAAAGCCCTTAGGATGTGTACTTGACTACCTAGACTGTGATGCAGATCATACTAGTGGGGCCATGGTAGTCCTCGAGCATAACTCTCCAGATGGCTGACCGATCAATCACTAAACCTCGAGCATAACTCTCCAGATGGCTGACCGATCAATCACCAAACCTAGGGGTGAACTGGAGGATGTGTTAATAAAAATCGGGAAATTTATATTCCCTGTGGACTTTATTGTAATTGATACACAGCCTGTAGCGAACCCACAGAATCAAATTCCGGTGATTTTAGGTCGCCCCTTTTTGGCCACTTCCAATGCTATAATCAACTGTCGTAATGGTTCTATGACCCTATCTTTCGGGAATAGGTCAATTGAGCTGAACATTTACAAGTTGAGAAGTGTACCCTCCGAACCTACTGCTCAGGTCTGTTATGTTGACTTAATGGATGTCGACAGCAGCGAATTTGATGATCCTCACGATACTGATCTTGACTCTTTTCATACGTTGTTGTTTGACCCAACTATGTATCATACACATACAGACTCTTCCACCGAGATATCCGGGTCAACAACTAACACCGATTATGAAATGCTTTTAGAGTCTGAAGATCACCCCGTACTTTGTGACGACATTATTCATCGGGGTATTGATGGAACTTTTGAGGAAATCTTCGCCGATGAACTCGCATTTTTGAATGACACGGGTGTTGAGATGAATCATCTCCCAATCATTGAAATTAAACCTCCACCCCTTCTTCTGAACTGTAAACAGAATGCGAGTAATCCATCACATTCACTGCATCGTCTCTCCAAAATGAGACGCACACACATTCTCTTCCACCACTTAACCTTTCCCCACTTCTTCTTCCACCAACCTGAGCACTGCATTGATAAAATTTTCGAATGGTTGGTGTTAACTTTCGGTCTTTGCAAATCTTGGCATCGACCAATGATTCTTGACCCCCTCATGTGATTTTCAAATCTTAACATTGTTTAACTCAAGTTTGGGGCGGTATATTTTCTGGCTCTTGATAAGAAAAATTTTTACACAAATTTATGAGCCAAAAAAAAAGTTTGGGGGAGGTTCTTCACTTAAATATTTTGCCCCCACTAATAAATTCCTCCCAGGCTTACAGGTTTTTCGATATTTAGCTGATGGCAACAGTGAGGACACTGTTGAAAACAAGTTTGGGGGAAGTTTGTGCTTATTTTCGCATCATTTGCATCATACTTTGCATAAGCACAAAACATCTTTAAAAAAACCTATAAAAATTTAAAAAATTTCAAAAGATAAAAATATTTTTGTACATAAATAAGATAATAAAAGATTAGATAGTGAAAAATTACATCCATAAGATTAGAAAAATTTAAGAAAACTAAGAAAATTAGAAGTTTTCTTATACGAACTAGTAATAAGTAGTTATGAGCCGTTGTCCCAAGGGTTAGTAAGATGAAGGAAGTCACTAATCTGAGAATAAAAATAAGTCTGAAAAATAGTTCCTATTCTGGAAGCCAAACATTTTGAACGTGGATACCCTGCTATTCGCACTTACACACGTCTTGAAGCCCGGGATAGTAGAGGATACCTTGAAATGCTCTTGTCTTAAAGCCGTTGTATGAAGGAAAAAAAAAGTGAATAAAAAAATATATATAAAGTGGTGAGAAAAATGGACACTGGTTTTGTTATCACCGAGGGCAATAAAAAAATATATAGCGAGGGCGCCTCTTCACCTAGTGTCCTAAGGCCAACTGGTCTGGGAGTCACTGCTAAGCCTTAGGTGGTGCAAGACGAGGAAAAACACCTAATCAGCAAGCACATGAGTAATCGGTCGGTTAATACCTCAAGAAGTATTAACGGTCGCATGAAAGTGTGTGAGCAAATTCATCTACATATTCATTAATTAAAAAGTACCGAGGCTGATGGGCAAGAGTATGATAGCTTGAATTGAATTCTCCAGGTGTAGGGATGTCCTTTACACACACGCAGGGTTATATGATCGATGTTTGGAAGAAAGATAGGAATGAAGAATAAGACGATGTTTTATTGAGGGAGGACGTGATTTCTGACATCTTTTCATGACTATTAAGATAGGGCTCATGACAACCGAAAAGCTAGCTTAGTTGGAAACCCTAATTTTCAAGGCTTTTCTTTTACAATTCGTGTCTTTAAATGTAATATTCATGATCTTCCTTTTATTATTGGATTTTGTGGGTGCAATCCGCTGAAAACCCTCAGGAGACAACACTCCTCCTACTAAGGACACCTAGAGGTTTAAAGGCTTGTTGCACGTGCTCAGTGCAATCGTGTTGTCTACGAAAGTGTGCTAGTTAGTTTTTCTCTTTCTATATTTTCTCCTTTCTTTTTAATAAAGTTCGCTCGAGACGATCGAAAATAAGTTTGGGGGAATTTGATCAATCGAAAATACTGCATCTTTAACACGGCAATTTCCATATCATTTGCACTCATCTAGAAGTGTTCGGTATTCATATTGCACATATTAGCAAAACATCTCTGAAATACCAGTTTGCATGTGTTAGACTTTAAAACCGGCACTTTAAGGGAAATTGACTGTTTATCATGACATTGCATCATTCCTGTATTGCGCAACATGTGTTTCGAAGTCTGTGCAGGAAATTCCAGGAGAAAGGCCAAAATTGTAAAAATAATGCTGATAAATTTACGCCAACTCAAAGACTTAGAAGCTGGTAGCAATCTAGAAGAAATTACACAATTCAACATATCAGATAAATACCCCAAGGTGATCCCAAAGCAACAGAAGAAAAATGGCACTGTGCCCCTGTCACGTGACCGCGGATCCGCGGCATAAGCTGGCACGTGCCGCGGATCCGCGGCGGTATTGCCACGTCAGCACTCCAGTTTTGCTGCATTATTCCTATCTCAGTGCCTACACTTTAGAATGATATGTCAAATTCCAGAATTCCCTCGAAGTTTCTGCCAGATCAGCAAGGATCATTAAATTAACCTAATCTTGATTAAGCTAATTAAGCTCCTAACAACCTAGTTCTAGAAGCTCCCTCTAACCAACTACTTCTAGAAGCCTCTCTAGCTAACAAACTTTTGGAGGGAAATTTAAATTTGAAATCCTAGATCTAGGGTTTGGATGGTCTATAAAAGAGAGCCTAGATCTAAGGGTGGAGGTTGTTCATCATTAACCAATCAATCATTAATTAGGGTTAAGGGTCTTCTTCATTCTTCTTCTTCTCTCATCTCTAACACAAGTTGAGTGACACAACTTGTGTCTCAAACCCTAACCCTAATTCCAATCCAAGATCAAGATCATTGAGTACAAGAAAAGCAAGAAGCCTTCAAAGCCTTTAGAAGCGAAGCCGGACTTCATTGGAGCATGTGATCCAAGCCGATCCGCGACTCAAGGAGCCGATGCAACGCTAGATTCGACAATCTTGTTCCTTCTCAAATTCTTGTAGTCTCTTGAGCAATGTGTAACAATTTGTTGAATAAATAAAGGTGAGATTCTTTTAACTTGCTTATCTTTTAATTCAAGCATTATGATTCAATCTCAATTTGTGATTGCGTTTGTTATGATGATGTTTGAGTAAACTCCGCTCGTAAAGAAGTCGAGACGATCGATAGAATGATGATGATTTAGATCCTTTCACAATTCTTAAATCCAAAAACGTTTGTAAATTCATGTAAATCGAATGATCGATAACCTAGTTTCGAGACGATGCTTTCTTGATTGTGTTCGCTCGGAACTAGAGATCAACAATCGATCATTAGATTTTCTTGAAGCTAGTTTGTGAATGAGATTCATCGAAAGGATAAAGGATAAGACGAGGAAACCGTAGTTTCTTCGCAAGATCCTTAACCTCGATGAATTATCATCAATCTAGTCTCAATTCGTTAAAGGATAAGAACATGAAATCATTAGATCTCATCACATCTATAGATCCGATCTACTCCTACGAGCTACACTTCGAATCTTGATTGTTGGTTGGAAATCATCCCAAATTATCACTTCTTGATTTTTAATGCTTTCTTAGATCTAGATATTTTCTCTTTCTTGAAATGCAATTTTATAAATCATGAATGGTTTTCTTTTCTTTTCTTTAAAGTTTAAATTCATCTAATTCGAAACACGAACGATTACACTTTCCCTGTGGACGATCCGCACTTACTAACGCGCTACATTCGACACCGTTATTGACTGCGGTCAAATATTTTTGGTTGTGATTTCTATTCAATTTTCTAAAACCAACACATCCGAAATCGTTTCAATCACTCGATATGATAGTATGCTATCTGGTTGCTCTTTACTTTAACATGTATACTTGTCTCTTGATACTGTCTTATAGTTACATGTTAGTAAAGCCCTTAGGATGTGTACTTGACTACCGGGACTATGATACAGATCATACTAGTGGGGACAGAGTAGTCCATAAGTACATCCTTTAATGTTCCTAGTCGTAGGTGTATCGAGACAGGGCATCGATATACCAGAGTAGACTAGCGTATACACTTCTCGACCCATGAGATGGGCGATGGATGATCCCATATCCATTGGTGTTTGACATCAGAGATGGTATACGGGTGCTCAGTGGAGACTGGGTACACTGGACGGACTCGCCGAGAACTCCCAAATGGTATTATACCTCACGTCAGATGGCAGTTCTCTGGTGACACTTATGCAGGTTAGTCTGTAGACCCGAGATCGTCATAGAGTCTTGTGTGATTCCCACTGTGCTTTGATTTCCACCTTACCACGTCTAAGAGGGCGTGCAAAACGGTGGTTTTTGGGTACAGTCCCGAGTCACATGGAGGCAATGAGCGATAGGAGGGGTTTCGTCTCTCTCGGTATTGGGGGTTGATGTTGCGCTGTGCTCGATTGGCCATAACAGGGAAGTCCCTGGCCAGGGCTGATTTAGAGATTTACTGGTAAGTGTTACCAGTAGTTTCTCGACCCGTTAAGAGCCTCACATCGGCACGACTTATCGGTTGTTGGGGTCTGACGTTTACCACCCCTAGACTTGATATGCGACATATCAGACGAGAAGACCGGACTGTACGGGAAGTGTTACCGGCAGGCTTTTACAGGAGTTGGAGCAGGCTTGCTTGCTGATCTTCTGATCGCTCAATACCCGGGTGGCCGTTACGTCCAGCTAGTACCGCTGACGGCTTGTGGGTGCTTGATGTGATCATCACCTACTGCCGGCGTATTGACGAGTCTTTAGAGTCCTACACAGAGGTTTTACTGGCTCAGGCAAAACGAAATAGGAGCGCATATGTGATATGTGCGGGACTGAGAAAAATGCATGTATGTGATACCGTATTCTATTCTCGCGACTTTTTGTATCGCGAGGTTATATGTGATATAGCCGGGTTATCGAATCAAGTGTTGATTCGATAAGTCGATACAATGGATGTTAGTCGGTTATATGGGATATGACCGGATTATTAAGTCAAGTGTTGATTTAATAATTTAGTGTATAATTGTATATTAGATATACTAGTTTACATTAACTAACACTTGTTCACTTAAGGATTTTTCTCACATGTGCACAACTTTAATATATATGTGATATATATTAAAATGTGTTTTCTTTTTATATCATGGTTGATGATACATCATTCATGTGTGTATGAGACTTACACCATGTTATTTATTAGTTTGGGTTTTTAATATTTAAAGTAATTACAAAATTAGTGGAGGATTAGAAAAATGCATGAAACTTGTGGAAGCTTGTGGATGCATTGACTAAGTCCACTAAGTTTGTTTTTACAATGGATATTTGTTAACCCAACCATAAGGATTAGCCATGGTTATGTCTCTACATGAGTTAGTATATGATACTCACTCACCATGGTTAGCTTTCTCACTTGATCATTATCTCTTTTCATTTTATTTTCTTCATCTTCTTCCTTGAGCTAAAAAGCTCTCTAGGGTTTGATCCAAAGTGAAAAATATTGTGAGAAACCAAATTCTAAAGTGAACAAGTGTTAGTTAATGTAAACTAGTATATCTAATATACAATTATACACTAAATTATTAAATCAACACTTGACTTAATAATCCGGTCATATCCCATATAACCGACTAACATCCATTGTATCGACTTATCGAATCAACACTTGATTCGATAACCCGGCTATATCACATATAACCTCGCAATACAAAAAGTCGCGAGAATAGAATACGGTATCACATACACGCATTTTTCTCGGTCCCGCACATATCGTATATGCGCTCCTATTTCGTTTTGCCTGAGCCAGTAAAACCTCTGTGTAGAACTCTAAAGGCTCATCAATACGCCGGCAGTAGGTGATGATCACATCAAGCACCCACAAGCTGTCAGCGGTACTAGCTGGACGTAACGGCCACCCGAGTATTGAGCGATCAGAAGATCAGCAAGCAAGCCCGCTCCAACTCCTGTAAAAGCCTGCCGGTAACACTTCCCGTACAGTCCGGTCTCCTCGTCTGATATGTCGCATATCAAGTCTAGGGGTGGTAAACGTCAGACCCCAACAACCGATAAGTCGTGCCGATGTGAGGCTCATAACGGGTCGAGAAACTACTGGTAACACTTACCAGTAAATCTCTAAATCAGCCCTGGCCAGGGACTTCCCTGTTATGGCCAATCGAGCACAGCGCAACATCAACCCCCAATACCGAGAGAGACGAAATCCCTCCTATCGCTCATTGCCTCCATGAGACTCGGGACTGTACCCAAAAACCACCGTTTTGTAAGTCGATGTACAACACCCCACGACTTGCGGGGAGGCGGAAATATGAAAAACGATCTTGTTCTTTGCTTAAACATCGACTAACCGCATGAATCGAAGCTAAACGATAACTAACATTAAACATAGAAGTTAACAACTACTATGTAAAGGGATTATACCTAAAGAACCGTGTCCTTCGTCTTTACGAACTCCACCTCCTCCTCGGCCTTCTCGAAGTAGTAGACGATCCACCCGAGAGCTTTACTCCAAGCTTAGTCTCTAAACTTGAGGCAACTAACTTTCTTTAAGTGCTAATCAAAGAAGCTAGGTGATATAGAGTGAGGGTTATGGTTTAATTAGTCTAACTAATCCTTGTACTCAACACATGAGAGGGGAGGATTAGGGTTTGAAGAGGGAGAGCTTGAGGAGAGAGAAGGTGAAGATAATAATGAGAAGAGAAAATGAGTTATCATAATATATATCAAGCATTTTGTAATATCAAGAAAAGAAAAGAAAATGATTTACAACCATGCTTGATAAATATCTTGTGGTGATTCATCTCCATGAGTCATTAAGCAATTATGAAGCATTAATGACATGGATGAATCATCCATATGACTCACTAATCTCATTCAATGTATATGCCACCTAAACCTCCTTAGTCACCATCTTCTAGAAGCTTCTCGCGCAATTACGAGAACGCCCCTCCTTTCCGCAAAAATACGGAAAAACTTTAGACTGTATAAATCCAATAACCGGATACCAGTAACTGGCTTAAACCAAAACCGACTGGTAAAAACTGTCCGAAAGTCGTACGTGCGTAAACACACGTATGCGTCCGAACCCTTGTCGTAAAACCATACGACCTCTATATCGTTTCGCCTGGAGTAGGGAAACTCTCTGTGTGGGACTCTAGAGACTCGACTACTACGCTGGCAGTGGGTTTAACCACAGACTGCAAGCGGCACTAGCTGTACGTAACGGTCCCCAGGTAGATGTCGATAAGAAGGCCGATGAGGAAACCCATCCGAACTCCTACTGAGTCTGATGTGACAATCTCCGTACAGTCCGGTCCGTTCGTCTAAGACTATCGCATATCGGGCCTAGGGGGCGGCAAGCGTCAGTCCCCTAATAGCGGTATAAGTCGTGTCGGAGCGAAGCCCATTACACCCTGAGAAACTACTGGAACCTACCAGCAAATCTCGCTTGCCCTGGCCAGGGACTTTGCGTAATGGCTCTCTGACACAGCGCGATATCAACCCCCAATACCGGGAGAGACGAATCCTGTCTAACCGCCACTGCCTCCAAGTGCTCGGGACTGCACCCAACTGCTACCTGTTTGCACGACTCCTTTGAGCCGTGGTAGGGTAGCAATCTAAGAACAGCGGGACACACTCGAGGCGAAGTAGCAGTGTCAAGTCTGCGGACTATGCTGTACTCATGTCACCTGGGAACTGTTCACTGACGACTGGTATAAAACCATCCAACGGTTCCCTGTGAGTCCTGTCCGGTGTACCCGTAACCCAACGAGCACCTGCATACTATCTCCAGTACGACGTACTGACGGCTGTGGGACAGACCATCTCCCCAACTGGGATGAGAAGCGTACACACTAGTCTACTCCGGAGTATCGATGCCCTGTCTCGATAATCCTACGACTAGGGACCTGAATAAGGATGTGCTTGTAGACTACCCAGCCCCCACTAGTGTGACTGCCATCACAACGCCGGTAGTCAAGCAAGATCCTAAGAGCTCTATCAATACGTATACTCACATATTAAGATAGAAAAACCAAGTAGCATACTACCATGTTTAGCAAGACTGTTATATACATGTGAATATCCCAAGCTTCCATTAAGTAATATACAAACTAGTATGATACAATAATGGCCCCTAGGGCATATACACTAACAATCTCCCACTTGCACTAGGGCCATGTACTGGCATATCGAAGACCGATGATCTCGAGTAGCCTCTCGAACTGAATCTGAGGTAGGGCCTTTGTGAATGGATCAGCAATGTTCTCTTCAGAAGCAACTCTCCGTACCTCGATCTCCTGACGATCAATGATCTCCCTGATCAGGTGATACCGCCTCAAGATGTGTCTGGACTTCTGATGGGACCTTGGTTCCTTCGCTAAAGCTATAGCTCCGTTGTTGTCGCAATACAGAGGTATTGGATCAACTATGGTAGGAACCACCTGAAGTTCTGTTAGGAACTTCTTCATCCAGACTGCTTCTTTTGCGGCATCGCAAGCAGCTATATACTCCGCTTCCATCGTTGAGTCAGCAACGGTGTCCTGCTTGGAGCTCTTCCAGCACACCGCCCCTCCATTGAGGGTAAAGACATAAGCCGACATGGACTTGGAATCGTCCTTATCACTCTGGAAGCCGGAATCAGCAAAGGCCTCCAACCTGAGGTCTTTTCCGCCGTAAACCAAGAACATCTCCTTAGTCCTTCTCAGGTACTTGAGAATGTTCTTTACTGCTATCCAGTGCTTCTCCCCTGGGTCTGACTGATACCGGCTTACCACGCTTAGTGCGTAAGCTGCATCTGGTCTGGTGCACAACATCGCATACATTATAGAGCCTACCGCAGAAGCGTAGGGTATAATAGACATGCGTTCCCTTTCCAAATCAGTCTTGGGATACATCTCTTTGGAGAGGGTGATTCCGTGACAAGCCGGTAGATTACCGCGCTTAGAATCTTCCATACTGAATCTTTTCAGTACAGTGTCGATATACCTGGACTGCGAAAGTCCCAACATCCTCTTGGATCTATCACGATAGATCCGGATCCCCAGAATGTAAGAGGCATCACCCAGGTCTTTCATGGAGAACCTGTGTGACAAGAATCCTTTGACAGATTGTAGTATAGGAATGTCATTTCCTATCAATAGAATGTCATCCACGTACAAGACGAGGAATACGAAAATTCTGGCTACAACTTTACTATATATACACGGTTCATCTGGATTTTTGATAAAGTCATATTCTTTGACTGTCTCATCAAAACAGATGTTCCAACTCCGCGATGCCTGCTTTAGTCCATAAATGGACTTAAGCAGCTTGCATACTTTCCCGCTGCTCCCACTCTGATTGAAACCCTCTGGCTGATCCATATAGACGCATTCTTCTAAATTTCCATTTAGAAAGGCCGTCTTTACGTCCATCTGCCAGATTTCATAATCATGGAAGGCAGCAATAGCAAGAAGGACCCGAATGGATTTGAGCATAGCCACTGGAGAAAAAGTTTCGTCATAGTCCAAACCAGGTCTTTGACGAAAACCCTTTGCAACAAGTCTAGCCTTATAGGTTTCCACCTGTCCATCTATACCAATCTTTTTCTTGAAGATCCATTTGCATCCTATGGGTTTTACCCCATCTGGAGCAAAGTCCAAAGTCCATACTTTGTTGGTGTACATGGACTCCATTTCGGTCCGCATTGCATCTAGCCATCGTACCGAGTCGCCGCTCTAGATGGCCTGCTGGAAGTCAGTAGGTTCATCATCACCTATGATGCAATCCTCTCTATCCCCATCTATGAGAAAACCGTAGTATCTCTCAGGCGGATGAGACGGCCTACTACTCCTGCGGAGGGGTGCGGGAATGTCCTGTTCTTCTTGAACTTCCGGTTCTACCAAACTTTCAGTAGCAGCTTGTGGTTCTGGAATTTCTTCCAGTTCTATTTCGCTCCCACTTATTTCCTTTTCTAAAAACTGATGTTCTAGAAAATGGGCATTACGAGAAACAAAAACCTTTTGTTCCTCTGCGTAATAGAAATAATATCCCTTGGAGTTCTTTGGATATCCCACAAACATACATTTTACCGATCGTGCCTCGAGCTTGTCCACATGCTGCTTTTTAACAAAAGCTGGACATCCCCAAATCTTCATATGCTGAAGATGGGGTTTCTTCCCAGTCCACATCTGATATGGAGTGGTAGGCACAGTCTTGGTAGGAGCCCTGTTCAGAAGATATGCTGCTGATTCTAGCGCATAACCCCAAAAAGATCGCGGTAACTCAGTATTACTCATCATGGATCGTACCATATCCAATAGGGTTCGATTCCGACTCTCCGATACACCGTTGTGCTGTGGAGTGTATGGAGGAGTAAGCTGAGAGAGAATTCCTTTCTCTTTTAGGTAACCAAGGAACTCGGCACTCAAGTATTCACCACCTCGATCAGATCTAAGTGTCTTGATACTTTTGCCGGTTTGGTTTTCTACTTCATTCTTATACTCTTGGAATTTCTCAAAAGCCTCGGATTTATGTTTCATCAGATAAATGAATCCGTATCTTGAGTAATCATCCGTGAAAGTAATGAAATAGGAAAAACCACCTCTTGCATGTGTAGACAATGGACCACATACATCGCTGTGTATGAGTCCTAAGAGCTCGCTCGCTCTTACCCCTTGTCCAGTGAATGGGGTCTTTGTCATCTTTCCTTTGAGACAAGATTGACAAGTGTCATAAGTTTGATATTCGAATGAGTCCAAATATCCTTCTCTATGCAACTTAGTCAACCTTCTCTCATTGATGTGACCCAGTCTACAATGCCATAAGAAAGCTTTATTTAAATCTGGAGACTTTCTTTTAAGTGTGTTCTGGACATTGAAAATTTGGAGTTGGTTTAAAACATATATACCGTTATTTAGTGTACCGGACCCAATCAAACCATGATTAAGGTGGATGTTAACAACATCTCTTACAAACGTGAAATCATAACCTTTATTTGATAACAAGAAAACTGATATGATATTACATGTTAAGCTTGGTACAAAAAAACAGTTATGTAAAACCAAAATGTGTCCACTCGTCAATCCTAGGTGATAATCCCCGACGGACGCAGCTCCCACGCTAGCTCCGTTAGCAACCTTTAGGGTCATATCACCTTCCTTCAGCACTCTACGGTTTCTCAGTGCCTGCAATGAATTGCAAATATGAGATCCTGATCCGGTATCCAATACCCAGGAAGTAGAGTTGATCGACAGACAATTCTCAATTACAAACACACCTGAAGTCGAAGCCACAGCTTGCTTCGGTTCCTGGTTCTTGGCGTTCCACGCCTTGCAATCCTTTTTCCAGTGCCCTTTCCTGTGACAATGGAAGCACTCATCCTGGCCAACTACCGGTACCGTAAACTTTTTCTTTCCCTTCCCTCCCACCTTACTAACACCTCCTCTAGGTTTGGTGGCGGCCTTCTTCTTCCTTTCTTTGGCCCTAGCCTTGGACCCGGAAGAAGATGTACCGCTAACAAACATAGCGGGTGTTTCCCTTGTCTTCTGCAAGGTGCCCTCTGCACTCCTTAACATGTTCAGGAGTTCCGGAAGTTCAACTTCTTTTCTTTGAATGTTGAAGTTCAGGATAAACTGGGCGTAGGTGTGAGGAAGGGACTGGAGAATAAGGTCTGTATAGAGCTCATTATCCAAAGTCGTCCCAAGGTCTGCGAGCTCTTCAATATAGCCGATTATCTTTAGGACATGTTCTCCTACCGATGACCCGACAGCCAACCTCGCTCGAAACAAGTTCTTAGAGGTTTCGTATCTTGCTATACGAGATTGCTCTCCATAAAGTTCCTTTGTATGGAGAAATATGCCATCAAGGTCCATATCCTCGTGCCTCCTCTGATGTTCATTGTTCATTGAGGCAAGCACGATGCACTTGGCTTTCGCTCAATCTAAATCCCAGGTTTTGCGGATTTCCTTATCCGCATTGCTGGATTTGGGACCAGGGACAGCAGGTGCCGTAGCGGTGAGGACATACCCCAATTTGTCATAGGTCAAAGCCATTTTGACATTCCGCAGCCAATCTTTATAGTTTGGCCCTGTCAGTATATTTTTCTCTAAAAGTAACTTAAGTCCAGTCATTTTCAGGGTCGCTGCAAATAGGAGAGAGAGAAGAAAACTCTTTAGCATGATGCTCTTGCAAGTTTAGAGTGGTTTTTAGTTTATCTAAACTGGATGGCTCCCACTGTTTCTCGAATCCTTTCTCAAACCATAAAAGAAGAATTAGCCAGGACTATTCTCACTGTACAATTCTTGCTTAACCGTTCAGCCAGGCTAGTGTCGATACTTCGAGGGAGGTTTTCCAACGCTTTCGCGAAGTTCCTTAATTAAATAACCTCTTTTCTCTGGGGGCGTAACCCTGCTGACACCTTTCTGGACACCTACTTGGTTTATAGCATTGATCGTTAAGTGACGAATCTCCTGATAAGTAGCATATACTCACAGTAGGATCGGGATCCAAATATCATCGTATGATAATGTTGAAGGAATGCTACCAACATTCATCAAACTCCAAATGGTATGCATCACTTTGCAAATTTCAGTTTCTTTAGAAATTCCCGATATAAGTTTTTGCCCCATGCTCTTATGACCTTGGCTTTGGTCAAAATGTCATAAGTCACATGTCAAGTTCTACCCGTCATTATCTTGTCAATTTGAACCCATCCGTATATACCCCTGACTTTGGTCAAATGATAATACGACTGTCCCAAACTAACTCATATATCTTATGCAACAAATGAAAACTCAGCAGCTACCAAACACTATGCCTTGACTTTGGCCAAAATGCATAGTTTGAATACTACTGAATACCCAAATGAAATGACGGAGGGCTACGAATGGTTTTGGCGAAACCGTGAACGTAGTGAACTTGATATAACCGAAGGAACCTGATAGCTTTTAAAAGGAGTGGTTAAAGCTCCGCATTTAAAAATATCTGTTTTTAAAATTAACCGAGTGGTTTCTTTTAAATTGTTCCAACGATTAACTTTTGGTTTATTTTCTTTGCATTATAAATAATGCGACCCATCATTAACCTATCATTGCAGAAAACAACGAAAATACAACGTCCTCTTATGCCATCCGCATTCGCCACGGGGTCCCGTCATCACCCGTTAGGTTACTTAACTAACGACAGAGCGGGGGCTGGGCTAGCGCGGGTGTAAAACATAAGTGACGTCTAAATAGCTATCATATATAGATATTGTACATTCGTCAGACGCAATAATAGGCATTCCAGATCACAGATGAACTTTATTGGATTTGCAAGCAATCCGTGTTTGTTTTGAGCCTGCAACAAAAGACGGATTACACAGTTGTGATGAATAGCCATTACCCCACCCAAGACCCCAACGGGTACGGCAAACTACCCGCCCGGCAGTTTGTGCACCCCACCTTGGGTCTGTCCTAGGAGAAAAAACAGTAAAATGAAATAATACAACGGTGGCTACAACCGCAACCTGGATGTGCCCCGCAAAATAATATTACAATAAATTACATTTACATCAAATGAATTAAATAATAACCCATCACATAACCCCGGCTAAACATCACAACAGTCTAACACAGTTCATATCCACAAACAGTAAAAACCATTACAGAAATGTGAAACCCCCTGCCAACCGACATACTAGCAGTTAGGGGAGGTTTACGAACACATTATACAAACACATATATAATCCAACAAGCAAATACTGTATAATTTCGATCGATTAAACACCTTTAATTTTGCTCCAATACTTCTCTGTAAATCTGAAACCTGAGCAAAAATAAAAACTTCCAGAAAATACCAAATATCACAGAGAAGCAACACAGGAAAATTGGGTTCCTGAATCGCCAACTCGGCGGCGGAATCGCGGCGGATCGGTGGGATCCGCCGCGGTTCCGCGGCGCTTTAGGCGATTCAGGGGCCCAATTTTCTTGGGTGTTCTTCTACTGTCTTTTCAAGCTTTCTGAACATCCCTGAAAAATTTTTGGACTTCATTTAAAAATCGACAGAAACTTGTGATTTCGGGCTTTTCCGGTTTCGTTTTTTCCGTTCGAAATTCATACAAATTTGCAAGTAAGTTATTTATTGTTTAGCGAGGCTCTGATACCACTGTAAGTCGATGTACAACACCCCACGACTTGCGGGGAGGCGGAAATATGAAAAACGATCTTGTTCTTTGCTTAAACATCGACTAACCGCATGAATCGAAGCTAAACGATAACTAACATCAAACATAGAAGTTAACAACTACTATGTAAAGGGATTATACCTAAAGAACCGTGTCCTTCATCTTTACGAACTCCACCTCCTCCTCGGCCTTCTCGAAGTAGTAGACGATCCACCCGAGATCTTTACTCCAAGCTTAGCCTCTAAACTTGAGGCAACTAACTTTCTTTAAGTGCTAATCAAAGAAGCTAGGTGATATAGAGTGAGGGTTATGGTTTAATTAGTCTAACTAATCCTTGTACTCAACACATGAGAGGGGAGGATTAGGGTTTGAAGAGGGAGAGCTTGAGGAGAGAGAAGGTGAAGATAATAATGAGAAGAGAAAATGAGTTATCATAATATATATCAAGCATTTTGTAATATCAAGAAAAGAAAAGAAAATGATTTACAACCATGCTTGATAAATATCTTGTGGTGATTCATCTCCATGAGTCATTAAGCAATTATGAAGCATTAATGACATGGATGAATCATCCATATGACTCACTAATCTCATTCAATGTATATGCCACCTAAACCTCCTTAGTCACCATCTTCTAGAAGCTTCTCGCGCAATTACGAGAACGCCCCTCCTTTCCGCAAAAATACGGAAAAACTTTAGACTGTATAAATCCAATAACCGGATACCAGTAACTGGCTTAAACCAAAGCCGACTGGTAAAAACTGTCCGAAAGTCGTACGTGCGTAAACACACGTATGCGTCCGAACCCTTGTCGTAAAACCATACGACCTCTATATCGTTTCTCCTGGAGTAGGGAAACTCTCTGTGTGGGACTCTAGAGACTCGACTACTACGCTGGCAGTGGGTTTAACCACAGACCGCAAGCGGCACTAGCTGTACGTAACGGTCCCCAGGTAGATGTCGATAAGGAAACCCATCCAAACTCCTACTGAGTCTGATGTGACAATCTCCGTACAGTCCGGTCCGTTCGTCTAAGACTATCGCATATCGGGCCTAGGGGGCGGCAAGCGTCAGTCCCCTAATAGCGGTATAAGTCGTGTCGGAGCGAAGCCCATTACACCCTGAGAAACTACTGGAACTTACCAGCAAATCTCGCTTGCCCTGGCCAGGGACTTTGCGTAATGGCTCTCTGACACAGCGCGATATCAACCCCCAATACCGGGAGAGACGAATCCTGTCTAACCGCCACTGCCTCCAAGTGCTCGGGACTGCACCCAACTGCTACCTGTTTGCATGACTCCTTTGAGCCGTGGTAGGGTAGCAATCTAAGAACAGTGGGACACACTCGATGCGAAGTAGCAGTGTCAAGTCTGCGGACTATGCTGTACTCATGTCACCTGGGAACTGTTCACTGACTACTGGTATAAAACCATCCAACAGTTCCCTGTGAGTCCTGTCCGGTGTACCCGTAACCCAACGAGCACCTGCATACTATCTCCAGTACGACGTACTGACGGCTGTGGGACAGACCATCTCCCCAACTGGGATGAGAAGCGTATACACAAGTCTACTCCGGAGTATCGATGCCCTGTCTCGATAATCCTACGACTAGGGACCTGAATAAGGATGTGCTTGTAGACTACCCAGCCCCCACTAGTGTGACTGCCATCACAACGCCGGTAGTCAAGCAAGATCCTAAGAGCTCTAACAATACGTATACTCACATATTAAGATAGAAAAACCAAGTAGCATACTACCATGTTTAGCAAGACTGTTATATACATGTGAATATCCCAAGCTTCCATTAAGTAATATACAAACTAGTATGATACAATAATGGCCCCTAGGGCATATACACTAACACGTTTTGCACGCCCTCTTGGACGTGGTAAGGTGGAAATCAAAGCACAGTGGGAATCATACAAGACTCTATGACGATCTCGGGTCTACAGACTAACCTGCACAAGTGTCACCAGAGAACTGCCATCTGACGTGAGGTATAATACCATCTGGGAGTTCTCGGCGAGTCCGTCCAGTGTACCCAGTCTCCACTGAGCACCCATATACCATCTCTGATGTCAAACACCAATGGATATGGGATCATCCATCACCCATCTCATGGGTCGAGAAGTGTATACGCTAGTCTACTCTGGTATATCGATGCCCTGTCTCGATACACCTACGACTAAGAACATTAAAGAATGTACTTATGGACTACTCTGTCCCCACTAGTACGATCTGTATCATAGTCCGGGTAGTCAAGTACACATCCTAAGGGCTTTACTAACATGTAACTATAAGACAGTATCAAGAGACAAGTATACATGTTAAAGTAAAGAGCAACCAGATAGCATACTATCATATCGAGCAAGAAAGTCCTCTCTATATATGTCCAAGCATCCAATATAATATACATCATCTGTACAATACTGGCCTCTAGGGCATACATACAACTAACACGTAGGCGATAGGTTTTGACCTATGCGTGATACGCGTGCCGATTTGATTTTCGTATGCCGTTTCGATTTCAAATTTGGTTTTAATGTGATACGGTGCGTTATGACATGTAAGTACCCCACGTGGACTTCGAGACGACAAGCAAGCACCGGCTAGTGAGGACCAGGTGAGTAGATTTATATCTACGGGGAGAAGTCGGGTGGATATCGTATAGCACCCCCGCAATTCGTGGTGATGTATACGAATACGTATACACACATATATATTGATTATATTATTGAGGTTATTGATGATAAAGATAGATTTTAGGTGTGATTGGATAGGTTTAGTGTTGCGAAACCCTAGAGTAGAGGTTGCACCACACATACACACACACCCATACTTGCATACATTCTTCTTTCATTGTGCTTATACGGGAATATGTATTTATGTGTTCACATGGGTATGGGACTATGTGTTCACATACTGGATTTGAGGATAGTATTTGGGATTTGAGGTGAGTCGATGAGATTGATTTGAGACCGTGAGATCGGTGATATAGCAGGATTCGTATTTGAGATACGTCCTGATGTTATAGCGGATCTTAGGACGACTATACATGTGAATAGTGTTATACATTGAATGGTTGACTTGTGATCGTGATATGAGATAAGATATGTTAAGATATTCATAATAGGTCGCATTAGGCGATGTATACCTCTTTATGACGATATATGGTGATGATATCGGTTTGTATGAGGCTGTAGGTCAGCAGTCAGACCATGACTATATTGATGATATTAGTATCGTACTAGACGTAGATCAGTACCCAGATTATGATCTTGGATAAGAAGGATACCGGATGAATAATGCGATATTGACCGTACCCAGATTTGGGATGCCGTACGACGGATTTACGTACGAGCTATATATTGATGTTTGATCCACACTCTTGACTTGGGAATGTCTGATTATAGATATGGTATCGGATGTGATATTATTGAGGCAGGATCACCGACTAACATATACATGTAGGTATATGTATCGACTCAGAGGCTAGGCGGGTTCCTTACTTTCAGTAGCCAGTTAGCTTAGCCCTTTAGTTTAGTGTAGTTGTTAGACTAGATTTATATTAAATATAGATTTGTTATCTTTGTGTCTAGTATTTAGCTCCCGCTCATTATTGCTGTTGCTCCGCATCGCATGTTTATATTATGATTCATATTCTATTGTTGATATCATGTTGTTAGGACACCAGCACCATTACCGATGATGCGTATGTACCACGTACACTTACTTGCCGGCTCACACACATCTTCATCGGTAATTGCCATGTCACGTACACTTAGAAAACGCTTTTGCTTGACTTAGCTTGTTAGCTAGTAGTTTTGACATGATATTAGTGTATTTGCCTTATATGCTAGTTTAGACATTGTAGTTATTACTTGTCACTTCATGCATACTGTTATTCATTGTTATGCCGCATTCATGGATTTTTATGCCTATATTCACTGTTTACATACTATTGAGGATTTGGATTCGGATTTCCATGAGATTTTCTGGATTTGGGGGAAAACCGCAAAACTTATATAAACTTCTTTTATCTCTTTTAAAATAAAAAGTGCGGTTTTTCCATGATGTATGAGTCGTCCACCATGAGTTTGCTGATGGATTTCGAGACCCGAGTTCGAGGAGTGGAGGAACCGTTTCGGGTACATGGTGGACCCGGTGCGGTACCCCGGGGCAAGAGGATCGCAGATGATGGCGTTGAGCCTGGCAGGGGAGCACTACCGACCGGTGATATTACCCGACGCGATGGATATTCGGGGGATACCGTCGTGGTCTTGAGATTGATGGTAAGGGCCGGTCTGGACTGACGGCGCCCTAGATAGTGAGATTGAGACATACTGAGATATTTGAGATATTGAGGTACAAAGATTACGACACAGAGATATCGAGATATTTGGATATTTGTTTTGTGTCGATGCTAGGCACTGTTTATGCTGATTTCATTTATGATACCTCATTTTTACAAAGATACAGAAATCTCACTAATTTATGAAAGCAGTTTTCTTCAGTACATGCATTCTGTTTCATGCATTCATACATCATCCATATGATATATTGCTACCTGAGGCACTGACACGGGCACATGGGATTACACTTGGGTTAGACTTTTACCATAGCCATTGTTATAGGCTGCTGGTTATATATTTGAGGATATATTATGATTGTTGACCTAGAATTGCGTTGTTCATGCGATTTCTGTTCGTAGATGTTTTTCTACTCACGAGTTGGCAACTCACCCCCGTTGTGTCACAGTTTCTTGCAGGTTTTGCCGTACAGGTTGTTAGTTATATGTATGCCCTAGAGGCCATTACTATACATAGGATGTATATTGTAGTGGGTGCTTGGACATATATAGGGAGGACTTTCTTGCTCGACATGATAGTATGCTATCTGGTTGATCTTTACCTTAACGTGTACACTGATTGTCTCTCTGTTACATATTGGTAAAGCCCTTAGGATGTGTACTTGACTACCTGGACTGTGATGCGGATCATACTAGTGGGGACATGGTAGTCCATAAGTACATCCTTCAAAGTCCCTAGTCGTGGGTATATCGAGACGGGGCATCGATATACCAGAGTAGACTAGCGTATGCCTTCTCGACCCATAAAGATGGGCGATGGATGATCCCATATCCATTGGTGTTTGACATCAGAGATGATATACGGGTGCTCAGTGGAGACTGGGTACACTGGACGGACTCGCCGAGAACTCCCAGATGGTATTATACCTTACGTCAGATGGCAGTTCTCTGGTGACACTGGTACAGAGTAGTCTGTTGACCCGAGATCGTCATAGAGTCTTGTGTGGTTCCCACTGTGCTTTGATTTCCACCTTACCACGTCCAAGAGGGCGTGCAAAATGGTGGTTTTTGGGTACAGTCCCGAATCACATGGAGGCAATGAGCGATAGGAGGGGATTCGTCTCTCCCGGTATAGGGAGTTGATGTTGCGCTGTGTTCGATTGGCTATGACCGGAAATCCCTGGCCAGGGTTGCTGAGATTTACTGGTAAGTGTTACCAGTAGTTTCTCGAACTGTTATAGACCTCATATCGACACGACTTATCGAGCTGTTGGGGTCTGACGTTTACCACCCCTAGGCGAGATATGCGACATATCAGACGACGAGACCGGACTGTACAGTAAGTGTTACTGGTTGGATTCACAGGAGTGTGAGCGGGCTTGCTCGTCGATCTTCTGATCGCTCAATACCCGGGTGGCCGTTACGTTTAGCAGACCGCTTGCGGCTTGTGGATGTTTGATATGATCATCACCTGCTGCCGGCGTATTGACGAGTCTTTAGAGTCCTACACAGAGGTTTCCTGGCTCAAGCGAAACGAAATAGGAGCGCATATGAGATATGTGCGGGACCGAGAATAATACGTGTATGTGATACCGTATTTCATTCTCGCGATGAATGTATCATTTGGTTGTATGCGATATAACCTAGTTATCGAAACAAGGATTGATTCGATAAGCCGATACATTGAATATTAGTCGGTTATATGCGATATGACCGGGTCGTTAAATCAAGTGTTGATTTAATGATTTAATGCATAATTATATATTTGATACATTACTTTGCATTAACTAGTATTGGTTCACTTTAAATGGATTTTCTCACTTGATGTGCAAGTTGTATATATGATATACTTTAGTGCACTAGTTTGTATCATGTTTGATGATACATGCAAACTTAGGTTTGTGTAAGACTTTAAACCATGTTTAAGTGAATGGTTAGGGTTTTGTTATCTTTTCTTAACCATTTATTTAGTTTATTTCCTTTTTAGGCAAGTAAAGAAATGGTTGATTTTTGAAGCTTCATGAAGCTTTGAAAAAGTCTTCCATTTTTGTTTTCATGCCTAACCTAACCATTCACCTAACCTTAGTTTAGTCTCTACACTTGACCATGGTTTGAATATGATAAGTATTCATTTTCTTTTCTAATTTTAATTAACTTATCATATTCATCTTCTTCTTCTTCTTCATCTTGACAATGAAGAAAAGCTTGCTATCAACAATGGCAACTTGAGAAAATGAGTGAGAAATCCAATTCTAAAGTGAACCCACTTCCTATTTCTTCATCCTCTACCACTTGCCAAGTAGTTTAGGGTGTTTTCTTCACAAGTTTCATGACTTGGTGAAGTAGGAGCTTGATCTTGTGATGCTTCGACGTAGATCATCTTCGGCATCGTAGTCGATGACCTAGCCCGTCTATTTCTCCGATGAAGCCGACACTAGAGTCCAAGATCCGATTTGTACAGCGGAGGGACGTCTACACGGAGCTATGGAGGTGGAGGACCGGATCTACAAAGGTTGTATTTCCGTTCTTTTAGTTAAGTTGTTAACTAGTTGCATGGTTCGCCTAAAATTCTAGTTAACGATCCGTATTAGGGTTTCTCGGCACTTGTAAAATTTGAAATTGGCATGGTTGATGCCTTGTGAGACCTCATTAGCGTGCCTAGGAACTCTACAGTGGTATCAGAGCCTAGCTAGAGCCTTAGGCGATGCTTAGACGATGTTAGAAACCCGATCGAACCGAAACCCTAAACCCAAAATTGCTCTCTGGACATTTTTCAAAAACTGGGTTTTTTCCACATTAAAAATATGCAGAAAATTCAGCAGGGAATTGTAAGAATTACTATGAAGCCCGTACCCATGATTCCCTCAAAGCGCGGCGGAACCGCGGCACAAGCATGGCTTGTGCGGCGGTTCCGCGGCCAAATTGTCACATCAGCTTTTGAATTTTACACAGTAATTCCTATTTTGTGGTGCTGAGTTTTCTGGGAATTTTTAATTTGTACTCAAGAGTTGAGTTCTCTGGGATGCTTTGGGGTTTCGATAATTCGATCGGTAATTTCAAACTTTGTCTATGTGTTTTCCGGATAATTTGTTGAATATGTTAAAAGGTTCGACCGGATATAAATACCAACTTTTTCCCCTGTCGGGAAATTTCCAAGTGTTGGATTTTTCCGTGGTTTAAAGACGTTCTAAGTAGTGCAAGTAACGCGATGGACCCTCTAGAAGACAACAAACCTTAACTCGATTATGTGACCTTCTTGAACTGCCCTTTGAACCTTAGGGTTTGGGGCAGTACGGCGTGCCACATGTGAGGCGTTGGCTTGACCCTTCTACGGCTGGACCGTTGGTACTGAGGCATGAACTGGATGTTTTTAAACTTGTTTCATGTGTTGAGCTATTTCGGGAAAACTTGGGTGTTTGAATGTTCGATCGGAAAGTTTAACATTTTCTATTTATCTGGAATGTGATACAATAATTGGAATTCACAAGCAGTTATGAGATAACTGAATGAATGTTATAAACATAGCAGTTTAGTCTCACTTGATCGGTTGCCACGGAATTTTGATGTGATCAAAAGTCCGTCGCAATCACGTAGCGTATGCGGATACTCGCCGGTAAACTTAATAGACAGCCTCACTCCATAGCCCCGACCAAGTGACTGTAGGAGAACCCCGTCGCCGAAAGCATCCGTCCGGGTGCTCGCGGTAGCGGTGTTCCGCCTTGGTGCACTTCGTCGACAGTGTCGGGGGTGCGGCCGCCTACTAAAGTTTGCGACGAGCATTCGATCAGGATGTTGGGAATCTTGTTGAATTGCCCGACTTTATATTGAAAAGTGTTTTCGATTTTGAGACTAAAATGCGGGGTTTATAATTGTTAGGCATGCGATGTCTAAGGAATTCATTTGATTAGGCATGCGATGTCTATGCAGGTTGCGGATTCCAACTGTTGTAGTTTTACACTTTCTTTTCTGTGACCGTAAGTGTAATATGTGATATCGCCGGTTTCGTTGCTATATGTCAACGACAATTGGGATGCTCATATTTACTTACGTTGATGACATGTGATGTTATGTGTTGCTGGATATGTTATATTGGATCGTCGTGTTTGAATAGCCGGGGTTTTTTATGTGAGATGAGTGTTTTTCATTTTTCATTCATGTAAAAACTTGTATGTAATATTCTTTTATTGGGGCACTTCCAGGTTGCGGAAGATGTCACCCTTTGTATATTATTTACTTTTCCGCACTAGGATAGACCCAAGGAGGGGAGCACAAGTAACCGGGTTCTAGGGTCCAGTAGGAGACCAACTCGAGGAGTCGAGTCCGGGTCTCCTAACCCTAGAATTGGTAGGGTTGCTTACCGCTCTCGTAGGGGTCTAGGGGTGTGGGATTGGCTATTCATCACGACCGTGGAATCCGTGTTTTATACTGGCTCGTATTGAAAACACGGACGTCCTAGTATATCCAATATTTCATATGTTTCTTCTGCTGCGATATCTGTGATGTGATCATGTGATGTTATGTGATAGATACTGTATATAGTATATATGATATATTATATAGATGTTACTTATGTTTTACACCCGCGCTAGCCCTGCCCCGCTCTGCCGTTAGTTACCTAACCTAACGGTGCATGAGGGGACATCGAGGCGAATGCGGATGGCATAAGTGTACATCGTATTTATCTGTGATGTTTAGGTACTTAAATGATGGGACTTCATTAATGTGATTAATGAAAGAAAAGAAACCTAAAGATGTTGTAGAATTGAATTTCAAAAATAAAACAGGTAGCTACAGTTCTTGCTTTGCATCGCGCTGTTCCTTGTAGAACATCCTGCACCTTATTCGATAAGGAAAGGACCGAGATCCCTTCACCGGGAGTGACTCCTTTAGCAATAACTGGCAGATGCTACACCCCTCGGTTTGTCTTTTGATTGCTTTTAAGAGTTTTTGCTTTGCACAGTGATATATATGATATATCCCGCACCTCATTCGACGAGAAAAGGGCCGACGATCCCTTCACCGGAAGTGACCCCTTTAGCAAAACTAGAAAAGCCTCAAAAACACTCCATTTTAAAAATCATTTGATTCTACAACGATATAAAGTTCATTACGCAAAAGGTTTTGCTTAAAAACCTAACGTAGCCCTCCGTCATTTCAGATAAGTAATAGTTAGTATTCGTGCTGCGTTTGTTGACTCAGTCAAGGCGTAGTGTGCGGTAGCTGATTAGTACTTATCTGCAAAGCATATGATGCGATTGGATTAGGGTAGTCGTGCGGCCTTGTTGACTCAGTCAAGGGTCGTGCGGGTGGGTTTAATTCAATCAAGAAATGACGGGTTGAACTTTACTTGCGGTCTATGGTTTGTTGACTCAGTCAAGGTCATAGATCGCTTGGGGCAAAATATTATCGGGAATTTCAAGTGTTGAAATTTGCAATGAGATTGCATACCTTCTATGAGATAGTTGGATCCCGATACCCGCTGTGAGTAAGAGTTACTCCTGGGAGACTTTTACACATTACAATTAGCCAATCAAGTAGGTGTCTAGAAAGGTGTCAACGAGATTACGCCTCTGGGAAAACGAGGTTTACATTAATTAGGTCCGTGCGAAAACACGGGGCACCTCCCTCAAAGTACCGACACTGGCCTGGCTGAAAGATTGGCGAACTTGTAGTGTGTAATTAATCCCGGCTAGTCTTTCCTTTTAGGGTTTGAAGGAAGATTTGATAAAAAAACAGTGGGAGCCATCCTGATTAGATAAAATAATAACCAACCTATTCTTGCAAGAGCGCACGCTGAGTGTTTTCTTCTCTCTCTCTCCAGGTAGCGACCATATCACGCCTTAATCAAGATAATAATACGGATGTATTGACCGAACCCGCTTGTTATACTGAGCTGGGGAACGTTGGTCCCGCTCCACCTTATAATTGTTATAAGACAGAGCAGGAAATTGGGGAATACCAGATTTCCCGTGCCGCCCAAACGAAGAAAGTGCATGCTGATGCATCATCTTCGGGTGTGTTCATTACAAAGAACTGTTTCTCAATGTCCTCTACGTCCTGGGTATTTGATACTGCATCAGGATCCCAGATATGTAATCTATTACATAGGGCTACAGAAAGGTAGAGAACTGAGAACGGGTGATAAGTTTCATGAGACAGAAAACGGGGCAAGTGTTGCAGCCAAATCTGTTGGTCACTGTCACCCTGTATTACCAATACATTGATTCTGAACGAATGTTATTAGATACCGAACCTGATATACAAAATTATATCAGTCTCTTTATTAGTAAAGAAATGATAAAATTTTGTATCGTTGGATAATGTTTTGAACATTTCCTATATCAAAAGTTGATTAGTTCAGGCACGTTATCTAAAAGCATTAATGTTCTAAATCAAACTACAGTTCTTAGTATACATAACACACACAAGAGGATGAGTTCAGAAATGAACGAATTTTTCTTGAGGTATTGTAGACTAGGTCATATCAATGCGACCTGACTAGCTGAAGTTACATTTAGATGCATATTTAAATCTGTTTGAATTTACATCTTATGAAACTTGCCAGTCATGTCACAAAGATACGATGACCATAGCTCTGTTTACTGGAAACAGAGAAAGAGTTAGTGAACTCTTAGGATGATACATGTTGATGTATGTAGGTCCCCTGTCTACATATGCCAAGACTGGTTCTTTGTATTTCATTACATTCTCTGATAATCTCTCAAGATTCAGACAAATGTTCCTGTTGAAACACAAGTCCGAACCTTTTGAGATATTCACAGAATATAAGTTAGAAGTAGAGAACCAAAACGGGTATAAGTATTATGTCCTTTGATGTGATCAAGGAGGAGAATACTTAAGCACGGAATTCTTGGACTTTTCTGAAGGAGAATGAGATTCTCTCTCAGCATTACTCCTCCGTATACACCATAGCACAATGGTATATCGGGGCGGAGCAATCACACCCTATATGATAAGGTGTGCTCTATGATGAGTACTACTGAGTTACCTATTTCTTTTTGGGAGTTATGCACTTGAGAAGCTGCATACCTATTGAATAGGGTTCAAATCAAATCAGTTTCCTACTACTTCATATGTGATATGGAAAGGGAATAGCCCATATCTTAAGTTGGTTATGATTTGGGGTTGTCCGGGCTATGTCTAAAAGCAAAATCCGGACAAGCTCGAGGCAAGGTCAGTTATGTAGAACTGGAAATGTTCCAGCTATACAAACTGCGGCTGATGATTTGATAGAACCAAAGAATTCAATAGTTACCAACGAACCTCAGCCTCTCCGCCGATCTAGTGAGGTTCCTCACCCGCTTGAGAGATACTTCGGTTACTCTATGACAGTGGGAGCGAGGATTGCATCATGAGATGATGACCCAACTAGTTTCGAGCTGGCCATCAGGAGTGGGACTCTGAAAGAATGGCTGGATGCTTAGCGATCTGAGATGGAATCCATGTACACCAACAAAGTATGGACTTTGGTTGCTAGATCTGAAGGGTTAAATCCCCATCAGGAGCAAGTATATCTTGAGAAGATTACTTGGTGTAGATGGAAAAGTTGAGACTTTCAAAGCTAGACTTGTTAAAGCTTTTCGTCATCGACCAAGCGTGGATAATGATGAAACCTTTTCAAGTGGCTATGCTTAAGTCCATCCAGATCCTACTTGCCACGGCTACATACCATGACTACGATATCTGGCGGTTGGGTGCCATGACTGCTTTTCTAAAATGATGTTTTAGAAGAGAACGTCTATAAGTACACAGCCAGAGGGCTTCGCAGACAGTGGGAGCAGTGGAAACGTGTACAAGATGCTTTATAGGATAAAGCAGGTATCGCGGAGTTGGAACATCTGTTTTGATGTGTTAGTCAAAGAGTTTGACATCATCAAATGGTAGATGAACCTTGTATAAACAAAAAGGTAGTAGGGAGTATAGTGACGATCCTCGTAGAGTACGTGGATGACATGCTCTTGATAGGGAAGGAGTTTCCTATGCTACGCTCGGTCAATCTCCGCTTATCACAAGGATTCTCCATATAGGATCAAAGTGATACCTCCTAAATCCTAAGTATTCATCTATGAGATAGATGTAATTGGATGTTAGGATACTCACTAGATGTAGTGAGATGGTATCAATCGATCCTGGGGAGAATAACTGGAAAGGTTCAAGGGTGATAAAGACGACTGAAAGACAGTCACAGGCATTGTCTTTACCCTCAGTAAAGGGACGGTATGTTGGAAGGGTTCCAAGCTAGATACCGTGGCATACTAGACAATAAAGGCTCGATACATCGCTACTTAAGATGCTACCAAAGAGGCAGTCTGGATGTATATTTGTTCATGAGATGAACTTAGTTCCTCCCATTGTGTGACAATGGAGTTGTGGCTTATGCCTAGGAACGTCCGTCCCATCAGTGATCCATACATATTCTAAGGCAGTATCACCTGATCATGGAGATAGTTGATCTCCAGGGTGATCGAGGTAAGGAGAGTAGACTCAGAGGACAACACGGCGGATCCACTCACAAAGGCCTTTTCCCAGAGAGAGACTTTTATGGGATGGTTGAGTATGAGATACTACAACCACTGCTGTCAGATGGCCCTAGTGCAAGTGGGAGATTGTTAGTTATATGTATGCCCTAGAGGCCATTACTATACATAGGATGTATATTGTAGTGGGTGCTTGGACATATATAGGGAGGACTTTCTTGCTCGACATGATAGTATGCTATCTGGTTGATCTTTACCTTACCGTGTACACTGATTGTCTCTCTGTTACATGTTGGTAAAGCCCTTAGGATGTGTACTTGACTACCTGGACTGTGATGCGGATCATACTAGTGGGGACATGGTAGTCCATAAGTACATCCTTCAAAGTCCCTAGTCGTGGGTATATCGAGACGGGGCATCGATATACCAGAGTAGACTAGCGTATGCCTTCTCGACCCATAAAGATGGGCGATGGATGATCCCATATCCATTGGTGTTTGACATCAGAGATGATATACGGGTGCTCAGTGGAGACTGGGTACACTGGACGGACTCGCCGAGAACTCCCAGATGGTATTATACCTTACGTCAGATGGCAGTTCTCTGGTGACACTGGTACAGAGTAGTCTGTTGACCCGAGATCGTCATAGAGTCTTGTGTGGTTCCCACTGTGCTTTGATTTCCACCTTACCACGTCCAAGAGGGCGTGCAAAATGGTGGTTTTTGGGTACAGTCCCGAATCACATGGAGGCAATGAGCGATAGGGGGGATTCGTCTCTCCCGGTATAGGGAGTTGATGTTGCGCTGTGTTCGATTGGCTATGACCGGAAATCCCTGGCCAGGGTTGCTGAGATTTACTGGTAAGTGTTACCAGTAGTTTCTCGAACTGTTATAGACCTCATATCGACACGACTTATCGAGCTGTTGGGGTCTGACGTTTACCACCCCTAGGCGAGATATGCGACATATCAGACGACGAGACCGGACTGTACGGTAAGTGTTACTGGTTGGATTCACAGGAGTGTGAGCGGGCTTGCTCTTCGATCTTCTGATCGCTCAATACCCGGGTGGCCGTTACGTTTAGCAGACCGCTTGCGGCTTGTGGGTGTTTGATATGATCATCACCTGCTGCCGGCGTATTGACGAGTCTTTAGAGTCCTACACAGAGGTTTCCTGGCTCAAGCGAAACGAAATAGGAGCGCATATGAGATATGTGCGGGACCGAGAATAATGCGTGTATGTGATACCGTATTTCATTCTCGCGATGAATGTATCATTTGGTTGTATGCGATATAACCTAGTTATCGAAACAAGGATTGATTCGATAAGCCGATACATTGAATATTAGTCGGTTATATGCGATATGACCGGGTCGTTAAATCAAGTGTTGATTTAATGATTTAATGCATAATTATATATTTGATACATTACTTTGCATTAACTAGTATTGGTTCACTTTAAATGGATTTTCTCACTTGATGTGCAAGTTGTATATATGATATACTTTAGTGCACTAGTTTGTATCATGTTTGATGATACATGCAAACTTGGGTTTGTGTAAGACTTTAAACCATGTTTAAGTGAATGGTTAGGGTTTTGTTATCTTTTCTTAACCATTTATTTAGTTTATTTCCTTTTTAGGCAAGTAAAGAAATGGTTGATTTTTGAAGCTTCATGAAGCTTTGAAAAAGTCTTCCATTTTTGTTTTCATGCCTAACCTAACCATTCACCTAACCTTAGTTTAGTCTCTACACTTGACCATGGTTTGAATATGATAAGTATTCATTTTCTTTTCTAATTTTAATTAACTTATCATATTCATCTTCTTCTTCTTCTTCATCTTGACAATGAAGAAAAGCTTGCTATCAACAATGGCAACTTGAGAAAATGAGTGAGAAATCCAATTCTAAAGTGAACCCACTTCCTATTTCTTCATCCTCTACCACTTGCCAAGTAGTATAGGGTGTTTTCTTCACAAGTTTCATGACTTGGTGAAGTAGGAGCTTGATCTTGTGATGCTTCGACGTAGATCATCTTCGGCATCGTAGTCGATGACCTAGCCCGTCTATTTCTCCGATGAAGCCGACACTAGAGTCCAAGATCCGATTTGTACAGCGGAGGGACGTCTACACGGAGCTATGGAGATGGAGGACCGGATCTACAAAGGTTGTATTTCCGTTCTTTTAGTTAAGTTGTTAACTAGTTGCATGGTTCGCCTAAAATTCTAGTTAACGATCCGTATTAGGGTTTCTCGGCACTTGTAAAATTTGAAATTGGCATGGTTGATGCCTTGTGAGACCTCATTAGCGTGCCTAGGAACCCTACACAGGTTTCATTACGGCTTGCTGGCACTACTTCCTTTTCCGGATGATTTGCTAGTAGGTGGGTTTATTTGTATCGTACCCCCCATTATATACCTTGTATATTATTACTCTGTTGTATCTAGAAGTTCCATCAACCAAACATATATTTATTTTGAGATAGAGACCAGTGATGTTATTCTTTCGACCTTAGAGTCGCGCGTTATATTTCTGTGGGTTTTTTGTGGTTTTGAGTTCCCTTTTGAGTTTTTGATCCTCGCCCTTGGCATTGTATATTATATTACTTGTGTGGTTGTGACCGTCAATTGACGAAGAGCTAGCTCCCGCTTGGGGATGCCTTTTATTGATTTCGTATACTATTCATGTTATATCCCGTTTGGGGGCCAGTATTTACAAAGGAGACTCTGCCGAAATTTTCAGGAAATATTTGATGTTTTTAAAAATGCATAATTCGGCTTATGCTATTAAAACTACTTGATTTTAAATTGGTTTTTCTTCACTCTACTACTTTTCTTGGTTTGGATTTCTGGGTTTTCGTCTTACTTAGATTACGTACGCCTTGAGACGTTTCGTAGTTTAAGTGCCGGTCATGTTCTGTACTTTCGGGACGTGACAAAGTTGGTATCAGAGCGTTAGGTTTTACCTTCGGAGCGTAGGATGACCCTTGGTTGATGGAATAAGTGACTAAAGTAGAGTGACGTACCGTGGGTATGTTCCGCGGTATACTTACGATACGCTACTCCACTTAAATAGCCTTAGGATGCACATTTCTTTGTTCAGTATTATATTCATTCCTGATCTAGCCTCATCGGTACCAGTCATGGTTTTGCTGCCACGATTACGGGCAGGGAGAGCTACGGCTAGAGTCGCGGTCAGCACGAGCTCGTCACGAATGAGGACTGACCAGGGCGTGATTCCAGGGACATACGATTACATTGATAGGCGTCGTCTGATTGTGTTTTCGCGCCATGAGCGTTTGACAGATCGCTTTTATGAGATTTCTCGGACGTGCCGATCAGCACCAGAGGATTGAGCCAATGATAGAGGCCAGCCAGATTTTGATGACCGTTGGCGTATTGCTTTTTCATGATAATTGAGGCACTGTTCAGCGTGCAGACGAGTGAGCCAGTTGTTGCTGCGAACTACGAGATATCTCCCCAGATCTTGGAGCTATTGCAGTACGAGTTGTACTAAGAGAGGATAGAAGGTCGCTAGTCATCGAGGATGAATGACTAGGACATGTGGTTCGTTCGCTACCCCGATGCGAGGTCATCAGATAGATTGATTCCAGCTAGAGACGACTTCACGTGGAGACGTTGAGAGTCGACAGAGACGATCGAATGTTAGAAACCTATTATTCCAAGTTTAAAGTATTCGGAAAGACATGCAGACAATTCTATGGACCCTCTAGAAGAATGAAACCCTAACTCGACTTAATGACCGTGTGAAAGCCTTTAAACCTTAGGGTTTGCGGCAGTTCCGCGGCGTCATTAGTGAGGCTTGGGTTTGCCCTTCTTCGGCTGGACCATCGATGCTGTGGTACGTACTCGATACTATTATACTGTACCCAAGATATTGAGCTCTTGGGGGATGATGAGGTTTTGACAAATTGATCGGATGGTTCAACTTCATTCGGATGTCAGGTGGTGAGATGCATTTCTTGGGAGACTCCAGATATGAGGATAGCCGTAGGAGCTCAGTCCATGCAGCCACGACGAGACGAGTCCGAAGCAGTCGACATTAGAGAAAGTGGAGTAAGAGGTTCGTACGGGATCATGATGAGACGGCGTTCTACTCCGTCGACATCAGAGATGCGATACGCATGCCGAGACATTGCACTTGGATATACCTTCCAGAAGGAGTCGCGATGAGTATGCAGCCGTTCCGGGACGAGAACAGATCTAGTAAGTGTTGGAGATAGTGCCCTCAGAGTCAATTATTGGATCACAGGCACGTGATTGCAATGATTGAGGGAGGACCTATCCCGGTAGGACAGTCTTACTCAAGATGATAGTATGCTATCTGGTTTATCTTTATCATCGTGTACTGCTTTAGGTGACCTTACAGGTCACTATTGCACGTTGATAGAGCCCCTAGGATTCTTGCTTGACTGCCAGCAGTATGAGGGCGATCATATACGTGGGAGCTGGGGTCTATAAGCATATCCTTAAAAGGTCCCTAGTCGTGGGAGTTTCGAGATAGGGCATCGATACTCCAGAGTAGACTAGTGTATACAGTCGAGACCCCGACGAGGGGCGGTGGCCGGTCTCACAAGCCACTGGTGTCAGTTGGTTCACCTAAGATGTATACAGGTGCTCATTGGGTTATGAGTACACCGGACAGGACTCGCCGGGAACCTGCTAGTTGGTCTTATACCTGACGTCAGATAGCAGTTCCCTGGTGACATGTGTACAGGTTAGTTCATCGACCTGAGATCGTCATTTGTCTCGTGTGAGTTCCCACTATACTTTGATTACTACCCTACCACGCTCAAAGGAGATATGCAAACAGGTTTTAGTTGGGTACAGTCCCCAGCCACATGGAGGCAGTGAGCGGATCTGCAGGGGTTCGTCTCTCCCGGTATTAGGGGTGAGGTCGCGCTATGTCTAGGAGAGCCCTTACACGAAGTCCTTGGCCAAGGTAGGAGATTTACTGGTAGGTATTCCAGTAGTATCTCAGGGTGTTCTGGGCTACACTCCGACACGACTTGTACCACTTTTGTGGGTCTGACTTTTACCAACCCCCTAGGCCCGCCATGCGATGCTCATAGACGAACGGACCGGACTGTACGGATATTGTCACTGACAGGCTCAGTAGGGTGTCAGGATGAGTTCGCTCATCGACGTCCCTTTTGGTAAATACCTGGTAGCCCGTTACGTATAGGCTAATACCTCTGACGTGCTAATGGTTAAATCCACAACCAAGGTGTTGACGAGTCTTTAGAGTCCCCCACAGACCAGTTTCTCAAGTTTCGGGCGAAACGCTGTAGAGGCCGTATGGAGATATGGCAGGGTTCGATCAAATACGTGCGGTATTGCACGGATCATGATCGGACGGATAATACTAGCGGGCTTTGGTTTAAGCCGGATCCTAGTATTGTACAGTGTAGATTTGTCTCAGTGCATTTGTATTCGGTCGGAATACAAATGCGGGTATGTATATACAGTAGTGGGGTTTTCCTGTAATTTATTACGGGATCAGTTTTCTGAAGTTGCCAGTTTGTTTTCCGTTTCGGCCATTTTCCTTTGTATCTTTTCTTGGCTGAAATTTGGTGGAGGATTGCTTATTTGCATTTGTGCAAATAAGCATTTGTGGAGGGTGGTATTTTCATATTGTTGTATCATGATGATTCTCCCACCCTTGACTTTCTTGAGTTCATGATGGCTTGCCTTTGTGATGAGATGGTTGTTTATGAGTGTGAACCTTTTTGTGATCATGACTCTTCTCATCATCACCTTGATTCTCTTGATTATTGATCTACCCCGTCTTGGACTTTTTCATATACTTCTCTTCACCTCTAGTGGCCGGCCACTTCCTCAAGGGGGCTGTCCCAATTTGTTGTGGGGGGAATTTCATCTCTTTTGGCTTGGATAAATCCCATAGCTCCACAAAAATTCCACAACTCATTACCTCTACCAAAAGGCAACTTCTAGTAACCCCAAAATGAGACAAAGCAATCTACAGTTTACCTACAGCAACCTTGGGCACGTCGACTCGCCAACTTCGTGCCCGAGTTGCCTCGGTCCAGAGGTGGGAGCCTGTAAAAGAAGCCGGCGATGTGGTGCCCTTCCGGCGAGGAGCTGAAGACCGGAGATTCCGCGGGGAGATCGGGACGACGACGAGAAGACCGAAGGACACGGATCGCTCGGTATATCTCTCTACCCCTTCTCTTGTTAGCTTAGATTAGATTAATGGCCCGATCCGGGATTTCTGTGCGCGGTGGTGCCGGTTCAAAAGTTAAAGTTAAGTATCGCTTCTGCATTTTGGCCTCGTTTTGACGGCCGGGGCACCGCCGTGCATTTACACTGGTATCAGAGCCACGCCATTAACCTAGTCTAGTTTTGTCTAGTGTGTTTACATTTCCGATCGAACAAATATTCCAAAACCATGTTTTTCCATGCATCAGTTCTCTGTCGAAATTTTTTTGGCTCCAAAAATTTTTCAGGTTGTTTCATAATAATGTACAGGGAATTGTAAGCATACTGTGAAAAATTGGTTGCATGACGTCATTATACCACCGCGGAACCGCGGCCAAACCCATGCTTGGGCCGCGGTTCCATCGCAGTATTTACTGTTCAATGCACCAATTTTTTACAGAGGCCTCCTGACTTGAAAATAGTGTTTTTGGAACATTCTTTTTGGGCCCAGATTTTCTGTGAGTGCTACAGTAGTGCTTGGGGCCCACTTGGGTATATTTGATCGATCGAAAATTTTAAACACATTAGTTCACAGTATTTACATTATATCTGCGACCGTGAATGTCACTTGATCGGTAAATCCTGTCTAACTGCTATAGCCCGGTTAGATGGATTTGCGAACGTGACATTCACGTTGATGTTCTATGATTGTGCTGTGATGTTGCGGATTGGTCGTGGGGGATAGCCTGGTTGCAGTGGTAGTACAGTTTTGTTTTATATGTACATTTGATATTGCGGGGCGAGCGTCCGACATGTGGACTGCCGTCACTGCCTGTTTGTATTATTCTTTTGGGGCACGACCGGGTCGAGGTCGATGTACCCGTTGTATGTATATTTTGCATTCTGTACTAGGATTACCCCGCGGAGGGGTGCACGGATAGCCGGATTCTAGAGGGCAACGAGCCCGCATCTCATGGCATTGAGACGGAGGGGGGCTTCACTCTAGAATTGGCGGGCTATTCGCCGCACCCGTAGGGGGTACAGGTTGACCCAGGAGGAGTGCCCAAGTTACCGGATTCCGTGAAGTGCAGGGTGGTCCATTCACGTTGCTGAAGAGGGCTGCCTCGCTTCAGGTTTTGGCGGGTAACTTGCCACGCCCGTAGGGGTCTAGGATTTCATTGCACAGGCTATCCACACGACCAGGGGAACGTCGGGTTTCAGTAGCGGCTCTGTGAAACCCGGGGATCCCAGATATCTGTATTGTTCTGTGATACTTATTACATTTCTATGATGTTGCATTTTATCACGCCTTGAGCGAAATATTATATATTGATATATATACTAGTAGATGTTGTATATGTTTTGCATCCTCACTAGTCCAGTCCCCGCTCTGTCGTTAGTTAACTAACCTAACGGGTAATGACGGGACCCAGTGGCGAATGTGGATGGCATATACGTACGTCATTATTTTCGTTCTTTATTGGTGTGATCAATTGATGGGACTGCGTTGATTCGGATCAATGCAAGTTAAACAAACCTAATCTGATATTGTTGGAACAATTTTTCAAAAAGCTGTTATTGCAAGGGCGTTCTCTTTTATTTTGCACAGTGGTATTCAGTTGGAATATCCTGCACCTCAGTCGACGAGGCAAGGGCCGAGATCCCTTCACCGGGAGTGACCCCTTGGACAGAAGTTTGCGTCAGGGCAAAACTTCACTATAGCCGATTACTTTTGCTTTGCATCGTGGTATTCAGTTGGAATATCCTGCACCTCATTCTATGGGGAAAGAGCCTAGATCCCTTCACCGGGAGTGACCTCTTTAGCAATGGTTTTCGTCACTATATTTTTATAAAGCTATCCGGTTCCTTCAACGATATCAAGTTCATTACGTTAAAGGTTTTCGCCAGAAACCATTCGTAGCCCTCCGTCGTTTCACATGGATAGTCAATAAGTATTCAAGCTATATTTGTTAGCCAAAGTCAAGGCATAGTGATTGGTAGCTATTGGGTATTCATGTGCAGCATAGATAGATGCGTTGGTTTGGGGCAGTCGTATAGCCTTGTTGGCCAAAGTCAAGGGCTTGTGCGGGTGGACTCAAATTAACCTGGAGAATGACGGGTAGAACTTGACATGTGATTTATGATTTGTTGGCCAAAATCAAGGTCATAAGAGCATGGGGCAAAAATCACATCGGGAGTTTCTAAAGAAACTGAAACTTGCCAGATATGCGCATACTTTCTGGAGTGTGATAACGTGAGCGGATTCCGTCACGTTATCATGCGATGATAGTTGGATCCCGATTCCCACTAATGAGTTGGTTTACTCCTCGGGTGATCCCGACTAATTCTTCTTTCAGGTTTGGGGAAGAATTTGATGGTACAGTGGGAGGTTTCCTGATTAGATAAAGTGATAATCATTCTGATCTAGGTTAGAGTGCATGCTGAGTGTTTCTTTTCTCTCTCTCTTTGGCAGCGACCATTGACCCGACCCTAGACTATGACTCAGAGACCAAGTTGACCGAACCTTCTTATAAGACTGGCTTTTGGATTGTCAGAGTTGCAAACCTCATTGCCACTCCTACTTTTACCCTTTTCTCCAGGACACCCCGTATTACTACGAACGTCCACTTCCATTGGACAAAACCATCATATGGTTATATACGAACTCGAAGGAATTTATTCGAGGATGGTTTTCGGTTCTGGAGAAAACGAATAGGACTATTCAGTTGTCTTTTCCTTTTACCTTCTCTCAGGTTGCGAGTGCCCCTTAGATTAGGGGATAGTACACCTACTACGCAAATTGGATAGTCTTCTTCCAAACCATAGGCAGGTGCCGACCGGTAGGGAATGAAGAAAACCAATTAGCCTAACAACAGTGTACAGAAGGTATTGAATTAAGACAAAAAAAGGGATTAGAAGGAGGGCAAAGTAAATTGCGACTGCTATTCACGACCAAACCAAGTATTTCATTACCACTCCCACTTCACCTTTGTATTTCTCCAGAACACTCCGTATCACTACGAAGATCCACAGTTTGTTGGATATTCCATCGTATGGTTATATACGAACTCGAAAGGAACTTGTTCCAGTTCGGGGATGGATTATGGTTCAGGAGAAATAGGAATAAGGTTTATTCGGTTGTCTTTTATCTTCACCTTCTCTCGTATTGCGAGTGTTCCTAGGATTAGGACAGTACACCCATTATGCTTATTGGATAGTCTTCTTCCAAACCATAGGCTGGTGCCGAACGGTAGGGAAGGAAGAAAACCATTTGGCCTAAGAGGGTGTACAGAAGGTAATGACTAAAGACATATAAAGGGATTTGGAGAGATGGCAAAGAAATATACGGTTACAGCTGTGAATTTGATAATGGAAGAGGCATTACTAGGAATACCAGGATACCCCATCGAAACATTTCAATGTTTCAGTTTCACTGTGTACTGTTAAAGGAAAACTGATTTCCCGATTAGATACTTACTCCAGGGTATGTATTTACCAGGTATGATTCTCACATCTGTATAGTTTTACAGATGATGAGTGGGAGTAAGTTATTGGGAATTAGGTGATCATCCTCATTATATCGGAATTCGTTGTAATTGGTGATATTTGAGGAAGTCACCTGGGTTGTTTGCTGGACGGCGAATATTTGGTTTTGAATATCCGTTATAATGCACCAATTTCAAATTGATATATCTGTACGTCTATTTTTATAGAGTGAGATATAGCTTTTTGAAATTATGTCGATGACATTTACCTATATCAGTTGATGGTTAGGTAAGGAGCATTAAACAGCGGTGTAATTATTCATAACCATAGTACAGTTTTCAACCTACGACGCACAGGGAGTGAGTTATTAGACTCAAGGGACTTGTACAGAGTATTGTATATTTTCCAGTGTCCATTAGGACAGAGGGGATGGTCCTCGTACTATATTCGATTTACTTATGACTTCTCTAGTTCTTAGATAGGTGTTTCGTAGAAACACAGGGTCCAAGTTTTGAGAAGTTATAGGTATAAGAGTAAAGTAGAGAACCAGATGTTGCAAGTATCGGGATTTTTCAAGGTGATCAAAGATATAGATACTTGTGTATGGTATTCAGTTGATAGTAATGATTAAGAGAACATGCTTCTCTTTCAGGTTACTCATAATTGGAAGTACTCCTAAGTTGAGTAATGTTGATCGGCCTCTTTCCATTTAGTTGACATGCACTGGAGACAGCTGCATGATTTGAATCTGTTTCAATTAAATCAGTGCCTCTGTTTCTGTATTGGATATAGAACAGTTCATATCTTAACATTGTTAAGGAACGGGGAGTTGTCTGGCATATGCTTAAAACCAGACTCTGGATAACTCAAGGCACGTTTCTGTAATGGCTGTTTGTGGGTTGACCCAGGCTATGACGAGGGTTGACTTTCTACCATCTGGAAGATCAATAGTGATATTATTCTTGACTTGCCACAGTTTTAACAAAAATGGATTTTTTCAGAAAACAGTAGTGGAAGTATGGTAGAACTGGAAGTGATTCCAGAACCGCAAACGATTACTGAAAGTTTGATAGGAACCTAAAGATTCAATCTGGTTTGACAATCCATTAGCCACTCCGCAGATATGGTGGGTAACCTCAGGCACCCGAGAGGTACTCCGGTAGCCTCAAGGACGGTGACAGGGAGGTTCTTGTTTACCCAGACTTTCCATTGCTGTTGTTCCAGACTGTGAGACCCGGCAGGAGGATGAGTATAGCGTCGTTCTAAACTAGCTTTAGAAGTGTACGTGTATATGACTCTGCCAGAGGGTTGTCGTAGTCAGTGGGAGCAGCGCAAGCATGGTGGACAGGTGGCTTATGTCTATTTATAGACTAAAGCAAATATAGCGGAGATAGATCATCTATTTCTGATGTGATAGTCATAGGTTTGACTTCATCAGAATAGGGGATGGATCTGTTAAGAAGGTAGTAGGGTGTGATGTCCTGGTATTTGGATGACATGCACAGAGTAGGAAGTAAACTTCCTATACTACAGTCGGTTATACTTTGGTTGTCACACAGTGGTTTCTCCACATGGGACTTGGATATTATATCAGACATTCTGGTTACTAGATCTATGGTTTTAGATCTAGATTTGGGAGGTGTCCCAATCTGGGTACTTAGACAGCATTCTATGAGTATTTAGAATGGACGACTCCTGGCACGGTGGTGTACCTGCAGGTGATGGAGTCACCCTCTCTAAAGGTGTCTTACAGACTAAAGTAGAGAGGGATGTGCATGATTGGCAGATCACTTGCTTAGGCAATTGAGTCAATCATGAGATGTCAAGTACCACACCAGATGTTGTTCTTGCAGTAGATGCAATAAGTTGATATTGATCCAATCCTGGAGAAACAATCGGAAGCAGTTTTAGAACATAAGTGGATGTTCTAGGGATATGATAACGACAGCCTCATTCGGGAGACAGTTATCATTCCAGGCTTCCAAGGTGACCTGGACGACAGGGTAGCCGTCAGAGTTATAGTTTTCCCTCTGAAGAGGGGCAGTGTTTTGGACAGGTGATCCAAGCGGACACTGAGGGAGGTATTACGCGGGATACTGATTAATTTCAGTTGTCGATAGAGTCTAAGAAGTTTGGATTTGGAGTTCATTTATGAGCTAGGTCCCATCAGACATCCAGACACATTCTAAGACAGGTATTGCTCATTTCGGGAGATGGGTTTCTCCGCGAACTTGAGATTTTGAGAGACATAGAAAGAAACATCAAAGCGGATCCACTTACTGAGGCTATTCCTCGAACGCAATAGTTTCGCAAACGGGTTTTGTGAGACTGACTAGTAGAGGAGTTGGGTGTTCGGTATCACACGGGCTGTGAGTATGCGACATCGCAATAATTAGCCTTGAGTGCAAGTGGGAGATTGTTGGAGATAGAGCCCTCAGAGTCAATTATTGGATCACAGGCACGTGATTGCAATGATTGAGGGATGACCTATCCCTGTAGGACAGTCTTACTCAAGATGATAGTATGCTATCTGGTTTGTCTTTATCATCGTATACTGCTTTAGGTGACCTTACAGGTCACTATTGCACGTTGATAGAGCCCCTAGGATTCTTGCTTGACTGCCAGCAGTATGAGGGCGATCATATACGTGGGAGCTGGGGTCTATAATCATATCCTTAAAAGGTCCCTAGTCGTGGGAGTTTCGAGACAGGGCATCGATACTCCAGAGTAGACTAGTGTATACAGTCGAGACCCCGACGAGGGGCGGTGGCTGGTCTCACAAACCACTGGTGTCAGTTGGTTCACCTAAGATGTATACAGGTGCTCATTGGGTTATGAGTACACCGGACAGGACTCGCCGGGAACCTGCTAGTTGGTCTTATACCTGACGTCAGATAGCAGTTCCCTGGTGACATGTGTACAGGTTAGTTCATCAACCTGAGATCGTCATTTGTCTCGTGTGAGTTCCCACTGTACTTTGATTACTACCCTACCACGCTCAAAGGAGATATGCAAACAGGTTTTAGTTGGGTACAGTCCCCAGCCACATGGAGGCAGTGAGCGGATCTGCAGGGGTTCGTCTCTCCCGGTATTAGGGGTGAGGTCACGCTGTGTCTAGGAGAGCCCTTACACGAAATCCTTGGCCAAGGCAGGAGATTTACTGGTAGGTATTCCAGTAGTATCTCAGGGTGTTCTGGGCTACACTCCGACACGACTTGTACCGCTTTTGGGGGTCTGACTTTTACCAACCCCTTAGGCCCGCCATGCGATGCTCATAGACGAACGGACCGGACTGTACGGATATTGTCACTGACAGGCTCAGTAGGGTGTCAGGATGAGTTCGCTCATCGACGTCCCTTTTGGTCAATATCTGGTAGCCCGTTACGTATAGGCTAATACCTCTGACGTGCTAGTGGTTAAATCCACAACCAAGGTGTTGACGAGTCTTTAGAGTCCCCCACAGACCAGTTTCTCAAGTTTCGCGCGAAACGCTGTAGAGGCCGTATGGAGATATGGCAGGGTTCGATCAGATACGTGCGGTATTGCACGGATCATGATCGGACGGATAATACTAGCGGGCTTTGGTTTAAGCCGGATCCTAGTATTGTACAGTGTAGATTTGTCTCAGTGCATTTGTATTCGGTCGGAATACAAATGCGGGTATGTATATACAGTAGCGGGGTTTTCCTGTAATTTATTACGGGATCAGTTTTCTGAAGTTGCCAGTTTGTTTTCCGTTTCGGCCATTTTCCTTTGTATCTTTTCTTGGCTGAAATTTGGTGGAGGAGGGCTTATTTGCATTTATGCAAATAAGCATTTGTGGAGGGTGGTATTTGCATATTGTTGTATCATGATGATTCTCCCACCCTTGACTTTCTTGAGTTCATGATGGCTTGACTTTGTGATGAGATGGTTGTTTATGAGTGTGAACCTTTTTGTGATCATGACTCTTCTCATCATCACCTTGATTCTCTTGATTATTGATCTACCCCCTCTTGGACTTTTTCATATACTTCTCTTCACCTCTAGTGGCCGGCCACTTCCTCAAGGGGGCTATCCCAATTTGTTGTGGGGGAATTTCATCTCTTTTGGCTTGGATAAATCCCATAGCTCCACAAAAATTCCACAACTCATTACCTCTACCAAAAGGCAACTTCTAGTAACCCCAAAATGAGACAAAGCAATCTACAGTTTACCTACAGCAACCTTGGGCACGTCGACTCGCCAACTTCGTGCCCGAGTTGCCTCGGTCCAGAGGTGGGAGCCTGTAAAAGAAGCCGGCGATGTGGTGCCCTTCCGGCGAGGAGCTGAAGTCCGGAGATTCCGCGGGGAGATCGGGACGACGACGAGAAGACCGAAGGACACAGATCGCTCGGTATATCTCTCTACCCCTTCTCTTATTAGCTTAGATTAGATTAATGGCCCGATTCGGGATTTCTGTGCGCGGTGGTGCCGGATCAAAAGTTAAAGTTAACCATCGCTTCCGCATTTTGGCCTCGGATTGACGGCCGGGGCGCCGCCGTGCACTTACAGTAAGGGACGATGACTTCCGGACAGTTCGATAGAGATGAGATTTGGGAGAGATCTCGACAGGACCTTTCTGGAATAAATTACGAGAAGACTTGGACCCAGGAGTGGTCATGTTACGCACACCGGCAGGCCAGAGTTCAGGATCGTCGACGAGACATGCTATGAGTGACCACGACAGTTGGCCAGAGGTTCTTAGAGGAAGTACTTGAGCGGGGACTATTCCACCATATTTGATTTCGGTATTTTGGGCGATCTATTCGCATGATTGATTTTGATGATTGAGTTTCATGATATTTGTTTTCATGGACCATGGTTGCACCTACTGAGTATTTACGATTTTTGCACAGTCGTTGCACTTGAGATAGTTTTCGTGCCTTGGTTTCTCATGCTTGTGATTATATGGATTTCATACAGTTGAGTTGATTTGTGCGTATATACGCATACGATTTGGTTTTTGCACTCGGTATAGTTCCCATATGCTTGCAGTGCAATGATACGCATTTTGTGCACTTAGATGCACAGGACTTCGGTTTCGATTGTGATGCTCGATATTGGTTTTGTGCACCTTATGCACCTGATTGGATTTTGCGCATGTTCGGCGCTTGATATTGGATTTCATGATTTCGTGCATGATAGATGCACCTGCCTTGGATTTTCGTATATGTTGAGCGCATGTTTTGAGATGCGATTTTGGTGCACACCAGATGCACTAAATCGAGATTCTTCGTGCGTGTCAGATGCACCTGTCCTTGCTGTCAGGCACACACGTTGCCTATGACAAATGTTGTGAGCACACCCGATACACTTAGATGTTGTTTCTGTGCATATGTATAGCACATTCATGGATTTCGATTTCCGTGCGCACCAGACGCACATGGCATTCATAGATATATTTGGGACTGATTTATGTTAGAGTAGTATATTTTATGATGTTTGCTATTTGGTTTAGTACTGAGCAGGACTAGTCACAGGACAGTACCTGAGTATATTTTTGCATGCACTGATAGTTATCGAAGGGATTTCCAAAGAAGAGCTATAGTCTCAGTATTTACCTATGTGTCTGACAGGACACGAAACGTTTAAAACAAGGAACCCTTCTAAATTGTTTCCAAAACGGCGGAACGTACATTTTAAACAAAAGGTATATATGTATATGATTATTTTCTTATGATAGACGTCCGCCACTGTGCAGTGTTATGCGCATTGCACAGCGATTTTAAAAGATTTGGTATGCATTTCCTTCAGATATTTACATATATAGATTTGATATTTACGTGTATAGTTTCGAGTTATATCATATTGGTTTTGGTATTGGATTTGATATTTGTGTCTTTACCATGACTCCGATGATTGCGGGATGCTTGACGGAGTTTTGATTTTGAGTTATATGCTCATTTTTCATGCGCATGCGCTACGCTACGATTTGTTTTATGTATTTACGATTTCGGAGCCCCGACGACTTGATGATTTTGCTTAGATGTTTTAGTATTTGGGGGGAGTTTTAATTTAAATTCGGGGACCAAATTTCTTTAAGGGGGGAAGATTGTAACGTTTTGAAAATCGTTTCGGTGAAATTTCGGAAAATCGGTAAAATAAAGGGGGTTTCTGTAAAAAGTCAAAATATAAATATCTTTATTTTGAAATTAAATATACATATTCTAGCTATGTAATTGCTGGTATTTGGTGTTTATTGAGCCACTGGTGAAATTTCAAATTTTCTGAAATTTTTTCCGAAATTAATTATTTTAATATTATTTTAAGCCGTCACTAATACATTTAATTAGGGAAAATTACATATTGGAATGAGTTGAAACAAATTTTGTGCATCATAACACATTAAATAAAATTTTAACATGTGGTTTTTGAATTGAAATGAAATTGTTAAACGGTGTTAGAAAATATCGAAGAAAAAGGCTTAAATAGTGAATTTAGTGTAAATAGATGTTTAGGGTATAGTATTTATCATTTTCCATCACTCCACACCCATACCCACACCTACACACCCCCATTTTCCCTTCCCCTTGTCTGAATTCAGCAGCCCACCCTCAATTTTCCCCACTTGTTTTGCAAAAGAAAAGAAAAGAAAAGAAAAGGAAATGATAGAAGTAAAAGGGTGGACTTTGACTTTTCCCCCCACTTTCTCCACCTCACTCTCTCTCCTCCCTCACACCCCCACATTCCTGGCCGAAAATTTCTGGCCCCAAACAGCAGCCCTCTTCCTTCTTCTCCCCTCATTTTCCCTCAAGAAAAATTCACCAATTTCCATCTAAAATCAAAACTAAAATTCAAATCCAACTCCTACCCATTTCTCATTTGCCTATCTAGCATGAATCTTGGTGCAAGGATTTCAAATTGGAGGTCTAGATCTTAAGTTTGATCCATGGTTCGTGAGGAATAAAATCTTGATCTTTTGTTACTCTATTTGTTATTACTTCAAATTAAGTTGGTAAAGGGTTTAATTTTAGGTTTGAAATTGCAAGTCCAAATTCATGAGATTAGGGTTTGTGAAAATCTAGTTAGGGTTTTGTGTTGTGAGACTATGGTTGTGGGATGTATTTGACATATCAATGTTATGCTAAATCAAATTAAGTTGCTAGTTTGCATTTTTGTTGATTTAAATTGTGATAATTATATAAATTGCAAACTAGGTTTTTAAAATGTTTATATTTTGGTGAGATAACATTTTAATTAGGGTTTTATGGCATTATTAATATAATTATGAGTGGTTTAATGCCTTTGGGCCATGCAAAACCAAGTGTAGTGGTTGTTTTGTGCATTTTTAGTTGAAATTGTTAAAATTAGATAAATTGCAAAACTAGAATTTTTAGTTTTATAAGAATTGATGAGATTAAATTTTTGAAATGGGTTGTATGAATTATTTAAGATATTTAATAAGTATTATGGCTGCTAGATTTGTTTAAACGTCGAGTTTTGTACTAAAGCGGGTAATTTTTGCTTGCTAGATTTTCGGAAAAATGGCTTTTAAAGTGAGTTTGGGGTTTTTGTGAATTTTAACATATTTTATATTATAATTAGTGTTCGTGAATGCGCAAATTAGTGTGCTTGGGTTTTTCTCGATGGTTTGACGTTTGTGCATCGACATCGAGGGTTGGTTTGGCTTTTCTTGCATGCGTAGGCGATAGGTTTTGACTTATGCGTGATACGCGTGCCGATTTGATTTTCGTATGCCGTTTCGATTTCGAATTTGGTTTTAATGCGATACGGTGCGTTATGACATGTAGGTACTCCACGTGGACTTCGAGACGACAAGCAAGCGCGTGGCGACGTCGGCACCGGCTAGCGAGGACCAGGTGAGTAGATTTATATCTAGTGGGAGAAGTCGGGTGAATGGCGTATAGCACCCCCGCAATTCATGGTGATGTATACGAATACGTATACACACATATATATTGATTATATTGTTGAGGTTATTGATGATAAAGATAGATTTTAGATGTGATTGGATATGTTTAGTGTTGCGAAACCCTAGAGTAGAGGTTGCACCACACATACACACACACACATACTTGCATACATTCTTCTTTCATTGTGCTTGTACGGAAATATGTATTTATGTGTTCACATGGGTATGTTACTATGTGTTCACATACTGGATTTGAGGATATTATTTGGGATTTGAGGTGAGTCGATGAGATTGATTTGAGACCGTGAGATCGGTGATATAGCAGGATTCGTATTTGAGATACGTCCTGATGTTATAGCGGATCTTGGGACGACTATACATGTGAATAGTGTTATACATTGAATGGTTGACATGTGATCGTGATATGAGATAAGATATGTTAAGATATTCATAATAGGTCGCATTAGGCGATGTATACCTCTTTATGACGATATATGGTGATGATATCGGTTTGTATGAGGCTGTAGGTCAGCAGTCAGACCATGACTATATTGATGATATTAGTATCGTACTAGACGTAGATCAGTACCCAAATTATGATCTTGGATAAGGAGGATACCGGATGAATAATGCGATATTGACCGTACCCAGATTTGGGATACCGTACGACGGATTTACGTACGAGCTATATATTGATGTTTGATCCACACTCTTGACTTGGGAATGTCTGATTATAGATATGGTATCGGATGTGATATTATTGAGGCAGGATCACCGACTAACATATACATGTAGGTATATGTATCGATTCAGAGGTTAGGCGGGTTCCTTACTTTCAGTAGCCAGTTAGCTTAGCCCTTTAGTTTAGTGTAGTTGTTAGACTAGATTTATATTAAATATAGATTTGTTATCTTTGTGTCTAGTATTTAGCTCCCGCTCATTATTGCTGTTGCTCCGCATCGCATGTTTATATTATGATTCATATTCTATTGTTGATATCATGTTGTTAGGACACCAGCACCATTACCGATGATGCGTATGTACCACGTACACTTACTTGCCGGCTCACACACATCTTCATCGGTAATTGCCATGTCACGTACACTTAGAAAACGCTTTTGCTTGACTTAGCTTGTTAGCTAGTAGTTTTGACATGATATTAGTGTATTTGCCTTATATGCTAGTTTAGACATTGTAGTTATTACTTGTCACTTCATGCATACTGTTATTCAATGTTATGCCGCATTCATGGATTTTTATGCCTATATTCACTGTTTACATGCTATTGAGGATTTGGATTCGGATTTCCATGAGATTTTCTGGATTTGGGGGAAAACCGCAAAACTTATATAAACTTCTTTTCTCTCTTTTTAAATAAAAAGTGCGGTTTTTCCATGATGTATGAGTCGTCCACCATGAGTTTGCTGATGGATTTCGAGACCCGAGTTCGAGGAGTGGAGGAACCGTTTCGGGTACATGGTGGACCCGGTGCGGTACCCCGGGGCAAGAGGATCGCAGATGATGGCGTTGAGCCTGGCAGGGGAGCACTACCAACCGGTGATATTACCCGACGCGTCGGATATCCGGAGGATACCGTCGTGGTCTTGAGATTGATGGTAGGGGCCGGTCTGGACTGACGGCGCCCTAGATAGTGAGATTGAGACATACTGAGATATTTGAGATATTGAGGTACAGAGATTACGGCACAGAGATATATTTGGATATTTGTTTTGTGTCGATACTAGGCACTGTTTATGCTGATTTCATTTATGATACCTCGTTTTTACAAAGATACAGAAATCTCACTAATTTATGAAAGCAGTTTTCTTCAGTACATGCATTCTGTTTCATGCATTCATACATCATCCATATGATATATTGCTAGATGAGGCACTGACACGGGCACATGGGATTACACTTGGGTTAGACTTTTACCCTAGCCATTGTTATAGGCTGCTGGTTATATATTTGAGGATATATTATGATTGTTGACCTAGGATTGCGTTGTTCATGCGATTTCTGTTCGTAGATGTTTTTCTACTCACGAGTTGGCAACTCACCGCCGTTGTGCCACAGTTTCTTGCAGGTTTTGCCGTACATGTTTCATTACGGCTTGCTGGCACTACTTCCTTTTCCGGGTGATTTGCTAGTAGGTGGGTTTATTTGTATCGTACCCCCCATTATATACCTTGTATATTATTACTCTGTTGTATCTAGAAGTTCCATCAACCAAACATCTATTTATTTTGAGATAGAGACCAGTGATGTTATTCTTTCGACCTTAGAGTCGCGCGTTATATTTCTGTGGGTTTCTTGTGGTTTTGAGTTCCCTTTTGAGTTTTTGATCCTCGCCCTTGGCGTTGTATATTATATTGCTTGTGTGGTTATGACCGTCAATTGACGAAGAGCTAGCTCCCGCTTGGGGATGCCTTTTATTGATTTCGTATACTATTCATGTTGTATCCCGTTTGGGGGCCAGTATTTACAAAGGAGACTCTGCCAAAATTTTCAGGAAATATTTGATGTTTTTAAAAACGCATAATTCGGCTTATGCTATTAAAACTACTTGATTTTAAATTGGTTTTTCTTCACTCTACTACTTTTCTTGGTTTGGATTTCTGGGTTTTCGGCTTACTTAGATTACGTACGCCTCGAGACGTTTCGTAGTTTAAGTGCCGGTCATGTTCTGTACTTTCGGGACGTGACATTTCAGGGTTGTTACAAATTCAACATATAATTCAATTGATAAATTATAAAACTAACAAGATTTTCAATACAAGAATTGAATCAATTAATAAACTATGAAACTAACACATATTAAAGATAGGGTAATGAAAAACACTTGCCTTTGTCTACTAATTTCCTTCACTCCTCTTCACTTTTCTTCTTGAAAATTTTGTAAAAATTTGGTCCACGAAATTTAAATAGCCTCTCGAATTTTAAATCCTTAATTTCAGTTCGTCTGATTAGTTATATTTTAAAGGCCTATTAACTCAACTAGTTGGAACATCAATCGACGAAGCTCAAAGACGATATCATCTTTAGCCTTTTCCATGCTTTGTTACGACATACTGTAATGCTTACACCATGATTTTACTTTTTTGAATCATTTCTTATTTTTTCCAAGATTATTGTGTCTCGACGTGAAGAAAACGAAACTGCAAACCTTTTATCTCCGTTTGATCTTATGTTGCAATCTTTTTTATTTCCTTATTATTTTCCTAAATCCTATTCGTTGACACTGATGGTAGAATTTGGATGACTTAAATGGAGTTATGTGATTGCAACTATGAACGGCCGCATAGTTACAATACTGTACTCTACTTGAGTGACTTGGAGGCTTGCAACTGATGCCTATTCTTTTAATTTAGCTATATCCCATCGCATATCCTTATTCTTGATTATTGAATCCTATTTTCTTTGATTGATTTATATACTTCCCTGATTTTAGATTTGATTTTAATTCTTTGCCTTTGTACCATTCTTGACAATCCAATTTCTATTTACATTTCTTCTGTTCGAGTACTTGCCGGCTGCGTTTTTTTCATTGACGAGCGTACCGATGGATGAAGCACGACGACAATATATGACTACGTTATCCTGATTCTTTTCCTTACTCTGTTACATCATCCATCTTGAGTAAATTTCGAGGATAGAATTTATTTATTAGGTGCGTAGAAATGTAATCCATGGATCTCAATATACATGTATTGGTAATCCTAGGTATGTAAAGAATTTTAGAACTTGTATTCGTATTTGAAAATATGAGTTTTTTTGAAATTAGAAAAAATACTCATATTTGAAAAATATTTATGAAATTTCTGATATTTTAAAACCAATAGTATTTATGATAAATAAGTTTTCTTCTTAACTGTAAATTTATTTTACATATTTTTACCAAAAAAATATTTAAGCAAAGAATTGGAGGTTTTGTGTAATTGATGTATTTAAAAAGGCTAACTTGCAAAATTACTAATCCTAAAATTTTCTTCCAAATTCTTTCCTTTTCTTTTTTGAACGAACTTTACTTCCAAATAAAGTGACTGCTTATTTAATATTTATTTCTTTTCCTACTTAATATTTCCTCACACTTGAGCCTCTATTTTCTTCCCCATTTCTTCTTCTTTCTCCTTCTTTAAAAATACTATTCCTTTTATCTTTTTTCTCTTTTGAATAAAAATTAATCAAAGCTTTTACAAAAAATTTGTAAGAACGAAGAGTGAAAAAAATTAGTAGATCAAGGCAGGTGTCTCTTTACTTGAATAGTTATATATTTGATTCTCTTGATTGTTATGCAAGTGTTCTTCATTCTTTTATTTTAATATTTGATAGTTTATAGTTTATCTATGGAAAATTACTTTGTTAAATTGATGTCTTGTTAGTTTAAATTATTGGTTTATGTAAGTTTATCATCTAGTTTCCTGCATGATATTAGACATGAATGAAATAGTTAATCCTATTTTACCCTCACACACATGCATCAAGACCAAAACTCTACACCAAAAATCTAAAATTTTATCATCAAATTTAGCCTCTCTTTAATTATTTCGCAAGTGAAGCTACTTGATTTAAACCTAATGGCCTTCTACAAACATGTATAACTTTTATCCTTAATTTAGTGTAAAAATACGATTTGACAGGTTACATGACTTAGTGCACATAAGAAATTAGAAATTAGGTTTATACATGAAAAACTAGGTTTTTAATAGAATAGATCAAATCTGGACTTTACTGTGCATGTCGTCTTGAAACATTGATAATAAATTAAATACGTATCGGAATGTAACGTTCCAGGGCTCGTATCGAATCCAATTAAATAACCTATAAACCTATGTGGGTTTCTACCAAATATTACCATGTTACGAATATGAAAACTGGTGAAAGATACGGCTCTGGACTGCAATCCTGAGCGATACTTCCAGTCGAAGTCTGATTTGAAACGTCTATATCTCACTGTAGAAATTTCGTATTCTGTGGAGAACCATATCGTTATGTAGATAATTGAGTTATATAACTTTTGTCACTGGTTTCATCAAAATTAATCGCCGTTTGTTATTTTAACAGTATTCTAAATTGACAGCGTGTTTTGCTGATTTCTGCAGTAACAAATTATACGTGTTAAGCTTAAACAGGACATAACTTTTTACTTGGTAATCGGATTCCGATGTTCTTGGGCTCATTGGAGATATCTCTTCGATATCTACAACTTTTGTGTGTAACATATTTGCTAATATTGATGTTAAGATACTTGAAAAGACCTTCGATATAAGAAGTCTAAATGTAACCTACGGTTAAAGTAACAGTTAGAGTGTTTGGGCCTTAAACTTGAGCCGTCTTTTACTTTCTTCAATTGGTTTTATATCAAAAAAATTATATAGATTGTTAATTTATGTTTTCTAGTCACCATACCATGTTGCTTGATTTATCATATATACATATTCATGGATTTTCGTGACATATCTTATATAATGTTTGTTTCAAGTCAAAACACAATTTACCTGAAATATCGATATAATTACTAGAAATCATATACAATGATTTACACGACACGACACCGTATTTATAAGTTTCTTAACATGACACTGATACCTGAAACAATGATACACGGTAAGTTATAATTACCACTGAATACTTGCTATGATTGTTTATATATTTACAAGTTTCATGATATGACACGTTTATATGACACGATACTGTATTTACTGTTAAATAGTATGACAAGTTTCTATAACATGACACGCCTGCTTGAATAATGATACATGATATGTATATCTGTATACTGATATAATTACAAGTATTGATATCAATATGAAATCATGTTTTGACTTATGTAATTCTATTAATAAAACTGATACAATGGAGGATGGAGAAAGGACTCAGGGGACTCGGTTCGTAGTTTTGAAAAGCTTATTTATTGTACCAATAGTTAGGACCAGACCTAGGGGACTCAAGTAAGTGCTGGATTACCAACATGTTACATGTTATTGTTACAGCTCATTATATGTTAGGGCCAGCCATGGTGATCCGGATAGTTTGCTATCGACAAGTACAGTTTTCTACTCCGTGGAAATGTTTTTAAAAAGTTTTCCGAGCTGTAATACACAGGTTCACAGGTAGTACCTAGCGGTACGTCATGGATTCAGCACCTGGAGACACGAGGCTGTGGTCCCGGATATGCACGGGATACTTTCCACTATTGTTCGCTGGCTATCAGGGACTTTCACAAATATAAGAGCAAACTATTTAATAATCCGACGTCGTGAGCTACTACGTATACTCGGGTACTGGGATGGGACGGTATCGGAGTATATGTGAGGCAGTTCATGTTCACAAACTAATATTAAACTAAATATCAAACTAAATAATAAATTATTTTAAGCTTACAATATCCATTGATATAATTGATATTCATTTCTTCGTGATTCATGCAACACTAGTGTTATTACTTGATACATGTAGTACTTGGCCAGTTTGAATTCATATTACTATTAATGACTTGACATTAATTTATTTTTGTTACTGACATGATCCTATTATTGACTTGACTAGTGTTTTTTTGATAAATGGGAAGTAAGAATACTCGTACCCTTGGATAATATCCACGCTACGCCCATTGTTATTATGATTACTGTACACTAATTACTGGAATACCGATTACTGGACCATGACATGACAAATTTACCATAACATGACAAGTTACCTGAACACGATATGAATACTGGATACTGATTACTGAATACTGATCATGCAAGACATGGACGTACCAGCTAATCATAGGATACCCCAAAATATGAGTACCTTTACCATTCATTTACATAATACTCCCATAGCCATGTTCCAATTTAACATGACATCCACATATATTTTCATTAAACACTATATTCTTGTATACGCGTACCTGTGCACGACTTCCTTCATTTTATCATTTGCTAGGTCGTATTGTGACGACCCTAGATTTGCATGTCCAGATATCGAAGATCAGACGGCTGACGTTCGAAAGTACAGATTATGATTTTCATCAGAGTTAATCAAAGATAGATTACCAGGTATTCATCTGTTCCATTTGAATTCTGATATCTTGTACCTCCCATGTTTATCAATTTCATCTTGTTGTTTCTTTAATATGTGATATTTGACGTACGGATCTATACAACTATTCACCTGTGCTCATTATTTATTTAGATTGGTTTTTGAGCTGATCAAGTTGATATCGGTGGTATAGCGTATATGACGGGAGTAAATCCTCCTACTGAATATACGTGTTTGCCGCCAGTCGCGTACTCTATCCCGTATTTTGTTGTGGGTTTACCATTTCCTGTATTCCGGGATAAGGGACGTGACAGAATTAGGGCTTCAAATCTCTAATTAACAATGGAACATGGGTCTACTTCCTCAACTAAGGGTTCTGATTTGGAATTTTAGATGAAAAAGAGTGATTACAAGTGGGTTAGGAGAGTTTGTTAATTCTAACCTGACTTTCTTCGTTAATTGGCTAATAGAGTGAAGTGAAAAGGGTTGGTGCGGGATAAAATGATGCAACACATTTAGGAGTTAATGAGTAATTATCAAATTTTGTTTTTCCAGTAATCAGCTCAGCTTCGAGAGGCTTTAAGCAAAATCCCATCATTAAAATGCTAAAAGAGAGCAAGCATTACCATGAAACCCCCTCCTCCCACCACACACAACACATACACATTTATTACTCGGAAAAAAAAAGAAAGAAAAAAAATCAAATACACTCATCATGAATTTGAACAATTTATAAATCACCCATTAAATATTTCTTTTTTCATTTTTAAAGCATTTCATAGTTTTGTCCATGACATATAATGTATACACACGTGTATAGCATGTGCAAAACACTAGTTGCATATAACACAATCGTGTTTATCTCATCTAACATTTATAATCCTTCAACTACTTTCCAATAGATTTCCCTTTTTACATAATATAAATAATAATAAAAAACTAGTTTTTTGGTTATCGGATACCATTTACTAATGACATTAACAACAATATTTTGAAAATAAAAAATGAACTTATATTCCTAATTTGAATTTCAATTTAATAGCTAACATTTCAAAACTAATCCTTTTTGCCCTTATCTAGGGACAATAACAAACGTTCCATATTCTTTTCGGCTTGGGCCTAAATCCCACAAGCCCAAAACTCCTCTCCTTCTCTTTCTCTTATCCCTTTCCCCATTCCTCTCCCGCCCAAATATACAAAACAAACACAATTAGAAATAAATAATTGTTATTATTCAAAAAAAAAAAAAAAAAAAAAGAGGGAGCAATGCCCCTTCTCCAATCCCTTCCATGGTCACAAATTCGCCGTTCGGAAATTATTCGCCGTTCGGAAATTATTCGGCGAGGCCGGAAATTAGGATTCAGGGAACTATTCGGAAAAAATCGGTAGGTATTCGGGAAAGATTCGGCAAGTATTAAGGAAATGTTCGGGAAGAATATCGAGCAAGAAATTAATATATAAGGCGCTGGGTTTTGATATTACAAATTATTCGCCGTTTTTATGAATTATTCGATGTTTATTTGAATTATTAGCAAATAATTCGCGAATTATTCGAAACGTTCGCTAGTGGCGATTAAATCGGAGAATTAATCGTCCGATCAAAAATTCGCGAATTATTCATGAATTCGCCGAATTATTCACGAATTATGTGACTATGATCCCTTCACCATCCAATCCTCTGCTGCTTCCCAAAGCCCAAACAAAACCCTAACCCTAAACCCCCTCTCCTCCAATTCCGAACCTCTCACCGCCGCAACCTACGCTCCCTCGAAAACCTCGGCATTATCGCATCCGCTTCCCCCGAAACCCTAAATCGGATCCTCACCGTCGTCGACTTCCTCAAATCCAAAGGCTTCTCTGATCAAGACTTCGCTCGCATATCCTTTCTCGCCCCTTCGATCTTCACCACGACCGATATCGACAAAGGTCTCGATCCAATCTTTTCCTTTCTCTACGACGACCTCTCCACATCGCCGGAACAAGCACATGCACTAACCCTCCGATGCCTGAGCCTGCTCACGTCCGATGCAACCTACCGTCTCAAACTGACTATTCACTTCCTCCGCGAATTGAGAACCAAAAAGAATCTCAACGCTCCAACCAATCCCAACGCACATTTGCCCAACACTTGCATCCAGAAGCTTGAAGCAAAGATCGAGTTTTTCGAGGATTGGGGGATTAAACGAGAGGAGTCGGGAGATATCTGTGCTAGATTCCCGCGGTCTTTGGGTACAAGGATAATTTGAGGCCAAAGGTCGAGTACTTGATGTACGAGATGAAGAGGAATGTGGAGGAGCTGAAAGAGTTTCCGCGGTACTTTGGTTTCAGCTTGGAGAAGCGAATCACGCCGAGGCATTTGTATTTGGAGCAGAGGGATGTGAGGATTGAATTGAAGAGGATGTTGTCGTGTGGAGCGATGATAAATTCTATGCTAAATGGAAATGATGCCACTTTTCTATATAGAGTCAAAATATTACACAAAACCCCATTTTTGTTTATCCTGTATAATACTTGTACCCGGCTTAAGCGATTTATTAGCGCAAACACATCCACTGTCACTTGTAGTTATAAGTGCTGTACTTGTAACAACAGGTTTTTTTTGGGTGCAATTAACCCTTTAATATTCAATGTGCAATGCTAGCATGTAATCATTTAATCATTTTTCTATGAAATAGTTGTTCCAATTCCAATTCCAACATGCGAGGTTCCTTTTGAATGGGATAGGTGGCAAGTTCCATCTCCGAAATTGATTTCAAAAAATATAAAAGCAGAGAGAGAAAAATAACCTTCTATGAAATACGAGATGAAGCATCACAAATTCTTGATGAATTTGATGTCTGTACAAAAAATTTTGCTCACCAGTAATCCCCACAAGAGCATTCACCATTGCTGAAATGGTGAAACCTGATCCGATCCCTGACAACAATCTTCCTATCATAAATCTTGGACACAAGCTTCATTGCACTGTGGCAATCTTTACAAGCCCTCAGGTTCTTCACAATCAGAATCTCCTCTCCTGGATTAGTACTGATCAATCCAAACGCCAACGCGAGCTTCTCGCTATGGTGATTCAACTGGGCAGCCTTCTCCTCGTCCTCGACGTCAAGCAGAACTTCCGAAAACTTCGGTTTGTAGCCTTCCGACCTCAACCTCTCCGCGATCTCCTTCCACTTTCGATATATCCGTTCTCGGTCAGGATGCTTGCTGTCCCCTGCTTCAAACTCATGAATCGCCCCCTTCACTTCGATCCTACTACAACCCGGCAATTTAGAAACCCTGTTTGTAGCCATCAGCTCTCTAACTCTAGCTTTCTCTTCCCAATTTGCATCCGAAGCGTACACGTTCCCTATCAAGACATAGCCATCCCCGTTCCCGGAATCCAATTCTATACCCCGCGTCTCCTCGATCAACCTTTTTGCCCGTTCCAAGTCCCCATGAAACCTCGACGCCCATATCAAATTCCTCCACACGAGCGAGTCGGGCTCCACAGGCATCCTCCTAACGAACCCTTCTGCTTCTTCCAAGCGCCCGACTCGCGCCAGCAGATCCACCATGCATCCGTAGTGCTGAATCTTCGGCCTCAACCCGAACTTCCGCCGCATGTTGTTGTAAATCTTAAACCCTTCGCAGACCCAGCCCGAGCTCCTGCAAGCGGAGAGGACGGCCGTGACCGTCTTCTCGTCCGGCTTCAGCCCTAGATCCACCATTTTATCAAACAGCCCGACGGCGTCTCGGGACCTGCCGTGGCTGGCGAGCCCCGAGATCATGGCGGTCCACGACACTAAATCCTTTTCGGCCCCGGCGAACAGCCTCTCCGCGATATCGATACTCCCGCATTTCGAGTACATATCGATCAACGCGGTCGACACGTTGCGCTTGGAAGCGATCCCCAGACGGATAGCCGAAGAATGGACCCTTCGGCCGATGGTAAGAGCCCCAAGCATGCCGCAGGCGCGGAGCACGGATACGACGGTGGCGTCGTTGGGTGGTACCGGCATTGCATCATAGAGGGAGAGGGCGAGGTCGGGGAGGGAGGAGTCGACGGCGGCGGAGATGAGGGTGGTGTAGGAGACGACGTCGCGGGACGGGTGAGGCATTCGGTCGAACAGGAGGAGGGCGGAGTCGAGGATGCCGGAGGCGGAGTAGAGGTGGAGGAGGGAGTTGGTGGTTCTGACGTCGGGGTCGGATTTGACGGCGAGGGTGTGGAGCTGGCGGGTGACGGAGGGGGAGCGGAGACGGGTGGCGGAGGAGAGGAGGGAGGGGAGGGTGGGGTACCTGGGGTGGGTGGGGAGGCCGAGGCGGAGGTGTTGGGAGAGGTGGAGGAGGTGGAGACGGTGAGGGTTTGGGATTTGGGGGTTTTGGAGCTGTTGGGTTGATTGGATTAAGGAAGGGAGGGACATGGTGGGGTTGGGGGTGGTTTACAGCTCCATTGGATGAGCCACACAAGAAAGGTTTTTGGGCGCCACGTGGAAAAGCCTCGAAAAATGGGGTTGGAATCGACTGCGGTACCCCCAGCCGGTGGGGCCGTGCAACTTACGATGACGAGTCTTTGAATAAGAGGCTCTTCCACGTGGCGCTCACGGCCACGGACTCGACGTACAGCGGTTGGCAGTGCAGGCTCATGTACTATTGGTATCTGAACATGAGAGAGATGGAGGGTTCGGAAATGGGAGGTTTTACAAGGGTTTTGCACTCGGGGAAAGCCGATGAGCTGATGGGTGAGATCCTTACTTTTGTGGTTGATCCTCTTCCGGTCGGTATGGATCAGGTGAGGATTCTTCATTCTTGAATTTGATGTTTCTTTTTTCTTATCTCTGCTCTTATAACGCAACCCTATTTTTGAATTGTGACGTGTCAGGAACCATTTTATTCAAAACCTAAAGCTATAAGGTTGTGAGGGTATAACACAATGTAATACTTTAACATGGCTTCTCTTCAGGTCAATTGGAGAGGCCTCATGGAATTTGTAATGATTTTCTGGAATATTAGGAAATGCATTTTCAATTCATTTTCTTTTTTATCTCTAATGTTAATATGCCACGTCATCAATTTATCATCAGAAACCAAAAACAAGAGAGAAACTAGCTTAAATTGAACTTAAAAATAGTTGGAATCGAATAATAGATAGGCGACTTCATGCAAATATCAAAGCCCCAAAAAATAAAATAAAAAATAAAAAATTGATGTTTTTTCGAATTTTCTCTTCAACGTCATTCTTTCTGCTTGCCTTTCAAAATATTTTAATTAGTAACACTTTCCTTTTATACATTGATTCTAAAATATAATTTCTAACCATACATACCTTGTTTGGTGTTAATGCTATGTCTATACGCAATCTCATAAAACTTTAAATGTTCCTTCCACTGCACCGTAGCTCTGAAGTTAATGTGAGAGTTGAGAAGCATATTTTATATTCTAACACAGCTCCGCATGCTGAGAGCCCTTTGGGGAGGGGCAAAACCCATACTTTTCGTAGCGGTATTTATTTTAATTTGCAATTTAAATAGTGAGAATTGAACCTGTGTTGCTCTGATACTGTGGGAATCGAACTTGGATTGTTTTGGTATCATATTAAATACCGTTCCACTGCTCCATAACTCAAATTTACGGCGAGTGTTGAGTGAATTTATTATATAACAAATTTATCAATTTTATTACAAACCAAGGGACTTTTGGGGGTTATTTGATCCTTGTCGAATAAATAACATTGTGATTGTTTCCAATGCATCATAATTCATGCAATTACACTCAATGTGCAAGGAGAAAAGGGAGTATAGCATCTAACGCACAGGACAGCTGCCTAAGATGCGCAACCGAGCGTGCGAGACGCACAAACCGAGTGTGCGAGACGCACAAGTATTTTTTAAAATGTTCAAAATATAATCTACAAGCACATTTTACATATAATAAACAATTATAATATGGGATTGATGGAACTGAAGTATATCTCAGCTAAACTTAGCTGGGGTAGTCTGATCTGAGTCATCGGATCGATCTAAAGGATATCAACTAAAATACACGAAAGAACACTATAACAAACAGAACACTGACATTCCTAATCATCTTTCATGTAACAATGTCAACATATATATCATGTTTAACATAGATTAGAAGAAGACTGCTACGGATTGCTCCTTGTTAGATCGATAACAATGTTTGGAAAAAGTAAATAAGATTCTACTATATTTAATTGAACTAATATGACAAATCACAATCATTCAAAATAGATGGTTTATAAAAGATGAAAAGGGAAAAACTTATCGGGTTTTTGAGGTAAGAAGATGGTGATGTGCTTGAAGAGCACTGTCCTTAGAAGTAGTTTTGCATGCACAGGATCCCAACATGCTACTTGTCAGGATTCAACGGCCGCCGCAAGTAATTATGCACTCGATTACCGTGACTTATGAACAGCTTTGAAACTATAGCTCTGGTATCAATAATATAATAGAGAGGGAGTTTTGAAGAAAGGAAAAATAGAGAAGAGGGAAGAAGAAATTTATCTTCTCAATATTATGATTTTAGGTCATGGTTTATTCATTAGGAAAAGATAAGATATGTGTTATATTATATAGGAATATGAAAAGTTTCAAAATAAATGAGAAGTTTATTGCAATTAAAATAAATAACGGAGAAAAATAATTAAGCCAATTTAATTGCTATTAAGAGCATCATAGAAGATGTTGACTCGGTCAATAGCCCATGTGATCATCTCAAAATCAAGCAACACATATGCATAATTATATTGAAAGACATATATTTGATTTTGAAATACCAATATTTCCAACAATTTGGCCTTTATTTCAAAATTCAAATGATAAGATAACAATGGATAATTAAGATGTCAAATAATGAATGATAATACAAGAGTTAAACATGTTTTAGTCATGGTATCTTTAGGACTATGAACCACAACCTGGAGAATATAAGTATGAACCGCAGAAAACTGGTGAAGCATATAACTTCTATAAACCATATCCTTTTATTACGGTACATTGACTTACAACTCACAATATATTTAAAAATTTCAGAAGCTGTTTGTTGGGGTAAAAAATTACACCCCGGTTAATCAAGTCAAAATCAAAGTTAACCCCAAGCCAAGTGGGTCCAAACCTAGGTCAAGACCGAGTATGGAAGGGACTGATCCTATGATAAAAAGAATGAAATCATAAATGAGTTTAATATAATTCTTTTTTTAAGAAATAAATGTATGTAAAATGGGGAAAAAGCCAAAATTTTATAAACCCCATGGGTTATGTGCAAAAAAGAGATGAGCACATAAAGTATAGGATGACACAAGTGTCATTTGGCAAAAATCAAGAGGCTATATGTAAAGTGTGTAGCTTATAAAGGCAAACATGATGAAAAAATCAACATGAACCTTTTCATTCTCTCAAAACTTAGGGTTCCGTGCCTCCTTCTCCTTTCTTAATGTTCTAAACCCTCTTTTTTTTTTGAATTAAATCAAGAGTTTAACTTTTCTTTTTCCAAAAAAGAAATGGGTTTTCACCATAAAATCCTTGAAGGGGAACTCAGATTTCCCATCAAATATCTAAAAAAGGAGATTTTTAAGCTCCACCTCCCTTTCCTCCAAGATCCAGCTAACAGAGAGGAGGAAGAAGGAGACCCATCTCCAAAAATCCTACTTTGGGAAAAATCCAAGGCTCAAGAGAAGATCCAGGGCTCAAGGGAGAAGAAAGGGGTCCCCTTTGATCACCTCCGAAGATCTTTGAAGATTTCAACTCCAAGATCCAAATTCTCAAAAGAGTTTAACCCCATATCAAGACCCTATAGGAGTTTAACTCTAAATCCAAGCCTTTTAGGAGTTTAACTCCAAATCCGGATCTTTTGGGAGTTTAACTCCAAATTTATACCTAATTCTTATTTGGGAGTTCAACTCCAAAGCCTCTAGGAAGTTCAACTCTCAGTTCAGGGGCTAAGCCTCTTTCTTTGCTGGTGTTTCCAGCGGTTGTGTGCTGCGCACATAACTCGCTGGCGTCCAGCGGTCGCGTGTAGGACACGTGACCCGCGGGCGCCCAGCGCCCACACGTAGGGCATGTGACCCGCGGGCGTCCAGCGCCCACGCAATACTCACGTGACCCTTAGGCGCCCAACGCCTACGCGCAGGGCACGCGATCCGCGGGAGCCCAGCACCACTCACGTGACCGGCGAGTGACCAGCGCCCACGCGCCACTCACATGACCCACGGGCGCCCAGCACCCGCGTGCCAGGAACGTGGCCCGCGGACGCCCAGCGCCTACGCGCTTCGCACGTGGTCCGCGGGCGCCCAGCGTCCACGCGCCACGCACGCATCCTTAGGACGCTCCTCGCCCCTCTTCTCCCATGCACTCCACATTAAAAATACCTCTCCCGTTAGAAAAAATTTCTAACGGGGCGCTCCCCGCACCCCGCAAGGGGGCTGCTAGCCCCCTTGACTCCCAGCCACTATCCGGGCAGCGGGACCCCCGTAAACTCTGTGAGGCCTCCGATATACCAGAACCCCTCAATACACACACATACGCACACTGCACATTGAGTTCGCATGACTAGTTTGATCCGTCAATCGGAGGTTTCTTCGCTTCAAAGGCGAGGGGTAATTAACGGCAGCTTAGTCCGTGGCTGCCGGAGATTCAAATCCCCACAATCAATAAAAACCCAACCTAACCTAGGCAGGGGGAATCTGTATACGTCCTACAAGCGACGCGTATTTCCCATCTCAATGGGGTGACGAAAAACACCCTACATATTCTGGCTCGCCCGGTGGGATCCTTCTCTCCTCCCATATCTCGGGTCAAGCGTTCATTCGAACTCATTCAACATATATACCGATGTTTATACTGAAATAACGTTTTTTCGTGCAGCAATCAACTTTCAACGACGATGTATTCTAAGATGAATTCAGTTTCCGATGCGACCTCGATCCAGTACGTGGTCAAAATCAATGCCCGCGTGGTTCTCCCCGCAAGCCTCAGTCGGCAGTGGGAGGAACTACCCCGTCAATTCGGTTCCGTCATCATCTACCCTCCCGAAAATGCTCATCTGGCAGAAATCTCGGCAAACCAAGCAGCCAAACAGACCTTAAGGGTCAAGAAGCCGAACGTTGTGATTGCTAAAGCATCCTACCCTAAATGCAAATCCGTATTCGAACGGCTCTCTACTGTTCTAACTGGGGGCAAGGCCGTCAACACCAATGAAGTTATGAAGCATCTCCTGCAAGCTCAGACGATGCCCATGACAATCGCACGATCAGGCGTATCTCCAAAGCTCTCTATCGCTCGGTTTATGGTGGCTTCCCAAAGAGCCGTAGCCAGCCAAGTGCTCAAAACAGAAAGATTGAGACAGAAGCGGCTCAGGTATCGAGCCAACAAGAGGGCCAGGACTCCGGCTAAATGGAATCTTGTGAGGTTCCAAGAGCAGGGTCACCCCACGATGACGGCTGAGTCGGCTATAAAAGTCAGCAATTCTTTCGAACCTCTGAAGTGGGTTCAGAAAAACGCCATGACCGCCAGAATCAGGAAGACAGCTGTCCGAATGATGCTACAAAGAGACGTATCCCAGCCCCAAGAAAGAAAGCATGACACTGTCTCTTCAAGAGTCTATCAGGTGCTCCGTGCCGCGCGAAAACAGCGGGGCAAAGCCAAAAAGCAAGCGCCAGCACCATTCAAGAACCCGGTCAGGCTAGTCGCCTTCAGTCGATTGTCCGTTACTGAAAAAGAAGGGCTACGACATCAGTCCGCAAAATCAGCTGCCAATAATGAAAAGATAGTTGGATATATTATCCATACGGTCTATATGGCGGGCGCGCGTTCCAGCGACAATTTGCGCAGCAAAAGCAAGGATGGGTCCACTACATCCCAAGCCCAATTTGGCTTGAATGTGGTTGCTATTTCTCAATATTAGCCGCCTCCGCTGGACGATGAAAACCCTCTCGATGAGGCTGATAGGTAGAAGGACCCTTCAGTCCATATGGAGTCAAGCTCGGACAGCGAGGAAGAGCCGACTTTCCTCCCCAGGACCACAGAGCAAGATCTACTTCAAGAGCTTCGAAAACAGCTCAGGAGCAAAGATAAAGAGATGGCCAAGCTCTACTCAAAAATTGATGACCTGACGAATATTGTGGTGCAGCTCATGACTCAAATTGCTCGGGCGCCTTCCAATCAGGCACATGTCTCTACTCATGAGCCGGGTGATGACAACCCGAAGCAACTGATATATGTCTCCTTGGGTCCAAAATTAGGTGAGCCGCACGAATGCCGGCCACATTCAACTTATGGGGACGCATTGGCCCCAGATAGCACTATCCTGCTAACACAAGATCGGATAATGGATTTGGTCACCAGCAAGGTTAAAACATTGGTGGCTGAAGCCGAAAATCAGAAATAAATTGGCATTAGTGGGCGGCCATATCCCGCACAGTACAATCTGATCGAGTTCCCGAGCGGTTACGTCATTCCTAAGTTCGGAAGATTTAACGGGATGGGAAATGCTAATCAGCACGTCACCCACTTTAAAGCGTCATGTGGAAATACAGAGGGCAATGATGTGCTCCTTCTTCGTCAGTTTATCAACAGCCTGACCGGTGTCGCTTTCGACTGGTACGCAAGTATACCAGACGGGCCCGTCACTACTTTCGCCTAAATGGAGTCTCTGTTTCGGCAAGGATTCATGAGTGTTAGTGACAAAATCTCTATTGCTGACCTCGTGAGAACCAACCCGGGAAAAAAATGAAAGCAACACGGACTTTATTTCCCGATGGTGCAACCTCGCTGTCAAGTGCGAACCGCCGCTAGAACAGGACCAGTCCGCCAGCCTCCTCATTAGGAAGCTCAGCAATTAGATGGTCCCATTCTTATGTACAGTAGGCCTCAAGACGTTTCAGGAGCTGATCAAGAAAGTCCAAATGCTGGAACGCTCGAAGTAAGAGTTTCTCCCGGACTCTCAGAGAGACAAGACATGGAAGAGCAAAAGGGACGACAACCGTAGAAGCGGGAATTCCAGCAATACCAAGGTCTTCAATGCATCCGACAATGAAGACAAGCGAAAGGCGGACGAATCCAAAACCAACCGGTTTCAAAAGCCAATACTGGGAGGAGAAAGGTCTTCCCTAGAGGAGAAAAAGAACAAGGTTTACTCTTTCAGAAGGGACAAGGTTAGCAAGATATTCAAAGATGCCTTGAACAACAGTTTATAATTGCAAGAGTCGAAAATTCCTCACAAAGCAAAAATGACCGACAATCCCCTGTATTGCTCGTACCATAGAGTAGTGAGCCATGCAATCGAGGATTGATACATTTTCAAAGACCGGGTCGAAAAGAAATACAAGATCTGAGAGATCGAGCTATCCAAGAGTGTGTTGGTGAACAACCAAGCTGCAACCACCAACTTTTATTCAGACAAAAGCTGAAGCCTTTTGGGAGCAGACATCTGAATCCGCTGCCCCGAGAAATGAATCTGACTTGCCGCAACCTTCATAGAGCATACACATGTCCAAAAAGACGAAGAAGATGCTAAAGCTACTTCAGAAAGTGCCCAGAACAGAATGGGAGGGGCAGAAGGAGCCCACCGTTCCAACCACCACTTCGGCTCAATTAGGCTCAAAATCTAAAAAGCTCAAGAAGAAGAAAAGTGCAGCTCGACGCGAAAAAGAGTCTGTAGAGAGATCGATCATTCAAAAATATATCGATTTCTTTGAAGACTATGAACAAAAGAAAATAACTCTAATTCAATTAAAGGAGTTCTTCCCCGTAGAAGCGGCTGAGATTCTGGAGGAGCTAGAAGAAGACTTCGATGACGAGATCCCTATAGTGACCTGCTATGTCGTCCACCTTGGTAGCGACTCTGAGGAAGAATTTTGTTTTCCTGAAGAGGACGAGAAGCTGCCAGGAAGGCCAACCAAATCCAGCTCAGAAGTGGCAAAGCTCTACCGCCAAATCAAGACAACGCCCCAAAAGGGAAGAAAAAACAAGTCGCTAATGAAGAAGATGGCAGAGAGATTTCTCATGAAGACCCGAGTCCTTCCCTAGTGGACTATAATGTCTTGGCTCATCTCCAGAAGCTTCCGTCTCTCCTGAGCATCTATGATGCCTTGGTCTTATCTAAGGAGCTTAGAAATGTTCTCCTTCATGCTCTACAAAACCCTGAGTGGTATCAGGCTCGCTTTGTGGAAATTAATATGAAAGAAGCCCAGTACACCCTGCATACCGCTGTGGTCACGTTTAAGGACGAAGACCTGCTACTGGGAACAGTTGAGCATAACCGGCCGCTTTACGTGACCAGGTACAGTGATGGAGATCGGATTAATTGCATATTGATTGATCCGGGATCCTCAGTGAACATCATGAACTTGCGGATTCTGAAGAGTTTGTCAATGGATGCCCGACACCTGTCAAGGGAAAGGATTGTCATTCAAGGCTTCAATCAAAATTGCTAGCAAGTTCTGGGATCCATAGCTCTGCCGATCAGGTTCGGGGACCTACAAACTGAAGCCAAGATATACGTGATCGACGTCGACATGCGGACATCATGCGGACATCATGACAATCCTCAGTGAACATCATGAACTTGTGGACTCTGAAGAGTTTGTCAATGGATGCCCGACACCTGTCAAGGGAAAGGATTGTCATTCAAGGCTTCAATCAAAATTGCTAGCAAGTTCTGGGATCCATAGCTCTGCCGATCAGGTTCGGGGACCTACAAACTGAAGCCAAGATATACGTGATCGACGTCGACATGGCCTATAAGATCCTCCTGGGGCGACCGTGGCTCTATGATTACAACATTGTTCCATCAACTCTCCATTAATGCATGAAGTATACTAAAAATGGCGAAGAAAGATGCATTGATGGAGATATCCAGCCGTTCGGTGTGCATGAAGTCCGATATGAAGATTCTCGGTACTTTGTGAACCTCCAAAGTGCTGAGCCATAGCTGACCAAAGACAGAACGGCTCCGAAACTCAAAAGCAAATCTGAGCCGGCTATCACTTTCAAAAGTAGAATCCCCCATGTGCGTCCGCGTTTCGGCAGTGACATTGATGAGTCCGACGCTGGAAGTCCGTCCTTCCATAAAACTCGCTTTCATTTCGGTAGCGATACGGACGAGTCTGATATTGAAGGCTCATCTGGCAGCAAAATTCGCCCTCGTTTAGGCAGTGACACTGAAGAATCATAAAAAGAGAATCCGTCTTGCAACAACTGTGCAAATCGGGCGTGCGAAAAGTGAAGCTAAGAGAGACCTTTGAAGTTACGAAAGGGTCCTTAGCCATCACAAGGGTGCCGGAGCAGATGTGCAAAGAGCTCGATGCATTGTCAGTCTCCACCGTGGACCAGCTGAAGACCTTCTACGTTTCCGGAAGGAAAAGTAGACAGAAAAGCATCCTGTTTTATGGGTCAAATTCTGACGTGTACCCGGACGATTTGTCTGTCACGTGCCTTCGCTATGAGAGAGGCATAAGAGCCGTCCTTAATCCCAGATATTATGCGTCCGAGATGTAGGAATATTTCAAAAAGTGCGGATGTCGGTTATATCAAACGAAGTCCGAAGCGAAGTTTTATGAGGGGCTGTGGCATCCACTTCAGGTTCGAGCACTCATCAATGGACGAATCCCAGATAGACGGGGCTTCAACCTGATGCCAAAGCATGCTATATGTCCAGGTTGGTGAAGCTAGCGAAAGGTCAAATGATGACGACGAATCTAGCCGATCCAGAAGAAGCCCCTCGAGAGGTCGAAGATGGCGGACAAGCAACCTTCGACGAGCTAACCGAGATTGACTTGGGAATGCACGATAATCCAAGAACAACCTACATCAGCTCACTCTTGTCTGAGGAAATGAAAGAGCAGATAGTTGCCCTGTTGCACGAGTTCGCTGACTGGTTCGCTTGGACGTACAAAGAAATGCCCGGCCTTTCCCCTGAAGTGGCCGTGAATAAGCGGGCTATATCTCCTGATGCCAAGCCAGTCAAACAAGCTCCTCGAAGAATGAGAAGGGAGATAGAAAAAATGGTCATCGAGGAAACTAAGAAACTTATTGATGCTGGCTTCATCAGAGAAGAGAAGTATGTGGATTGGATTGCATGCATAGTCCCAGTGAAAAAGAAGAATGGGAAGATCCGAGTCCGTGTTGATTTCAGGGACCTGAACAAAGCATGCCGTAAAGTTGATTTCCTGCTTCCGGTCACGGAGATGATGATCAACGATACCTCAAATTACGAGCTGTTCACTTTCATGGATGGTTCATCTGGGTATAATCAAATAAAAATATCGCCTAAGGATGAGATGTATACAACATTTCAAACCCCGATTGACATATACTGCTACAAGGTGATGCCATTCGGACTGAAGAACGCGGGCGCAATATATCAAAGGGCAATGACCAAAATCTTTGATGACTTAATCCATAAAGTGATCGAATGTTATGTTGATGATTTGGTCGTCAAGACTAAAGCCAAGGCTGATCACATCCGAGATCTTAGGACCGTTTTCACCCGACTGAGGGAACACGATATGAAGATGAATCCTCTAAAGCGCGCTTTTAGTGTGTTATCGGGAAAATTCTTGGGTTTCATAGTTCGACATCGGGGGATCGAAGTCGACCCATCAAAGAAAAAGGCCATCATGGAGATGCCTCGTCCGAAGAATTTAACGCAGCTAAGATCCTTTCAAGGCAAACTCACTTACATACGAAGGTTCATCTTGAACCTATCGGGAAGATGCAGGCCCTTCTCGAAGTTCATGAAGAAAGGAGCTCCTTTCGTCTGGGACGTCGAATGTCAAGAAGCGTTCGAAAATATCAAACCGTACCTGCTGCACCCTCCAGTACTTGCTGCTCCCATTCCAAATAAACCGTTGATTCTCTATACTGCCGCGCTAGATGAATCACTCGGTGCACCCCTCGCCCAGAACAATGGGGAGGGAAGAGAGAATGCCCTCTACTATCTCAGTCGAACGTTTGTCGGGGCGGAACATAACTATTCTCTGATCGAAAATCAGTGCCTGGCCCTGATATTTGCTGTGAAAAAGCTAAGACACTATCTTCTCGCTCATCGGGTTATGCTGGTCTCCAAGGTCGACCCGCTCAAACACTTAATGATCAAAGAAAGCCTAGCCGGTAGAATGGAAAGATGGGCTGTCATTGAAAGTATGTCTTAGCACCTCCACTAGATTTCAACAAGCATCAAGTATGCAATTTAAAAAAAATCTAAAGGTCTAAGCTATACTAACCTAGAATTGAACTAGAGAATTATGGTTTGTAGTAAGAAAACAATATCTATACTAAGTGAAGAGGGTTACAACCTTTGTAGACCAAGTTCTTCACTTCTATAGCTCCAAGTAGTAGTCCCTAGAACTCTTCTTGGCTCCACTTGAAGAAAAGATCGAGCTTGCTATGCTGTCTTCGAAGTCGAAGATGATCCACCTTGAAATCTCTCTAACTCAAGCCCACTCTTAACTAATCAAAGTATTAGTGAAGCTAACAACCTAAACTAATAGGCTAGATTAGTGTAGGTTGATGAAGTAGGAATTTTGCTCACTTTAAAAATCTTTTTCTCTTTCTTTTTCCAACTCAAGAAAAACCCTTGAAAGGTCTTGAGGAAGAAGATGAACTTGGGTGTGTGAGTAAATAATAATGAGAGAGTGAACCATGAGCTCAAGATAAGAATGGGATGAATAAATATCAAGAGTAAAAAAAAGAGAAGATGAGTCATGGCTTCTCAATACTTCTCCAAGCATCCAAGCCATGACTCATTTTCTATTCTTTTTGTTTTTACTTTTAAAATAAATTATCCTAATAATCTTATACCCTAGTATGAGTCTCATACACCCATGTTCTATGTATCATCAATCATGATACAAAAACTATTATATATATATATATATATATCAAATATATATACACAATTATATATTAAGAGAAGAAAATCTATAGTGAGCATGTATCTTAGTTAATATATATTAATATATTAAATATAAATATATATCAAATTATTAAATCAACACTTGATTCAATAATCCGGTTATATCATATATAACCGACTAATATCATTTATATATATGTATATCATATTATCAAATCAACATTTGATTCAATAATCAGGTTATATCACATATAACCGACTAATATTCAATACTAGTTATTAAATCAACACCCGATTCAATAATCCGGTCATATCATATATAACTGGCCAATATCAAATATATATACATATAACAAATCATTGAATCAACACTTGATTCAATAATCAGGTTATATCACATATAACCTAATTGATATCAAATATCGCGAGATTAGAATACGGTATCACATACTCGTATTTAATCAAGGTCCCGCACATATCAGCATATGTGCCCTACTTCGTTTCGCTTTAGCTAGGAAACTTCTGTGTGGGACTCTAAAGATTCGTCAATACGCCAGCAGTAGGTAATGATCATATCAGATACCCACAAGCCTTCAGCAGTATTAGCTGGACGTAACGACTACCCAGGTATTGAGCGAATAGAAGAACAACAAGCAAACTTGTCCAAACTCCCATTAAGCCTATAAGCAACATTTACCGTATAGTCCAGTCTCTTCGTCTGATATGTCGCATATCGAGTCTGGGGGTGGAATCTTCATACCCCAGTAACTTGATAAGTCATGCCGATGTGTGGCCTATAACGGTTCGAGAAACTATTGATAACACTTATCAGTAAATCTCATCAGCCCTGGCCAGGGACTTGCTGTTATAGCCAATTGAGCATAGCGCAACATCAACTCCCTATACCGGGAGAGACGAAATCCTTCCTATCGCTCACTGCCTCCATGTGACTCGGGACTGTACCCAAAATCTACCTGTTTGCACGACTCCTTTGAGCCGTGGTAGGGAGGAAATCAAAGCACAGTAGGAACCACACAAGACACTATAATGATCTCGGGTCTACAGACTAACCCGTACAAGTGTCACCAGAGAACTGCTATCTGACAATAGGTATGTTACCATTTAGGAGTTCTCGGTGAGTCCTGTTCGGTGTACCCATTCTCTAATGAGCACCTGTGCACAATCTTTGATGTCAAACACCAATGGTTGTGGAATCAACCATCGCTCCATACAGGATCAAGAAATGTACACACAAGTCTACTCTTGAATATCGATGCTCTGTCTCGATATTCCATCGACTAGGAACTGTTAAAGGATGTGCTTGTGGACTACCTAGGCCCCACTAGTATGATCTGCATCATAGTCCTGGTAGTCAAGCCTACATCCTAAGGGCTTTATCAACATGTATTAGAGAGACGGTATAATAATAATAATACAAATGTACATGTTAAGATAAAGAGCAACCAGATAACATACTATCATGTCGAGTAAGAAAATCCTCTCTCTATATATGTCCAAGCATCCACTATATCATACAATAATGGCCTCTAGGGCATACATATTCCTAACAGTCATGCTGCTTGAATTTGACATAATCTATACTCCTCATAAAGCAGTAAAAGGGCAAGCCCTCACCGATTTCCTTGCTGTTCATCCCATACCAGGAGGGTCACCGCTTAATTGCGAGTTACCCGACGAACAAGTGCTGCACCTCGAGGATGACGAGCCATAGTGGGAGCTCTACTTCGACGGAGCCTCATCAATTAGGACCTCCAGCAAATCAAGCCTTCCACAGATAAAAGCCGGGATATGATTGGTGTTCCTCATGCCATTGATGGGAACCCATACGACGTTCTTTTCTCTCATCAAGCCTCGCAGAAACAACGGGGCTGAGTATGAGGCTCTGGTAGCTGGTCTGGAGCTCGCCATAGAAATGGAAATCCTTCGGCTATGAGTCTACGGTGATTCCCAACTTATTGTCAACCAAGTAAGCGGCAACTATAAGATATACAAACCCAAGTTAGCTCAGCACAGAAGCCGGGTGGTGGAGCTTATGAAACAGTTCACCTATATTGATCTGATGAGAGTTCCTAGGGCGTTGAATGGAAAAGCTGACGTACTCGCTCGCTTAGCCAAGGAGCTGGCCGATCCCGATATGGATGAAATTATGATAACAGTCAGAAACCGGCAAATTCTACCTCCAGTCTTTTTACGTGAATAAGGAAGCGTAGAACAAAAGAACAATCCTGCAAAAGAAGCTCTGATCATTCAAGACGAGCCCGAATGGAGAGAACCCTTCATAGAGTACCTCCGATACGACAAGCTGCCCAAAGAAAAATCTGCGAGGATTCAGCTAAAGAAGAGAGCTCTGCGATACGTATTTGTAAATAATACGTTATATCGCAGATAATATGACCAACTCTTGCTCAGATGTCTGTCATTGGTCGAAGCCCAAAAAGTCATAAAAGAAGTTCACTCAGGCATCTGCGGAGCTCACCAATCCGGCCCCAAAATGCGGCTTAAAAGCAAACGGCTTGGATATTACTGGACTACCATGATAAGGGATTGCGAAGAGCATGCAAAGAAGTGTCATCTCTGCCAAATTCACGGTGATTTCATTCACAAGTATCCCAATCCGCTGCATCCTACGGTGGCGTCATGGGCCTTCGAAGTTTGGGACACCGACATAGTTGCTCCAATTGATCCTCCGTCATCTAAAAGACACCGGTTCATATTGTCCGCAACTGACTATTTCTCCAGATGGGCTGAAATTGTCCCGCTAAAAGAAGTCAAGACAGAAGATATTCTGACGTTCTTCCGGTATAATATTCTATACCGCTTCAGTACACCTAGAAGAATCGTTTATGACAACGGGCTTTCTGTCACGCCCCGCTTCCCAATGTATGGGGAAGGAGACGTGGCGGGCCGCGACGTATTTACTCAGAAGTAAACACGTTAAGCGTAAATAAGCAATATAAATGAAAAGCACAAGAATGACAAAAGTGTAAGTCTACGGTAGCGCCCCGGCCGTCTTTCCGAGGCCAAAATGCGGAAACGAAATTTTTTCTTAACTTGGAACCGGCGCTATCGTATGCTTAAAACCCGGATCGAACCATTAACCTACAACTAGCTATCTAGAGAAGGGATAGAATGCTATACCGATCGATCCGTGTCCTTCGGTCTTCGGCCACCATCCCAAGCTCCTCGCGGCATCTCCGGTCTCGATCTCCTTGTCGGAAAAGGGCACTACATCTACGAGTCTTTTTACGGGCTCCCGCTTCATCCGAAGCAACTCGGGCATGAAGTGTGCTAGCCGACGTGTCCAAGGTGTTGTAAAGAATGTTTGTGATCACTTTGTCTCTTGCATCCATGGCTTGGATGGAGGTTAGAGGTGTTGCCATTGATGGAGATAAAGAGCTAGAGGAAGAAGAAGAAGAAGAGGTTTCTTTTTCCTTTTCTTTTCTTTTGTGATGGAATGATAATATGAGGGAGAGTATGAAAAATACAAGACCAAAACTCATATATGGCAGCCCCCCTCTCTCTCCTCTCATCATATCAACACAAATCAAACATCAAATGTGACATATGCACAATAAAAGAGACCATGAGTCACTAGGTTTGCATGTGTCACAATTAATGCACAAAATGATGAATTCTAGCTCACAATTTTCATTTACAAACATTAATCCAAATGTTTGCAACAACAAAAAGATACGGCAACATCTAAAGTAAACTCGTGACGGATCACAAGGATACCCCTCACCTGTATATACATACCTGCATCCGCATTCCGACTGAATGCGAATGCGATGAGACTAAAGTAATCCAACAAATCTAATACTAGGATCCGGCTTAAACCATAACCCACTAGTATGATCCGTCCGATCATGATCCGTGCACTACTGCACGTATATGATCGGACCCTACCATATATCATACGGCCTCTACAACGTTTCGTCCGAAACTTGAGAAACTGTCTGTAGGGGACTCTAAAGACTCGTCAATACTTTGGCTGTGGATTTAACTACTAGCTCGTCAGTGGTACTAGCTGTACGTAACGGGCTACCAGGTATTGACCAAAAGGGAGGTCGATGAGCGAACTCATCCTGACACCCTACTGAGCCTGTCAGTGACAATATCCGTACAGTCCGGTCCGTTCGTCTATGAGCATCGCATGGCGGGCCTAGGGGGTTGGTAAAAGTCAGACCCCCAAAAGCGGTACAAGTCGTGTCGGAGTGTAGCCCAGAACACCCTGAGATACTACTGGAATACCTACCAGTAAATCTCCTGCCTTAGCCAAGGACTTCGTGTAATGGCTCTCCTAGACACAGCGCGATCTCACCGCCAATACCGGGAGAGACGAACGCCTGCCGATCCGCTCACTGCCTCCATGTGGCTCGGGACTGTACCCAACTAAAACCTGTTTGCACGACTCCTTTGAGCCGTGGTAGGGTAGTAATCAAAGCACAGTGGGAACTCACACGAGACAAACGACGATCTCAGGTCGATAAACTAACCTGTACACATGTCACCAGGGAACTGCCATCTGACGTCAGGTATAATATCAACTAGCATGTTCCCGGTGAGTCCTGTCCGGTGTACTCATAACCCAATGAGCACCTGTATACATCTTAGGTGAACCAACTGACACCAGTGGCTTGTGAGACCGGCCACTGCCCCTCGTCGGGGTCTCGACTGTATACACTAGTCTACTCTGGAGTATCGATGCCCTGTCTCGAAACTCCCACGACTAGGGACCACTTTAAGGATGTGCTTATAGACCCCAGCTCCCACGTATATGATCGCCATCATACTGCTGGCCTCAAGCAAGAATCCTAAGGGCTCTATCAACGTGCAATAGTGACCGGTAAGGTCACTTGAAGCAGTACACGATGATAAAGATAAACCAGATAGCATACTATCATCTCGAGTAAGACTGTCCTACTGGTATAGGTCCTCCCTCAATCATTGAAATCACATGCCTGTGATCCAATAATTGACTCTGAGGGCACTATATCCAACAATCTCCCACTTGCACTCAAGGCTAATTATTGCGATGTCGCATACTCACAGCCCGTGTGATACCGAACACCCAACTCCTCTACTAATCAGTCTCACAAAGCCCGTTTGCGAAACTATTGCGTTCGAGAAATAGCCTCAGTGAGTGGATCCGCCCTGATGTTTCTTTCTATGTCTCTCTATATCTTAAGTTCGCGGAGAAAGCCATCTCCCGAAATGAGTAATACCTATCTTAGAATATGTCTGGATATCTGATGGGACCTAGTTCAAAAATGAACTCCAAATCCAAACTTCTTAGACTGTATCGTCAACTGAACTTAATCAGCATCCTGCGCCACACCTCCCTCAGTATCCGCTTGGACCACCTGTCCAAAATACTGCCCCTCGTCAGAGGGAAAATTATAACTCTGACAGCCACTCTGTCATCCAGGTCACCTTGGAAGCCTGGAATGATAACTGTTTCCTAAAAGAGGCTGTTGTTATCATATCCCTAGAACATCCACTTATGTTCTAAAACTGCTTACGAACGTTTCTCTAGGATACGATTAATATCAACTTATTTGCATCCAGTGCAAAAACAACATCTGGTGTGGTACTTGACATCTCATGATTGACTCAATTGCCTAAGCAAGTGATCTGCCAATCATGCACATCCCTCTCCCCTTTAGTCTGTAAGACACCTTTAGAGAGGGTGACTCCACCTGCAGGTACACTACCGTGCCAGGAGTCGTCCATTCTAAAATACCTTTAGAATGCTGTAAGTACCCATATTGGGGAAACTACCCAAATCTAGATCTAAAACCATAGATCCAGTAACCAGAATATCTGATATAATATCCAAGTCCTATGTGGAGAAACCACTGTGTGACAACCAAAGCATAACCGATCGTAGTATAGGAATTTCACATCCCACTCTGTGTATGTCATCCAAATACCAGGACATCACACCCTACTACCTTCTTAATAGATCCATCCCCTATTCTGATGAAGTCAAACCTATGACTGTCACATCAGAAATAGATGATCTATCTCCGCTATATCTGCTTTAGTCCATAAATAGACATAAGCTACTTGTCCACTATGCTTCCGCTGCTCCTACTGACTACGACAACCCTCTGGCAGAGTCATATACACGTACACTTCTAAAGCTAGTTTAGAACGACGCTATACTCATCCTCCTGCCGGGTCTCACAGTCTGGAACAACAGCAATGACAAGTCTGGGTAAACAAGAACCTCCCTGTCACCGTCTTTGAGCATACTGAAGTATCTCGAGTGCCTGAGGTTACCCACCATATCTGCGGAGTGGCCAATGGAATGTCAATCCATATTGAATCTTTAGGTTCTTATCAAATTTTCAGTAATCGTTTGCGGTTCTGGAATCACTTCTAGTTCTACCATACTCCCACTACTGTTTTCTGAAAAAATCCATTTTTATCAAAACTGTGGCGAGTCAAGAACAATATCACTATTGATCTTCCAGATGGTAGAAAGTCAACCCTCGTCATAGCCCGGGTCAACCCACAAACAGCCATTACAGAAACGTGCCTTGAGTTATCCAGAGTCTGGTTTTAAGCATAAGCCGGACAACTCCCTGTACCTTAACATCGTTAAGATATGAACCGTTCTATATCCAATATAGAAACATAGGCTCTGATTTAATTGGAACCAGATTCAAATCATGCAGCTGTCTCCAGTGCATGTCAACTAAATGGAGAGAGGCCGATCAGCATTACTCAACTTAGGAATACATCCAGATATGAGCAACCTAAAAGAGAAGCAAGTTCTTATAATCATTACTATCAACTGAGTACCACACACAAGTATCTACATCTTCGATCACCTTGAAGAATCCTGATACTTGCAACGCCTGGTTCTCTACTTTACTCTTATACCTATAACTTCTCAAAACTTAGACCTTACATTTCTACGAAACACATGTCTAAGAAATAGAGAAGTCACAAGTAAACAGAATATAGTACGAGTACCAACCCCTCTGTCCTCATGGATACTGGACAACATACAATACTCTGTATAAGTCCCCTGAGTCGAATAACTCAAACCCTGTGCGTCGTAGGTTGAAAACTGTACTTATGGTTAAGAAGAATTACACCGCTGTTTAATACTCCTTACCTAACCATCAACTGATATAGGTAAATGTCATCGATATAATTTCAAAAAGTTATATCTCACTTTATAAAAATAAATGTACAGATATATCAATTTGAAATTGGTGCATTATAACGGATATTCAAAACCAAATATTTGCCGTCCGGCAAACAACCCAGGTGATTTCCTCAAATATCACCAATTACAATGAATCCCGAAATAATGAGAATGATCACCCAATTCCCAATAACTTACTCCCACTCATCATCTGTAAAACCATACAGATGTGAGAATCAAACCTGGTAAATACATACCCTGGAGCAAAGACTAATTGGGAAATCAGTTTTCTTTTAACAGTACACAGTGAAACTGAAACATGTAAATGTTTCGAAGGGGTATCCGGGTATTCTTAGTAATGCCTCTTCCATTATCAGATTCACAACTATAACCGTATATTTCTTTGCCATCTCTCCAAATCCCTTTATATGTCTTTAGTCATTAACTTCTGTACACCCATTTAGGATAAATGGTTTTCTTCCTTCCCTACCGTTTGGCACCAGCCTATGGTTTGGAAGAAGACTATCCAATAAGCATAATAGGTGTACTGTCCTAATCCTAGGGGCACTCGTAACCTGAGAGAAGGTGAAGATAAAAGACAACCGAATAAAACCTTATTCATATTTCTCCTGAATCAGAATCCATCCCCGAATTGGAACAAGTCCCTTCGAGTTCGTATATAACCATACGATGGAGTATCCAATAAAGTGTGGATCTTCGTAGTGATACAGAGTGTTCTGGAAAAATACAAAGGTGATATAGGATTGGCGAAGAAATACTTGGTTTGGTCGTGAATAGCAGTCGCAGTTTACTTTGCCCTCTTACTAATCCCTTTATATGTCTTAACTTATTACCTTCTGTACACCATCGTTAGGCTAAATGGTTTTCTTCATTCCCTACCGTTCGGCACCTGCCTATGGTTTGGAAGAAGACCATCCAATTAGTATAATAGGTGTACTGTCCTAATCTAAGGAGCACTCACAACCTGAGAGAAGGTAAAAGGAAAAGACAACTGAATAGTCCTATTCGTTTTCTCCAGAACCGGAAACCATCCTCGAATCTGGAACAAGTTCCTTCGAGTTCGTATATAACCATACGATGGTTTTATCCAATGGAAGTGGATGTTCGTAGTAATACGGGGTGTTCTGGAGAAAAGGGTAAAGGTAGGAGGGGCAATGAGGTATGCAAACTCTGAAAATCCAAAAGCCAGTGTTATAAGAAGGTTCGGTTAATCTTGGTCACTGAGTCATAGTCAAGGGTCGGATCATGGTCGCTGCCAAAGAGAGAGAGAGAAAAGAAACACTCAGCGTGCACTCTAACCTAGATCAGAATGGTTATCAATTTATCCAATCAGGAAACCTCCCACTGTATCGTCAAATTCTCCTCCAAACCTGAAAGAAGAATTAGTCGGGATCACCCGAGGAGTAAACCAACTCATCAGTGGGAATCGGGATCCAACTATCATCGCATGATAATGTGATGGAATCCACTCACATTATCACACTCCAGAAGGTATGCGCATATCTGGCAAGTTTCAGCTTCTTTAAAAGCTCCCGATGTGATTTTTACCCCATGCTCTTTTGACCTTGACGAAGGCCAACAAATCATAAGTCACATGTCAAGTTTTACCCGTCATTGTCCAGGTTAATTTGAACCCACCCGTACATACCCTTGACGAAGGCCAAAATAGTAGTACGACCGTCCCAAACCAACACATCTATCTATGCAGCAGAAAAATAACAAATAGCTAGCATACGCTATGCCTTGACGAAGGCCAACATACATAGCATGAATACTAAGTGCTACCTTTCTGAAATGACGGAGGGCTACGAATGGTTTTTGGCGAAAAACCTTTAACGTAATGAACTTGATATCGTTGAAGGAACCGGATAGCTTTTTATAAAAATATAGTGGCGAAAACCTTTACTGAAGAGGTCACTCCCGGTGAAGGGATCTTGGCTCTTTCCCCGTAGAATGAGGTGCATGATATTCCAACTGAATACTACGATGCAAAGCAAAAGGCAATCGGCTATAGTGAAGTTATTACCCTGACGCAAAATTCTGTCCAAGGGGTCACTCCCGGTGAAGGGATCTCGGCCCTTGCCTCGTCGACTGAGGTGCTGGATATTCATAACCGAATACCACTGTGCAAAACAAAAGAGAACGTCCTTGCAATAACAGCTTTTTTTTTGAAAAATGTTCTAACAACAGCAGAATAGGTTTGTTTAGCTTGCATTGATCCGAATCAATGCAGTCCCATCAATTAATCACACCAATAAAAGAACGAAAATATGATGTACGTATATGCCATCCGCATTCGCCACTGGGTCCCGTCATCACCCGTTAGGTTACTTAACTAACGACAGAGCGGGGACTGGACTAGCGCGGGTGTAAAACATATACAACATCTACTAGTAAATATATCAATATATAATAATCGCTCATGGCGTGAAAAAATGCAACATCACAGAAATGTAATAAGCATCACAGAACAATACAGATAATCCGGGATCCCCGGGTTTCATAGAGCCGCTACTGAAACCCGACCTTCCCCTGGTCGTGTGGATAGCCTGTGCAATGAAATCCTAGACCCCTACGGGTGCGGCACGTTACTCGCCAAAACCTGAAGCGAGGCAGCCCCCTTCAACAACGTGAATGGACCACCCAGCACTTAACGGAATCCGGTAACTTGTGCATCCCTCCTTGGGTCAACCTATACCCCCTACGAGTGCGGCGAATAGCCCGCCAATTCTAGAGTAAAGCCCCCTCCGTATCAAAGCCATAAGATGCGGGCCCATTGCCCTCTAGAACCCGACTATCCGTGCACCCCACCGCGGGGTAATCCTAGCACAGAAAGTAAAATATATAACGGGTATATCGACCTCAGCCCGGTCGTGCCCCAAAAGAATAATATACAAACAGGCAGTGACGGCAGTCCACATGTCGGACGCTCGCCCCGCAATATCAAATGTACATAAATAACCAAACTGTACCAACATTGCATCCAGGCTATCCACCACGACAAATCCGCAACATCACAGCACAACACAGAACATCAACGTGAATGTCACGTTCGCAAATCTGTCTAAAAGGGCTATAGCAATTAGACAGGATTTACCGATCAAATGACATTCACGGTCGCAGATATAATGTAAATACTGTGAACTAACATATTTAAATTTTCGATCGACAAAATTTCCCGAAGTGGGCCCCAAGCACAATACCCAGTACTCAAACAAATCTGGGCCCAAAATAAAATTACCAGAAACCCCATTTCTAAGTCAGAGAGCACTGTAAGAAAAATGGTGCAATGAAGCTACTGTTATGCGGTGGAACCGCGGCCAAAACGAGGTTAAGGCCGCGGTTCCGCGGCTCTACAGTAAGATCATGGTACCAATTTTCTGCAGTGTTCTCTGAAAACCCTGCACGTATTTCTGCAACACTCAATATAATTTTTTGATGACTATAAAAATTCGACAGAAAGTTCATGATTGGAAATGCAGATTTTGGAAATTTCGTCCGATCGAAGTTCTAAACACGTTAGAGCAAGCTAGTAAAGGTTAATGGCGTGGCTTTGATACCATGTAAGTCTACGGTGGCGCCCCGACCGTCTTTCCGAGGCCAAAATGCGGAAACAAAATTTTTTCTTAACTTGGAACCGGCGCTATCGTATGCTTAAAACCCGGATCGAACCATTAACCTACAACTAGCTATCTAGAGAAAGGATAGAATGCTATACCGATCGATCCGTGTCTTTCGGTCTTCGGCCACCATCCCAAGCTCCTCGCGGCATCTCCAGTCTCGATCTCCTCGTCGGAAAAGGGCACCACATCTACGAGTCTTTTTACGGGCTCCCGCTTCATCCGAAGCAACTCGGGCACGAAGTGTGCTAGCCGACGTGTCCAAGGTGTTGTAGAGAATGTTTGTGATCACTTTGTCTCTTGCATCCATGGCTTGGATGGAGGTTAGAGGTGTTGCCATTGATGGAGATAAAGAGCTAGAGGAAGAAGAAGAAGAGGTTTCTTTTTCCTTTTCTTTTCTTTTGTGATGGAATGATAATATGAGAGAGAGTATGAAAAATACAAGACCAAAACTCACATATGGCAGCCTCTCTCTCTCTCCTCTCATCATATCAACACAAATCAAACATCAAATGTGACATATGCACAATAAAAGAGACCATGAGTCACTAGGTTTGCATGTGTCACAATTAATGCACAAAATGATGAATTCTAGCTCACAATTTCCATTTACAAACATTAATCCAAATGTTTTCAAGTCGTCTTGGCTGGGCTCGGTCTCCTGAGTGTCGAGTCCTCCTGACGAACATTCTAAAGAAAGAAAAAATAGGAATGTCGTCAGCGAACTAGCGCTCGGTAGTCCCAAAAGATAGAATAGAATAGACAAGTAAAGAGAAGAGAACTGGAAAAGTATATGTTTGTTATGTTAGTATAGTTGTTTGTAGCTTGGTACAGAATGTATCAGTGTATACAAGAGGAGTCCAACTATCCCGTGGATTATGGGAAACGGAAAGTACAAGGCCCCGTCATTACCCACGGGACAACGACAATGAATGTTTAATTACGTCTTTTAGTGTCCATCATCGTGCCACAGTTAACACATTCCGTACCAGTCTATCCCGTTAAAACCCCATAATGTATATTGTATTGATTTGTAGTTATCAGACTTGCTGAAACCATGGTTACAAGTTGTTCATGTAAACAGATTCAGGATGTAAACGGTAGTCATGTAATCAAGTCAAGATATAACCATGGTTCGGTCAAGTCAAGTCATGTTGCATATGTTAGTGATATATGCCCTAAAGGCCATTATTGTATCATACTGGATTGTATATTACATATTAGAAGCTTGGGATATTTCACAGTTATAGTAACAGTCTTTCTCGATATGGTAGTATACTATCTGGTTTGATTCTACCTCAATATGTACACGTGTTTCTTTTAGCATATCGCTTATACTATTGGTAGAACCCTTAGGATCTTTACTTGACTACCAGCGTTGTGATGATAGTCACATTTGTGGGGGTTGGGTAGTCTATAAGCACATCCTTATTCAGGTCCCTAGTCGTTGGATTATCGAGACATGGCATCGATACTCCGGAGTAGACTAGTGTATACGCTTCTCATCCCAGCAGGGGATATGGTCTGTCCCACAGCCATTAGTACGACGTACTGGAGGTGGTATGCAGGTGCTCATTAGGTTATGAGTTACACTGGAAATGACTCGCCGGGAACTGCTTGTTGGTATTATACCTGTCGTCAGGCAGCAGTTGACATGAGTATAGCTTAGTCCGTTGACCTGTCATTGCTACTTCGTCTCGAGTGTGTTCCCACTGCACTTTGATTACTACCATACCACGCTCAAAGGAGTTGTGAAAACAAGTAGTAGTTGGGTGTAGTCCCGAAGCACTTGGTGACAGTAGAGATCAGATAGGATTCGTCTCTCCCGGTATTGGGGGTTGATATTGTGCAGTGTTCGGAAAGCCATTACACAAAGTCCCTGGTCAGGGCAGTTGAGAAATACTGGTAGGCACTCCATTAGTTTCTCAGGGTGTATTGGGCTCTCCTCCGGCATGACTTGTCGCGCTGTTAGGGGTCTGACGTTTACCATCCCCCTAGGCCGATATGCGAGTATCTCAGACGAACATACTGGACTGTATGGAGATTGTCACCGATAGGCTCAGTAGGAGCCCGGATGAGTTTGCTCATCGGCTTTCTTATCGACAGATACCTAGGTAGCCGTTACGTGCAGCTAGTACTACTGACGGCTTGTGGTTAAACCCACTGCCAGCGTACTGTCGGGGTTTTAGAGTCCTACACAGAGGGTTTCCCTGCTTCAGGCCATTGATGTGGACGTTGTATGGTTTTACGAATGTGCTTCAATCACATACGTGTACTTGTACACGGATGCTGATCGGGCGGACAATACCGGTGGGCTTTGATTTAAGCCGGATCTTAGTATTGTATTAATGGATTGTTATCGTCTCAGTGTATCCGTATTTTTCGGAATACGGATACGGGTATGTATATACAGTGAGAGGGGCATTCTTGTAATTTGTCAAGGCATGCTTTTAGAAAGTGCCACCTCATTATTTAGTTTTATCCATTTTCCAAATGGATTAATGAGGTGGATATTAGAGAAATGGAGGAGACATATTGTGGCATGGTTTAAAGAATGGGCTTGATTATTTTATTTTCTTTGGGGTCACTATTGAGGCATGGGTGGTATTTTCTATTGGGTTTTATTCCATGGCTCAATGAGTGAGCTTCATACATTAGCCATTCTCTACACAATGCTTCACACTTAGCCATTTTATTTTCTTGAGCTCATTTCTTGAGCTGCTCTCCTCTCATACTCTCTTGAGTTTCTCCATCTCCTTCTTCCTCTAACTAAACCCTAACCTTCACATATGTTGTGAGCCAAGGGTTTAGTGAGACAAACAATCCTTTAGAATTTCTACATCTCCTAGGCTAGTTGGTTTAGTGAACCATCTACCTTAATTACCTCATTTAGAGGTTGAAGCTTGGAGCACATTCTTTCACGGTGGATCATCTTTGACGCAAGAAGGCCGATGGAGCAAGCCCGATCCGATCACCGAGGAGGCTTGGAGAGGAGCACCAGAAGACCCGAAGGACCGTATCTTGGAGGTATAACCATTCTAACAGAGTAGTTAAACCCCTAGATAGATTAGCTAGTTAAGGCTTTAGTAAAGATCCTGGAGTTTTAGTCGGTGTTGCATAGTCAAATATCATCGTTTTTGAAAATTCCGCCTCCCCATGAACTGCAAGGTGCGTGACATCGGCTTACAGCGTATTGATATGTTCTGGTATTCAGGTTCAGGTTCATGTATACATGTTTGGTATATTGGATTCATGTTCGTATTGGATTCATGTTGCATTATAGTCATGTTTGGATTGTATACAGATTAGACTGAGACTCAGATTGAGTCAGACACTTAAACAGATTTGGGTCATGAATTAGGTTCTGGTGTTATCGGTAACTGCTGCACATGAACGGCAGGATTTGTGTTTTTTTCCAAGACAATTACCATTGATAACTCCGTTTTAGTTTTATACCTTAAATAGGCAAGCACTCACTTTCTCCGGCTCCCTGAGGCTCAAGAGAATTGATCCCGCTTAAACCTATATTTACTAAGGTCCTTAATATAAATTATATTACTCGAGGGGTTTTTATGAAAAATATTTTTATATACTTTCAAAATAATCCTTGAGTAATTATTTATATTCTTTTAGGGTTTTCATGGATGTGAATTTTAAATAATGAGGTATGTTAATGAATATATATATGTAGTTTGAATACTTCAAGGTATTTTAGTGTAAACTTGTCTTGTATTGATACTTGATGGTATTTTTGTGAAACTTGTCATTCTTTTATTTTTAGAAAACATGAATTTTTTTATTATATATTAAAAAATATATGGTTTTATAATATTTATATAATTATTAAAATTAATTTTATTTATTAAGTAGAAAATCAGGTTTTTCTTAAAAATCGTATTAAAATTCTTTCGAGATCTTATGCTTCATGTGAAGGTTTGCATCTCGCTCTACTAGCCCGTGGATGTGCGATAATCCACACTATCCAATAACGGGTTCCCTATAATAGGTTATAGAGGCATAATTGTAAAGAATTAAATAATACTATTTAAAGAAAATTGGTTTTTTTTTTATAGTTCAAGGTATTTTGATGAAAAGTCGTATTTTGCCATAAAAATTATGTCTCAAGAAAATCGTGCTATATCAAGATGTGTGTATGTGAGAGGTAGGTCATTATCTCGTGAGGTTTTCTAAAGGCAATATTAAGCAAAATGTTTAAAAGATGTCGTATAGAAAGTAGATGATATTTAAATGTAAAAGCTTAATTAAAGTTACTTAACATGGAGTTTTAGAATGAAATTTGTTTCTAAATATTAGATTAGTCATTAACAAGCAAGGTATATACATATGAACAAGAGATTCTTAAGAAAAATTGTAGTTTCAAAGCTTTTAAAATCAAATGTCGGTATAACTCCACTTAGCGACATGTTTGAAAAAGATAATTTTTATTGTAAAGAGAGAAGGAGAGGGTGGGACTTACAAGCTATGAGAAGAGAGGGGAGGTAGAAGAAGAGGGTGGTAGCCTTCGTGACGTCGTGAGATCGCCGAAACTTGTGTAGATTCTCGCCGAAAGTTGACCTTGGGCTAACTCCACTTGTACTCTTTTTGGACTTAGAAAATTTTGATAATTTTGACAAGAGATTTCAGAATGAAGAATGACTAGGGTATGGGGTTGTATTTATAGTGTTAAATTAGGATTTTGGAATTGAAGAAAGAATTAAAAAGCATTTAAAAATTGGATTTATGATGAAAATTAAGTCTATGTTAATTTACAGAGAAATCAAACAGAACAGGGATAGTGGGGTAGGCCAAAGGGTGTTGTGGGCAAAACACGGGGGATTATCCTCTATGGACGGCTGGCGTCGCCGGGCTTATGGCCGATCTCGCCGGTCCAATGGGGGCATTGGGGCTATGGATTCTTGCCACGTGTCCCTGTTTGTATTAACTCTAATTTTCACATGTTTGATTTCTTCAGACTTTTCATTTTATGTGCAGAGCACGTGTAAACTTTTGGGCTTCCAAAAAGTTTAAAAATAAAATCTGAAAAAATATAATGTGCATGAGGGGATTCGAACATAGGGGCTATATCACAGCAGTGCAAGGCTTTACCAATGAGCTACAAGCTATTTCTTGCTGTTCTTAAACAAGAATAACTTTTAACTTGTACTCAGGCTAAGGAATTCCTTTCTGTACTTTTAAAAAGAAAATTTTGTACAGAAAATTCAGGGTCGTTACATTCTACCCTCCTTATAAAAATTTCGTCCTCGAAATTTATAGAAAGAAGTTGTAACAGATCAAGGAAAAATTGATGACAATGGTGGTGAAAGAACTACTGAAAGTGCATGAAAAATATTTGAAAGAACGAAAGGATGCAAGAGTTTTGAAAAGAAGAAGGATTACTAGTGTTACCTTGACCTTCGGCTTCTACGACCGCTAAAGTGAAAACCTGATGCCGAGATACATTCCTCTTAGCCGGAGGCACATTCCTCTGTCCTTGGGGCATGTTTCTCTACCCTCGAAACATGTTACTCAGTGCTTGATGGAATTAGCGTGGAGGCTGTGCAGGAGGTCCACGGTGGAGCGGGTAGGGCAAGACGAGGTGCAGGATCCTGAATAGCTGGCCGCTACGGAAAAGTGATGGCCGGTCTGTATGCTGGAGCTGGGTTGCGTTTATAAGGACATGCTCCAATATCGTGAGTGGATGCTCCACAAACTAAGCATAGGCCATTTGCATGCCTGCGATCCTTCAACAGGTGTTCCTCCTTCTTGCAGTAGAAGCAAAAATCTGGAATTGGCCAATTAAATGCTACTTCCGGTCTCTTAGGAGCAAAAGGTGGTATTGAAGAGGCTCCTCCTGCCATCTGGGTGGCAGAGCGTTTCACACCGGCAGTCTGAGATCTGCCTTTCTTCTTCACTACTACCTTACAGCGTCAGGCAGCCTTCAGAGCAAGATCATGGGTTGGGAAATTCCCTGTAGCTAGTACTGCTTGGATCTCCGGGTCCAATCCTTGCTGGAATCTTCGAGCCCGGATCTCAGCAGTCGGGATCAGGTGTGCCGCGAACCTGCTAAGCATGGTAAACTCGGCATCGTATTCATCCACAGATTTGTTCCATATTGAACCTTGCTGTAAATGGATGAATTGCTGTTCCATGTTGAAACGGGCAGTCTCGGGAAAGTACTTCGCGTCGAACATGTCGCGAAATGTCTTCCATTCAATCGTTTGGGTGAGTCGGCTTTCTTCAGCCTTCTACCAGACTTTGGCGTTGTCAGTTAGTTGCAGGTTTGCAACTCTCACCCAAGCAATCTCTGCCACTTGTATTGCTGCCAGGTCATCTTCTATAGACTGAGCCCATTCCTTTGCCTCTAGTGGGCTCTCTTTCCCAGAGAAATGCTTCGGATGTAGTGCCCAGAATTGTTTGACTCCGGGTGCTTCGGCTTCTGGACGGTGCATGAGGATAGCAGTCTGCTGCTGCTGACCCTCCAAGAGGCTCTTGATTGCCTCAAGCAATACCGTCTTCTCGTTGATGGGAGCTGCTACGATAGGTGGCAGTGGTAGAGGAGGTGGTGGGCTATTGCCATTGATGTTTGTGCTTGTGTTGTTCGGTGAATCCATAACCTTGATAGAAAAAGTAGGGTTAGGATAGATTCAAGGAATTTGAAATGTAAAGAATGTATAGTTGCTGATTCTTATAATTCTTGTGATATATTGCTTAGGATTCCATGCAGAACTGACCTGAATGGGACGCCAACAAAACCTGTCCCGCCTCGCTTCTCAGTGTACGGGGAAGGAGACGTGGCGGACCGCGACGTATTTACTCAGAAATAAACACGTTAAGCGTAAATAAGCAAGAAAAGCATAAGAATGACAAGAGATGTAATATAAACATCAACTTTTTATTAATATCCATTCTTTACATACAACTGAAAAGAAAAGTACAATGATAGAAAGCGATGCCTAAACAGTGGCATATGAACTGAAAAGAATAAGTATAAGTAAAAGCCTAGAAGTCTGGCTCTTCTGTGAACTACTTCAAGTCATCCTGGCTGGGCTCGGTCTCCTGAGAGTCGTGTCCTCCTGACGAACATTCCAAAGAAAAAAGAAACAGGAATGTCGTCAGCGAACTAGCGCTCGGTAAGTCCCAAAAGATAGAATAGAATAGACAAGTAAAAAGAAGAGAATCGGAAAAGTATATGTTTGTTATGCTAGCGTAGTTGTTTGTAACTTGGTACAGAATATATCAGTGTATACGAGAGGAGTCCAACTATCCCATGGAATATGGGAAACGGAAAGTACAAGGTCCTGTCATTACCCATGGAACAATGGCAATGGATGTTTAACTACGTCTTTTAGTGTCCATCATCGTGCCATAGTTAACACATTCCGTACCAGTCTACCCCATTAAAACCTCATAATGTATATTGTATTGATTTTTACTTATCCGACTTGCCGAAACCATAGATACAAGTTGTTCATGTAAACAGATTCAGGATGTAAACGGTAGTCATGTAATCAAGTCAAGATATAGTCATGGTTCAGTCAAGTCAAGTCATGTTGCATGTTGATATGTTCTGATATTCAGGTTCAGGTTCAAGATACATGTTTGGTATATTGGATTCATGTTGAATTGGATTCATGTTTGTATTGGATTCATGTTGCATTGTAGTCATGTTTGGATTGTATACAGATTAGACCGAGACTCAGATTGAGTCAGACACTTAAACAGATTTGGATCCTGAATTAGGTTTTGGTGTTATCGGTAACTGCTGCACATGGACGGCAGGATTTTTGTCTTTTTCCAAGAAAGTTACCATTGATAACTCCGTTTCAGTTTTTGCTCTCCTCTGAAATACAGAGACGGGACCGCGTAGGTCCGTCTTGCCTGAATTTAGGGGTAGATGCTAATTGGTGCTATCCGTTCACCTCTCCGAAGATGCCAAGTTGATTTATGACACCATGTATCGAAGGTTTAAACGGATGCGGCCGATGTAGCAGACTTCGTCAGATTCCTCCTCATTGAGGGTTTTTTTGATTGTGGGGACGCTATTCCCTGCAGGCACAAGCCCCTGCAGTTAATTACGCTACCGCATTGCGGTACCCACTTTCTCTTTCTCTAGAAGGTCACTTCGTGTCGTCGGAGTTTGTTTTTGTTTTTGGTTGCCTGTGGATTGTATACGGAGACTAATTTATGTTGTCGCCCGTAGGGCGTGGATTAGTCCAAATCCGTATCTTCTTAGATTTGGGTTTAGGGGTTGGGTTTAAGAATACGTTAGTCTCATTTGGGACTAAGATCAACTTAAACGTTTGTTAAGAATACGTTAGTCTAATTTTAGACTAAGATCAACTTAACGGGATCGTTTAGATCCAACAAAAGAGCATTTGGACTCTATTGTTTAGTTTAGGGACATTGCGGTCGATTAGTTTAAGGACATTACGGTCCATTGTTAGTTTAAGGACATCTCGGTCCAATGTTAGTTTAAGGACATTACGGTCCAATGTTTGAGGACATTACTGTTCCTGGATTAAAAATCAGGAATTTCCTCAATGAGGCATCACGTGTTCACACGTGACCAAGGGTCACGTGATCTATTTACAGAGTTAAAATCTAAGCAAGCAGAAGCATAAACAAGCGGCTGAGAAAAGACCCCAATTGGGGGTCACGTGCTCACACATGACCAAGGGTCACGTGCCGGCACGTGACAGGCTTTGAAAGCCTTATAATTTAATAGAATTAAATTCTAATTCTCTAAATCTTTCCCAAAAAAAAAAAGGATTCTGGGGGGCCGTTGGATTAAAAATCCAAGGGTGATTAAAAATCACCAGTTTATGTTTTAGACAAGGAAAGATTTCCCTAAATCTCACCAAAAATAACAAACGGAATATCTTTTAGATTAAAAATCCAACGATGAATAAAATTCACTGAGTGATCTAAAGGATCATATTGATTATGAAAACAAACAAAATCTTTCAATGAGAGATTTACTAAACAGATTGATGCTTTTCCTTCTCCTATAAATAGGAGCCAAGGGGGAGAATTTTGGATATATAGAATTCTGGGATCTTGAAATTTTCTAAAAGCAAATAGCAGAGAGAAAAGAAAGGAGAATTTAATTCTCAAGAAAGAAACCCTAGGTGAGAAAAGGGAAAAAGATCAAACTTCAAAAAGAGAATTTAATTCTCAAATCTAAGAGTTTAACTCTTCTGTGAAAAGAACTTAGTTCTTCCTCTGGTTGAAGATCTGCAGAAGCACATCTCCCCATAGGTTGAGAATTTAATTCTCATCGGATTGAGATTTTGCCATGCAGATCCAAGACTTAGGGGGAGAATTGAGTTTAGAGAATTTAATTCTCCCAAATTCACAGGAATTTAATTCCTCCAAGATATGAAATTAAGGTTTAACCCTATATGAGAATTTAATTCTCTCAAAGCTCACAGGAATTCAATTCCTTCATGATAAAACTAGGGTTTAACCCTATATGAGAATTTAATTCTCCTAAAATTATAGGAATTTAATTCCTTCAAGATGGACAAAACTAGGGTTTGACCCTAATTGAGAATTTAATTCTCTCAAATTTACAGGAATTTAATTCCTCCTAAATGAAATTAGGGTTTCACCCTATATAAGAATTTAATTCTTTTACATATATGGGAATTTAATTCCCCAAAAAAGAAATTAGGGTTTAACCCTACATAAGAATTTAATTCTTTCACAATAGGAATTTAATTCCTCCAAAATTATAATTAGGGTTTAACCATACAGAGAATTTAATTCTTAAAAATAAAGAGACTTAAAAGATCTCCATGCATGCAAAGAGACTAAGGTCACGTATCCCCACGTGACCCCTGAAAAGACCCCCAAAAATGGGAAGGAATAAGCCCTAAGGCAATGCCTCACGTGCTCCCACGTGACCCTCATTATATCGGGACAAAAGCAAAGGCAAAATATAACTTGGGCGCTCTCACGTGTTACCACGTGACCCCTAATGAATGTTCTAATAAATGAGGCCATGAGTACCCATCACGTGCCCACACGTGATGGCTATGAGAATTAAAAGTGTTAAACACTTATCTGCCGAATAAAGTAAAGGGGATCTGGTCCCATCTTTGGGTACCCTCACGTGTTCCCATGTGACCGTTTCCTCTCTATTGTTTAAAACTTCATTTCCAGTGTTTAACACCGTCATTTTCTAGTGTTTAACACTAAATTGAGAATTGTATTTCCAGTGTTTAACACTGTTTTCTTTTAGTGTTTAACACTAATTTTAGAGCTTTACTTTCAGTGTTTAACACTGCTGTTCCCTAGTGTTTAACACTATTTTTAGCCAAATTGGCTAATTTTCCAGAGGCAAAAAGCCTCCCCTTCAACTGAAGCTCAAAATTGAGTAAAATTCAGAGCTATAATGTTTAATGCCCATTCAAAGATAAAAAGTTATCAGAGCCCTCAAATTCTTGTTTAGCATTGCTGAATGATGAGGGGCTGAACCCAGACAAATGTCTTATGGTCCAAAGGGCCAATATTTCAAACTTAATTGGACTTAGCCCAAGTTGGCCATAAGTCCTCAATTCAGACTTAACTGAGCCAATGTGCTCATAATCTAACTAATTGATCTTAGTTCTAAATTGGGCTACAGATCACTCAATCCACTTTAGTTTGAGGGTACATCTCTTCACTCCTTTGATATTTGCCGTTTTAATTCCTCAACGTCTTCAAAGAGGTGACGGGTCCCGACAACCACACATTTCATCGACCGTGATGTATTTAAACTAACATTGGATTGTGGGGTCCTTAAACTCTTGGACTGTGGGGTCCTTAAACTCATAGACTATGATGTCCTTAACCTCGACCGTGATGTTTTTAAACTAACATTGGACTGTGGGGTCCTTAAACTCACGGACTATGATGTCCTTAACCTCGACCGTGATGTCTTTAAACTAACATTGAACTGTGGGGTCCTTAAACTCACGGACTATGATGTCCTTAACCTCGACCGTGATGTCTTTAAACTAACATTGGACTGTGGGGTCCTTAAACCCATGGACTATGATATCCTTAACCTCGACCGTGATGTCTTTAAACTAACATTGGACTATGGGGTCCTTAAACCCATGGACTATGATGTCCTTAACCTTGACCGTGATGTCTTTCCATGGACTATGATGTCCTTAACCTTGACCGTGATGTCTTTAAACTAACACTGGACTGTGGGTCCTTAAGCCCATGGACTATGATGTCCTTAACCTTGACTGTGAAGTCTTTAAACTCACGGACTATGATGTCCTTAACCTTTACCGCGATGTCTTTAAACTAACAATGGACCGAGATGTCCTTAAACTAACAATGGACCGTAATGTCCTAAAACTAATCGACCGCAATGTCCCTAAACTAAAAAATAGAGTCCAAATGCTCTTTTGTCGGATCTAAACGATCCCGTTATATTGATCTTAGTCTAAAATTAGACTAACGTATCCTTAAGTAACGTTTAAGTTGATCTTAGCCTCAAATGAGGCTAACTTATCCTTAAACCCAAACCCCCTAAACCCAAATCTAAGAAAGATACGGATTTGGACTAGTCCACGCCCTACGGGCGACAACACAAATTAGTCTCCGTATACAATCGACGGGCAACCAAACACAAAACAAACACCCACGACACGAAGTGACCTTATGGAGAAGGAGAAAGTTGTTACCGCGATGCGGTAGGGTAATTAACTGCAGGGGCTTGCGCCTGCAGGGAAGAGTGTCCCCACAATTAAAAACCCCTCAAACGAGGGGGAATCTGATGAAGTCTACTACATCGGCCGCATCCGTTTATACCTTCAATACACGGTGCCATAAATCAACTTGGCATCTTCGGAGAGGTGAACGGATAGCACCAATTAGCATTTGCCTCGAATTTCAGGCAAGACGGACCTGCGCGGTCGCGTCTCTATGATTCGGAGGGGAACAGATTCTGGCACGCTCGGTGGGACCTTTTCCTCTTTCCACTCCACACTTCGTGTGTCGTGTTCGTGAACGAATCGCGGTTTGCTAATGGTTGCCCTTGGGTTCAAGTTACTAAGATTTGGCGTTTTGCTTGGTGCAAGAAGTGAAGGATCAATGGTGTCCACTTGCGCAAAGTGTTCCAACTACAATTGCAACCCACGCTCCGCCTCATTTGGAGGCATAGCTTACGGGCCCCAAGAGGCTTCCCTGTTCACGATGCCGGTGGAACAGGTCACTCAGGCCACTACTGGATTGTTTTTTGGGACCATGCTCTCGCCAACGAGCTTCAACGCTCCTATACCAACACCGGAAGCTCCCAAGAAGTCGGTCTTTGATCGGCTTACAATTACTGCGGCCCCTCTTAACGGGTCGTCCAGCTCCAGCACCTCGGTCTTCGCCAGATTGGGCCAAAGTTCCTGTGGGCCCAAGATGAAGCCTGCAATTCAAGAAAAGGTTATTCCGAAAAGAGTGACTAACCCTGCTCCCGAAGTCGTCAAGGCGGCTTCTCCTGCCAAAGGGTCGGTCTTTACAAGACTGACTGTTCGGCTCCCACTCCAGCTCCCGTTCCTGCTCAAAAGTCTGTTTTTGACAGGTTGGATACCGCTACTCAACGAACGTAAGTCTTCAAGAGGCTGGCACCGGCGATGCCTCACCTGAACATGGGACATGACAAAGCCATCCCCGTCACCGAACCAACACCATCAGTTCGACACGCTCGATGTCGCTACTGGCGCCGAGTGAGGAAGGCTGGGGGCAACTCCCCCTCTGGGCTAACTCCACCAGCCCCAACGGTGGAAGTTAATGCTGCTGTTCCAACTGGGAACAGTTTTGAACTTCTGAACAAGGTGCGCAAGAACTCTCCTACCACCGTACTAAAAATATCTCCTCCACCGGTGGAGACTGTCACAGAAATAAAGCCGGAGCAGTCCCCTCAGCGGCTGTCCTCCAAAGTTTACAAAGTCTGGCGACGGGTCCAGGAGTCGGTGATTGATCAAGACTATCCCCGTCGACAGAAGAAGCTGAAGGTCCAGCAGGAAGAGAACCGTCCTGGTAAGCCGCAAAAGACGACAAACACTTGGATGCCCGCTGCAATGGCCCCCTCAATGTCAACTGCTCAAAAGAAAAGGAGGCCAGAGAAAGCCCCTATGACTACGGCAGATCGCAAAGATGCTGAGCCCAAACGCCCCAAGTCTGGGGGCATAACGGTCCATACTGTTTACATGGCTTCCGGAAAAGAGGAAAGCCGAACCTCAATGGGCCACCGACCTCTCACCCGATCAATAACAAGGGCTCAGGAACAACAACAGCAGAAGCTCCAGGAGATGCTGACTGCGATGGCCGCACTCACCGGACCAAAAGAAAGCCCGGAGGCATCGTCGGAGCAGCGCCACGAACAAGAAACCGACGCTGACTTCCTGCGCAGAGTCCTCGAAAAGAAGGACCGAGAAGCTGCAGAACAAGCTGCCAACATCAAACGAATGGCGCTTCTCTTTCAGGACATGGTCGGGATGATGTTACAGCTGGATCCCCCAGCTGAAGACCCTCCGATCATTATTGAAGATGACAGAGGAGAGACATCGAATCCACCTCCGGCTCTTTCAGCAGCCAAGGAGGAAACTATTTCCAAAGCCATCCTGGATGACTATATTGCTCAGCAAATACGAGTTCACCAGGCAAATGAAGCGGCCGGCCAAGTCGTCAAAACTGGGCGACCGTATCCAGGCTGGTATGATCAGATAAAGTACCCGCCAGGCTACACGATCCCCAAATTCCATGTGTACAAAGGGACATGCAATCCCCATCAACATGTCGCTCAGTTCAGGGCTCTTTGCGGCAACACCGGGGGTGATGATAAGCTTTTGCTCCACCAATTTGTCGGCAGCTTGTCGGAGACAGCATTTGAGTGGTACTCCGAACTTCCAAACGACTCCGTCAAGACTTTCGCAGAAATGGAGTTGTTGTTCACCCAGCGATTCGCAAGAGCTAGTGAACGCACCCCAATAACCGCATTGATCAATGTCAAGGTGAAGCCAGGTGAGACGTGGGTTCAGTACGCAATCCGATGGCGGAATCTGTGGTCGAAATGCGAACAGTGCATCAAAGAAGCACCAGCGGTGGGCATGTTCGTGGGCACCGTAGACTCTCATGCAACTATTTCACAGTTCATGATGTTCTTCAAACCGACCACGTTCCAGGCTTTAATCGACAAGCTAGCCCAGATGGACCAGATGGGTCATAGACCGTCTCCTCCGAAGCCGGAGCCGCGGAACGAAAAAGGTAAAGGGAAGGCGACCTTCGTTGCGAATACCCAACAGCAGCCCAGTGTCCCAAAACTAACGGATCAACTGGAAGAGAGACGGCGCTATTATAATGAGAAAATGAAGCGTCCTTACTCGTTCCCACGGGACAAAACGAAGAGACTGTTTGAACTGGCGATGCACAACAGGCTCATCAATCTGCCAAATCCTAAGCGACCACTGCAACCCGGCGAGGCTAATAGTCCCAATTATTGCCCTTACCACCAAACGGTAAGCCATCCAATTGAAGATTGCTTCGTCTTTAAGGGATGGATCGAGGATCAGTACCAACAACGCAAGTTTGCGCTGTCTGAGAAGTGGAAAGTAAGCCCACCACAACCGCACACTCCTAAGAAGATGGACACACCGGGGGCATCGTGCTCTTTTGTTGAAGAAGCTCCATGGGAGGTCGTTCTTTCAGCCAAAACCAAAAGAATGCTGAATGATCTCCAGACATGCCCGGCGATCAGATGGAAGAATCCGTTGGAACCTGAGATCATTGAAGGGATGCTGAAGCCACGCCCGACTCCAAAAATCGGTGGTGATAGCAAAAGCACATACACCCAGCCGCCGAAATCTTCGAAAAAGAAGAAGAAATCCAAAAAGCCCGTGAAGCCTGGCGACAAGCGCACGGACCTGCAGAAACAGATCGACACGCTGGAAGAGTATAACCAGAAGGCGCGGACTCCAATCACGCTCCAAGAGTTCCTCGGCCACGTCCTTGAAAACGGAGATGATGGAGAAGACTCTTCGGATGAATCTGATGATTAGGTAGCAAGTTGCCATATGATCTCTCATTCGTCGACAGACGATGAAGAAGCTCCTTGCACCGAAAGACTGGGGACAGGTCCTGAACCGGAGCTTCCAGGGCCATCAGACGAAATGATCGACGCATTCCTAAATGAAGCTCTTCTGAAAAGTAAAGCTGATCGGGAGCGTGAGATGGCCATATTTGAAAAGGACAAATGCCGATGACTGGACGAAAGAGTCGAGACATTCCCGCCGAATCAAAGGACATCCGTCGCGAATAAAAACAAGTTCAAGACGAGGAAAAGGTTTGCTAAAGCTATATCAATGGGAATGAAGCTACCACCCTCCGAAGGAAATACTCTTGGAGAAGCAGAGATGCATCCTAGCTACTGCCTATATCATTGAAAGATGGCACACCCCATCGAAAAGTGCAACGCTTTTAAAAGATGGTGGCAGGGGTATGTTGCTCACCGGCAACATTTTAAGCGGATGAAACGCAAAACTCGTCGGGAGCAAAGAAGTATGACCGAGGAGTATAAAAGAACTACCGGCAACTGTCGCATGGTCAACACCAGAGGATCACAAGTTCTCACCTTCGGGAGCGACTCTGACGAAGAAATGACTCTTGGCCCTCTCTTCCAAGAATCCATTTCGGGAAAAGAGGAAGAACCAAAGATTTGTGAAAATATTCAGCTGCGCAATCGTACGCTGCCCGAAAAGAATCTCGGGCCCACGAATAAAAAAGATAAGGGAATAGAAAAGGTCCCCAAGGATATCATCCTTGATGACCAAGCTGTTGAAAAGCTGACAGCCAAGGACCCGCCGAAGAAAAGTAAGGTGGACTACAACGTTCTGGCACATTTGAGGAAGCTACCTTCACAGCTCAGCATTCTCGACGCCCTGGTGCTATCCAAAGAGGCGAAAGATTCATTGATCAAGACGCTACAAGAGCCAGAGCAATTCCAAGCTTTCCTCACCGAAGAAAGGATGAAAGACGAGCTGAAAGAAGTACACACAGCCGATATCACCTTCGGCGATGAAGATCTCCTCCTTGGGACGTGCGAGCACAACCGTCCCCTTTATGTCTCAGGATACTGTCACGATATCAAGATAGGCAAAATCCTGGTCGACAATGGGTCTTCCGTCAATCTCCTTAACGTACGAGTGTTGAAGGAAATCTGCATGAGCGTTCAGCACCTCGCTCGTGATAAAATCACCATCTCTGGGTTTGACTTGCAGTCATCACGGACCCTCGGGTCTGTGATACTGACGTTACGCTTCGGGCTACTCGTCACGGATATTAAATTTCATGTCATCGACGCCAAGACCTGCTATAACGCTTTGCTCGGCTGGCCTTGGTTACACGAGTACAACATCATCCCTTCTACACAACATCAGTGTATGAAATACTTCAAGGATGGTCTCGTGTATACCGTGACGGGGGAGTTGAACCCATTCTCCGTGAACGAGGTCCGAAAGTACGAAGATGCAAAATACTTCTTACCAGATTTCAAGGACATGGAGAGATGCCACAAACCGAAGGACAAAGCTATCACCACTATTCCAGTCTTTGGGAGTGATACCGAGGAGGAAGAAGAGATAGTTTATTCAGGGCTGCCTCAACGCAACAACCTGGGACCGTCCGCCCCCATGTTGATCTTCGGCAGCGACTCGGAAGACGAGATTAACGCTATATTTTCCGCTCGGCCATCAATACAAGCCTTCGCTGGCGATAATCAGAATCTGCAAATTACCTTGGTTCCACAAGAGCATTATAAAGATCTTGATGCACTTGAAACTTGTAGTGTGCAAGAACTGCAGACATTCTACGTCCCTCCCAGGCGAAAAGGTGAACAGGCGATCCTATTCTACCAATCCGAGGAGACCAAAGTGGAGAAGGAAATCTGGCACGGCGCCGATTCTACGCTCGACAGGCTCCAGCCCATCTGTCTGCCTAGATATTACACAGAAGGCTTAAAAAGGCTATTGAAGCGCCAAGGCGTACCCTTCAAACAGACCACCCGACAAGCTCGGTTCTACAACAGGATTTGGGATGTCCCTGGAACTCAGAGCAAGTTGCCCAACGGGAGAATGGAAACAAAAGGGCTTGGATATCTTCAATCCAGAAAACGGGAGCGAGTCTATGTCAGCTACGTCATACATGACTTCGATGAAGAAGAAGACATTCTGTTAAGAGAGACCGATCCTGAACCAAAACAAGGTCCTGTCATCAAAATGCCGAGCCCGTCATTTGAAGAACGAATGGACAAGCTGGTAAGGGAAGCGGGTCAAAAGATCCGGGATGACCATAACCGCGAGATGGCCATTTACGAAAAAGCCAGGACACAGCGCCTCCTTCAACAGGCCGCAGAGAATGGCGATTCTCTTCCTTATCGACCTGTCGTACAAAAGGCCCGACGCAGAGGCAAAAATAAATCAAAGAGCGGGAAAGGCGTTCGAGAGCGACAAAGCGGGGCCAAGAAGTCACGCGATCGGGAATCGAGTAATCCGGATTCGTCTCTTATTAAGAAGATGGGTCGAACATACTCTTTTCCTCAGAACAAAACACGGAAGATACTTGATCTCGCCATAAGACATCGAATGATCACCCTCCCGGAGTCCAAGCACCCCGAGCAAGCCAACGAGATCTCGCACCCAGACTATTGATCTTATCACCGAGCAATAGGACATCCTCTCGAAGACTGCTTCACCTTCAAGAACTGGGTCAAAGACCAATATCAGCTCGGCAAGTTCGCTCTATCTAGCAGTTGGCGGGTAACTCCATCGCAGAAGCACGAACCAAAAGCCGCGCATACAACGAGAGTAGAACCAGATCAACATCGGTCTTGGAAGCGAGCTCATACTTGTCATATGATAACGCTATCAGAAGATGAGCCCGAGGATATGGATGACCTCCCTTGGTGCTTCGAAAACAATGACGACGAGGTGATCTCGGAGTTTCCACCGGCGCCGAAAGAGCTGGAAGATGGAATACATACTACTGCAGATGATCTCAAGAAAATCGATTTGGGGACAGCAAGTGACCCGCGGCCGACATTCGTCAGTGAGTTGCTGTCTGAAGAAAGGGTAGCTACACTAAAAGACGTGCTTATGCAGCATAAGTATTGCTTCGCGTGGAACTATTCCGAGATGCCAGGACTAGACCCAGAGATTGCTGTCCACAAACTGGCCATATCCCCAGACGTCAAGCCAATCAAACAAGCATCGAGAAGAATGCGGCTCGAGCTTGAGATGAGCATCAACACCGAGGTCAAGAAGCTGATCGACTCTGGCTTCATCCAAGAAGTGCAGTATCCTGACTGGATCGCCAACATCGTCCTGGAGATGAAGAAAAATGGGACAGTGCGCATATGTGTGGACTCTCGGGATCTCAATAAAGCCTGCCCGAAAGACGACTTCCCAGTATCGGTCACCGAGCTAATGATAGACAACACGTCCACTCATGAGGTTTTCTCTTTCATGGACGAATCATCAGGATACAATCAGATAAAGATGCATCCCGAGGACCAGAAGCATACTGCTTTCCGAACCCATTTGGGTATATTTTGCTACAAGGTGATGCTTTTCGGTCTAAAGAACGCCGGTGCCACCTATCAGAGGGCCATGACGAAGATCTTCGATGACCTCATACATGAAATCGTCGAATGCTATATCGATGACCTTGTGGTGAAAAGCAAATCATACGAGGAACATTTAGAGCATCTGAGAATCGTGTTTCAACGCCTTCGGCAATACAACTTGAAGATGAACCCTCTCAAATACGCGTTCGGGGTTTCCTCGGGCAAGTTCCTAGTATTCATCGTCCGACACCGAGCCATCGAGATAGATCCGTTAAAAATCAAGGCGATTATGGAAATGCCCCCGCCGAGGACTCTCAAACAATTGCAGTCTCTCCAAGGGAAGCTCGCGTATATCCGGCGATTTATAGCTAATCTTTCAGGGAAATGCCGCCCATACAGTCACTTGATGAAGAAAGGAACCCCTTTCGTCTGGGATCGCAAATGCCAAAATGCACTGGACGAAATCAAGCAATATCTGCAGAACCCGCCAGTGCTGGCTGCTCCGGTCAAGGGAAAGCCTCTCATTCTGTATACAACCGCCCTTGAAGGTTCCTTAGGCGCATTATGGGTAGAAGAGAACGACCAAGGGAAGGAGAGAGCCCTATACTATTTGAGTCGAGTTCTACTGGGGACAGAAAGCAATTATTCTCCCATCGAAAAACACTGCCTAGCATTGATCTTCGCGATAACGAAGCTCAGGAACTATGCGTTGGCGCATGAAGTCCGTCTCATATCGAAGGTGGATCCCCTCAAGTACTTGATGTCAAAGGCCATATTGACGGGGCGGCTCGCTAAATGGGCCCTGCTCTTGATGGAATTCTCGATAACCTATCGTCCCCTCAAGGCAGTGAAGGGCTAGGCCATCGCCGACTTCCTCGCTGAACATCCGATACCTGCCGATTCTCCTTTGAATTGCGAACCACCAGACGAACATGCGTTTGACACGATCGACGGAGGTGATACCCGGTGGGAACTTTATTTCGATGGAGCATCCTCCATGAAGAAGCACGAACAAAGCACCCCCATAATCAAGTCAGGGGTAGGCCTCATCTTCGAAACTCCATAAGGAGGGATAATGCGCTTTGCCTTCTCCTTAACAGAGCCGAGGACAAACAATGAAGCCGAGTACGAAGCTTTGATAGCAGGTCTCGAGATCACCATCGATATGGGGATTGAGAACCTCCTCATATACGGAGACTCCTAACTGGTCGTTAGTCAAGTAAACGGCGACTATCAAACGTGCAAACCAGAACTGGTGAAGTACGGCGAGAGGGTACAACAACTGCTGACCCAAATACCTTCCTACACCTTGGAAAGCATACCGCGTGCGGAAAATAACAAAGCAGATGCATTAGCCAAGCTTGCTAAAGAATTGGCTGACGAAAACCTCGATGACGTAAGAATTGTGGTACAAAGTCGTCGGGTTCTCGCACCGACAGAAATATCTCTAGAGTCGTCCGAAGAAAAAGGAGCGACCGAGCAAACGACTTTACAAATAAAAGACCAGGAAAAGGCTAAGGATTGGAGGGAAGTCTTTATAGACTACTTCAAATCCCGTCGAACGCCTGAAGATGCGTCCTCGAAACATCAGCTTATGAAACGAGCTCTGTCTTTCGCTTTCGTCAATGATACTTTGTATAAAAGATCATTTGATTCTATATGGCTAAGATGCCTAGGACCTGAAGAGGCAAAGAAAGTCATCCAAGAAACTCACGACGGACTCTATCGTTCTCACCAAGCCGGGCCGAAGATGAAGCTGAAGATCAAACGGATGGGTTATTATTGGCCCACGATGATTCAAGACTGCCTCGAGTATGCGAAGCAATGCCACTCGTGCCAGATCCATGGGGACTTTATCCACCAGCATCCGAATCCGTTACATCCGACAGTGGCTAGCTGGCCGTTCGAAATGTGAGGAACTGACATAATCGGCCCCATCGAACCAGCATCATCCAGAGGACATCGATTCATTTTGGCGACAACTAATTACTTCTCCAAGTGGGCAGAAGCAGTACCGCTGAGGGAAGTGAAGATGGAGAATATCCTCCATTTCTTCAAGACACACGTCATTTATAGGTTTGGAACTCCGCAACGGATTATCTCCGATAATGGGCCAGCCTACAGAAGCCACAAAATCAGCAGCTTCGCACAACAACACAACATAGACTGGAGATACTCATCAGTCTATAATCCCTGGGCTAACGGTCTAGCTGAGGCTTTCAACAAGACCTTGACGAAGATCGTGAAAAAGACGGTGTCTCGAAATAAGAAGGACTGGCACGAGAGACTACGTGAAGCTCTCTGGGTGTATCGAACTACGTTCAAAACGGCCACGAATACGACGCCGTACGCATTGGTATTCGGTACAGAAGCGGTACCCCCCTCGAGATAGAGTAACCTTCTCTACGAGTGGCAGTTCATTACGAGCTAACGGATGAAGAGAATGCTCACCTTCGGCTTGAGGAGCTCGACACCCTCGATGAAACCCGGCTCACAGCGCAACAAAATCTGGAGTCTTATAAAGCAAAGATGACGCGCTCCTACGAAAGGTTGACTAGGCCGAGGACATTCCGCCAAGGCGAACTCGTGCTAGTGGTCAAAAGACCTATGATCCCCAATCGTGCCAAACGGGGGAAATTCGAGCCGAACTATGAAGGCCCGTATATCATAGACAAGGTCTACCAGGGTGGGGCCTATCTACTCATGGACATGCATGGTGAAAGACCTTTCAGGCCAATAAACGGTCACTTCCTGAAGAAGTACTACGCTTTATGAGTCACGGCCAAGGTCAATGATAGACGACGACGACTATGTCGACTCGCTATCTCCCTAAGCCCGGACTCTATAAGTAGTAACCGGCTTCCTTAACAGCGGACCGAAACGTCCTTAAACTAACAACGGACCGAAACGTCCTTAAACTAACAGCGGACCTAAACGTCCTTAAACTAACAACGAACCGAAACGTCCTTAAACTAACAACAGACCACTATGTCCTAAAACTAGCCGTTGACCGAGATGTCGGTAAACTACGGTGGATTGCAGCATCCCAAAGCTGATACAAAAAAAAAGAATAAAAAGAAAAAGAGAAAAAAAAGAAAACGGTATGTGCATAAGCAAAATGGGCACGGATGAAAACCCGAGAGGGCTCCGTGAGTATAAACAACAGGGCTACCGGCGAGTTTTGTGAAAACCCGAAAGGGCGCAACTGTTCATACCATAATATTGCATTATTATATTCCCCATTCTTATTTGTTTTATAAATAAACAGGTGCTTTGACGCATGTCTGCTACATATTACAGGTTACAGGTTTGTGGATCTAAAACAGTGAAAAAGATAAAAGACGATGCAAAAGTGGAACTACAACCAACAAACAGAAGGATCTTGATAAAGCCTACATAAAAGATAAAGTTTACAAAGCACAAGGCAATGCAAGGTCCAAGATCGCGAAGCCACGGTTAAAGTCCACCACAATTCTTCACTGGAAAATCTGGAAAAGAATCAGAAGCCAAGTTCAGAAGAACCAAAGAATTAAGAAGACCAAAGATCCAGAAACCAGTACCCAAAAGCCCAGACTTCAATTCCATAATTGGGCCGCGGAATCGCGGCCCAACCCATGCTGCGGCCGCGGTTCCGCGGCCGTCCAGAGGCCTTGTCGTCAAGAAATTTTACTATAATTTTGTTGCGGCGCTGAATGGGTCTACCTAGGGGTATTTTGGTAAATGCAGACGTGCGGGTCAATTGTAACCTAGGGTTTCTATCTCTTATAAATAGAAGCCCAATTCATTGTATTCTTTTCATGCCTCCCTATGCCTCTTTCTATGAATAAAATTTAGAATTCTTTTGGAGAGCATCGATGCCTCTTTTCATATCATTTATTCAGATCTGACAACCCTGCGTAAATGTTTGGAGAGAGCCATCTGTAATGTAAGTAGTTAATTTAAATTCTTGCCCTAGGTAATTTTTCATTCTTTGCCCTAGATAAATGTTTTTAAATTCCCTAATGAGCGAGTAGTCTCCTCGCTTGTTAGGGTTAGCTTTGGGGAAGGCTTTTGAGAGATGAGATCTCTCATCCCTTTCTTGCCCGTTATATATTTAATAGGACTCCATGCATACATGCACATACCTCTCCCTACGGCACCCTATCCCTCGAGGTAGCGGTGACACCGTAGTATAAAGGCCCGGTTGTGATGGTTTTCCATGGAGGTTAGGGTAAGGATTTCTAAAGGAAGGACAAGAATCTAGAGGAAGAAACATCTTCCCGAATAGATCTAATCCCCTTTATTGATAATTACCATAACTCCTCTTAGATCCTAATTTGGGTATAGAAAGCGTTGAGATTTATTTACATTTCCAAACCATTCCTAAACCTAACCCTAGCAAGATTTAGATCTAGATAATCTTAGTATAGATAGATTTAGTTTTTAGATTTAATAAATCAATCCGAACACCCATCGGAATTAACTCGTTTGAGCGATTAGGAAATTCACAACATCCCTGTGGACTGACTCATACTCACCGGTTAGCTACCAAGCGACGCCGTTCTTGATTGCGGTTATAGATAGTTTTTGAGACCAATCAAATGGCGCCATTCTTGAGATTTATTTACATTTCCAAACCATTCCTAAACCTAACCCTAGCAAGATTTAGATCTAGATAATCTTAGTATAGATAGATTTAGTTTTTAGATTTAATAAATCATTCCGAACACCCATCGGAATTAACTTGTTTGAGCGATTAGGAAATTCACAACATCCCTGTGGACTGACCCGTACTCACCAGGTAGCTACCAAGCGACGCCGTTCTTGATTGCGGTTATAGATAGTTTTTGAGACCAATCAAATGGCCCCCCTGACACGTCAGCGCGCGAAAATTCACTGTTTGTTTCCTCTTCTCCCTCTCTGCAAATCCCCATATATCTTTTTGCCAAATTTTCTGCAGGATTCTTTGCGCTTAAAAATCCCCCTTCCAATAATTGATTTTCTGCAGGATTCTTTGCGCCGCGCATAAAATAAAAAGATTTGATTGCAAGTGATTTACTGTTTTGTATACCTTTAAAACTGACTTTAAGGGGCTTTTGACCAATTCAGATTGGGTGGGGATTTCATCACCCTTCCCAGGACCCCAGAAATCACAAAAGGCATTTGCATTGACCATATCTTAATTAAAAAATACTAGACTCAGCTCTAAGGACTTCGAGCTCAATAGGACAGAGAACTAGTTATAGGCATCAGCCTTTAATCCTAACCTGACTTTGCGGTGTCTAGGCAAGTGTGTCCAAGGCGAGTGGTTACTTAATTAGGACCGCTACTTGTAGCGGGGAGCCTCCCACTCACCTGGCACTTACCTGGCCGCAATTGGTGGTGAAGAGGTGGTTTGAGGTCCTATCTCTAGCCCTTTGGAACAGTTAGGAGCTGTCTAGCTGACCTAGGTGACCCTAGATCTAGGCCTATTTATGCATTTTTGGTTGATCGAAAGTGTGTCTTAGCCCTTTATCGAAATTTTTTTTGCAAAAAATTCCAAATAAAGAGAAAAAGGAAAAAGGATTTTTAAAAAAAAAAAAAGACTTGCAAATTTTGTCGCTAAGAAATCCGTGCACCTAAATCTTCTTTCTTTTCTCTTTCTTCTATTATGGGTACCCCACATCACAAATCTCTTGCCGAACTTTGGTATCCCGAACCTAACTTTGCTTCGTACGTCAATTGTTTCGGTCGATTTAAGGAAGATCCCTCCGTGCCCAAAATTTCTTTGAAAGATCAAATAGAAGCGTCTAGGAGAAACAGTTCGACTTCACAACCCACTTTGTGTCAACCATGTCAACCTTCACCACCTTCGTACGTTGATACCACTTTTTCAAGTCCTGTTGTAACTCCTAAACCGATGTCCATTGCTGAGCATATTGCTCAATCTCGTAGACGATCTTTCACTCCTCTCCACACATCTAGTTCTAGGGGTCAACAAGTCCATTCTCCTTTTTATCCAACTGTTGATCCTACTCCTGTCCAACCATCCAATTCCTACCAGTCCTACCCGACTTTCCCACCTTCACTAGATATTGCCTCTACACAGCCATTTGGGAGTTTCACGTATCAAAACAGTTTTGAATCTTTTACCGAAACCCCTTCACAACCCATGTTTAGTTTGGAACAGTCGTTGGAAGCTTATATTTTAGCAACAAACAAAATGGTGAGGAATGTGGATGCATCCATTGCCGCCCTTATGCAACCTAATGAACCGGTAGCTAGTTTCCAACTAGCTCCAAATTTTCCAATGTATGGGGAGGCGGTTGGACAGATTGATAATTTGAGTGGAGAAAGTGAGTTAAACGCCCTTCGAAATCAAACCTACCCATACCTAATTGAATTCCACAACTCCGGTTTTCAAACAAGTGTCCCAAATGATTCATCAGTTAAGGATAAAAATGAGTTGTGCGACTTTGTAGTGCTTGATTGTGAGGAATCCCTTTCGAGTGAAATTGCACCTAATCCTTTTGAATCTTACACCTCCACTTTAGAACCTGAATTGATAGATATCCATGCTTTTGATGAGGTGTCAGAAAAAATTGATTTTCACTTGATTGAGGATATAGACGCCGGGAATATTTTGGACGATGAACCCGTAAATTTGACTGAAATTTTATCTCCAATTCATCATCCCGAGTCATTAATTGTTTCTCCCGAACTTCATATGCATCTTGATTTTGATGATAATGGCATGGATAAGCTAAATTTTGAGGAGACTTATGAGGATAGTATTGAGGAGAATATTGAGGATAATATTGAGGATAATATTGAGCTTGAACCATTTTTGTTTGATGTGTCAGATTTTCCAATTCATCCTCTTGAACCTTTAACTAAATCACCCTCCCTCCTTTCCATCGTTCCGACCACGCAAAATATCACGCTTGAAGACTGTGAGCTTGAAAAATTTCTCTTTGAATCTGACGCAGTTCTCACAGACGATAATGATTACGAGTGTTTCACTTTTTCGGACGATATTGAAGACTCACCGTCCGAGTTTGAGTCCTTTGAAATTTCAGATGAGCTAGTTGAACCATCAGACTCGGTTGCTTACAGTCGTTTCGAACCATTGATGGAATCTTTCAAGTTCGAGACAGTTTACTACGGTGAGAAAGAGACTATCCCTAATTCACTCCCTTTCGTCCTTCTTATCGTTCCGACCGTACAAGAGACCGTTACGCTTTCATCTCCAATACCAAGTTCGGCGTACCCATGCTTTCTTGCGAATCTTGAGGGATTTGACCCCATTTCTCGACGGGTTGATAGATTAGTACAATCGCTTTTAACACATCGGTCATCACAAATTGCACTAATTTATTCACTCGATTTACACCCTCAAGATCGTACTCCACTTCTTCCTCTTTTCCGCCATTCTTCTCCTCCGCCGAGACCATATTCCACTCTTCTTTCCACACGGTCTCGTGTGCTTCTCATTTCTTTTCTTTCCACTCTATTCTTTCACCAACTCTACCATTACCACGATGAGATTTTTGAATGGTTAGTGCTAACCTTTGGCTTGTGTAAGGCCTTGTTTAGTTTGGGGAGTACCTTGTTGTATATATGTATATATATTTTTTTGTTTTCTTTTTCTATAAAAAATAAATAAAAAATTTCAAAACATTAAAAAATATAAATTTTTTTATAAATAAATAAACAGGGGAGTGCCGACATTTTGACCCTCTTGGTGTAGCATGACAGTGAGGACGCTGTCAAGTTTAAGTTTGGGGGTATGCTCGGTAAGCCTTCTTCCTTCGCATTCATGTGTATATTTTTGCATTTGCATACTTATTTTAAAATCCATAAAAATTGAAAAATTTCAAAAATTATAAAAATTAATGTATTCAATTTTGGCCTTATTTGACTTGAGTTTGACAAATAGGTTAACTGGCTAGGAACAACTAGATCATAGATTTAGTAAATTAAAAACCCTAAAAATAACCTTCCTTAAAGTTTAACGGTAGAAAGTATATGTCTTTGTAGTTTATTTAGAAATAGGCAAATTTTGAGTTCACTTCTTGGGCTAAGTTGAAACAAAGGAAAAGTATTGATATCTTTATTAGAGTATAAGTTTAAAAAATAATTCCTAGCTTAAGTCTAGATTCTGAAAATGTATACCCTACAATTTGCACAATCACGCACCTTGAAACTTGGAATAGTAGAGGAGACCTTGAAATGCTCTTGTCTAAAGTCCTTAGTACGAAGAAAATAAAAAAAAAAATATACAAGTGAATAAAGAGAAAAATAAAGAAAAAAAAATGAACACTGGTTTTTGTGATTACTTAAGGCTAAAAAATAGAAAAATATTTAGCGAGGGTGCTTCATCACCTAGTGCCTTAGACCAACTGGTTTGGGAGTCACTGCTAAAGCCTTGGGTGTTGCAAGACTAGGAAGTACGCTTTAAAGTGCAAACGCATTTTGTAATCGGTCGTTGGTACCTCAAGAAGTATTAACGATCGCATGAAGGATGTGTATGCAAAATTCATTTAAAAATTCACCAATTAATAAGTACTTTGGACAACGGACAAGAGTATGATTGCTTGATTTGAATTTCCAAGTGTAGGGGTGATTCATACACACACGTAGGGATATGTGATTGGAATTTAGATAAGAGAGAGGAATGAAGAATAGAACTTGTATCTTTAGTAGAGTTGATAAAAATTCCTAAGTGGAGATGGAATCCTAGAAGGAAAACTTAAGAGATGCCGAAAGCTAAGTAAGTCTGCAGAATATATATAATTTTAAGTTAAATGATGAGGAAGTGTAAAGAATATGGGTGGATAATTTACGGGTCGACGATAATAGAATTCCTTGTTAGAAAACCTAATTGGAGAACAAAAGTCGAAAAGCCAAATTGATAGGATTTTGTGGGTAGTATCCGCTGAAAACCCTCAGGAGACAACACTCCTCCTACTAGGGACACCTAGAGGTTTAACGGCTTGTTGCACGTGCTCAGTGCAATCGCGTTTCCCTGCGAAAGTGAGGTTAGGTTTTTTGTCGAGAATAAAAAATAAGTTTGCTCGAGGACGAGCAAAAGATAAGTTTGGGGGTATTTGTTCATACCATAATATTGCATTATTATATTCCCCATTCTTATTCATTTTATAAATAAACAGGTGCTTTTGACGTATGTCTGCTACATATTACAGGTTATAGGTTCGTGGATCTAAAACAGTGAAAAAGATAAAAGACGATGCAAAAGTGGAACTACAACCAACAAACAGAAGGATCTTGATAAAGCCTACATAAAAGATAAAGTTTACAAAGAACAAGGCAATGCAAGGTCCAAGATCGCGAAGCCACGGTTAAAGTCCACCACAATTCTTCACTGGAAAATCTGGAAAAGAATCAGAGCCAAGTTCAGAAAAGAACCAAAGAATTAAGAAGACCAAAGATCCAGAAACCAGTACCCAAAAGCCCAGACTTCAATTCCATAATTGGGCCGCGGAACCGCGGCCCAACCCATGCTGCGGCAGCGGTTCCGCGGCCGTCCAGAGGCCTTGTCGTCAAGAAATTTTACTATAATTTTGTTGCGGCGCTGAATGGGTCTACCTAGGGGTATTTTGGTAAATGCAGACTTGCGGGTCAATTGTAACCTAGGGTTTCTATCTCGTATAAATAGAAGCCCAATTCATTGTATTCTTTTCATGCCTCCCTATGCCTCTTTCTATGAATAAAATTTAGAATTCTTTTGGAGAGCATCGATACCTCTTTTCATATCATCTATTTAGATCTGACAACCCTGCGTAAATGTTTGGAGAGAGCCATCTGTAAAGTAAGTAGTTAATTTAAATTCTTGCCCTAGGTAATTTTTCATTCTTTGCCCTAGATAAATGTTTTTAAATTCCCTAATGAGCGAGTAGTCTCCTCGCTTGTTAGGGTTAGCTTTGGGGAAGGCTTTTGAGAGATGAGATCTCTCATCCCTTTCTTGCCCGTTATATATTTAATAGGACTCCATGCATATATGCACATACCGCTCCCTACGGCACCCTATCCCTCGAGGTAGCGGTGACACCGTAGTATAAAGGCCCGGTTGTGATGGTTTTCCATGGAGGTTAGGGTAAGAATTTCTAAAGGAAGGACAAGAACCTAGAGGAAGAAACATCATCCCGAATGGATCTAATCCCCTTTATTGATAATTACCATAACTTCTCTTAGATCCTAATTTGGGTATAGAAAGCGTTGAGATTTATTTACATTTCCAAACCATTCCTAAACCTAACCCTAGCAAGATTTAGATCTAGATAATCTTAGTATAGATAGATTTAGTTTTTAGATTTAATAAATCAATCCGAACACCCATCGGAATTAACTCGTTTGAGCGATTAGGAAATTCACAACATCCTTGTGGACCGACCCGTACTCACCGGCTAGCTACCAAGCGACGCCGTTCTTGATTGCAGTTATAGATAGTTTTTGAGACCAATCAGCAACTTCGTTAGAATAATAAAAAAAAGAAAACGGTATGTCCATAAGCAAAATGGGCACGGATGAAAACCCGAAAGGGCTCTGTGAGTAAAAACAGCAGGGCTACCGGCGAGTTTTGTGAAAACCCGAAAGGGCGCAATCTCGTTAAAGGACACTTGCAAGGTCCTCTCGACTTTGTAAGGAGAAAACACATACGTGAGATCCTTACGACTCACAAGAGAGCAACACACTTAGGGATCCCCACGATTCCTAAGGAGAAATTACACTTGCGAGATCCTCACAACTCGTAAGGAGAACCCTCTTATGGGACCCTCACGGCTCATAAGATTCAAAAGTCTTATGCTACAGGGATCTGAACCTGTTCTTAAGCAGCCCCCACCGCCTCCAATAATGCCCTACAAGCGGCTCAATGCTGACCCTTGTATACAATCCACGGGCGCGAATAAACATTTCCCTAACGAAGTCCCATCCGTGACTAGGGATATGTCTATATGGTGAACAACCCTTGTAAGTCCTCTCGACTTATAAGGAGAAAATTCTCTTGTAGGATCCTTACGACTTACAGGAGATCATGCACTTTGGAATCCTCACGATTCCTAGGGAGAAAATGTACCTACGAGACCCTCACGACTTGTAGGGAGAAATACCTTTATGAGACCCTTCCGGCTCACAAAGTCAAAAGCTTTAGTCAACAGAATCCTAACCCTGTCTACTAAGCCACCTTTGTTCGATATTGACAGAGGCAAATGATGATTCGCTCCTGGCAATATCCCAGTTGTAGCGGTGCTGCTGCCGAAATCGGTGTCCAAATCCAATCTTGCAGCAAAAAGCCAGCAAGCCATACATGCATACGAAATAGCCGAAATGATGGGGCAACTTGCCACAAAATCAGCAAGTAAAAAATGTATGCATGCAAAATAGCCGAAATGATTGAGCAACTCGCAATAAAAAGCAACGAGTAAAAAAATAGAATAAATAGCCGAAATGATTGGGCACCGCGAAAAATAGCCGAAATGATTGGGCGATCGCGACCTTCGCGATATAAAAGCTGAAATGATAGAGCATCGCGGAAATAAAAAAAATGAAAAAAATGAAATTTTTTCCCTACATGTGATATCACATCAATCCCTGTATACAATCCAGGGACGCAAACAAAGAGGGAATCATACCTTTCCTCCCCAGGTTTCATCAGAAGAAGAAGCCAAATCTCAACGGTTCACAGATAACCTGGAGATCATCTCAACATTCGTCTTATTACAACGGGCACAACATCAAGCAAAGCGAAACAACGGCAACCCCCAGTTCCATGACTCAGTGGTGCACAGATGACCGAGAGTCAAACCCCGACTCCGTGAAATGCGGATAAAGTCAACTCTTCCTGGCTACGTGGAACGCGGCTTTCGTCAATTCTGACCCCGTGGAAAACGTCCAGAGCGGATCCTGGTCCTCGCAGAGCACGGCAATGACCCTATGTGAAGAATCCAGAGCGGAGCCTGGTCCTTGCCGAACACGGCAGTGAACCCGTGGGAAGCATCCAGAGCAAAATTCCTGGCTGCGTGGAACGCGGCTTATGTCAATCCTGACCCTGTGGGAAACGTCCAGAGCGGATCCTGGTCCTCGCAGAGCACGGCAATCCAGAGCAGAGCCTGGTCCTCACCGAACACGGCAGTGAACCCGTGGGAAGCATCTAGAGAAAAATTCCTGGCTACGTGGAACGCGGCTTATGTCAATCCTGACACCATGGGAAATGTCCAGAGCGGATCCTGGTCCTCGCAGAGCACGGCAATGTCCCTGTGGGAAGCATCTAAAGCGGATCCTGGTCCTTGCCGAACACGGCAGTGAACCCGTAGGAAGCATCCAGAGCAAAATTCCTGGCTACGTGGAGCGCGGCTTATGTCAATCCTGACCCCGTGAGAAACGTCCAGAGCGGATCATGGTCCTCGCAGAGCACGGCAATGACCCCGTGTGAAGCATCCAGAGTGGAGCTTGGTCCTCGCCGAACACGGCAGTGAACCCGTGGGAAGCATCCAGAGAAAAATTCCTGGCTACGTGGAACGCGGCTTATGTCAATCCTGACCCTGTGGGAAACGTCCAGAGCGGAGCCTGGTCCTCCCCGAACACGGCAGTGAACCCGTGGGAAGCATCCAGAGCAAAATTCCTGGTTATGTGGAAGTGGCTTATGTCAATCCTGGCCCCGTGGGAAACGTACAGAGCGGATCCTGGTCCTCGCAGAGCACGGCAATGACCCCGTGTGAAGCATCCAGAGCGGAGCCTAGTCCTCGCCGAACACGGCAGTGAACCCGTGGGAAGCATCTAGAGCAAAATTCCTGGCTACATGGAACGCGGCTTATGTCAATCCTGACCCCGTAGGAAATGTCCAGAGCAGAGCCTGGTTCTCGCCGAACATGGCAGTGAACCCGTGGGAAGCATCCAGAGCAAAATTCCTGGTTACGTAGAACGCGGCTTATGTCAATCCTGACCCCATGGGAAACGTCCAGAGCGGATCCTGGTCCTCGCAGAGCACGGCAATGACCCCGTGTGAAGCATCCAGAGCGGAGCCTGGTCCTCGCCGAACACGGCAGTGAACCCGTGGGAAGCATCCAGAGCAAAATTCCTGGCTTCATGGAACGCGGCTTATGTCAATCCTGACCCCGTGGAAAACGTCCAGAGCGGATCCTGGTCCTCGCAGAGCACGGCAATGGCCCTGTGTGAAGCATCCAGAGTGGAGCCTGGTCCTCGCCGAACACGACAGTGAACCCGTGGAAAGCATCCAGAGCAAAATTTCTGGCTACGTGGAACGCGGCTTATTCAATCCTGACCCCGTGTGAAGCATCCAGAGCGGAGCCTGGTCCTCACCGAACACGGCAGTGAACCCGTGGGAAGAATCCAGAGCAAAATTTCTGGTCACGTGGAATGCGGATAATGTTAACTTTTACCCCATGGGAAACGTCCAGAGCGGAGCCTGGTCCTCGCAGAACACGGCAGTGAACTCGTGGGAAGCATCTAGAGCAACCCCTGACTCCGTGAAATGCGGATAAGGGCAACTTCACCCATCACTTGCGGGTCCTCATGACTCGTAAGGGAGCAAATTCTCTTGTGAGATCCTTACGACTTTCAAGAGAAAACACACTTAGGAATCCTCACGATTCTTAAGGAGAAATTACACCTACGGGATCCTCTCGACCGGTAGGGAGAAAATTCTTTATGAGACCCTCACGGCTCATAAAGTTAAAAAGTCTTAGGAGGCAGATCTTAACCCTGAATCCTAAGCCATCGTTGTCCTGCAAAGAGATCGAGATAGACTATCCACAGAATTCATTTAATAAAAAGGGACACACCATCGTGAAGAAAAATATGTCTTTTATTCATGAATCAAAATGAATACAAAGTACAATTCATGAAAGAAACAAAAAAAATATACTCTTATTCAGGAGTATGTACAAAGAAAGAATGAAAAAATATATCTACAATTCTTCAAGTCAGCGGGCGATTCAACAGATTGGACAGTTCGTCCCTCTTTCGCTGGGCCTCGTCTTCATGGTTCAGTATCATCAGAAGACGGGCCTCCGCCTGAGCTTGCTGGGCCTGATATAAGGCGAGCCGGCCTTCAAGCTCTTTCTTAGTAGCCTTATGAGCCTCAACCCTTTCACGAGTGAACACGGCGGCTTTGTCGATGGCTACCACCTCCTTGATGGCCTCTTGAAGCACTCGTCAAAGTTCATACGATTTATTGGCCTTGGCCGTAAGATTGGCTTGAAGCTCCATCAGCGCCTTAGAAGCCAGCTCCCTCTCCGAAAACTTGCGGCCGAGCCTCTTCTCACAAGATATCATATTCGCCGCACACCGCTTAATTAGACCCTGCAAGCCCGCCTTCGCAGCCACAACCTCCGAGGAAAGGCGTGTACATTCAAGCACATGCAAGAAAGCCTCCACCTGCCGACAAAACTCAACCCAGACTTGCACCACTGCTTCGCTATGATAGGCGGCAAGAAAGGGAAGAGAGCCGTTAGCTTCAGCAGCGAACGCTTCGGCCGTGATTAGACTGCCAGTGCGAACTTCCTCAATTAAAGATGACGGAGAGGGGAGGCTTAGCTTGGCCATCCATTCCGAGGCTCGTAGAGCATAGGGGCCGGGTGGCATGGCGATACGTGACTCCAGCGCGCTGAGAAGTGGCAGGGCTGTTCAGATTTATAAACAGTCAGCGAAACTTATAAGCAAAGAACAAGTGGAACGACGTTGAGACTTTACATACCCACAGTCATGCAAGAAGGATCTGAAGGCTCCCTAGGCCCTTCGAGAATCTCAACCTCATCATCGGCCTCCATGACTGTAAAAGACATCAATGTCATTTTGTGAAATAATAGCAATGCTGTGAAAAGAGGGTAGACAACACTAACCTTGCCCAGAAGAGAGGATGATGCGCTGAGGAGGTATTTCTTGTGGAGCAGCCATCTCCAACAGGCGCTGAAAAGACTGCCTGGGAGACAGGTCAGCAATAGAAGCCGCCAATCCGCGCAATTCTGAAAAGACAAAAGAGTTCAGATAATGGAAAGATTACTAATTTAAAATATAGAAGGTTACCTTCGACGCTCCTCCCATTCTGAGCTGGAGGGATAGCGGCTTCAACGGCCTCCTCCATGACCTCGAGCACATTATCGGAGACGCGGGCCGGTGCAGCGGCTTCTGAATGAGGAGCAGCGGCTGCCGCTGCGGGCTCCAAGGAAAGGAGGGTAGCCTCGGCTACCTGCACCCTAGCCTCCGGGTCGCCCTCAGGTAGATCCATTGGAACGGCGACTGCCAAAGGTGCCTCCCCCGAGGGAGCAAGTGCTTCGGAAGCAGGAACCACCGCAGGAGACTCTATTGCAAGAGCAACAGTTTCATCAACCCCCTCCACACTGCTTGGTGCTTCACTGGGGATATCAGCAGACTCTATGGCCAAAACATGACTTAGAGCCTCCGCTGCCGCTGAAGTCCCTGCAAAGTTTGAACAAAGATAAAGATACATATATATGTATACAAGCAATATGAAATATTAGAAAAAAATACGTGAACATACCGATGCGCAAGGGAGCTTCGAGTATGGCTTGTTCAAGCCGACGCTCCTTCCTAAGGAGGTGTGCTCGCTGAGATCCGAGGGTGGACTCGTGACCACCGGTCCACAGCGAAAGTGCATCCTCGGCATCGGCCGAAACAGCCTGTTTAAGAGCTCTTTCACCCCATTCTTCCAAAGGGCCGATGAATCGTCGCCGGATCCACGGAGGGTCTTCATAAAAGATGACGGCGGGATAGGGCTTCTTTGGAATTCTTACGTTCTCCGATTCATCTTGCGAACGTCGTATAGCCTCAGCCAATTGTGCGGCTTCCTTGGCAGACGAGCTCGGGAAAAGTAGCCCAGCATCCGACTCTTGCAGAGCCAATGGTTCGTCCTGAAGAATGGGCTCAGACTCTACTAAAGAGTCGAGCAGATTGGTAGCCGTCTTCCTCCGTCGCTTGGATCCAGAACCGACCGCCGAAGACGATCGTTTCCTCCCCCGTGGAACTTTGGCATGGCGCCGACCTACCTCACCTTCAACACCGTCGCTTCCAGCGCCCTCGCTTGGCGGTGCTACCGAGGACGACACGACCATCGTCGACGCCACGGGCGATGGTACTGCTACCGAAGCCCGATTAGCCCGCGACCGGGTACCCAATGGCATACCAACTGTGGGAGTGAGGTCCACTTCCGACGCCCCCGGAATAAGCACAACACTGGTGTCCCTCAGGGGAAAGCGGACCGGTGCGCGCGGTCGCGGCGGAACTCCCGTGGCCTGAACCGGAACAGGATCGCCGTATCCAAGAAGCACCCTCTTCTCCTCAGCAATAATTGGGCTGACCCGATGAAGGTACCAGCCCGTGAAGGACCCCACGCACCGGGGGATATGGTCATCTTCAGGAATCATGAAGCGAGAACCAGTGTTTAGCTTCACAAAGTGATGAGCAGCATCACGAACAGCCTCAGGTGAAGGGACCGGCGCAACTGTAAAATCCTCGAAGGGAACGCCCTGATCATATCCAAGCTGCCGGGCGAAACGGTGCGGATTATACCGCATAAAAAGGGCCGCACTGTTCTGACGGAATACCAGATAACCTGGTCTGATCGTGTACAGGTGCGTGGCCTCCCGGGGCTTCAGAGAAGGTACCTCCTCTTTCGACAGGTCGCAGAGTTGTTGAATTGGACCTGAAGGAGAAGATAGGGCCCAGCCAATGAACACTAGTCCGCCCGTGCTAGCGTAAGGAGCGATCAACACGCGAATGGCTCCAAATTGAGTCGGGTCAAGGGCAGAAGCATCCACTAGCCGCATGAGTCGCGGAAATGTGTAAGCATCATAAAAATTAGGTCGTTGGTGCGCAGCAAAGGCCCCCAACACATGCATTTCAATCCAAGACGTGAAGTAATGGAGAGAAAAGTTTACTACGTCCACACCGGGAGTTGAAGTATTCGCCGCGGCGCCTAACCCATGATAAAGATGCGCTAGCGCTGGGATGCCTACGGCTAGCCGTGTCCCCTCAGCGATGCGATAAGCAGGGTAGATAACCGAGACTCTCATGAAGCGGCGATGCGTGAGGATGACGAACCAGCTGAGCCAGACACATATAAAACCCACAAAAAAGGTCTCCTCATCCATGCCGGGAGCTGCAATCGATTCGAAAGATACCACCGACATGATGGGAATGTAATACCGCGGTAAGTCCTCTTCCTTAGTCGGCTGCCTGTTCAAACCAAACCCAAAGGGGTCATTAATGTTTGCAAACTTCGGAGCCGTCTTTGATAGGACACCCTCGTGAAGGAAGCAAGCGATGAAGCTCTTAAAAGTGACGCCCTGCTCCTCTGATTCTGTGAACAGTTTGTCAAAGATGCCCAGGGCCTTGATCAAACTCGGGCGCTTGTGGCGGACGACATTCTCGATAGACAGGCCGTCGAGCATTGCGGGCTCGGTCTCAAAGACGTACTCGTTGGGAGGCAGCAATTCCTCATAAAGGGTCCCCCCTGATTGGCAGCTCCGAGATCTCACGAAATTCTTCAAAGGAAATCGAAACTTCGCGGTCCCCTAGGAGGAAAGTGTTGGTGGGGAGATTCCACTGGTTCAAGAAAGCCTTAACCCACCAGATGTGAGAAGATTGGTAGTGGAAGAGGGATGCATATATTGCCTGATAAAGCCCAACCCTCTGCAGCCGCGCGAGATGGGCGAACAGGATGTAGCGAGCCCAAAGAAGGTAGCCTGTAGGGTGTCGAGGGGTGAGCCCTATTTTGTAGATCTGCCCCCATGGTTGGGCCTCGCCCTGGAAAATGGGGCGTCCCAGAATATCTATGGCCGGGATCGGATGGTTTGGGATGCCAGTCGTCGAAGGCTCAAGCCGTCCCATCGGGGTCCAATTCGACATCTCCACAGCGAAGACAGTCCTTGGAGGATGCATCGGCAGGAATGGATAAGTAGGCTTCGTCGGTATCTCACAAAGGAAACTTCGGCGACCATGGATGATGTGACCGTACCAGGTCCCCTACAGAAGTAAGTTGGTGTGATTCGGGGCATGAGCCCTGATCATCGCCATCACTTCCTCGTCAAATGGCGACTGGGGAAAAGCGGCTTCAGAGCGAGTGAAAGGAAAGTACGGAACAGAAGTCATTGTACCTGAAATAAAATAAGGGGAAACTGTTAAAGCGAAGCCAACAGTATATATATATGTTTATAAATGTGTGTGTGTGTATATATATATATATATATATATATATATATATATATAAAGATAGTGGAAGAAAGCGACGGAGGACTCATTTTATGGGACCATTGGTTACAAAACACATGGGTCCCACAAAATCAAGATGACGGCTTGCTAATGATGAGGCAAAGCAATTACAATGAGACAAAAGGAAGATTCTCATTAAATAAATAGTGGATTTCAAATGACCCTACACATTCCCCTAAGAGAAATCCATTTTGGATTCTGTAACAAATCAAACAGAATCAAGGGAATTAAATTCCCAGAAAGCACCACTGCAAACTTCTTCTTCTTCTTGGTTGCAAAGAGACAACTCAGTGCAAGAAAACCCCAAGAAGCTCTCTGGGAAGAACTAAGTTCTTCGTAGGAATTAAATTCCTTTTGAAAAAGGGGGAATTAAATTTCCAGAGACATTTTTGAGATGGAATTAAAATTCCATGGAAAAAGGCAAACACCACCATTGACCCCTGAAGACCAGAGAAACCCTAGCGAGGTTTATTGTTTAAGGATTGAATGGTTTTCTTTTTAAAGAACTTAAAAAAATGGGTTCTTGTTAAAGGGAAAAACCCTTGATGTGGATTTAAAATCCAATGAAGATTTCTGCAAAGTTCTTCAACCGTTCAAGATCATTACCTGAGAAAAGGGAATCTTTTGGCAGAGTTAAACTCTGGAAATTTTCAAAGCAGAGAACTAAGCTCTGGAAAAGAGAATTAAATTCTCAAAAAGGGAAAAAGTTAGCAAAGGAAGAAGATGAAAGAGTGGAGGCGCTTCTGAAGAGACCCCTGCATTTATAGGATGTGATGGGAAACGTTTCATCTCCCCTGTTCCCTAGACAGATCCAACGGTCACAAAAGTGACAGCGTCGCACTCACGTGCAGACACGTGAGAGCAACGCTGTGGGGGCATTTGTTCCCTGATTAAAAATCGGGAATTTCCTCAATGAGGCATCACGTGTTCACACGTGACCAAGGGTCACGTGTTGACACGTGATCTATTTACAGAGTTAAAATCTAAGCCAGCAGAATCATAAACAAGCGGCTGAGAAAAGACCCCAATTGGGGGTCACGTGCTCAAACGTGACCAAGGGTCACGTGCCAGCACGTGACAGGCTTTGAAAGCCTTATAACTTAACAGAATTAAATTCTAATTCTCTAAATCTTTCCAAACAAAAAAAAGGATTCTGGGGGACCGTTGGATTAAAAATCCAAGGGTGACTAAAAATCACCAGTTTATGGAAAGATTTTAGACAAGAAAAGATTTTCCTAAATCTCACAAAAAATAACTAACGGAATATCTTTTGGATTAAAAATCCAACGGTGAATATAATTCACCGAGTGATTTAAAGGATCATATTGATTATGAAAACAAACAAAATCTTTCAATGAGAGATTTACTAAACAGATTGATGCTTTTCCTTCTCCTATAAATAGGAGCCAAGGGGGAGAATTTTGGATATATAGAATTCTGGGATCTTGAAATTTTCTAAAAGCAAATAGCAGAGAGAAAAGAAAGGAGAATTTAATTCTCAAGAAAGAAACCCTAGGTGAGAGAAGGGCAAAAGATCAAACTTCAAAAAGAGAATTTAATTCTCAAATCTAAGAGTTTAACTTTTCTGTAAAAAGAACTTAGTTCTTCCTCTGGTTGAAAATCTGCAGAAGCACATCTCCCCGTAGGTTGAGAATTTAATTCTCATCGGGTTGAGATTTTTCCACGCAGATCCAAGACTTAGGGGGAGAATTGAGTTTAGAGAATTTAATTCTCCCAAATTCACAGGAATTTAATTCCTCCAAGATATGAAATTAGGGTTTAACCCTATATGAGAATTTAATTCTCTCAAAGCTCACAGGAATTCAATTCCTTCATGATAAAACTGGGGTTTAACCCTATATGAGAATTTAATTCTCCTAAAATTATAGGAATTTAATTCCTTCAAGATGGACAAAACTAGAGTTTAACCCTAATTGAGAATTTAATTCTCTCAAATTTACAGGAATTTAATTCCTCCTAAATGAAATTAGGGTTTCACCCTATATAAGAATTTAATTCTTTTACATATATGGGAATTTAATTCCCCAAAAAAGAAATTAGGGTTTAACCCTACATAAGAATTTAATTCTTTCACAATAGGAATTTAATTCCTCCAAAATTATAATTAGGGTTTAACCCTACAGAGAATTTAATTCTTAAAAATAAAGAGACTTAAAAGATCTCCATGCATGCAAAGAGACTAAGCTCACGTGTCCCCACGTGACCCCTGAAAAGACCCCCAAAAATGAGAAGGAATTAGCCCTGAGGCAATGCCTCACATGCTCCCATGTGACCCTCATTATATAGGGACAAAAGCAAAGGCAAAATATAACTTGGGCGCTCTCACGTGTTACCACGTGACCCCTAATGAATGTTCTAATAAATCAGGGCATGAGTACCCATCACGTGCCCACACGTGATGGCTATGAGAATTAAAAGTGTTAAACACTTATCTGCCGAATAAAGTAAAGGGGATCTGGTCCCACCTTTGGGTACCCTCACGTGTTCCCACGTGACCCTTTCCTCTCTATTGTTTAAAACTTCATTTCCAGTGTTTAACACTGTCATTTTCTAGTGTTTAACACTAAATTGAGAATTGTATTTCCAGTGTTTAACACTGTTGTCTTTTAGTGTTTAACACTAATTTGAGAGCTTTACTTCCAGTGTTTAACACTGCTGTTCCCTAGTGTTTAACACTACTTTTAGCCAAATTGGCTAATTTTCCAGAGGCAAAAAGCTTCCCCTTCAACTGAAGCTCAAAATTGAGTAAAATTCAGAGCTATAATGTTTAATGCCCATTCAAAGATAAAAAGTTATCAGAGCCCTCAAATTCTTGTTTAGCATTGCTGAATGATGAGGGGCTGAACCCAGACAAATGTCTTATGGTCCAAAGGGCCAATATTTCAAACTTAATTGGACTTAGCCCAAGTTGGCCATAAGTCCTCAATTCAGACTTAACTGAGCCAATGTGCTCATAATCTAACTAATTGATCTTAGTTCTAAATTGGGCTACAGATCACTCAATCCACTTTGGTTTGAGGGTACATCTCTTCACTCCTTTGATATTTGTCGTTGTAATTTCTCAACGTCTTCAAAGAGGTGACGGGTCCCGACAACCACACATTTCATCGACCATGATGTCTTTAAACTAACATTGGACTGTGGGGTCCTTAAAATCACGGACTATGATGTCCTTAACCTCGACCGTGATGTCTTTAAACTAACATTGGACTGTGGGGTCCTTAAACTCACGGACTATGATGTCCTTAACCTCGACCGTGATGTCTTAAACTAACATTGGACCGTGGGGTCCTTATACCCATGGACTATGATGTCCTTAACCTCGACCGTGATGTCTTTAAACTAACATTGGACTGTGGGGTCCTTAAACACATGGACTATGATGTCCTTAACCTTGATCGTGATGTCTTTAAACTAACACTGGACTGTGGGGTCCTTAAGCCTATGGACTATGATGTCCTTAATCTTGACTGTGAAGTCTTTAAACTCACGGACTATGATGTCCTTAACCTTGACCGCGATGTCTTTAAACTAACAATAGATCGAGATGTCCTTAAACTAACAATGGACCGTAATGTCCTAAAACTAATCGACCGCAATGTCCCTAAACTAAACAATAGAGTCCAAATGCTCTTTTGTCGGATCTAAACGATCCCGTTAAGTTGATCTTAGTCTAAAATTAGACTAATGTATCCTTAACTAACATTTAAGTTGATCTTAGTCTCAAATGAGGCTAACGTATCCTTAAACCAAAACCCCCCAAACCCAAATCTAAGAAAGTTACGGATTTGGACTAGTCCACGCCCTACGGGCGACAACACAAATTAGTCTCCGTATACAATCCATGGGCAACCAAACACAAAACAAACACCCACGACACGAAGTGACCATATGGAGAAGGTGAAAGTTGTTACCGCGATGCGGTAGCGTAATTAACTGCAGGGGCTTGCGCCTGCAGGGAAGAGCGTCCCCACAATCAAAAACTCCTCAAACGAGGGGGAATCTGACGAAGTCTGCTACATCGGCCGCATCCGTTTATACCTTCGATACACAGTGCCATAAATCAACTTGGCATCTTCGGAGAGGTGAACGGATAGCACCAATTACCATCTGCCCCGAATTTCAGGCAAGACGGACCTGCGCGGTCGCGTCTCTATGATTCGGAGGGGAACAATTACGGTCCGAGGTTAAGGACTTCATAGTCCGTGAGTTTAAAGACCTCACAGTCAAGGTTAAGGACATCGTAGTCCGTGAGTTTAAAGACCTCACAGTCAAGGTTAAGGACATCATAGTCAATGGGCTTAAGGACCCCACAGTCCGAGGTTAAGGACATCATAGTCCGTGGGCTTAAGGACCCCACAGTCCGTAGAGTGTTTGGTTGTCGGTACTCGTCACCTCTCTTTAGACGTTGAAGGATTACAACGACAAATATCACAGGAGTAAAGAGATGTACCCTCGAACCGGTATGAGTTGGTTAGAAGATCTGTAGTCCAATTTGGGACTAAGATCTGTTAAATATTCATGAGCAGATGGGCTCAGTTAATATGAGTTGAGGACTTATGGCCAATCTTGGACTAAGTCTAATAAATGTTTAACATTTTTATTCTGGCTATTGAGCCTTTATTTGGGCTTGGCCCTTCTGACAATATTTTTTTCTTTTATTGAATGCTGAGCATTCAACAGACCTCTGGGCTTATTAAAGAACAATTTATGTTCTGTCGGTGCGACACGTGGTGCGCCAGGCGCTTTGCGCCAGTTAAAGAGCGCAATGCGCTTCTGCCAAGTAGCGCACATGCAAGGAACACATGTCGCACTCAGCGCTAGGCGCTAGATGATGAGCACATGATACCAGTTTATGAGCGCTGAGCGCTAATTTAGTGGCGCACACATGAGTGACACATGGTGCGCTTGGTGCTGAGCGCCAGCCCATGAGCGCAGTGCGCTATTTCAGAAGCGCAAAGCGCAAGTTGTTTAATTGGCGCATACGTGGTTGAGACGTAGCGCATTTAGCGCTAAGCGTCGATCCGGGGAGCACAGAAGCGCAGTTCAAGAGCGCAAGGCGCATTTCAAAAGCGCAAAGCGTATTTGATCAATTTTATGATCTGGGAACAAATTTATGTTCTTTTAAAAAAGACTTCGTCTCAAGATTTAAGAACAACAGTTCTTATTTTGCAGGAGATACTTAATCTCTTGTTTTGATGAAAGGCTTTACCTTTATAGATCCATGATCTTTAAGAAAATTTAATAATTCTCTCCCCCTTTATAATGAGATGTTCATGATCTCAGAAAGACAATTTGTCTTTTAGATCTATGATCTGTGAAAGAAGTAAGTATTTCTTTGTTTTTATGATGAGATCTTTTGATCTTTTTATGAAAGACCTTGGTCTTTGTAGATCTATGACCTTTTAAGAAGATAATTCTTCTTTTTAATTATGAGATGATTTCATCTCTTTGTTCATCACCATCATCTTTACCTTGAAGAAAAAATCTTCTTTTGCTGAGAGCTATGCTTCTCTTCCTTTGAATTTTTCAAAGTTTATGGGGGGGGGGGTTTCTCTATATCAGACTTGAAGTTTTGGGGCCTTTATATAGGGCAAGCTGATTTGTTGAATCAGTTAAAGAGATCTTTCTCTGATTAATTTGGGGATGTTTCCCCACCATTGGATCTTTGATCCTAGGGCTTCTGTTTTACAGAAGGCAATTTTCTTGTTTTTGACAAGATTGAAAAAATCTTTCTATAACAGGATTTAATTCTGATTAATGATTTATCATTATAATTAGATCTTTTGATCTAACAGTGGGGAGTTTTTTTAATCCCAGCGCTAGCGCATCCGTGCTTTGCACGTGGTGCGCTGCTTAGAGCGCAGCGCACCTTACGCTAGCGCACCTGTGTTTGACACATGGTGCGCTGCTCAGAGCGCAGCGCACCTTACGCTAGCGCATCTGTATTTGACACGTGGTGCGCTGCACAGCACGCTTAGGGCTAGCGCGCACATGGTGCGCTGCCTAGGGCGTAGCGCACTTGGCACTGCATCTGAAGCGTTGCTTTAATTTTTTTTGAAATTTGAATTTCAAACAGAGCTTTGCTTTGATTGGGGGAAATAAATGCCCCCCACCGTTGCGCTCATGTGGCCCACATGTGAGTGCAGCGGTGGCAACATCTGCGCCCTTGGATCAACTCAGAAGTTGAAGAGGCATTTCAATGCCTATAAATAGGACCTTTGGTCCTTTAGATGATTCTGTTCATCTTCTTACTTAATTTTCTGAGAATTTTATTCTCTCACAGAGCATAGCTCTCTATCTTAAGAATTTTAAGAGTTAAAACTCTGCTAAAATCTAGGTAAAGATTAAATCTTTTAATAATCTAGGGTTTTACCCATTAACAGAGCCTTGTTCTTCATAGATTTTTGATCTAAAGAAAACCCTTTTAGGGTTTCATTAATAGAGCTTTGCTCTCTTGAACCCATAGATCTAAGGAGATCTTTTCTTGGGGTTTCTTAACCCATGAACAGAGCTTGCTCATAAAGAACTCTTAGAGTTTGTTCATAGATCTTGGAGATCTCAGAATTTTTAATTCATAAAAATTGATTTTAATTTTTTCTGATGGGTTTTTCCCATCATCTTTACAGAGCCAAGCTCTTGAGGAATTTTTATTCCTTCATGATCAGAGTTTGACAAGTGTCACTCTGTCACAGAGCATTGCTCTCAAAGGGAGATTTACTCCTTTTCCCGAGGGATCTCTCATTTAATGAGAATTCTTTTGAGGATCTCCTCATTTAAATAACAGTCTCATCAAATGATGAGGTTGTTTTATTAATTGATGAATTGTCATCTAGATTTTGTGGGTCCCCCCTTTGGTCCCCTTTCCACTGCATTGCAGTGTGGTACAAATTCTAAAGTACTAAGTGTTAGAATTTAAATTATAGTACCGACAATTGAGTTTTGTCCCTTTTTGCGCAGACGACATGTCTTTCGATCCCTTTTCCCGTTTGTTCGCTCAGAAGGAGGATTCCCTGGAGCACCTGTAGACCGGGAAGTCCTACCTTTGATCAAAGATCATGACCCGGAATATAAGAATCTTCACCTTTGGGGGACATGGAATAATCAGATTATTAAGGGTCGGCAAAGTTTTTCGTGCGCGGTACCCTCAGAACCCATCATGGCGATCGGTTACGCCGACCCACCCCCAGTGAACCGTGGAAGAAGTCAACTGGACTTCGGGAGGTCTTCTTCAGCCTGCTATGGCTTCGATACCTGTTCAGCCTCCAATGGCTTTGGATACCATAGGGTGATGCATTTGTCAAGGAGAAACGCGACCGTGGGGACAACCATATATGATCGGTCTAATTCCTCGTCATCCAGCTGGTTACCTGCAATGGGCCCACTGCATTCTGTCAGCGAAGAAGTCGCAGTTGTTAAGGCTTGGGTTGTATCCTGCCATTTACGCTTCTCTATTCCAGTATCCTACGCTTCCCGCCTGGTGGGTTAAGGCCTTTCTGGAGCAGTGGAATATTCCTACCCACACTTTCCTTTCGTTGGACTGAGAAGTATCAATCTCCTTAGAGGAATTTGCAGAAGTTTCTGGCTTACCGGTCATAGGGGAGCATTATGAGGAAATGCTTCCTACGGATGAATACGTTTTTGGTGCCAAGCCAGTGATGACAGGCCTTACCCCGGAGAATGCCGTTCAACACCAATTTCCTAGTTTGATCAAAGTGTTGAATATTTATGAGGGCCTTTTCCTCGAATCTGGGAGCCGCGGGGTTAATTTCGAGGATTTCATCGCTCGTTTTCTTCATTCGGAAGTCCTTTCAAAGGAGGCTGCCAAATTCGCCACGCTTGACGACCTTTTCGGCTTAGGTTTAAACAACCTGCCAACTGCGGAGGCAGATCAGAAAAGTTTCTTCCTTCCCAACACTCCAGTTGTTCCTTTTGCGGAGATCGCAATCCCTGGGATTGATGAGGAAACATTCTTCTTGGGGTTTCTTGGGCTATGGTTGAGATGGTTTGCGCTCCCGATGCACCTTCGCCGTATGAGGCCGTCTGTCTTCTATCCGGCTTACCGAATGATTATTGGGGTGAAAGTGGCTGTCGGGGTCACCGGTTTAGCTCATTTGTATTACGGCCTTAGTCAAGCGGCGGATACTACTGAACTCGGAGTGCAGCATGTGAACTTCTCGATGCATTACTTCATGTCATGGCTCGAGCTACATGCACTTGGCGTTTTTGGTATCCATAAAAGGCCTTCATTCTATGACAGGTGCGGCTTCCCCCGGATTATGCGATTAGTCGGCGCATCTATTGTAAATCCGTCACCGCGGGAAGCTAGAGGTTTGCTCCTTCTGTAAGGTTCCTAGGCATGCTCAAGAGGTCTCACAAGGCATCAACCATGCCAAATTCAAAAATTCTAGGTGCCGAGAAACCCTAATGCGATCGTTGACTAGAGTTTTAGGCGATAACTACAACTAGTAAACTGCTTTACTAATAAGTGAACGGAAATACAACCTTTGTAGATCCGGTTCTCCACCTCCATTGCTCCGTGATGAAGTCCCTCCGCTGTACCCATCGGATCCCGGACTCTCGCGGCGGTTTCATCGAAGAAATGATCGAGCTAGGTCGTCGACTTCGATGCCGAAGATGATCTACGTCGAGGCAACACAAGATCAAGCTCCAACTTCACCAAGTCATGAAACTTGTGAAGAAAACACCCTATACTACTTGGCAAGTGGTAGAGGATGAAGAAATAGGAAGTGGGTTCACTTTAGAATTGGATTTCTCACTCTTTTTCTCAAGTTGCCATTGATGGAAGCAAGGTTTTCTTCTTTGTTCAAGAAGAAGAAGAAGAAGAAGAAAAGAAATTATGATAAGTATAAAAAGAATTATCTTATCATATAGCAACCATAGTTAGGTGTAGAGAATTAACTAAGGTTAGGTTTAGGATATGAAGACAAAATGGTTACTTTAGTCAAAGATGCATGAAGCATCAAGAACCATCTAGTATGAAAGCAACCATTTAGTTTTTCTTTTCCTTTTTTTAACCAAAATAAAATAAATAGATAAATGAATAAGTGAGTAAATCAAAACCCTAACCATTAACATAACCATGGTTTAATTCTTTACACAGACCCAAGTTTGCATGTATCATCAAACATGATACAAACAAGTGCACAAAAGTATATCACATATACAACTTGTGTAATTCAAGTGAGAAAATCCATTTAAAGTGAACCAATACTAGTTAATGCAAAGTAATATATCAAATATATAATCATGCATTAAATCATTAAATCAACACTTGATTTAACGATCCGGTCATATCGCATATGACCGACTAATATCCGATGTATCGACTTATCGAATCAATCCTCGATTCGATAACTAGGTTATATCACATACAACCATTCGATACATTCATCGCGAGAATAGAATACGGTATCACATACACGCATTATTCTCGGTCCCGCACATATCTCATATGCGCTCCTATTTCGTTTCGCTTGAGCCAGGAAACCTCTGTGTAGGACTCTAAAGACTCGTCAATACGCCGGCAGCAGGTGATGATCATATCAAACACCCACAAGCCGCAAGCGGTCTGCTAAACGTAACGGCCACCCGGGTATTGAGCGATCAGAAGATCGACGAGCAAGCCCGCTTACACTCCTGTGAATCCAACCAGTAACACTTACCGTACAGTTCGGTCTGTTCGTCTGATATGTCGCATATCTCGCCTAGGGGTGGTAAACGTCAGACCCCAATAGCTCGATAAGTCGTGTCGATATGAGGTCTATAACAGTTCGAGAAACTACAGGTAACACTTACCAGTAAATCTCAGCAACCCTGGCCAGGGATTTCCGGTTATAGCTGTTAGTGTTTATGCCCTAGAAGGCCATTACTGTATCATACTAGTTTGTATATTACTTAATGGAAGCTTGGGATATTCACATGTATATAACAGTCTTGCTAAACATGGTTGTATGCTACTTGGTTTTTCTATCTTAATATGTGAGTGTACGTATTGATAGAGCTCTTAGGATCTTGCTTGTCTACCAGCGTTGTGATGGCAGTCACACTAGTGGGGGCTGGATAGTCTACAAGCACATCCTTATTCAGGTCCCTGGTCGTTGGATTATCGAGACAGAGCATCGATACTCCGGAGTAGACTAGTGTGTACGCTTCTCATCCCAGTTGGGGAGATGGTCTGTCCCACAGCCGTCAGTACGTCGTACTGGAGATAGTATGCAGGTGCTCGTTAGGTTATGGGTACACCGGACAGGACTCACAGGGAACTGTTGGTTGGTTTTATACCAGTCGTCAGTAAACAGTTCCCAGGTGACATGAGTACAGCATAGTCCGCAGACTTGACACTGCTACTTCGCCTCGAGTGTGTCCCACTGTTCTTAGATTGCTACCCTACCACGGCTCAAAGGAGTCGTGCAAACAGGTAGCAGTTGGGTGCAGTCCCGAGCACTTGGAGGCAGTGGCGGTTAGACAGGATTCGTCCCTCCCGGTATTGGGAGTTGATATCGCGCTGTGTCAGAGAGCCATTACGCAAAGTCCCTGGCCAGGGCAAGTGAGATTTGCTGGTAGGTTCCAGTAGTTTCTCAGGGTGTAATGGGCTTCCCTCCGACACGACTTATACCGCTATTAGGGGACTGACGCTTGCCGCCCCCCTAGGCCCGATATGCGATAGTCTTGGACGAACGGACCGGACTGTATGGAGATTGTCACAGCAGGCTCAGTAGGAGTTCGGATGGGTTTCCTCATCGGCCTTCTTATCGACAACTACCCGGGGACCGTTACGTACAGCTAGTGCCGCTTGCGGTCTGTGGTTAAACCCACTGCCAGCGTAGTAGTCGAGTCTCTAGAGTCCCACACAGAGAGTTTCCTACTCCAGGAGAAACGATATAGAGGTCGTATGGTTTTACGACAAAGGGTTCGGACGCATACGTGTGTTTACGCACGTAAGACTTTCGGACAGTTTTTACCAGTCGGCTTTGGTTTAAGCCAGTTACTGGTATCCGGTTATTGGATTTATACAGTCTAAAGTTTTTCCGTATTTTTGCGGATTGGAGGGGCGTTCTCGTAATTACGCGAGAAGCTTCTAGAAGATGGTGACTAAGGAGGTTTAGGTGGCATATACATTGAATGAGATTAGTGAGTCATGAGAGTGATTCATCATGGTCATTAATGCATCATAAATGCTTAATGACTCATGATAATGAATCACCACTTGATATTTGTGAAGCATGATTATTCATCACTTATTTTCTTTTCTTGATAAAAGTAAATGCTTCATATATATTATGATAACTTACTATTCTCACTTGATAATATCATTCACATTCTCTCTCCTCAAGCTCACTCTCTTCAAACCCTAATCCTCACCTCTCATGTGTTGAGAACAAGGATTAGTTAGACTAAACAATCCATAACCCTCACTCTATCTCATCTATCTTCTTTGATTAGCAATCCAAGAAGGTTAGTTGCCTCAAGTTTAGAGGCTAAGCTTGGAGTTTTGCTCTCGGGTGGATCATCTACTACATCGAGAAGGCCGAGGAGGACGAGGAGATCGTAAAGCCGAAGGACTTGGTTCGATAGGTATAATCCCTAAGCATAGTAGTTTAGAACAACTATGTGTTTAGTTAGTTATCGTTTAGCTTCGATTCAAGCGGTTAGTCGATGTTTGTTCACTAAACAAGTTCGTTTTTGAAAATTCCGCCTCCCCACAAGTATTGGGGTGTTGTACATCGACTTACAATAGCCAATCGAACGCAGCGCAACATCAACTTCCTATACCGGGAGAGACGAATCCCCTCCTATCGCTCATTGCCTCCATGTGACTAGGGACTGTACCCAAAAACCACCGTTTTGCACGCCCTCTTGGATGTGGTAAGGTGGAAATCAAAGCGCAGTGGGAAACACACAAGACTCTATGACGATCTCGGGTCAACAGACTACTCTGTACCAGTGTCACCAGAGAACTGCCATCTGACGTAAGGTATAATACCATCTGGGAGTTCTCGGCGAGTCCGTCCAGTGTACCCAGTCTCCACTGAGCACCCGTATATCATCTCCGATGTCAAACACCAATGGATATGGGATCATCCATCGCCCATCTGTATGGGTCGAGAAGGTATACGCTAGTCTACTCTGGTATATCGATGCCCCCTCTCGATACACCCACGACTAGGGACCTTGAAGGATGTACTTATGGACTACCATGTCCCCACTAGTATGATCCGCATCATAGTCCAGGTAGTCAAGTACACATCCTAAGGGCTTTACCAACATGTATCAGAGAGACAATCAGTGTACACGTTAAGGTAAAGAGCAACCAGATAGCATACTATCATGTCGAGCAAGAAAGTCCTCCCTATATACGTCCAAGCATCCACTACAATATACATCCTCTGTATAGTAATGGCCTCTAGGGCATATATATAACTAACACCTTCGTCCTCGCACGGTTGGAGATGGCATGACCTTCACCGACAAGGTTTTGACCATCGGAAAAGAGTCCGCAACAACGGTGCAGCCATTGCGAGACATTTTTAAAGATGGAGCCTCTGTTTTGAAAGCTCGGGAAATCCTCCATTTATATTCTATCAGACCGGTCTTCCTAGTGTTTAGACAAAATGATGCGGCGTTATTCATGAGATACAATCTGCATCATTTCGCCTAACAATTAAGCTATAATCAGGGAGTTCCATTGGAGGCTTTCTTACTAGAACCCACTGCCACTGAAGAGGGGATGCAAAATGCGCTGCATCATTTCATGCGCATGAACACGGGGTCCAATTTCTTTATCAGCGAACCGAGCTGTGTCCCGAAGGCCCTTAGTGTATACGCGGCGTGGTACCTGCATTCAATGGGCGCCGTCATCAAGGAAGAGAAGCGGCTGCTGCTCGATCGCAAAGGTGCACCCCCTGCAGGCGATCGAAATGTCCCTTTGAAGCGACGGACCATTGTCCCCCTCGCTAAGAGAAGCTGCCGTGATTGAAGTCCTGCACAACATGCCTGAGTTACCGGTGCCCCGTGCTCCTGTGGAGACGGTGAATGTACTATCGGTGCCCCGTGCTCCTGTGGAGACGGTGAATGTAGCTTCCCCTGAGTCTGGTGTGGGTTCAGATATCGGGACTCGTCGTCCCAAAGTGCCCACCAAGCGTAAGCTAGTGCTGGCTACAACCGGAGCTCGCTCACAGAAGAGGAAGAAGAAGTCGATCCTTTCTGTCGATAGCGCCGCGCTTCCGCCGCCGAGTTGACGATTCAGGGAGCCATTTTTCTTGTGGTGGTTCTCTGTGATATTTGGGATTCTCTGGTAATTTTTAATTTTGCTCAGGTTTCAAGTTTAGAGAGCAGTATTGGAGCAAGATTATAAGTGTTTAATCGATCGAAATTATACAGTATTTGCTTGTTGGATTATATCTGTGATTGTATAATGTGTTCGTAAACCTCCCCTAACTGCTAGTATGTCAGTTGGCAGGGGGTTGCACATTTCTGAAATGGATTTTATCTGTTTGTGCATATGAACTGTGTTGGACTGTTGTGATGTATAGCCGGGGTTATGTGATGGGTTATTATTTAATTCATTTGATGTAAATGTAATTTGTTGTAATATTATTTTGCGGGGCACATCCAGGTTGCGGTTGTAGCCACCGTTGTATTATTTCATTTTACTGTTTTTGCTCCTAGGACAGACCCAAGGTGGGGTGCACAAACTGCCGGGCGGGTAGTTTGCCGCACCCGTAGGGGTCGAGGGTGGGGTAATGGCTATTCATCACAACTGTGTAATCCGTATTTTGTTGCAGGCTCAAAACAAACACGGATTGCTTGCAAATCCAATTAAGTTCATCTGTGATCTGGAATGAATATCATTGCGTCAGACGAATGTAAAATATCTATATATATGATAGCTATTTAGACGTCACTTATGTTTTACACCCGCGCTAGCCCAGCCCCCGCTCTGTCGTTAGTTAAGTAACCTAACGGGTGATGACGGGACCCCGTGGCGAATGCGGATGGCATAAGAGGACGTTGTATTTTCGTTGTTTTCTGCAATGATAGGTTAATGATGGGACGCATTATCTATAATGCAAAGAAAAACAAACCAAAGTTTAAATCGTTGGAACAATTTAAAAGAAACCACTCGGTTAATTTTAAAAACAGATATTTTTAAATGCGGAGCTTTAACCACTCCTTTTAAAAGCTATCAGGTTCCTTCGGTTATATCAAGTTCACTACGTTCACTGTTTCGCCAAAACCAGTCGTAGCCCTCCGTCATTTCTTATGAATGGTCAGTAGTATTCAAGCTATGTTTGTTTGGCCCTTAGTCAAGACATAGTGATTGGTAGCTGCTGGGGTATTCATTTGTTGCATAGATAGATGAGTTGGTTTGGGACACTCGTATTACTTTGTTTGGCCCTTAGTCAAGAGTATATACGGATGGGTTCAAATCAACAGGATAATGATGGGCAGAACTTGACATGTGACTTATGATTTGTTGGCCCTTAGTCAAGATCATAAGAACATGGGGCAAAAATATATATCGGGAATTTCTAAAGAAACTGAAATTTGCAAAGAGATGCATACCATTTGGAGTTTGATGAATGTTGGTAGGATTCCTTCAACATTATCATACGATGATATTTGGATCCCGATCCTACTGTGAGTATATGCTACTTATCAGGATATTCGTCACTTAACGATCAATGCTATAAACCTAGTAGGTGTCCAGAAAAGTGTCAGCGGGGTTACGCCCCCAGAGAAAAGAGGTTATTTAATTAAGGAACTTCGCGAAAGCGTTGGAAAACCTCCCTCGAAGTACCGACACCAGCCTGGCTGAACGGTTAAGCAAGTATTGTATGGTGAGAATAGTCCTGGCTAATTCTTCTTTTATGGTTTGAGGAAGGATTCGAGAAACAGTGGGAGCCATCCAGTTTAGATAAACTAAAAACCACTCTAAACTTGCAAGAGCATCATGCTAAAGAGTTTTCTTCTCTCTCTCCTAATTGCAGCGACCCTGAAAATGACTGGACTTAAGTTACTTTTAGAGAAAAATATACTGACAGGGCCAAACTATAAAGATTGGCTGCGGAATGTCAAAATGGCTTTGACCTATGACAAATTGGGGTACATCCTCACCGCTACGGCACCTGCTGTCCCTGGTCCCAAATCCAGCAATGCGGATAAGGAAATCCGCAAAACCTGGGATTTAGATTGCGCGAAAGCCAAGTGCATCGTGCTTGCCTCAATGAACAATGAACATCAGAGGAGGCACGAGGATATGTCCCTAGATGGCATATTTCTCCATACAAAGGAACTTTATGGAGAGCAATCTCGTATAGCAAGATACGAGACCTCTAAGAACTTGTTTCGAGCGAGGTTGGCTGTCGGGTCATCGGTAGGTGAACATGTCCTAAAGATGATCGGCTATATTGAAGAGCTCGCAGACCTTGGGACGACTTTGGATAATGAGCTCTATACAGACCTTATTCTCCAGTCCCTTCCTCCCACCTACGCCCAGTTTATCCTGAACTTCAATCTTCAAGGAAAAGAAGTTGAACTTGCGGAACTCCTGAACATGTTAAGGAGTGCAGAGGGCACCTTGCAGAAAGCAAGGGAAACACCCGCTATGTTTGTTGGCGGTGCATCTTCTTCCGGGTCCAAGGCTAGGGCCAAAGGAAGGAAGAAGAAGGCCGCACCCAAACCTAGAGGAGGTGTAAGTAAGGTGGGAGGGAAGGGAAAGAAAAAGTTTGCAGTACCGGTAGTTGGCCAGGATGAGTGCTTCCATTGTCACAGGAAAGGGCACTGGAAGAAGGATTGCAAGGCGTGGAACGCCAAGAACCAGGAACCGAAGCAAGCTGTGGCTTCGACCTCAGGTGTGTTTGTAATTGAGAATTGTCTGTCGATCAACTCTACTTCCTGGGTATTGGATACCGGATCAGGATCTCATATTTGCAATTCATTGCAGGTACTGAGAAACCGTAGAGTGCTGAAGGAAGGTGATATGACCTTAAAGGTTGCTAACGGAGCTAGCGTGGGAGCTGCGTCCGTCGGGGATTATCACCTAGGATTGACAAGTGGACACATTTTGGTTTTACATAACTGTTATTTTGTACCAAGCTTAACGTGTAATATCATATCAGTTTCCTTGTTATCAAATAAAGGTTATGATTTCACGTTTGTAAGAGATGTTGTTAACATCCACCTTAATCATGGTTTGATTGGGTCAGGTACTCTAAATAACGGTATATATGTTTTAAACCAACTCCAAATTTTCAATGTCCAGAACACACTAAAAAGAAAGTCTCCAGATTTAAATAAAGCTTTCTTATGGCATTGTAGACTGGGTCACATCAATGAGAGAAGGTTGACTAAGTTGCATAGAGAAGGATATTTGGACTCGTTCGAATATCAAACTTATGACACTTGTCAATCTTGTCTCAAAGGAAAGATGACAAAGACTCCATTCACTGGACAAGGAGTAAGAGCGAGCGAGCTCTTAGGACTCATACACAGCGATGTATGTGGTCCAATGTCTACACATGCGAGAGGTGGTTATTCCTACTTCATTACTTTTGCAGATGATTTCTCTAGGTTTGGACATGTCTTCTTAATGAAGCATAAATCCGAAGCCTTTGAGAAATTCCTGGAATACAAGAGTGAAGCGGAAAACCAAACAGGCAAAAGTATTAAGACACTGAGATCTGATCGAGGTGGAGAATACTTAAGTGCCGAGTTCCTAGGTTACCTAAAAGAGAAAGGAATTCTCTCTCAGCTTACTCCTCCATACACTCCACAGCACAACGGTGTATCGGAGAGACGGAATCGAACCCTATTGGATATGGTACGATCCATGATGAGTAATGCTGAGTTACCGCGATCTTTCTGGGGTTATGCGCTAGAATCAGCGGCATATCTTGTAAACCAGGTTCCAACCAAGACTGTGCCTACCACACCATATCAGATGTGGAGTGGGAAGAAACCCTGTCTAAAACATTTTAGGACATGGGGGTGTCCAGCTTTTGTAAAAAAGCAGCATTCAGACAAGCTCGAGGCACGCTCAGTACAGTGTAAGCTTGTGGGATATCCAAAGAACTCCAAGGGATATTATTTCTATTACGCAGAGGAACAAAAGGTTTTTGTTTCTCGTCATGCTCACTTCTTAGAAACTGAATTTTTAGAAAATCAGAAGAGTGGGAGCGCAGTAGAACTGGAAGAAATTCCAGAACCACAAGCTGTTACTGAAAGTTTGGTAGAACCAGAAGTTCAAAAAGAACAGGACATTCCCGCACCCCTCCGCAGGAGTAGTAGGCCGTCTCATCCGCCTGAGAGATACTACGGTTTTCTCATAGATGGGGATAGAGAGGATTGCATCATAGATGATGATGAACCTACTGACTTCCAGCAGGCCATCCAGAGCGGCGACTCGGTACGATGGCTAGATGCAATGCGGACCGAAATGGAGTCCATGTACACCAACAAAGTATGGACTTTGGACTTTGCTCCAGATGGGGTAAAACCCATAGGATGCAAATGGATCTTCAAGAAAAAGATTGGTGTAGATGGACAGGTGGAAACCTATAAGGCTAGACTTGTTGCAAAGGGTTTTCGTCAAAGACCTGGTTTGGACTATGACGAAACTTTTTCTCCAGTGGCTATGCTCAAATCCATTCGGGTCCTTCTTGCTATTGCTGCCTTCCATGATTATGAAATCTGGCAGATGGACGTAAAGACGGCTTTTCTGAATGGAAATTTAGAAGAGTGCGTCTATATGGATCAGCCAGAGGGTTTCAATCAGAGTGGGAGCAGCGGAAAAGTATGCAAGCTGCTTAAGTCCATTTATGGACTAAAGCAGGCATCGCGGAGTTGGAACATCTATTTTGATGAGACAGTCAAAGAATATGACTTTATCAAAAATCCAGATGAACCGTGTATATATAGTAAAGTTGTAGCCAGAAGTGTCGTATTCCTCGTCTTGTACGTGGATGACATTCTATTGATAGAAAATGACATTCCTATGCTACAATCTGTCAAAGGATTCTTGTCACAAAGGTTCTCCATGAAAGACCTGGGTGATGCCTCTTACATTCTGGGGATCCGGATCTATCGTGATAGATCCAAGAGGATGTTGGGACTTTCGCAGTCCAGGTATATCGACACTGTACTGAAAAGATTCAGTATGGAAGATTCTAAGCGCGGTAATCTACCGGCTTGTCACGGAATCACCCTCTCCAAAGAGATGTCTCCCAAGACTGATTTGGAAAGGGAACGCATGTCTTTTATACCCTACGCTTCTGCGGTAGGCTCTATAATGTATGCGATGTTGTGTACCAGACCAGATGTAGCTTACGCACTGAGCGTGGTAAGCCGGTATCAGTCAGACCCAGGGGAGAAGCACTGGATAGCAGTAAAGAACATTCTCAAGTACCTGAGAATGACTAAGGAGATGTTCTTGGTTTACGGCGGAAAAGACCTCAGGTTGGAGGCCTTTGCTGATTCCGGCTTCCAGAGTGATAAGGACGATTCCAAGTCCATGTCAGGTTATGTCTTTACCCTCAATGGAGGGGCGGTGTGCTGGAAGAGCTCCAAGCAGGACACCGTTGCTGACTCGACGATGGAAGCGGAGTATATAGCTGCTTGCGATGCCGCAAAAGAAGCAGTCTGGATGAAGAAGTTCCTAACAGAACTTCAGGTGGTTCCTACCATAGTTGATCCAATACCTATGTATTGCGACAACAACGGAGCTATAGCTTTAGCAAAGGAACCAAGGTCCCATCAGAAGTCCAGACACATCTTAAGGCGGTATCACCTGATCAGGGAGATCATTGATCATCAGGAGATCGAGGTTCGGAGAGTTGCTTCTGAAGAGAACATTGCTGATCCATTCACGAAGGCCCTACCCCAGATTCAGTTCGAGAGGCTACTCGAGATCATTGGTCTACGATACGCCAGTACATGGCCCTAGTGCAAGTGGGAGACTGTTAGTGTTTATGCCCTAGAAGGCCATTACTGTATCATACTATTTTGTATATTACTTAATGGAAGCTTGGGATATTCACATGTATATAACAGTCTTGCTAAACATGGTAGTATGCTACTTGGTTTTTCTATCTTAATATGTGAGTGTACGTATTGATAGAGCTCTTAGGATCTTGCTTGTCTACCAGCGTTGTGATGGCAGTCACACTAGTGGGGGCTGGGTAGTCTACAAGCACATCCTTATTCAGGTCCCTGGTCGTTGGATTATCGAGACAGAGCATCGATACTCCGGAGTAGACTAGTGTGTACGCTTCTCATCCCAGTTGGGGAGATGGTCTGTCCCACAGCCGTCAGTACGTCGTACTGGAGATAGTATGCAGGTGCTCGTTAGGTTATGGGTACACCGGACAGGACTCACAGGGAACTGTTGGTTGGTTTTATACCAGTCGTCAGTAAACAGTTCCCAGGTGACATGAGTACAGCATAGTCCGCAGACTTGACACTGCTACTTCGCCTCGAGTGTGTCCCAATGTTCTTAGATTGCTACCCTACCACGGCTCAAAGGAGTCGTGAAAACAGGTAGCAGTTGGGTGCAGTCCCGAGCACTTGGAGGCAGTGGCGGTTAGACAGGATTCGTCCCTCCCGGTATTGGGAGTTGATATCGCGCTGTGTCAGAGAGCCATTACGCAAAGTCCCTGGCCAGGGCAAGCGAGATTTGCTGGTAGGTTCCAGTAGTTTCTCAGGGTGTAATGGGCTTCCCTCCGACACGACTTATACCGCTATTAGAGGACTGACGCTTGCCGCCCCCTAGGCCCGATATGCGATAGTCTTGGACGAACGGACCGGACTGTATGGAGATTGTCACAGCAGGCTCAGTAGGAGTTCGGATGGGTTTCCTCATCGGCCTTCTTATCGACAACTACCCGGGGACCGTTACGTACAGCTAGTGCCGCTTGCGGTCTGTGGTTAAACCCACTGCCAGCGTAGTAGTCGAGTCTCTAGAGTCCCACACAGAGAGTTTCCTACTCCAGGCGAAACGATATAGAGGTCGTATGGTTTTACGACAAAGGGTTCGGACGCATACGTGTGTTTACGCACGTACGACTTTCGGACAGTTTTTACCAGTCGGCTTTGGTTTAAGCCAGTTACTGGTATCCGGTTATTGGATTTATACAGTCTAAAGTTTTTCCGTATTTTTGCGGATTGGAGGGGCGTTCTCGTAATTACGCGAGAAGCTTCTAGAAGATGGTGACTAAGGAGGTTTAGGTGGCATATACATTGAATGAGATTAGTGAGTCATGAGAGTGATTCATCATGGTCATTAATGCATCATAAATGCTTAATGACTCATGATAATGAATCACCACTTGATATTTGTGAAGCATGATTATTCATCACTTATTTTCTTTTCTTGATAAAAGTAAATGCTTCATATATATTATGATAACTTATTATTCTCACTTGATAATATCATTCACATTCTCTCTCCTCAAGCTCACTCTCTTCAAACCCTAATCCTCACCTCTCATGTGTTGAGAACAAGGATTAGTTAGACTAAACAATCCATAACCCTCACTCTATCTCATCTATCTTCTTTGATTAGCAATCCAAGAAGGTTAGTTGCCTCAAGTTTAGAGGCTAAGCTTGGAGTTTTGCTCTCGGGTGGATCATCTACGACATCGAGAAGGCCGAGGAGGACGAGGAGATCGTAAAGCCGAAGGACTTGGTTCGATAGGTATAATCCCTAAGCATAGTAGTTTAGAACAACTATGTGTTTAGTTAGTTATCGTTTAGCTTCGATTCAAGCGGTTAGTCGATGTTTGTTCACTAAACAAGTTCGTTTTTGAAAATTCCGCCTCCCCACAAGTATTGGGGTGTTGTACATCGACTTACAATAGCCAATCGAACGCAGCGCAACATCAACTTCCTATACCAGGAGAGACGAATCCCCTCCTATCGCTCATTGCCTCCATGTGACTAGGGACTGTACCCAAAAACCACCGTTTTGCACGCCCTCTTGGATGTGGTAAGGTGGAAATCAAAGCACAGTGGGAACCACACAAGACTCTATGACGATCTCGGGTCAACAGACTACTCTGTACCAGTGTCACCAGAGAACTGCCATCTGACGTAAGGTATAATACCATCTGGGAGTTCTCGGCGAGTCCGTCCAGTGTACCCAGTCTCCACTGAGCACCCGTATATCATCTCCGATGTCAAACACCAATGGATATGGGATCATCCATCGCCCATCTGTATGGGTCGAGAAGGTATACGCTAGTCTACTCTGGTATATCGATGCCCCCTCTCGATACACCCACGACTAGGGACCTTGAAGGATGTACTTATGGACTACCATGTCCCCACTAGTATGATCCGCATCATAGTCCAGGTAGTCAAGTACACATCCTAAGGGCTTTACCAACATGTATCAGAGAGACAATCAGTGTACACGTTAAGGTAAAGAGCAACCAGATAGCATACTATCATGTCGAGCAAGAAAGTCCTCCCTATATACGTCCAAGCATCCACTACAATATACATCCTATGTATAGTAATGGCCTCTAGGGCATATATATAACTAACACCTTCGTCCTCGCACGGTTGGAGATGGCATGACCTTCACCGACAAGGTTTTGACCATCGGAAAAGAGTCCGCAACAACGGTGCAGCCATTGCGAGACATTTTTAAAGATGGAGCCTCTGTTTTGAAAGCTCGGGAAATCCTCCATTTATATTCTATCAGACCGGTCTTCCTAGTGTTTAGAAAAAATGATGCGGCGTTATTCATGAGATACAATCTGCATCATTTCGCCTAACAATTAAGCTATAATCAGGGAGTTCCATTGGAGGCTTTCTTACTAGAACCCACTGCCACTGAAGAGGGGATGCAAAATGCGCTGCATCATTTCATGCGTATGAACACGGGGTCCAATTTCTTTATCAGCGAACCGAGCTGTGTCCCGAAGGCCCTTAGTGTATACGCGGCGTGGTACCAGCATTCAATGGGCGCCGTCATCAAGGAAGAGAAGCGGCTGCTGCTCGATCGCAAAGGTGCACCCCATGCAGGCGATCGAAATGTCCCTTTGAAGCGACGGACCATTGTCCCCCCCCGCTAAGAGAAGCTGCCGTGATTGAAGTCCTGCACAACATGCCTGAGTTACCGGTGCCCCGTGCTCCTGTGGAGACGGTGAATGTACTATCGGTGCCCGGAGCTCCTGTGGAGACGGTGAATGTAGCTTCCCCTGAGTCTGGTGTGGGTTCAGATATCGGGACTCGTCGTCCCAAAGTGCCCACCAAGCGTAAGCTAGTGCTGGCTACAACCGGAGCTCGCTCACAGAAGAGGAAGAAGAAGTCGATCCTTTCTGTCGACGTTGTACTTGGCCAGGAGCCTCATGCTCCTTACGGCGAGGGCTTGAGCGAGTATGGGATAAACGAGGGCTTATTCATGCCGCCAGATGATACTGATCTGACGGCTGCCATTGCTGCTTCTGAGCAATTGGCAACCCACGAAGCGGGACTGGCTATTCTCGCGCGACCAGGTAACCATTAACTGTATCTTTCGTCATTGCATCATATTTCTATCATCATGTTTTGACTAACACTTTTTCCTTCTTTAACAGGCATTTCCACTGAAGAAGCTCTCGCAGCCTCTCTCAAGACTTTTGAGGAAGAGGAAAGACTGCGAGCATCCTTAGGCATCGGTACATTTCGGTTCACCGTGTCCCCGCTCCCGTTTCTTATGAGTAATCTGACCCCTCTTTTTCTTCTTATCACAGGAACTACCTCTGCTCATGTTATTCCGAGCGTAGCACCGACTTCATAGGGCGGTGCGGAGACGCTCCCTGGGTCGACTATCTCAGTTCCGCTGGTATTGCCGAAAGAAGCTTCACTTAAGCAGCCGATGACGGATGCCATAACGGCTCTAGAGGTAAATATTGGTGCAGACGAGGATGTCCTGTTGAAGGAGGCCTTTAGAAGATCTGCCCTCATGGCCCGGGCGGAGAGGAAGCGTAGGATGCGCGCGGCAAGGGAGCGTACCGCCGCCTTGGATGCGGGTGCGGGTTCAAGCGCTGTTACTCCTGCCCATACTCCTTTAGAAGATGCTCTGGTTGCCTTGTCCACCGCCCACAGATAGACAGCACGTGCCGCTTGGGAAGCAATCGGAAAGTTGACTCAAGGTAACGTGACATTGGGTTGTTCTGTCAAAGTTTTAACTTTCAGCTTCTCATATATCCTATCTTGTAGGGCCGAATCTTGCCGAAGAAGTGGTGGAAACTACTGAGCCTGGGGTAGCGGTAGAGGAGATAGCCACGATCGCCGAACCCGAGGCAGCGGTAGGCGAGGTGGCTACAATCGCCGAGCTCGGGGTAGTGGTGGGCGAGATGGCGGCAACCACTGAGCTTGAAGTGGCCACTCTTTTTCAAGAGTCTGGAACTGCCCCACTCGCTACTCATTCCCCTTACGGTTCCTTACCGTTGCCGGGCGCTGTGAGTATCACGACGCTCGTGGAGTCGGGGGATGAAGCCACGGGTGGCGAAACCATTCCAATGGAGGAGGGTGAAGCAGTCGCTGCATCAAGTGACGCTCTTGTCGCGGTTCCAATCGGCGACTCACTAGGTAGATTTTAGGTCATTGCTTTTCTTTTTATTCTGCAATTCCTTTCAATCTCTCTTGACAGTAGTTCTCTTGCTTCTAATGCAGGTGTGACGAGCGTTGAGGTTGTGCCACTCGAGAAAGTATCGCCAGTTGTTGCTTTGACGGTGGTTGCTCCTCCGTCTTCTCTCATATCTTCTCAGATGCTGGAAGGTATGGGTTTGTGATAAATTTAAATCGGGGACAGTATCTTTCGTGTACTGACCATGTATCATCATGATCTCGCAGGAGTTCGTTTTGATCATTTGTATCAGGTGCTGAACCCGCACTTCTCTTTCCCATCGGAGATTAGTCTGCCCGCTGGTGTCGGTGAGTATCTTTTCTAACCGACGTCCTTTCTTTTCTTTAACAGGCAGTCACGTTATTGCTAATTCTTCTTTGTATTGCTCGTAGCCTTACAAATTGAAGGAGGGGTCAAGGGTATCGCCGCGCCACCGGAACTCCCAGCTCTGCCCCATGTTGCAGCCGGTATAATAGACTCTTTTGTTCATGTATTTTTTTATTTCTTAAGCCGACATCTGATTGTGATTTGTTTTTGTAGCGGTCACATCGACTCCAGCCCTGTTCGAGTCTCGCATTATAATGCCGGCAGGGCCCTTTTCCAGACGTCCATCTTCAAAAGGTGCTGTGACCAGTCTGCGTATGTTGAGTGATTACATCGAAGAGCTTGACGCGGAGGCCCCTACGTTTGCTGTAGATTTTGCTGCCGAAGTTAATCCAATACTGGCGACGCTTGTGAACTTCCATAACGAAGGCATCGTTGAGTCTTGGGTTAACCACTGCAGGAAGATTGAGGCCTGCCTGCATGAGCTTATGCATCCTGCTCCTGAGATTCAGGCTTTGAACTCCCAGCAGGCTGCATGGGTCGAGCAGAGTGTGTCCTTCCTCTGCCATTTTGAACAAGAAGCGACCTTGAGGCGGAAGGTATGCGAGGAGGCTTCGGGTGAATCTGCCCGGCTGCGCGCCCAAGTTAAAGCGAATGCCATGCAACTAAGAGCTGCTTTTGTTACCTTGCAGCAATGTATCTTGGACGGGCTTGTATTGAGGCGGAAGCTCGACTCTATTGAGCGGGTTATGCAGAGTCGTGAAGCTGTCCAATGGGAAATCGATGAGAAGATTTCATCATGCTTGCAGCAAAGGGCTCGAATTGAAGTGGAGCTGGCCGCGGTGGCTGATCACGAGAAGGCGCTGAAAGGAGTGCGAGAGCAGCTTGCGGACTTGTTGAAAATGCTTCCTTCTCAGTAGTTGTTTTGCTTGTAATCTTTGAATAACATGTATCCATTTTTTATTCTTTCATACGATTCAACTTGTACTACACTGAATTCATGAATAAAAGATACATATTTTTTTTGTTCTATTACTGCTTTCTTCTCCTTTCTTTGTTGCCGGCTTGTTACCTTAGTAAGCGTAGCCTGTAGATGATAGAGAGCATTTCGTCTTAAACTCTTTGAGAGGTAGTGATGGCTTAGGAAGCAGGTTCAGATCTGCTACCTAAGACTTTTCAATTTCATGAGCCGTGAGGGTCTCACAAAGACTTCTCTCCCTACGAGTCGAGAGGATCTCGTAGGTGTATTTTCTCCTTAGGAATCATGAGGATTCCTAAGTGCATTTTCCCTTATAAGTCGTAAAGATCTTATAAGAGAGTTTTCTTCCTTATGAGTCAAGAGGACCCGTAAGCGTTTAACGAGATTAACATTATCCGCATTTCACGGCGTCAGAAGTTGCTCCGGGCGTTTCCCACGGGGTCAAGGTTAACTTTGGCCGTGTTCCACGGAGTCGTTGGATGACGTATTTCCGAGGCGGGGTCATGTAGATGACGTGTTTCCGCGACGGGGTCATGTGGATGACGTGTTTCCGCGACGGGGTCATATGGATGACGTATTTCCGCGACGGGGTCATTTGCTGACGTATTTCGGCGACGGGGTCATTTGGATGACGTGTTTCCGTGACGGGGTCATTTGCTGACGTATTTTCGAGACGGGGTCATTTGCTGACGTGTTTTCGAGACGGGGTCATTGGATGACGTATTTCCGTGACGGGGTCATTTGCTGACGTATTTCCGCGACGGGGTCATTTGGATGATGTGTTTCCGTGACGGGGTCATTTGTTGACGTATTTCCGCGACTGGGTCATTTGCTGACGTATTTCCGAGACGGGGTCATTGGATGATGTATTTCCGCGACGGGGTCATTTGCTGACGTATTTCCACGACGGGGTCATTTGGATGACGTATTTCCGTGATGGGGTCATTTGCTGACGTATTTCCGTGACGGGGTCATTTGCTGACGTATTTCCGAGACGGGGTCATTGGATGACGTATTTCCACGACGGGGTTATTTGCTGACGTATTTCCGCGATGGGGTCATTTGGATGACGCGTTTCCGTGACGGGGTCATTTGTTGACGTATTTCCGCGACGAGGTCATTTGGATGACGTGTTTCCGAGACGGGGTCATTGGATGACGTATTTCCGTGACGGGGTCATTTGCTGACGTATTTCCGCGACAGGGTCATTTGGATGACGTGTTTCCGTGACGGGGTCATTTGCTGACGTAGCGTCTGTTGTAATGAGACGAATATCGAAGTGGTCTCTAGGTTGTCTGGGAACCATCGAGATTTGGAGTAGGGGATTTGCCGTAGCTCCAGGGTTGATTGCAGCGTCTGAATCCTACTGGAATAGGGAGGAATGCTGTTGATGATCTCTAGGCTATTCCTGAACCGTCGAGATTTGGCTTCGTTTTCTGATGAAGCCTGGGGAGGGAAGGTGTGATTCCTTCTTTGTTTGCGCCCCTGGATTGTATACAGGGATGGATGTGATATCACCTGTAGGGCATAAATTTCATTTTTTCTTTATTTCTTTCCGCGATGCTCTATTATTTCAGCTTTTATATCGCGAAGGTCGCGATTGCTCAATCATTTCGGCTATTTTTCGCGGCGCCCAATCATTTCGGCTATTTATTTTATTTTTACTCGCTGCTTTTTATTGCGAGTTGCCCAATCATTTCGGCTGTTTTGCATGCATACATTTTTACTTGCTGATTTTGTTGCAAGTTACCCCATCATTTCGGTTATTTCGTATGCATGTGTGGCTCGCTAGCTTCTTTGCTGCAAGCTTGGAGTTAGACACCGATTTCGGCATCAGCACCGCTACAACTGGAATATTGCCAGGAGCGAATCATCATTTGCCTCTGTCGATGTCAAACAAAGGTGGCTTAGTAGACAGGGTTAGAATCCTGTTGACTAAGGCTTTTGACTTTATGAGCCGTAAGGGTCTCATAAAGGTTTTTCTCCCTGCGAGTTGTGAGGATCTCGTAGGTGCGTTTTCACCTTAGGAATCATGAGGACTCTTAAGTGTATGGCTTTTCGTAATTCGTAAGGATCTTACAAGAGTATTTTCTCCTTTTAAGTCGAGAGGACTTACAAGGGCTGTTCATTGTGTAAACATATCCCTAGTCACGGATGGGGCTTTATTAGGGAAATGTTTATTCGCGCCCGTGGATTGTATACAAGGGTCAGCATTGAGCCGCTTGTAGGGAAAAATTGGAGGTTGTGGTGGCCGCTTAAGAACAGGTTCAGATCCTTGTAGCTTAAGACTTTTGAATCTTATGAGCCGTGAGGGTCCCATAAGAGGGTTCTCCTTACGAGCCGTGAGGATCTCGCAAGTGTAATTTCTCCTTAGGAGTCGTGGGGATCCCTAAGTGTGTTGCTCCCTTGTGAGTCGTAAGGATCTCACGCTGGTGGTTTCGCCTCACAATGTCGAGAGGACCTTGCAAGTATCTTTTAACGAGATTGTGCCCTTTCGGGTTTTCACAAAACTCGCCGGTAGCCCTGCTGTTTTTACTCACGGAGCCCTCTTGGGTTTTCATCCGTGCCCTTTTCGCTTATGGACATATCGTTTTTTCTTTTTCTTTCTTCTTCTCTTTTTTTATTCTTTTCTCTTTTTTTTGTGTCAGCCTTGGGATGCTGCAATCTACAGTAGTTTATCGACGTCTCGGTCAACAACTAGTTTTAGGACATAGTGGTCCATTGTTAGTTTAAGAACGTTTCGGTCTGTTGTTAGTTTAAGGACATTTCTGTTGGCTATAGTGCCCTTAAGGCAATTATCATAGTCGCGGACTTATGATTATGATGATTGAGTGAGGACTTATACCGATAAAACAGTCTTACTCAAGATGATAGTATGCTATCTGGTTTGTCTATATCATCATATACATGTTGATAGAGCCCGTAGGATTCCTACTTGACTTCCAGTATTGTGATGGCGATCACATATGTGGGAGCTGGGGTCTATAAGCACATCCTTAAATGTCCCTAGTCGTAGGAGTATCGAGACCGGGTATCAATACTCCAGTGTAGACTAGTGTATACTGATCGAGACCCCGATGAGGGGCGGTGGCCAGGTCTCACAAGCCATTGGTGTTAGTTTGTTCACCTGAGATAGTATGCAGGTGCTCATTGGGTTATGAGTACATTGGACGGACTCGCCGGGAACCTGCTAGTTGGTATTATACCTATTGTCAGATAGTAGTTCCCAAGTGACATGTGTACAGGTTAGTCTGTCGACCTGAGATCGTCATTTGTCTCGTGTGAGTTCCTACTATGCTTTGATTACTACCCTACCACGGCTCAAAGGAGTCGTGCAAACAGGTTTTAGTTGGGTACAGTCCCGAGCCACATGGAGGCAGTGATCGGATCGTTGGGGATTCGTCTCTCCCGGTATTGGGGGTTGATGTCGCGTTGTGTACGGATGGCCATCACTATAAATCCGTAGCCACGGTGGACGAGAATTATCGATCCAGGATCGATAGTTTCTCAGGTGGTGATGGGTTTCATACCGACACTAAATATCGCGTTGTTGGGGGTCTGACTTTATCCACCCCCCTAGACTCGATATGCGATACTCTTAGACGAATAGACCGAGCTGTGCGTATATTGTCACTGACAGGCTCAGTAGGGGTTCAGGATGAGTTTGCTCGTCGGCTTCCCTTTCGCTCAATACCTGGGTAACCGTTACGTACAGCTAGTGCCGCTGACGTGCTTGTGGTTAAACCCACTGCCAGCGTATTGACGAGTCTTTAGAGTCCCACACAGAGAGTTTTCACGGTTCATGCGATATGGTGTACATGAGGTATGTTGATACATACAGATGTCCGATTAAATATGTGCACTTGCTGCGCAGACTTTAATTGGACGGTTGATAATACTAGCGGTTTAGGATTAAGCCAGTTTATTAAATCAGGTTTTGATTTAATAATTTATATATGTATTTGTATATACGTATTCTAGTATTATTGTTCACTATACGTTTTCTCTCTCGGCTATTCGTATTTTGGTACGAATACGCGTATATGTATTTCGGTACATGTACCAGAAGTATTCCGTATTTTATACGGAATAGCTTCTAGAAGGTGCCACCTCATTAATGATTTTATTTATTGAAAATCATTTGGAAATGAGGTGGAAAGGAGGTATGATGTGGCATGAACATGACTTTGGGCATGGGTTTTTGCATGTAGCAAAGTATGGGTTGCACTTTGTTTAATTGTTTAATGAAATGTGGTGGAAATTTTTTTGATGAGAGAGAGAGAGGGGGGCCGGCCAATATTTGGTGAGGGGTTCTCATTTCATTTGGATGATGATTTTGATTAAGCTCACTCTCTCACTCTCTCAAGTTGACCACAAAACACTTAAGCATTATTCTTGCTCATGCCAAAACTTCATCACCTCCATCATCTTCTTCTTGAGTTGCTCCATGGAGCACATGGGTGAGAGAAAAATTATAGTCACATTATCATACACCCCCACTCTCCATCGCTAGCGACTTTGGAGCGTCGGTTACCTCGTTCAATGAGGTTGGAGCTTGCGCCGTTTCTCTCGGGTGGATCATCGGAGATGGAGGAAGACCGGCAACCAAATATCATCAAAGGATCGCTAGGAGCTTGGAATGAAGACCGAAGGACATGGATCAACTCGGTATAATAATTCTAACCTCTTCTTAGTTTGCTAGTTTAGGGTTTAAGGTCGATCCGGGATTCGGGTAGCGGTAGCGCCGGTTTTAGAAATTTTCGTTCCGCATTTTGGCCGCGTTTCGACGGCCGGGGCGCTGCCGGGACCCTTCATGGTATCAGAGCCACCCTTTAAACCCATTACTAGCTTGTTTAGACGTGCTTAAAAGATCGATCGATGGATTTTACCGAAAACACGATTCCGTTTTTCTGTTTGCTGTCGATTTTTAAATGTGGTTAAAAAATTATTTCACACATCTTAAAAATCCGTGCAGGCGAATATAAGGGTACAGAAAAAATTTGAGCTCGTGCTGCCTCCAAGTTGCCGCGGAACCGCCGCGCTAACCCTATTTTGGCGGAGGATCCGCGGCCATTTTTTGGCTACGGGCCTTCAAATTTTTACTGTAGCACAGAGACTTAGAATTGTGAGTTTTTTCATATTCTGTTTTGGCCCAGGTTTCAGTGAAGTGTTGTTTTGCTATTGGGGCCAATTTGGAACTTAGTCGATCAACATTTTAAGCGTGCGTTTGACAGTACATACATTTTATTCTGCGACCGTGAATGTCGTTTGATCGGTAAACTCGTCTAGTTGCTATATGTCTTTTAGACGGGTTTGCGAACGTGACATTCACGTTGATGTTCTGTGATGTGCTGTGATGTTGGTTGGATCGTCGTGGTGGATAGCAATGGTGCAATGATAGTACAGTTTTATTTTATTTGTACATTTGATATTGCGGGGCGAGCGTCCGACATGTGGACTGCCGTCACTGCCAGTTTGTATATTATTCTTTTGGGGCATGACCGGGCTGAGGTCGATGTCACCCTTGTATATTATTTTATTTTCTGTACTAGGATTACCCCGAGGTGGAGTGCATGAATAGACGGATTCTAGAGGGCAACTGGTCCGCATCTCAAGGCATTCAGACGGAGGGGACCTTACTCTAGAATTGACGGGCTATTCGCCGCACTCGTAGGGGGTATAGGTGACCCAGGAGGGGTGCTCAAGTTACCGGATTCCGTGAAGTGCTGGGTGGTCCATTCACGTTGCTGAAGGGTGCTGCCTCACTTATGGTTTTGGCGGGTAACTTGCCGCGCTCTTAGCGATCTAGGTTTCATTGCACATGCTATCCACACGACAGGGAACGTCGGGTCTCACTTGCGGCTCAAGTGAAACCCGGGGCTCCAGATTATCCACCATTCTGTGATGTTGCTTTATATCATGCCTGGGACGAATGTCATATATATATTTATATATACTAGTAGATGTTGTATATGTTTTACACCCTCGCTAGCCCTGTCCCCACTCTGTCGTTAGTTAAGTAACCTAACGGGTGATGACGGGACCCAGTGGCGAATGCGGATGGCATATACTTACATTTTATTTTCGTTCTTTTCTGGTGTGATTAATTGATGGGACTGCATTGATTCTTATCAATGCAAGGATAAAACAAACCTATTTATGATGTTGTTGGAACCAAGTTTTAAAAACTGACATTATAGACGTACACTTTTGCTTTGCACAGTGGTATTCGGTTATGAATATCCAGCACCTCATTCGACGAGGCAAGGGCCGAGATCCCTTCATCGGGAGTGACCCCTTGAGTAAAAGTTTGCGTCAACGTAATAACTTTACTATAGTCGATTATTTTTGCTTTGCATCATGGTATTCAGTTTGGGATATCCTGCACCCCATTCGACGGGGAAAGAGCCGAGATCCCTTCACCGGGAGTGACCTCTTTAGCAAAAGTTCTCGCCACTATATATTTATAAAACCACTTGGATTCCTTCAACGATATCAAGTTCATTACGTTAAAGGTTTTTCGCCAAAAACCAGTCGTAGCCCTCCGTCATTTCTTACAGGTATTACTTAGTATTCATGCTGTGTATGTTGACCTCTGTCAAGGCACAGTGCTTGGTAGCTGGGTAATGCTTGTTTGTTGCATAGATATACGATTATTTAGGACAGTCGCACAGTCATGTTGACCTCTGTCAAGGGCTCGTGCGGGTGGGTCTAAGTTAATCCAGGACAATGACGTGTTGAACTTGACTTGCGACTTATGATATGTTGACCTCTGTCAAGGTCATAAGCCGTTTGGGGTAAAAAATCATATTGGGAGTTTCAAACATACAGGAAACTTGCCAGGCTTGCGCATACCTTCTGGAGTGTGGTGACTTGAGTGGCTTCCATCAAGTTATCATGCGATGATAGTTGGATCCCGATTCCCACTGATGAGTAGGACTACTCCTCGGGTAATTCCGACTAATTCTCCTTTTGGATTTGGAGGAGAATTCGAGGAAACAGTGGGAGCCATCCAGATTAGATAAAATGATTAACCATTCTGATCTAGGTTAGAGTGCACGCTGAGTGTTTCTTTTCTCTCTCTCTGGCTGCGACTTTGACCCGACCTTGGACTAAAACTCATGAAACCAAGTTGACCGAACCTTTTTAAAACACTTTGGCTTTTGGAATGTAACGGTGTCGCAAACATCAGAGCTAAGTGCGGCGGATCCGAACAATGGCAAAGGAAATTGCGATCACCATCATTCACGACAAAAACCGTGTATACCCTTGCCACTCCTACATCCACTTTGCTTTTCTCTAGGACACTCCGTATCACTACGGATATCCACTTCCATTGGATAAATCCATCGTATGGTTATATACGAACTCGAAGGAACTTTTTCGAGGATGGATTCTGGTTCGGGAGAGATTGGATAGGATTATTCAGATGTCTTTTCCCATTACCTTCTCTCAGATTGCGAGGGCTCCTAGGATTAGGAGAGTACACCTATTACGCTTATTGGATAGTCTTCTTCCAAACTTTAGGCTGGTGCCGAAGGGTAGGGAATGAAGAAAGCCAATTAGCGTAAAAGAGGTGTACAGAAGGTAATAAGTAAAGACATAATAAAGGGATTGCAGACAGAGCAGGCAAGTATATGGTTACTGTCGTGAATCAGGATAGTGGAAGAGGCATTACTATGAATACCAGTTAACCCCTTTGGAACATTTTCATATTTTAGTTTTAATGTGCGATGTTAATTAAAAAAAAACTGTTTTCCCAAATTGGAATCTAACTCCAGGGTATGTATTTACCAGATCAGTTTCTCACATCTGCATGTTATTGCGGATGGTGAGTGGGAGTAAGATATTGGGAATTGGGTGATTAGATCCTCATTATATCGAAATTCGTAGTAATTGGTGATATTTGAGGAAATCATCTGGATTTTGCCGGATGGCAAATATTTGGTTTTAAATATCCGTTGTTATGCACCGATTTCAAACTGATATATCTGTACATTTATTTTATAAAGTGAGATATAACTTTTTGATATTGTGTCTATGACATTTTCCTATATCAGTTGGTGATTAGGTAAGATGCATTCAACAGCGGTGTAACTCTTCTTAACCATACTACAGTTTTTCAACCTACGATGCATAGGGTTTGAGTTGTTGAACTCAGGGGACTTATACAAAGTATTGTATGTTGTCCAGTGTCCATTAGGACAAAGGGGTTGGTACTCGTACTACATTCTGTTTACTTATGACTTCTCCAGTTCTGGACATGTATTTCGTTGAAATGCAAGGTCCAGATATTCAGAAGTTATAGGTATAAGAATAAAGTAAAGGACCATTTGTTGTAAGTATCAGGATTCTTCGAGAAAGTCAAAGATGTAGATACTTGTGTTTGGTATTCCGTTGATAGTGATGGTTTTGAGAACTTGCTTCTCTTTCGGGTTACTCATATATGGATGCACTCCTAGATGTGTAATGCTGATTGACCTTTTTCCATTTGGTTGATATGCACTGGAGATAGCTGCATGATTTTTGAATCTGGTTCAAATTAGATTAGTGCTTTTGTTTCTATATTAGATTAATATAGAATCAATTTATATCTTAACGATGTTAAGTTATAAGGAGTTGTCCGGCTGATGCTTAAAACCAGAATCCGAATAAACTCAAGGCACGTTTCAGTAATGGCTGTTTATGGGTTATCCCGGGCTTTGACGAGGGTTAACTTTCTACCATCAGGAAGATCAATATTTATATTGTTCTTGACTCGCCACAGTTTTAGTAAAATGGATTTTTTCAGAAAAACAAAAGTGGGAGTATGGTAGAACTGGAAGTGATTCCAGAACCGCAAACGATCACTGAAGATTTAATAGAACCCAAGGATTCAATTGTTGTTGACGTTCCATTAGCCACTCAGCAGTTTTGGTGGGTAACCTCAGGCACCTGAGAGGTACTTCGGTCTTCTCAGAGACGGTGATAGGGAGGTTCTTGTTTACCCAGACTTGCCATTGCTGCTGTTCTAGACTATAAGACCCGGCAGGAGGATGAGTATAGCGTCGTTCTAAACTAGCTTTAGAAGTGCACGTGTATATGACTCTGCCAGAGGGTTGTTGTAGTCAGTGGGAGCAGCGGAAGCATAGTGGGCGAGTAGCTTATGTCTATTTATAGACTAAAGCAGGTGTAGCGGAAATAGATCATCTAATTTTGATGTGACAGTCATAGGTCTTGACCTCATCAGAATAGGAGATGGATCTGGTAAGAAGGTAGTAGAGAGTGATGTCCAGGTATTGGGATGCCATGCACTTGATAGGAAGAGATATTCCTATACTACGATCGGTTGTACTATGGTTGTCACAAAGTTGTTTTCTCTGCACAGGATATGGAAATAATATCAGGTTTTCTAGTTACTAGATCTATGGTTTTAGATCTAGATTTGGGAAGTATCCTAATCTGGGTACTTTGACATTAAATGGACGACTCCTGGCATGGTGGCGAACCTGCAGGTGATGGAGTCAACCTCTCTAAAGGTGTCTTACAGACTAAAGGGGAGAGGAATCTACATGATTAGCATATGACTTGCTTAGGCAATTGAGTTAATCATGAAATATCAAGTACCGCACCAGATATTGCTTTTGTACTAGATGCAATATGCAGATATATTAATCCAATCCTGAAGAACCATTGGGAAGCAGTTATTGAACATAAGTGAATGTTCTAGGGAAAAGATTACGGCAGCCTCCTTCGGGAGACGGTTATCATTCCAGGCTTCCATGGTGACCTGGACGACAGAATGGCTGTCTGAGTTATAGTTCTTCTCTCTTCTGAGGGACAGTATGTTGGACAGGTGGTCCAAGCGGATACCGAGGAAAGGCATAGCGCATGATGCTGATTAAATTCAGTGGACGATACAGTCTAGGAGGTTTGCTGGATTTGGAGTTCGTTTGTGAACTGGGTCCCATCAGATATCCAGACAAATTCTAAGACAGGTATTGCTCATTTCTGGAGATAGTTTTCTCCGCGAAGTTGAGATTAAGAAAGATACAGAAAGAAACATTGGAGCGGATCCACTCACTGAGGCTATTTCTCGAACGCAATCATTTTCGCAAACGAGCTTTGCGAAACTGATTAGTAGAGAAGTTGGGTGTTCGGTATCACAAGGGCTGTGAGTATGCGACAATGCAATAATTGGCCTTAAGTGCAAGTGGGAGATTGTTGGCTATAGTGCCCTCAAGGCAATTATCATAGTCGCAGACTTGTGATCATGATGATTTTAGTTTAAGGACGTTACGGTCCATTGTCGCCATTTTGGATACAAAGCTGTAGTTTGAGGAAATTTCGGTCTGTAGATCACCATTTTTGAGGTGAGGTTTTTGTTAGTTGTATGTATGCCCTAGAGGCCATTATTGTATATGATTATATATTATAGTGGATGCTTGGACATATATAGAGAGGACTTTCTTGCTTGACATGATAGTGTGCTATCTGGTTGCTCTTTAGCTTATCATGTAGACTTGTATTATGATACTGTCTTTCTCTCACATGTTGATAAATCCCTTAGGATGTATACTTGACTACCAGGATTATGATGCAGATTATACTAGTTGGGCCAGGGTAGTCCATAAGTTCATCCTTTAATTGTTCTTAGTCGAGGGTGTATCGAGACGGGGCATCGATATTCTAGAGTAGACTAGCGTATACGCTTCTTGACCCATTTGATGGATGATGAATGATCCGATATCCATTGGTGTTTGACATCAAAGATGGTACACAGGTGCTCAGTAGAGACTCAGTACACTGAACATGACTCTCCGAGAACTCTTAGATGGTATTATACCTAACGTCAGATAGCAGTTCTTTGGTGACACTGGTACAGGTTAGTCTGTAGACCCGAGATCATCATAGAGTCTTGTGTGATTCCCACTGTGCTTTGATTTCCACCTTACCACGTTCAAGAGAGTGTGCAAAACGGTGGTTTTTGGGTACAGTCCCGAGTTACATGGAGGCAATGATCGATAGGAGGGGATTCGTTTCTCCCGGTATTGAGGGTTGATGTTGCGCTGTGCATGATTGGCCATAACAGGAAGTCCCTGGCCAGGGATGATACGGAGATTTACCGGTAAGTGTTATCAGTAGTTTCTCGACCTGTTATGAGCCTCATATCGGCATGACTTATCAAGTTACTGGGGTCTGACGTTTACCACTCCTAGACTGGATATGCGACATATCAGACGAAGAGACCGGACTATACGGTAGTGTTGCTGTTGGATTCATAGGAGTATGGACAAGCTTGCTTGTTGATCTTCTGATCGCTCAATACCCGGATAGCCGTTACGTCCAGCTAGTACCGCTGACGGCTTGTCGGTGACTAATATGATCATCACCTACTGCCGACGTATTGATGAGTCATTAGAGTCCTACACAGAGGTTTCCTAGCTCATGTGAAACGAAGTAGGGCACATATGTGATATGTGCGGGACCGAGATTAATACGTGTATATGATACCGTATTCCAATCTCGCGATACATGTTATATGTGATATAAACGGATTGTTGAATCAAGTGTTTATTCAATGATATGTTATATGTATATGTGATATGCATATAAATGATATTAGTCGGTTGTATGCGATACGGCCGGGTTATTAAATCAAGTGTTGATTTAATAATTTAATGTGTAATTATATATTTGATATATTAATATACATTAACTAATATTAGCTCACTTAAGAATTTCTTTTCTCATTATACATTTAATATATATGTGATATATGTTAATGTATTTATTTTGTGTCATGCTAGATGATACATTGGACTTGGGTGTATGAGACTCATACCATACTTAAGATAATGTGGGGTTTTAATTATTAAGGGAAAATCAAAATTAGGTGGTAATTAGTCATGGCTTGAAGCTTAGAGAAGCTTGTAGAAACCATTGACATAGTCCATTAATTTTGTTTTACTCTAAATATTTATTAACCTAACCACTATTTTTAGCCATGGTTTAGTCTCTACATGAGTTATATATGATATTTTCTCACCCATGGTTCATGACTTGATCACTAGTTCATTTTCTTCATCTCCTCCATTTTTGCTTTCTAGTTTTGAGTGAGAAAGGAAAAGAAAGATGGAAAAATAATTCTAAAGTGAGCAAAATTACAACTTCTCCAATCTATACAAAACTAGCAATTTAGTATAGGTTGTTTCTTCACTAGTTCATCAATTAGTGAAGAGATAGCTTGAGTTAGAGATTTTTCGACGTAGATCATCTTCGGCCTCGAAGATCCTTGAGCAAGCTCGTTCCTTTCACCTAGTGGAGCCAATGGAGAGTCCGGGATACCACTACTTGGAGCAAAAGGGACTACTGCATAGAGCTTTAGAAGTGAAGGACTGGCCTACAATGGTTGTATTCCAATTTCACTTAGTGTAAAATAGTTTACATGTGTTTTAAACCCTAATCCTCTAGTTAGATCCTCATTCCGGGTTGCTTAGCACTCTAGGTTTTTTAAAATAGCATGCTTGATGCCTTAGAAAATGTAGTGAGGGTGCTAAGGAACTCTTCAGTGGTATCAGAGCCAAGCAAGAGGATTAGATGATGTTGGTAGAATTACGAATCCAAAACAACTCCGAAACCTCGAAACAAAACCTTAGTTTCTGTCGAATTTTTTAAGCCTTCTAAAAATTATTTAAACAATTGCAGAATGTTACATATGATGTAACATGGACACCAGAGAAAATTGAGCCAATTCCACCGGATTTTTCCCGGCGAAAAGTGTGAAAAAATGGCCTGGCCAGGTTTTTAGAGTGCTTTTGGCTTCGTTTTTCTCTGGTGTTTGGTGTTTCAGGTATTGTTTGATTTTGCTAAAGATTGTCGGAGTGTTTCGTATTCGTAATTTTAACATCGTTTCTGGTTTATATATGTGATACAATATTTGGAATCCACAATAATTAGCTTTGTGAAAACTAGTTTGAATTTTGTAAACCTAGCAATTTAGTCTCATTTGATCGGTTGCCATGGGGTTTTGATATGGATCAAAACTCTGTCGCAATCACGTAGAGTACGCGGATACTTGCCGGGTAACATTGCTAGATAGCCACGCCCTAAAGCCCCGACCAAGTGACTGTAAGAGAACCCCGTTGCCAAAAGCATTCCCTCGGGTGCTCGCAGCCGCGGTGTTCCGCCTAAGTGCACTTCGTCGACGCATCGGGGGGTGCGGCTGTCTACTAAAGTTTCCGACGAGCATTCGATCAGGTTGTCGGGAATCTTGTTGAATTACTCGACTGGTTATTGAAAAGTGTTTTCAATATTGAGACTAAAATGCGGGGTTTATAAGGTTAGGCATGAAATTCGGAATATGAGATATCCCGGATTTATGATGTCTAAGGAATTCATTTGGTTAGGCATGAAATCCGAAGTATGTGATATTTCGGGTTTATGATGTCTAAGGTGGTTGTGGATTCCAATTGTTCTAGTTTTCACTTTTTTCTGCGACCGTAAGTATAATATGTGGTGTATCGCCGGTCGTTGCTATACGTCAACGACAATTGGGATACGCATATTTACTTACATTGATGACATGTGATATTATGTGTTGCTGTGATATGTTATATTGGATCGTCGTGTTTGAATAGACGGGTTTTTTTGCGTGAGATGAGAGTTTTTCATTTCCATTCATGTAAAAACTTGTATGTAATATTCTTTTATTGGGGAACTTTCGGGTTGAGGATGATATCACCATTGATGTATATTATTTACTTTTCCGCATTAGGATAGACCTGATCGCACGCTCAAAAGCGTGTCGGATATATAAAAGTTCTAAGTTTAACCGCGATCAGGACGGTGTCGCTTTGCAGCTAGCCGTGATGAGCACGGGTCGATCCACAGGGAGATGGTAAGTTTTACGTTCTTGTTCTTAACGAGTTAACAACGTTGCAGATTTGTTCGTTATCTAATCTATGTGTTATATTCAAGTATAAGGCTTGTTAGGAAACGATAAGATAGTGTAAGTCAATGGATTCCGTATTCAAGTACTTTGAGCCGAATTTAACGATTGAAGCTAGAACAATCGGCAACAATGTGGATTAGGGAACCTAAGCACGATATTCGTGGAATCCGGCTTATTGACCCTTGTCCGTCCGTTCTTGTTTCTTGCTTTTGCCTCCGGCCAAACCGAATGCAACCGGTCACGGTTAGGAATCACCTTTAGCGTGGTAGGGTAGGGTGCCTAATGGAACGCTTGCGTAAGGTTTGGGCGGAGTTTCAAAGGAAAAGACGGGAAAAGGGAATGAAAAATGAAACGTTAACTTACAATATCTTTCTCTTTTCCTAACAACAATATTCACACCACCATTCACAAAACAACAAAGAGAGCAAAAGAAAAGATACAAAGAAAAGAAAAGACTACAAGTAAGTAATTAAATGACATGGTAATAAATTGCATGTAATAAAAGACAAGAATGAAAATACAAGTAAGTAAAAGAGCAAGTAAGAAAGACTAAGAACCATAGAACCCAAAACAAGACATGGGTTCAATAACCAAATCTTAAACTTGCAAGCTCAATGAAGATGTTGCAAGATCAAGAAGAGGCAAAGAACTCATGGTGAATGAAGACACAAAAGAGAGCTTTATTAATCTTCAAGAACGATACAACCCTTGAGATCAATAACCAACCCTTAAACTTTCAAGCTCAATAAAGAGGTTGAAAGATCAAGAGAAGGTTAAGAACTCAAGGGGACTAAGCTATTTACAAGAAAAGACAAAAGAAAACTTGGACTAAAGAATGACAATCCAAGACTAAAGAATGACCCCTCTCCCTTGCTGCCATGATCTGCTTTTATAGGCTTCAAAGAAAATTAAATAAACAATAAAAATGAGCCGACGTGGCATCAAGGAGGGGTGTGTGAAGAACTGGGGCCCACTGGAGCATGTGGGACCGGCCAGGCCGGTCCAAGAAGGAATGTGCTCGGCCAAGTTGGTGAGTCCAGGGCTCGTGCTTTGTGTGATGACTTGTGTGTCCCTTCACATCACTTTGGTGCAGTTTATTTTCTCTGATTTGGCTTGGTCTGCACCCAGGTTTTGGAGGGAATTTAGAATCTTCAATTCAACACATAATCTTTACTATTAAATGCTTATTACTTCATTCCCACATGTGCCTAAATCCATGGCTACCCCCATTATGGTTTTGTTGATTTGTCCATTTGATTTTATTTTGCACTTATTATTGGAGGGAATTTTTGAATACATAATCCTTAGCATTGATTACTTCATATCCACATGTGCCTAAAAGTCTTGTGTACACACTTGTTTGTGTTGGACCATTTAGATAAAAAAGTGTGTACACAAACTTGTTGCAAGAAGAAACTCATGAAGTATCGGTCGGTTTGCGGTTCTGGTTGCAGTGTCGGCTCTCAAATGATATATCCATGCTTTTGAATGTATTTCCAGTATTTTATCACGGATACCTGTAATCTGTATTACTGAGCAGACACTAGTTAATAGTACCGATAAATACAACAAATAGATAATGAATGAGCGGTATTAGAATGCAGTTTTCTGATATGAACAAATACCCCCAAACTTATCTATTGCTCGTCCCGAGCAAAACCATTTATTCACAAAAGAAAATCCTAACCGCACTTTCGTAAGGAACGCGATTGCACTGAGCGTGTGCAACAAGCCGTTAAATCTCTAGGTGTCCCTAGTAGGAGGAGTGTTGTCTCCTGAGGGTTTTCAGCGGATACTACCCACAAAATCCCATCAAGCTAGTTTTGCGAAATAACTATGATTCAAACCCTAAGGTTTTTTTAAAAAAATAGCAATTCTATTATCCTAAATTTAGACTATCGAACCTTTATTTTTCACACCTCGCTTCTCATATAACTTAGGATTTTATATGTCTTTACGTGCAGTGCAAATAGTGTCGTTAAGTTTCAAAAGGATCGATTAAAGTCGTCATCTCACAAAATAAAGCCCAGATAAAAACTTAAAAAGGACCACATAAGTTTTATAAAGAGTTAAGTACTTATCAAGTTTCATTCTCCAGTTAGGTTTCAAATTCAGATTTTCTATCTTCCTTAACAGGAAACTAGGTCTTATTTTTCACTCCACCTTTTTCTTGTTTTCGTTTCATACACACCTCTGTGAACGTGCAATAGTCTTTATCATAGAATAAAACCTTTCATATCTCCGCTAGAAATATTTTTATAAAAACCTGTCTTTTATCAAGATTATTCTCACATAAAGAACCGTTAGGAATTTTAACTCGGAGAGAACACTTGCTTGACTTTGTTTTAATCTGGACTTTCTAGGTATCTTAGCGAGCTTTGGGCCAATGCACCCAAACCAGTTGATTTTAGGGCATTAGGTGTAGAGACACCCCAGCAGACTTAATTACTCAAGTTGCCTAGGCCCTAAAATAAAAGACCAATTTTGGCGTGAAAATCATAACGATTTAATGCGAACGGAGATATAATTGGTTGTTCAATTTTTTTTTTGGATAAAAGATGTGTTTAGTGGGTTAGGTTTGTAATCACTCCAATCAAGATTCAGATGGGTTATTCTTCAGAATTAGTTCTTATCAAGACATCAATAATATCCCTTCATATCCACCTCTCTTTATAAACTAGTCTTGATATTACTTATTTCAGAACAAACCTATTTGATCCTCAGAAAATAATTTATCAATTTAAAAGTTTTCAGACATAATAGACTTGTCATCTAATTTTCAAAAATCACGACATGTGTAGTGTGATGTAAAGATGTATATCAGCTATAGTTAACTTCAAAGGAGAGTTATCTTTCAGGTTTTCAAAATCTAAAAATAGAATTTAGTTATTCCTATCTTATTAAACAAAACCTTCGAAATATTGAATCTAAGTTCTCCCACTAGCTAACTTAACGACAAAGTTTTTATGTTTTTAGAAAATTTTCTGGTTTTTATGGGTTTTTAACTAAGTATGCTAAGTATGCAAATGCAGAATATACAAATGAATGCGAAGGTAGAAAGCTTACCGAGCACACCCCCAAACTTAGACTTGACAGTGCCCTCACTGTCAGGCTACACCAAGAGGGTCAAAATTGTCGGTGCCTCCTCAAAATCAAATTATATACAAAAATAAAAACAAAAAATATGTACATCAAAAGGTTCCCCCCAAACTTAAGCGAAACAGTGTTTCCACTGTTTAAGCGGTAAAGTTCAGAGTTTAGGGGGGAAAGAACAATATCAAGCTATACAAGGCCTTACAAAGGCCAAAAGTAAGCACCAACCATTCAAAATTTTTATTGCTATTATGTGCAGGTTGGTGAAAGAATACGGTGAGGAAAGAAACGGAGAATAGGTGAGACCGTATGGAGATAGAAGAGGGATACGGTCTCGGTATATGAGAAGAAGAATGGAGGAAGGGAGAAAGAAGTGGAGTACGAACTTGAGGATGGAAATGGATTGAATAAATTAGTACAATCTGTAATGATCGATGTGAAAAGATGGATTGTACTAATCTATCAATCTGGCGAGAAATTGGGTCAAATCCCTCAAGATTCGCGAGAAAACATGGGTACGTCGAACTTGGTTAACCAGACACAAGAAATGAAAGTGATACGGTGTCTTGCAAGGTCGGAACGATGGAAAGGATGGAGGGAAGTGATTGAGGAGGGGTATCAGGTAAAGGATCAGGAGGGTGTACACAGTCAATGGAAGGGATATGATTGTTAGTGTATATGCCCTAGAGGCCATTACTGTATCATACTAGTTTGTATATTACTTGATGGAAGCTTGGGATATTCACAGTTGTATAGACAATCTTGCTCGAAATGGTAGTATGCTATTGGGTTGGTTTCTACTTTAATGTGTGCATGTGTTTCTTTTAGCATATCGCCTATACACATTAGTGGAGCCCTTAGGATCTTTGCTTGATTTCCAACGTTGTGATGGCAGTAACACTAGTGGGGGCTGGATAATCTACAAGCACATCCTTATATAGGTCCCTAGTCGTAGGATTATCGAGACAGGGCATCGATACTCCAGAGTAGACTGGTGTATACGCTTCTCATCCCAGGAGAGGAGATGGTCTGTCCCACAGCCATCAGTACGTCGTACTGGAGATAGTATGTAGGTGCTCGTTAGGTTACGAGTACACTGGACAGGACTCGCTGGCAACTGTTGGTTTGGTATTATACCTATCGTCAGTTATTAGTTCCCAGGTGACATGAGTACAGCATAGTCCGTTGACTTGACACTGTCACTTCGCCTCGAGTGTGTTCCCACTGTTCTTAGATTACTACCCTACCACGGCTCAAATGAGTCGTGTAAATAGGTAGTAGTTGGGTGCAGTCCCGAAGCACTTGGAGGCAGTGACGGTTAGACAGGATTCGTCTCTCCCAGTATTGGGGGTTGATATCGCGCTGTGTCTAAGAGAGCCATTACACAAAGTCCCTGGCCAGGGCAAGCGAGATATACTGGTAGCGTTTCCAGTGTTATCTCAGGGTGTTCTGGGCTACACTCCGACACAACTTGTACCGCTATTAGGGGACTGACGTTTACCGCCCCTAGGCCCGACATGCGATACTCTCAGACGAACAGACCGGACTGTACGGAGATTGTCACATTCAGGCTCAGTAGGAGTTCGGATGGGTTCACCTCATCAGTCTTCTTATCGGCATCTACCTGGGGACCGTTACGTACAGCTAGTACCGCTTGCGGCTTGTGGTTAAACCCACTGCCAGCGTAGTGTCGAGTCTTTAGAGTCCCACACAGAGGGCTGTTCGCCTTTGGGCAAAACAGAGTAGAGGTCGCATGGTTTTGCGACGGGGTTCGTTCACATCCGCGCACTTGTGCACGTTTGGTGTCCGGGCAGTTATTACTAGCGGGCTTTGGTTTAAGCCAGATCCTAGTATATGTTTTAGGATTGGTTTTATTTCATTGTATTCGTGTTCCTCGGAACACGGATGCCGGTGTGTATGCACAGTTGACAGAGGCAGAGGCAGAGGATTCTCATTAGGGTTGTTGACCGTTGACTTTTTCTAAACCCTAATGAGAATGAGAAATATGATTAATAATATTAATTAAGAATTATTGTGCCATGGTTGAGTTGAACATTTGACTTTTGTTGACTTGTTGACTTTGTTGACCGGTTGACCATTGTGGACTTGTTGACCATCATCATTTCATTTCAAAGATGCTTCTTGTTCTTTGCAAATGCATTAAATGATGAAATGATAATGGTCATTCATAAACTAACCATCACAATTTCTTAATTATTATTATTATTATCATTATTCCAAATATGAGAGTATGGTTGTGTAGGGTGTTTTTCGTCACCCCATTGAGATGGGAATACGCGCGCGCTTGTCAGGAGTACTACAGATTCCCCCTGCCTAGGGTAGGCCGGGGTTTATTGATTATGGGGATCCGAATCTCCGGCAGCCGCGGACTAAGCTACCGTTAATTACCCCTCGCCTTTGGAGCGAGAGAACCTCCGATTAACGGGTTAAACTGATAATGCGAACTCAATGTGCAGTGTATGCGTGTTTTGTTTTGGAGGGGGCTTGGGTATATCGGGAGCCACGCAGAGTTTTTACGGGGGTCCCGCTACCCGGATAGCGGGCTGGGGGTCAAGGGGGCTAGCAGCCCACTTGCGGGGTGTGGGGCAGCGCCGCGGCCCAAATTTTTTTGGGAGGGATAGTGTTGTGGAGTGTGTGTGTATCTATCTATATATATGTATACATATATAAAAAAGGGAAAAAGTGCCCAAAGGACGCGTGGGGCCAGCGCCTTGAGCGCTGTGCGCTTAGGTGCTGTACGCTTAGGCGCTAGCGCCCCACGTGTCGGCACGTCGGCGTTTGGCGCTCGAGCGCTGCGCGCTCGAGCACTGCGCGCTCCATGTGTCGACACGTGGGCGCTTGGCGCTTGAGCGCTGGGCGCTTGAGCGTGCTTGAGCGCTGGGCGCTCGAGCGCTAGCGCACCACGTGTCGGCACGTGGGTGCGGGACGCTTGAGCGCTAGGCGCTCGAGCGCTAGCGCGCCACGTGTCGGCACGTGGGTGCTGGGCTCTTGAGCGCAAGGCGCCGGCGAGAAAAAGGGGCTTTTAGCCCCAGAAACTCCTGAAAGGGAAATTAGAGTGGAGTTAAACTCCTAAGATGTTTTGAAGCTGATGAAGGGCTTCCCTCCTTGAGCCCTAGTTCTTCTCCAAAGTGGGGTTTCTGGAGATGGGTCTCCTTCTTCTTCCTCTGTTGCCAGGATCTTGAAGATCAAGAGATGTGAGATTTTAAAAATCTCTCCTTTTTGAGATCTAATGGAAGATCTGAGTTCCCCTTTATGGGTTTTGTAGTGAAAAACTATTTTGTTTTATAAAATGAAGAGTAAAACTCTTGATTTAATTCAAAATAAAGAAGAAGGTTTTAGAACCTTGAGGAAGGAGAAAGATCTCAGATCTAAAATTTTTTTGGAGAGAGAAAAAGTTGTTGGGATATTTTCATTATCCTTGGCTTTATAGGCTATACATTTTACATATAGCCCCTTGGACTTTTCAAAATGGCATTTTGCCTATCCCATGGCTCATGTGCCATTTCTTTTTGCACATAAGCCATGGGCTTTACAAAAATTTGACTTTATGCCCATTTTCTTACATTTATTCGTAAAATAAAATAAATACAACAAAATTATTTATTACAAAATTTTGGCATGGGGGGAAGGCCGGCCGCTTCATGTTCGGGCTCGACCTGGGCATTGGCCCACTTGACCTGGGCTTGGGCCCATTTGGCTTGGGTTGACTTTGATTTTGACTTGGTCAACCAGGGTGCAAATTTTGACCCCAACAAATTGCCCCCCATCAATACATGCACACCACACAGGTGGGTTGTGTGCATGAAATTGATAGATCTTCTTTCACGTGGAGGTCGACTCCGTTTTGATGACATGGATGTCGTTTCTGCCATTTTAGCGACGTGGACGGTCGATTCTGCCCTTTTTGCGACTTGGACGGTCGATGCTGCCATTTTAGCGACTTGGATGGTCGATGCTGCCTTTTTTGCGACGTGGACGGTCGATGCTGCCCTTTTTGCGACTTGGACGGTCGATGCTGCCCATTTAGCGATGTGGACGGTCGGTTCTGCCTTTTTTGCGACTTGGACGGTCGGTGCTGCCCTTTTAGCGATGTGGACGGTTGGTGCTGCCCTTTTACCGACGTGGACGGTCGGTGCTGCCCTTTTTGTGACTTGGACGGTCGGTGCTGCCCTTTTAGCGACGTGGACGGTCGGTGCTGCCCTTTTAGCGACGTGGACGGTCGATGCTTCCCTTTTAGCGACGTGGACGGTCGGTGCTGCCCTTTTAGCGACGTGGACGGTCGATGCTGCCATTTTAGTGACGTGGACGGTCGATTCTGGATTTGACTTGCTCCGCTTCTTGTGGTGTCAGGGATGAAGTTGACCGGTTTTCGGGGTGGAATTTGATTCTGCCGGGGAGGTCATTGGTTGCTTTGCTGATTTGATGTGATTTGGGTTGACATCAGCACCGCTACATTGGAATATGGTACCAGGAGCGAATCATCATCTGTCATGACAAGATTTGGGGATTTTGGCTTTGGTTTGGCATCAGCATCGCTACACTGGAATATGGCACCAGGAGTGAATCATCATTTGCCGTGAGGGAATTTCCCCCGTTCCCAGTTTAACGACTTAGGGGTCATCCGTTTCCAGTTTAACGACTTAGAGGTCATCTGTTCCCAGTTTAAAGACCTAGGGGTCTATTGAACTGGAGTTTGGAATTTTGGGATTAGGGTAGGCATCAGCGTTGCTAACACTGAAGCACATGTGCCAGGAGCAATTCATCATTTATCTTTTCCTGTTGGGAAGCGGTGGCTTAGGAGACAGGTTTAGGTCCCTATCACCTAAGGCTTTTCAATTTTATGAGCCGTAAGGGTCCCATAAAATCATTTTCTCCCTACGAGTCGAAAGGATCTCGTAGGTGCACTTTCTCCTTAGGAGTCGTGGGGACTCCCAAGTGTGTTTTTCCTTTGTGAGTCGTAAGGATCCTACGGAGGTGTTTTCTTACGAGTCGTGAGGATCCCGTAAGTTGGTTCTCCTTATGTATCGTGAGGACACATGAGTGGGTCTTCCAAAATGGAGCATAAGTCCAAGGGCAAAGACCGGCCGCTGGACTGGTGATTGCGGTGGGGTATGGGTATGATGAGAATTATTTGAGCCCGTGGATTGTATACGGTAGTTGATTTAGGGACTAACTGTAGGGCCGGGAGAATTTTGAGAAATTGGGTTTTGGTTGGCGTCTGCATCGCTGCACTGGCATATGATACCAGGAGCGACTCATCATTCGCCGTTTGGGGACTTGGAATTTGAATCTTGTTTGGCATCAGCATCGCTGCACTGGAATAACGCCAGGAGCAACTCATCATTTGCCCCGGGAGGACTTGGGATTTGGTTTTTGGGTCGGCATCATCATTGCTGCACTGGAGGAATGCCAGGAGCAACTCATCATTTGCCTCGGGAGGACTTGGGATTTGGTTTTTGGGTCGGCATCAGCATTGCTGCACTAGAGCAATGCCAGGAGCAACTCATCATTTGCCTCGGGAGGACTTGGGATTTGGTTTTTGGGTCGGCATCAGCACCGCTAACACTGAAGCGCAATGCCAGGAGCGACTCATCATTTACCATTTCCTATTGGGGAGCGATGGCTTAGGAGACAGGTTTAGGTCCCTGTCACCTAAGACTTTTCAATTTTATAAGCCGTAAGGGTCTCATAAAAGCATTTTCTCCCTACGAGTCGAGAGGATCTCGCAGGTGTATGTTCTCCTTAGGAATCGTGAGGATTCCTAAGTGTGTTGCTCCTTTGTGAATCGTAAGGATCTCACGCAGGGATTTTCTCCTCACAAGGTCGAGAGGACTTTACGAGTGTATTTCATCTTTCTTTCTTTTTTTACGAGTTTGCGCCCTTTCGGGTTTTCACAAACTCGCCGGTAGTCCTGCTGTTTTTACTCACGGAGCCCTTTCGAGTTTTCATCTGTGCCCGTTTTGCTTGTGGACATACCTTTTTTTTTGTGCCGCTGGTGGGACTTTGAAAGTAGTCTCACCGGAAGGATTTGGGAGAGATAAGGGTCGTTTACGCCCGTGGATTGCATACGGTTTTGCAGGATGTATGATCCAGACCGTAGGGCTGGTGTGCTTAATTCGCCTATGACTTGGAGCATTCACGCATAGTATTTCTTGAGATATCGGCCATTGATGGGTGACATGGGCTTTTCTCCCTCGGCACTTATTAGTTGGTAGGATCCTCCGTTGAACACTTTATCGATGATGTATGGTCTTTCCCAGCTTGGCTCGAATTTTCCTTTGGCATGTCGATTAGGGATGGTCGGTCTTTTGAGGACCAATACCAATTCGCCTTTCTTGAAAGCGCGAAGATGAGTCATCGTATCATAGGCCCATGACATTTGGGCTCGGTACAGCTCCAGATTTTGCTGTACTGGAAGCCTCTTTTCTTCGAGGGCGTCAAGCTCCTCCAGCTGAAGGAGGACGTTTTCCTCCTCCGTCAATTCGTGCTGAACGGCCATTCTTAAGCTTGGAACTTGGACTTCGAGGGGGAGGACCGCCTCCACTCCGAAGAGCAATGAGTATGGAGTGAACTGAGTTGGAGTACGGTGCGTGGTACGATATGCCCACAACGCCTCGTGAAGCTTGAGATTCCAGTCTCTCTTGTTGGCTGAAGCATTTTTCCTCAGGAGTTTGCATAGAGTCTTATTGAAGGCTTCGGCCAGCCCATTGGCCCTTGGATTATAGATGGAGGAATATCTCCAGTCTATCTTGTGTTGAGTAGCGAATCTTAAGACTTTGAAGCTCTTGAAAGAAGGCCCGTTGTCAGAAATGATTCTTCTTGGTGTACCGAAGCGGTATAGAATATTATGCTGGAAGAATGTCAGAATATCTCATGTCTTGACTTCTTTTAGCGGGACGGCTTCAGCCCATCTGGAGAAATAATCAGTTGCGGCCAATATGAACCGGTGGCCTTTGGATGACGGAGGATCAATTGGGCCAACTATGTCGGTTCCCCAGACTTTGAAGGGCCACGACGCCACCGTAGGATGCAATAGATTGGGGTGATTGTGAATGAAATCACCGTGAATTTTGCAGATATAACATTTCTTTGCATGCTCTCCGCAATCCCGTATCATGGTGGGCCAATAATACCCAAGCCGTTTAATTTGAAGTCGCATCTTGGGGCCAGATTGGTGAGCACCGCAAACGCCTGAGTGAACTTCTTTCATGACTTTTTGGGCTTCGGCCGATGACAGGCACCTGAGCCAGAGTTGGTCATATGACCTGTGGTATAGCGTGTCATTTACAAAAACGTATCGGAGAGCTCTCTTCTTCAGCTGAACCCTCGCAGACCTTCTTTCGGGCAGCTTGTCGTATCGGAAGACTCTATGAAGGGTTCTCTCCAATCGGGCTCGTCTTGAACGATCGAAGCTTCTTCGGCGGGACTGCTCTTATGTTCCGCGCTTTCCTCTTCTCGTAGAGAGACACGGGGTAGAATTTGCCGGCTCCTGACTGTGATCAGAATTTCGTCCATGTCAGGATCAGCCAGCTCCTTGGCTAAGCGAGCGAGTACGTCAACGTTTCCGTTCAATACTCTAGGGACTCCCATTAGTTCAATATGAGTGAACCGTTTCATGAGTTCCACCACCCGGCTTCTTTACCGAACTAACTCGCGTTTGTATATCTTATAGTCAACGCTTACTTGGTTGACGACCAGCTGGGATTCACCGTAAACCCATAGCCGAAGGATTTCCATTTCTATGGCGAGCTCCAACCTAGCTATCAGAGCTTCATACTCAGCCTCATTGTTTGTGCGAGGCTCGGTGAGAGCAAAAGAATGCCGTAGGGTTCCATTGATGGTGTGATGAACACCAATCCCATCCCTGCTTTTATCTCCGGGATGCTTGATTTACTGGAGGTCCTTATCGATGAGGCCCCATCGAAGTAGATCTCCCAACATGGCTCGTCATTCTTGAGATGCAACACTTGTTCATCGGGTAACTCGCAATTGAGTGGTGACCCTTCTGGTATGGGATGAGCAGCGAGAAAGTCTGCAAGAGCTTGCCCTTTTACTGCTTTCTGAGGAGTATAAACTATGTCAAACTTAAGTAGCATGACAACCCATCTTGCCATTCTGCCGTCTAGGCTTGCTTTGGTCATCAAGTGTTTGAGCGGGTCGACCTTGGAGATCAGCATAACCCGATGAGCGAGCAGATAGTGCCTCAGCTTCTTCACAGCAAATATCAGAGCCAGGCATTGCTTTTTGATCGAGGAATAGTTGTGTTCTGCCCCGACTAAAGTTCGACTGAGGTAGTAGAGAGCATTTTCTTTTCCCTCCTTGTTATTCTGGGCAAGGAGCGCACCGAGTGACTCATCTAGCGCGACAGTGTAGAGAATCAGCGGTTTATTTGGAATGGGAGCGGCCAGCACTGAAGGGTGCAACAAGTATTGTTTGATACTTTCGAACACTGCTTGACATTCGGCATCCCAGATAAAAGGAGCTCCTTTCTTCATGAGCTTTGAGAAAGGCCTATATCTTCCCGATAAATTTGAGATAAACCTCCGTATATAAGCAAGCTTGCCTTGAAAAGATCTTAGCTGCGTCAGACTCTTTGGAGGGGGCATTTCCATGATGGCCTTTATCTTGGATGGGTCAACTTCGATCCCCAGATGTCGAACTATGAAGCCCAGGAATTTTCCCGATGACACGCCAAAAGTGCACTTCAGAGGATTCATTTTCAGATCATACTCCCTAAGTCTGGTGAGAACGGTCCTAAGATCTTGGATGTGGTCGGCCTTGGCTTTAGTCTTGACGATCAGATCATCAACATAACATTCGATGACCTTATGAATTAGGTCATTAAAGATATTGGTCATTGCCCTTTGATATGTAGCACCTGCGTTCTTCAGTCCGAACGGCATCACTTTGTAGCAGTATATTCCGATCGGGGTTCGAAATGCTGTGTGCTTCTCATCCTCAGGTGACATCTTAATCTGATTATATCTAGACGAGCCATCCATAAAGGTGAACAGCTCGTAATTTGAGGTGTCATCGACCATCATTTCCATGATCGGTAGCGGGAAGTCATCTTTAGGACATGCTTTGTTGAGGTCCTTGAAATGGACACAAACTCGGATCTGCCCATTTTTCTTCTTCACTGGGACTATGCATGCGATCCAGTCCACATATTTCTCCTCCCTGATGAAGCCGGCATCGATGAGCTTCTTGGTTTCCTCAATGACCTTTTCCTCTAGTTCCCTTCTCATTCTTCGAGGAGCTTGTTTGACTGGCTTAGCATCAGGAGATATAGCCAGTTTATGCACGGCCACTTCCGGGGAAAGTCCAGGCATTTCTTTATACGTCCACGCGAAGTAATCGACAAACTCATGCAGCAGGGCGATTATCTGCACTTTCATTTCCTCTGATAAGAGTGAGCTGATGTAGGTCGGCCTTGGACCATCGGGCATTCCTAAGTCAATCTCGTCTAGTTCGTCGAAGGTTGCTTGTCCGCCATCTTCGAGCTCCTGAGGAGCTTCTTCTGGCTCAGCTATCTCGTCATCATCATTTGTTCTTTCGCTGGCTTCACCAACATGGATCATGTAGCACGCTTTGGAATCAGGTTGAATGAAGCCTATGCCCCGTCTATCTGGAATTCGTCCATCGATGAGTGCTCGGACCTGGGGCGGATGTCATAGCCCTTCATAAAACTTTGCTTCGGACTCCGTTTGATATAACCGGCATCCGCACTTTTTAAAGTATTCCCGCATCTCGGGCGCATAGTATCTGGGATTGAGGAAGGACCTTATGCCTCTCTCATAGGGAAGGCATGTGACAGACAAATCGTCCGGGTGCACAACAGGGTTTGACCCATAAAACAGGATGCCCTTCTGTCCATTCTTCCTTCCGGGAACGTAGAAAGTTTTCAGTTGGTCAACGGTGGAGACTGACAATGCATCGAGCTCTTTGCACATCTGCTCTGGCACCCTTGTGACAGCTAGGGGCCCTTCTGCAATTTCGAAGGTCTCTCGTAGTTTTGTTTGTTGCATAGGGGTCCAATCTGCACAGCTGTTGCACGGCAGGTCCTCTTCTTCCGACTCTTCATTGTCGCTGATTGTTACGAAATTTTATGTTTGTAGAATAACCGCAATCAATAACGGTGTCGCGTGTAGCTAGACCGAGATGAGTACGGGTCGTCCTCAGGGAAACGTTGAATCTTTTACTCTTATTTTAGATGTGTTGAAAAAGAGAGGAGGGATAAAGAATATTGTAGAATGGTTTCTAGATCTACGTTAAGCACTAATGCAAAATATAGATCTAGATTATTTATGGATGTAGTTAATATAAGAAGGGGCTTGTAGGGTTCGTTAGGATTTAGTAGTTATGGATGATTAATTAAAAATTACCCTTTTTATCCTTTAATAGATTGAAAACTAGAACGACAGTGATGCATGTAGATTAGGGTTTCTGGAGGGAAAAGGAATCCCACTCTTAACCCTTATCTCGACACGGAACTCCGTTCATATCTAGCCTTTACCAAAACAATCATTAATCTAATCTCTAATCGCGGTCGATACTAACAATGAATTGGTAGCGCGCCCGATTAGGATGTTAATGATTGTTTTGATAAAGTTTATAAACTTTATAGGACGTAAAAAGAGTTTAGGTATTTTCATCATCCATTAACCTACCCTAATCCTACGAACCCTAACAAGCGGAGAATTACTCGCGCATGTTGGGAGAAAAAGAGATGGAGAGAAAATGCATAATTAAACTACGAAGAAATAGAATAAGAAAAAGAAAGCTACCTTTATTAATCAACAATATTCATTACACTTTGATTCCTTAGAAAATGATTACAAATACTAGTTTGCTTCTTGATCTCTTCTAAGGAGGTAGATGAACCGTTGACGATCATCCTGGATGCGTGAGCCGTCTTGGACTTCGTGATCTCGTCGGCTTGATAATTTTTCCAAGAGGCTCTCGGTGTTTATTTATAGTCCCAAAGCCAGAAATCTAGCTTCTAAATTTGGAAGCAACTAGTTATGATCCAACAGAAAAAATCCCACCTTCTGAACCCTCTAGCACGCGGCGGATCCGCGGCCAATAGGGGGATTTGGCCGCGGATCCGCGGCCAAACAGTGGGATCGTTTGGGGATTTTTCTGGGGCTTCATCTATATTGCCACGTGGTGATCTTTTGAATCTCAGAAGCTGTCTTCTCGTAATTACTGCCAGACTTGATTTCTTTAGTTTGCTTTCTTAATTAGGCAGGTTTGCTTTAACAACTTTGATTCCCTTGATTTTTAGCCCTGAAAAATTATGCACAATCTCAACAAATAATATTAGTACTATTTTGTTTTATTGAGATATTAATTTCACCATTAAGATTTGGTCAATGGTATCTTTGCATACATTTTCCTACCAAATGTTACTTATAATATATCAACACATGAAAAATAGTATTTTTACAGATAAACCCTCATATGTATCATATATTATAATAAACACATTTTCTAGTATAGAAATAGTAGGAAAAATGTAATAACAAATGTGCAGTTTTATCAACTGAACAAATACCCCCAAACTTATTTTTGATCGTCCCAAGCAAACTAGTTTATTCAAGAGAAGGAGAAAAGGAAAGGAGAAAACTAAGCACACTTTCGTAGGCAAACACGATTGCACTGAGCGCGTGCAACAAGCCGTTAAACCTCTAGGTGTCCCTAGTAGGAGGAGTGTTGTCTCCTGAGGGTTTTCAGCGGATTACACCCACAAAATCCTATAATAAAAGAGAGATGGTGAAATTTACATATAAAGATAAGAACCATAAAAGAAATACTTTGAAAAATTGGAGTTTCCAACTACACTAGCTTTTCAGTTGTCATGAGCCCTATCTTAATAGTCATGAAAAGATGTTAGAAATCACACCATCACTCAATAAAACATCGTCTTTATTCTTCATTCCTACCTTTCATCCAAACATCGATCATATAACCCTACGTGTGTGTAATAGACATCCCTACACTTGGAGAATTCAATTCAAGCTATCATACTCTTGTCCATCTACCTCAGTACTTTTTAATTTGATGAATATTTAGATTTGCTCACACATTTTCATGCGACCGTTAATACTTCTTGAGGTACTAACCGACTGATTACTCATGTGCTTGCTTATTAGGTGTTTTCCTCGTCTTGCACTACCTAAGACTTAGCAGTGACTCCTAGACCAGTTGGTCTAAGGCACTAGGTGATGAAGCACCCTCGCTATATTTTTTTATTCCTGCCTTGGCGATAACAAAACCAGTGTTCATTTTTTTCTTCACCATTTTATATTTTATTCATTTTTTTTATTTCCTTCATACTTTGGCTTTTAGACAAGAGCATTTCAAGGTATCCTCTACTATCCCGAGTTTCAAGACGTGTGTAAGTGCATATAGTAGGGTATCAACATTCAAATGTTTGGCTTCCAGAATAGAAACTATTTTTCAGATTTATTTTTATTCTCAGATTAGTGGCTTCTTTCATCTTACTAACCCTTGGGACAATGACTCATAACTACTTATTACTAGTTCGTTTAAGAAAACTTCTATTTTTCTTGGTTTTCTTAAACTATTCCTATCTTTTGGATGTAATTTTTCACTTTCTACTTTTTTGTTATAGAAGAAAAATTAAAATTTTTTTTTTTGAAAATGTTGTGCTTATGCAAAATATGATGCAAATTGATGCGTAAATAAGTACAAACCTCCCCCAAACTTGTTTTCAACAGTGACCTCACTGTTGCTATCTGCTGGATCACAAAAACCTGTAAGCTTGGGAGGTCATTATTAATGGGGGCAAGAATATATGAAAGTGAAAATCCTCCCCCAAACTTATTTTTGGCTCACAAATTTGAGAACAAAAGTTATGTTCAAGAGCCAAAAATATACCCCCCTCAAACATGAGTTAGACAATACGAAGCATTTTAAGAGGGGGTGAGTCATTTGGTCAAAATAAGACTTTACAAAGACCAAAAGTTAACACCAACAATTCAAAGATTTTATCCGTATAGCGTATAGGTGGGTGGAAGAATGTGTTGTATCGAGTCAAGAAAAAATGGGGAAGGGATAAGAGGTGGTCTGGAAAGGGTTTGAAATTAGAGAAAAGAAAGAATGAGGATGAATGTGAATGATTAGGAAGAAGGAATGGTGACGGTTCAACCTCTATAGGTGGAGATTGATCAATCACAAAATCCATATTGTTTAAAAATTCAAGTTCGTCAGCAAAAAGTTCTTCAAAACTTTTATCAATGGTGTGATTGAACATTTTGCTGTCAAAGAGTTTTGTGCCAGAATTTATCCTACTTGATTCATCAAAAATCATTGAGGTAGAGGTCTCGAAAAACTCATCTACTTCATTTTCAAAAATATCCAAATCAAGTTGAATTTCTGGTATTATTGAACTTGAATTAACGGATTGTGATTCATCAAAACTCACTGAAACTATAGGAACAGAAGAAGAACCGGAGAAAGTAGAAGGTGAAATGGGTAAACAAATTGGTGTGTCGAGTGTTGCTGAACCAGATGTGGAAGATGGAAGCTGTATTTCGGTCTGATCTTCGGGTTTACCATTATCATCAACTTCAAGACATATTTGGGGTTCGGGAAGAATTAAAGGCTCAAGATGATGACCATATGGAAGTGAAAGGATTTGATGAATTGGTGGGACAAAATCATTCAAAATTTCGGGTTCATCAATCAATATATCCCCAACGTCAATCACCTCATTCAAGTGAAGGTTAAAATTCTCAAACACCTCATCAAAAGTATGGTTTTCAATCAGTTTTGGTTCAAGAGTGGAGGTGTAGAGATCACAAGGGTTGGGTATGGTTTCACTTGAAATGGACCCTTCACAATCGGGTAAATTCACACAACTTATCAGACATTCTATTTGGTGTACTTGATGAATCTATGAAACTGGAGTTGTGGATTTCAGTTTGGAATGGGGAGGTTTGATTAGGAAGGGTGTACAGTTCTGTCTCACTACCCAAATTCTCATTTTGTCCTATACCCGAATCATATACTGAAATTTTTTGGGCAGGTTTGAAATTCCTTGCTTGCATCCACTCGGTTGTTTCCTTCCTAATTTGGTTCGACAATTCCAGAAATTTTTCTAATGTTTGCTCCAGACTAGTCTTTGGTTGATAAGGGGTTTTACTATAAGATTGAAATTCCTGTGGATAATTAAAACTCCCAAATGACTGATTAGAAGAACTGTCTAGAGAAGTTGGAAAAGTCGGATTGGATTGATAGGAATAGAATGGTTGCAAAAATTGGGTGGGAGTAGGGTCAACATTATGATAAGAAGAATATTGATATGGTTGGTCGGTTGGCTATCGAACTCTTCTTTGGAAAGTGGAGGTGATGGTTGATATTGGACCGGGTTGAAACTTTGGCTTCTAGCCCTAGCTATGTGCTCAGCAATAGACATTCGTCTAGGGGCTTCCTCATTCTGGGTATCAACTGAAACAGGTGTAGGATTAGGATACGGTTGATAAGACCTAGACTGAGGTGGCCAACTGTTTCTTCCGGCTTGTTCTATATGATCTCTTAAGGACATGGAAGAGCCGGACGGTATACCGAAGGGATTACGAAAACAAGAGATATCTGGTTGTGGACAGCAAAGCTCGGCAAGTGTTCTTCTGTTTAGGTCACCCATTATAGAAGAGAAGAAGGGGGAAGGGGTAAAAAGGGGAGAAAATAATTGGTTTGTTTTGAAAAATGACGGATTTAGACAAATCACACAAAAATGCACAAACAATCCTAGAACTATGGTTACCTAGGTCCAGTCTCTAGACCACTCCTAGACTTCCAAAGGACAAGCCGTAGGATCAATCCTCTACCGCCTCTTTACTACTCTTGTAGCCAAGTAAGTGCCAGGTGAGTAGGAGGCTCCCCACTACGAAAGTAGTGGTCCTAATTAAGTAACCACTCGCCCTAGACACACTTGCTTAGACACCACAAAAGTAATGCGGATAAGCGATAGATTACCCACGACCTTCCTCTGTCCTTATTGAGCACGACAGTCCTTAGAGTCTGGTCTAGATATTTTTTAAATTAATGTAGGGTTGATGCAGATGCTCGGTTTGTGATTTGTGGGGCTTAGGAAGGGTGATAAAATCCCCACCTAATCTGAATTTTGGTCTTGCCCCTTAAAAATCCGTATTAAAATATGCAAAAACAAACCGCAAAACAAAACTTTGCAAAAAGATTTTTGAGCGGCGATATTTTGCAAAGAATCCTGCAGAAAAGATATTTTATTGGATTTCAGAGGAGAGAGAAAGATATAGAAAATATACCAGAGAAGTTTGCAGCCCTAAATCTCCTCTCCCGCCGCTCTTCCGCTGCCAAATGAGCTCCTTTGCCGCGGTTCCGCCGCTGGGTGGAGGGATCAGGTGGTGAAAGTTTGCTCTGTGGCCTCCTGTACTCTTCTGGATCTTGATGAATGTCTCTGTCTTCTGTTTCCTCAAGTCTGTGATTCCAGATTTTCTCGCAAAATTCACACAATAATCGTTAAATATACAATTTGCAGTTTTGTTTTAATTATGATATAGATCGTATAAGAATTCAACACAAATAGTAAGAATAAAAAATTACGCACGTATCCCCGGCAACGGCGCCATTTGATTGTTACGAAATTTTATGTTTGTAGAATAACCGCAATCAATAACGGTGTCGCGTGTAACTAGACCGAGATGAGTACGGGTCGTCCTCACAATGTTCGTTAGGTCGTTGATTTTCGAATAGAGCTTGGCCATCTCTTTATCTTTGCTCTTGAGCTGTTTTCGAAGCTCTTGAAGCAGCTCTTGCTCCGCGGTCCTGGGGCGGAAAGTCGGCTCTTCCTCGCTGTCCGAGCTTGACTCTGCCTGGACCGAAGGGTCCTTTTGCCTATCGTCCTCATCGAGAGGGTTTTCATCATCCAGCGGAAGCGGCTGTTCTTGGGAAGCGGCAACCATATTCAAGCCAGATTAGGCTTGGGATGTGGTGGCCCCATCCTTGCTTTTGCTGCGAAGGTTGTCGCTGGGGCGCCCACCTGCCATATAGACTGTATGGATAACATATCCAGTGGTCCTTTTGTTATCGGCGGCTGATTTCACGGATTGCTGTCTTGACCCCCCTGTTTCGGTTACGGGAAGTCGATTGAAGGCGGCTGGCCTGACCAGGTTCTTGAATGGTGCTGGCGCTTCTTTTCTGGGTTTGCCTCGCTTCTTTTGTGCGGCACAGAGCGCCTGATAGACTCTTGAAGAGACAGTGTCATACTTTTTCTGTTGAGGCCGGGACACGTCTCTTTGTAGCGACGTTCGGGCCGCTGTCTTCTTGATTCTGGCGGTCATGGCATTTTTCTGAACCCACTTCAGAGGTTTGAAGGAATTGCTGATTTTTACAGTCGACTCAACCGTCATCACAGAGTAACCCTGCTCTTGGAATTTCACAAGATTCCACTTGGCCGAAACCTTGGCCCTCTTGTTGGCTCGATACCTGAGCCGCTTCTGCCTTAACTTTTCTGTTCTAAGCACCTGGCAGACTTCGGCTCTTTGGGAAGATGCCGTAGACTGGGCGATGGAGGATTTTGTAGATACGCTCGATTGTGCATTTGTTGGATTCATCGCCCGAGCTCGTCCGCAACATTTGATGTTGCCCTTTGTACCGGAAGTCTTGCCCCCATCTGGAGCGCCAGAGAGTCGTTCAGACACCGTTTTAAGCTTCGGTTGGGGTGCCTTAACGATCACAATATTCGGCCTCTTGCCCCTTGAGACCGGCTTGGACACCTGTTTTGCCGGGATTTCTGCCAGATGAGCGCTTCCGGCAGGGTAGATGATGACGGAGCCAAACTGGCGGGGCAGTTCCTTCCACTGTCGACTGAGGCTTGCGGGGAGAACCACACGAGCATTGACCTTGACCACGTACGGGATCGGGGTCACGTTGGAAGCTGAATTCGTCTTGGGAGACATTGTCGTCGAAAGTTGATTGCTACATGGAAAAAAAGCATCATTTCAGTATAGGCAATCGATATGTATATTGATTGAGTTCGCATGAACGTTTAACCCGAAATATGGGAGGAGAGAAAGGTCGTGCAAGAATCTGTAGGGTGTTTTTCGTCACCCCATTGAGATGGGAATACGCGCGTGCTTGTCAGGCATACTACAGATTCCCCCTGCCTAGGGTAGGCCGGGGTTTATTGATTATGGGGATCCGAATCTCCGGCAGCCGCGGACTAAGCTGCCGTTTATTACCCCTCGCCTTTAGAGCGAGGGAACCTCCGATTAATGGGTTAAACTGGTCATGCGAACTCAATGTGCAGTGTACGTGTGTTTTGTTTTGGAGGGGGCTTGGGTATATCTGGAGCCACGCAGAGTTTTTACGGGGGTCCCGCTACCCGGATAGCGGGCTGGGGGTCAAGGGGGCTAGCAGCCCCCTTGCGGGGTGCGGGGCAGCGCCCCGGCCTAAATTTTTTTTGGGAGGGACAGTGTTGTGGAGTGTGCGTGTATCTATATATATATATGTATACATATATAAAAAAAGGGAAAAAAGCGCCCAAAGGACGCGTGGGGCCAGCGCCTTGAGCGCTGTGCGCTTAGGTGCTGTGCGCTTAGGCGCTAGCGCACCACGTGTCGGTACGTGGGCGCTTGGCGCTCGAGCGCTGGCGCACCACATGTCGGCACATGGGCGCTTGGCGCTTGAGTGCTGGGCGCTCGAGCGCTGGCGCACCACGTGTCGGCACGTGGGCGCTTGGCGCTTGGGCGCTTGGCGCTTGAGCGCTGGCGCACCACGTGTCGGCACGTGGGCACTTGGCGCTTGAGTGCTGGGCGCTCGAGCGCTGGCGCACCACGTGTCGGCACGTGGGCGCTGGGCGCTCGAGCGCTCCCGCGCCACGTGTCGGCACGTGGGCGTTGGGCGCTGGGCACTTGAGCGCTAGCACGCCACGTGTCGGCACGTGGGCGCTGGGCGCTTGAGCGCAAGGCGCTCGAGCGCTAGCGTGCCACGTGTCGGCATGTGGGCGCTGGGCGCTTGAGCGCCAGCGCGCCACATGGGCGCTGGAGCACAAGGCGCTCGGGTGCCGGCGAGAAAAAGGGGCTTTTAGCCCCAGAAACTCCCGAAAGGGAAATTAGAGTGGAGTTAAACTCCTAAGATGTTTTGAAGCTGATGAAGGGCTTCCCCCCTTGAGCCCTAGTTCTTCCCCAAAGTGGAGTTTCTGGAGATGGGTCTCCTTCTTCTTCCTCTGTTGGTAGGATCTTGAAGATCAAGAGATGTGAGATTTTAAAAATCTCTCTTTTTTAAGATCTAATGGAAGATCTGAGTTCCCCTTTATGGGTTTTGTGGTGAAAAACTATTTAGTTTTATAAAATGAAGAGTAAAACTCTTGATTTAATTCAAAAGAAAGAAGAAGGTTTTAGAACCTTGAGGAAGGAGAAAGATCTCAGATCTAAAATTTTTTTGGAGAGAGAAAAAGTTGTTGGGATATTTTCATTATCCTTGGCTTTATAGGCTATACATTTTACATATAACCCCTTGGGCTTTTCAAAATGGCATTTTGCCTATCCCATGGCTCATGTGCCATTTTTTTTTGCACATAAGCCATGGGCTTTACAAAAATTTGGCTTTATACCCATTTTCTTACATTTATTCGTAAAATAAAATAAATACAACAAAATTATTTATTACAAAATTTTGGCATGGGGGGAAGGCCGGCCGCTTCATGTTCGGGCTCGACCCGGGCATTGGCCCACTTGACCTGGGCTTGGACCCACCTGGCTTGGGTTGACTTTGATTTTGACTTGGTCAACCAGGGTGCAAATTTTGACCCCAACAGGTTGCTAAATTATCCTCATTCTTGCTTACACTTTCTCTCTCATAATTTTTGCTCATCCTCTTCCTCTCTCTCAAAGCTCTCATCTCTCATGTGTTGAGAACCATGAGCTCTTGAGGTAAAACCACCATAACTCCTCTCTACTCATTCTAGGGTTCTAGGTTTAGCAAGCCAAGCACTTTAGTTACCTCTAGGTTGAGGTAGGAGCTCAAGGTAGAGGCCTTCAGGTGGATCCTTCTTCGACAAAGAGAAGACTGCGAGGAGGAGCCGTTCAAACCACTCCAAGGAGCAAGAAGAGAAGGAGTTCAAGACTTAGGTATAACCCCATAACCGAGTAGCTAAACTTGTAGTTAGTTTGCTAGGTTTTTGTTTAGCAAAGATCCTTTGTTTCTAGTCCATGTTGCCTTGTATAAAAAATCGTTTTTTACCTATTCCGCCTCCCCGTAAGAACCAGGGTGGGCAACGTGGACTTTGCAAGGATGAATTGGAAAATCTGAATCATCAAGTAAAACTGGTTCATCCTCAAAACTATCCTCAATATTCTCCTCAATATTCTGTTTATCCATGCATTTATCATCAAAATCAAGACGCATATGAAGTTCGGGAAAGACATTTAATGACTCGGGATGATGAATTGGAGAGAAAAACTCAGCCAAAGTTGCGGGTTCATCATCCAAAATATTCCCAGCGTCAATATCCTCGATCAAGTGAAAATCAATTTTCTCAGACACCTCATCAAAAGCATGGATATCAATCAATTCAGGTTCTAGAGTGGAGGTGTAGAGGTCAAAAGGTTTAGGATTGGTTTCACTTGGGAGAGACCCTTCACAATCGGGTAAATCAAACACTATAAAGTCGCACAACTCATTCATCATTCTATGTTCAATTGATAAATCATTTGGGACACTCGATAGACTTTCAAAATAGGAGTTGAGAGATTCAATTTGCAATGGGTAGGTTTGATTTAGAAGGGTGTACAGCTCACTCTCTCCACTCAAATTCTCAGCCTATCCTACCGCCTCATCATACATTGTAAAATATGGAGCTAGTTGAAAACTAGCTACTGGGTCACTAGGTTGTATGAGGGCGGCCATGGATGCATTCAAATCCATCATCTGTTGGCATGACGCTACCCTAAAGTCTTCCAACGACTGTTCCAGACTAGACATAGGTTGTGATGGGGTTTCAGTAAAAGATTCAAAGTTGTTTGGATACTGGAAACTGCCAAAAGGCTGTTCAGAAGCAATGTCTAGGGAAGGTGTAAAAGTAGGGTAGGACTGGTAGGAATTGAATGGCTGGACAGGGGTAGGATCAACATACGAATAAGAAGGTGAATGGAATTGTTGATCCAAAGAATTTTTAGTTGTGAAAGGAGTGAAAGATCGGCTACGGGATTGTTCAATATGTTCAGTGATGGACAAAGGACGACTTGCAAAAGGGGTATCAACATAAGAGGGTGGGGGAGGTTGAAAAGGTTGATACAAAGTGGATTGCGGAGTGCAAGTGTTTGTCCTAGACGCGTCTATGCGATCTTTCAATGAAATTTTGGGAATGGAGGGGTCGTTCGAAATTCGACCAAAGTAAGAACCGTAGGAAGTTATGTCTGGTTGTGGGTACCAAAGTTCGGCAAGGGTTTTTCGATATGGGGTACCCATGATATGAAGAGAGGAAGAAGAATAAGAAAAAAGGAGGGGAAAAGAATGAGGGTTTTTTAAAATATTTTTTAAGTTAGTTATTAACAAAAGAATGAAATATACAAAAAAGATCTGGACAAAAACAATCACGACACAAAAATACCACACACCTAATCATTCTAGGGTTCACCTAGGTCAACTAGACCTGCTCAAGAACTTGATTGTCGAAGTAAAACTGTGTCGAGAAACGGGCACAAGATATACTGATCACGAGGCCAGGTAAGTGCAGAGATAAGGGGAGGTTTTCCGACGCTTTCGCGAAGGTCCTTAATTAAATAACCCTTTCTCTTTTGGCGGTTTCGCCGTGAACACTTTCCTAGACACTCCGTAAACGATATACCGTTAAGCGGCGTTCTAAACACAGTTAACTTCTCCTAGTGAGCATGAAGTCCTTAAGGCTTAAAGTCTAGTTTCTTTTAAAATTTATGTGGGTAAACGTTTATGCACAGTTTCGTGATTTGTGGGGCACGGAAAAGGTGATGAAATCCTTTACCGTATGTTGTGGGGTTCGCTTGCCCTTAAGTCCGTATTAATGTATGCAATGCGCTATTCAGAAAAAAATTGTTCAAAATTTCAAACAATCTTTTTTTATGTTTAAGCTCGGCACTGCAACAAATACGGGTTAGTCAATTTTTGGCGTTTGCTAGCGAACTTGCAAAGAATCCTGCAAAGATATTATATTGGAAGCGTCGGATTTGAGAAGAAGGTGTTAGTAAAGTACGTACCGTTAAGTTGTGGGTTAAGAAACCCCCGTTGAACCAAATCCGGTTAGCTTGAAAAGTTCGCTTGCGCGGGTCAAACTATCCGGATCTTTGGCACTGTACTTCGTAATCACCTTGGCCTTGAATGTACACTTTGCTCCCCACGTTCGCCGTTCGCAATTTCGCAAAAATCTGAAATGTCTGAAAAACAGATATTAGTACGAAAAAGCGATACGAATGCCCAAATACCTGCACACTAAAATTTAAAACAAGCAAACAATACAAATGGGACAAAACCAGAACAATAAAGCACATGGAAAAATTTTGGAGCAAAAATGAGGTGGTACGGCCGGCGTCGCCGGAAATCTAGAGGATGTCGCCGGTTTTCTCTTGGAGATAGGGCTCCAAATTTCTTCTGTGAATACAGTGTTCTAATAGTATCACACTGGTATTGTTTGGTGTTTTAGTTTAGAGCCAGAGTGCAAGCAGGTACAAAGTCCATAGAGCAAAATGAGTTAAGAATGTTAGGTTTTTTTTTGTTTGGTTTTGAATTTTTTTTTTTTGATTTTGATTTTTGTTTTTGAAACATAGTGTTAGAAGTATAAATGAGAGGATACAATGATTAACCCGAAATAACAAGAATAAAAACGTTACCGTCTCCCCGGCAACAGTGCCATTTGATCGCACGCTCAAAAGCGTGTCGGATATATAAAAATTCTAAGTTTAACCGCGATCAGGACGGTGTCGCTTTGCAGCTAGCCGCGATGAGCACGGGTCGATCCACAGGGAGATGGTAAGTTTTACATTCTTGTTCTTAACGAGTTAACAACGTTGCGGATTTGTTCGTTATCTAACCTATGTGTTATATTCAAGTATAAGGCTTGTTAGGAAACGATAAGATAGTGTAAATCAATGGATTCCGTATTCAAGTACTTTGAGCCGAACTTAACGATTGAAGCTAGAACAATCGGCAACAACGTGGATTAGGGGACCTAAGCACGGTATTCGTGGAATCCGGCTTATTGACCCTTGTCCGTCCGTTCTTGTCTCTTGCTTTCGTCTTCGGCCAAACCGAATGCAACCGGTCGCGGTTAGGAATGTAAGTCGACGTTAGACACCCCACGAGTTGCGGGGAGGCGGAATAGGTAAAACAATCATTTTTGTCTAAACTAACATCGACTAACTTACGGATCTTTGCCAAACCCTAATTAACTTCATCATAGGAGGGATTAGCTACTATGAAAGAAAATTATACCTAATGAACTAAGTCCTTCTTCTTCTCGTTGACCACCTCCTCATCGGCCTCCTTTTTGTGATAGAAGATCCACCCGAGAGCTACTACTCTAAGCTTGACCTCTAACTTGAGATAACTAGGTTACTCAAAGTGCTAATCAAAGCAACCTAGGGAATACAGAGTAGGATTAGGGATTAATAAGTCTTGCTAACCCTTGATTTCAACACATGAGAGGTTAGGGTTAGGGTTTGAAGAGAGAGAGAGAGCTTGAGGAGAGAGAAGGTGAGAGTGAGAATCCTTTTGGAATAATGAAATCATTGTGAATATATATGAAGCATAAGATATTTATTAAATGAATAACAAATAACAATTATCATCATGCTTCATTAACTCACCTAGTGATTCATCTCATGAGTCATTTAAATAATAAATGCATCATTAACTCTATGGATGAATCATACCATGACTCATTAAACCAATTAATGCAAATGCCACCTTAGCCTCCAACTCATCAAACTTCTAGAACCTTCTCGACAAATTACGAGAACGCCCCTCCTATCCGTGAAAACACGGAAATACTTTAGACTGTATAAATCCAATAATCCGATACTAGAATCTGGCTTAAAGCAAAGCCCGCTAGTAAAAACTGTCCGAACATCGCACGTGCGTAAAAAAACGTATATGTCCGAACCCTGTCGTAAAACCATACGACCTCTATATCGTTTCGCTCGAAGCAAGGAAACTCTCTGTGTGGGACTCTAAAGACTCGACTACTACGCTAGAAGTGGGTTTAACAGACCGCAAGCGGCACTAGCTGTACGTAACGGTCCCCAGGTAGATGTCGATAAGAAGGCCGATGAGGAAACCCATCCGAACTCCTACTGAGCCTGATGTGACAATCTCCGTACAGTCCGGTATGTTCGTCTAGGACTATCGCATATCGGGCCTAGGGGCGGCAAGCGTCAGTCCCCTAAAAGCGGTATAAGTCGTGTCGGAGTGAAGCCCATTACACCTTGAGAAATTACTGGAAAACCTACCAGTATATCTTGCTTGCCCTGGCCAGGGACTTTGAGTAATGGCTCTTGAGACACAGCGCGATATCAACTCCCAATACCAGGAGAGACGAATCCTGTCTAACCGCCACTGCCTCCATGTGCTTCGGGACTACACCCAACTGCTACCTGTTTGCACGACTCCTTTGAGCCGTGGTAGGGTAGCAATCTAAGAACAGTGGGAACACACTCGAGGCGAAGCAGCAGTGTCAATTCTGCGGACTATGCTGTACTCATGTCACCTGGGAACTGTTAACTGACGACGTGTATAAAACCAACCAACAGTTTCCTGCGAGTCCTGTCCGGTGTACCCGTAACCTAACGAGCACCTGTATACTATCTCTAGTACAACGTACTGATGGCTGTGGGACAGACCATCTCCCCAACTGGGATGAGAAGCGTACACACTAGTCTACTCTGGAGTATCGATGCCCTGTCTCGATAATCCTACGACTAGGGACCTGAAAAAGGATGTGCTTGTAGACTACCCAGCCCCCACTAGTGTGACTGCCATCACAACGCTGGTAGTCAAGCAAGATCCTAAGGGCCCTATCAATATGTACACACATATTAAGATAGATATAAACCAAGTAGCATAGTACCATGTTTAGCAAGACTGTTAATATAACTGTGAATATCCCAAGCTTCCATTAAGTAATATACAAGCTAGTATGATACAATAATGGCCCCTATGGCATATACACTAACAATCTCCCACTTGCACTAGGGCCATGTACTGGCGTATCGAAGACTGATCATCTCGAGTAGCCTCTCGAACTGAATCTGAGGTAAGGCCTTAGTGAGTGGATCAGCAGTGTTCTCCTCTGTAGAAACTCTCCAGACCTCGATCTCCTGGCGATCTATGATCTCCCTGATCAGGTGATACCGCCTTAAGATGTGTCTGGACTTCTGATGGGACCTGGGTTCCTTTGCTAAAGCTATAGATCCGTTGTTGTCGCAATACAACGGTATTGGATCAACAATGGTAGGAACCACCTGAAGTTCTGTTAGGAACTTCTTCATCCAGACCGTTTCTTTTGCGGCATCGCAAGCAGCAATATACTCCGCTTCCATCATCGAGTCAGCAACGGTGTCCTGCTTGGAACTCTTCCAGCACACCGCCCCTCCATTGAGGGTAAAGACATAACCTGACATGGACTTGGAGTCATCCTTGTCACTCTGGAAGCCGGAATCAGCAAAGGCCTCAATCTTGAGGTCTTTTACGCCGTAAACCAAGAACATCTCCTTAGTCCTTCTCAGGTACTTGAGAATGTTCTTTTCTGCTATCCAGTGCTTTTCCCCTGGGTCTGACTGATACCTGCTTGCCACGCTCATTGTGTAAGCTACATCTGGTCTGGTGCACAACATCGCATACATTATAGAGTCTACCGCAGAAGCGTAGGGTATAACTGACATACGATCCCTTTCCAAATCAGTCTTGGGAGATATCTTTTTGGATAGGGTGATTCTGTGACAAGCCGGTAAACTACCACGCTTAGAATCTTCCATACTGAATCTTTTCAGTATAGTGTTGATATACCTGGACTGCGAAAGTCCCAACATACTCTTGGATCTATCACGATAGATCCGGATTCCCAGAATGTAAGAGGCATCACCCAGGACTTTCATGGAGAACCTGTGTGACAAGAATCCTTTGACAGATTGTAGCATAGGAATGCCATTTCTTATAAATAGAATGTCATCCACGTACAAGACGAGGAATACGACAGTTCATGCTAAAATTTTACTATATATACATGGTTCATCTGGATTTTTGATAAAGTCATATTCTTTGACCGTTTCATCAAAACAGATATTCCAACTCCGCGATGCCTGCTTCAGTCCATAAATGGACTTAAGCAACTTGCACACTTTCCCGCCGCTCCCACTCTGATTGAAACCTTCTGGCTGATCCATATAGACACACTCTTCTAAACTGCCATTTAGAAAAGCCGTCTTTACGTCCATCTGCCAGATCTCATAATCATGGAAGGCGGCAATGGCAAGAAGGATCCGAATGGATTTGAGCATAGCCACTGGAGAAAAAGTTTCGTCATAGTCCAAACCAGGTCTTTGAAGAAAACCCTTTGCAACAAGTCTAGCCTTATAGGTTTCCACTTGTCCATCTACACCAATCTTTTTCTTGAAGATCCATTTGCATCCTATGAGTTTTACCCCATCTGGAGCAAAGTCCAAAGTCCATACTTTGTTGGTGTACATGGACTCCATCTCGGTCCGCATTGCATCCAGCCATCGTACCGAGTCGCCGCTCTGGATGGCCTGCTGGAAGCTAGTAGGTTCATCATCATCAATGATGCAATCCTCTCTATCCCCATCTATGAGAAAACCGTAGTATCTCTCAGGCGGATGAGACGGCCTACTACTCCTGCGGAGGGGTGCGGGAATGTCCTGTTCTTCTTGAACTACCGGTTCTACCAAACTTTCAGTAGTAGTTTATGGTTCTGGAATTTCTTCCAGTTCTATTGCGCTCCCACTTGTTTCCTTTTCTAAAAACTGCTGTTCTAGAAAATGGGCATGACGAGAAACAAAAACCTTTTGTTCCTCTGCGTAATAGAAAAAATACCCCTTGGAGTTCTTTGGATATCCCACAAACTTACACTGTACTGATCGTGCCTCGAGTTTGTCCGCATGCTGCTTTTTAACAAAAGCTGGACATCCACATATCTTTAGATACTGAAGATAGGGTTTCTTCCCACTCCACATCTGATATGGCGTGGTAGGCACAGTCTTGGTAGGAGCTCTGTTCAAAAGATATGCCGCTGATTCTAGCGCATAACCCCAGAAAGATCGCGGTAACTCAGCATTACTCATCTTGGAACGTACCATATCCAATAGGGTTCGATTCCGTCTCTCCGATACACCGTTATGCTGTGGAGTGTATGGAGGAGTAAGCTGATAGAGAATTCCTTTCTCTTTTAGGTAACCTAGGAACTCGGCACTTAAGTATTCACCACCTCAATCAGATCTCAGTGTCTTGATACTTTTGCCGGTTTGGTTTTCTACTTCATTTTTATACTCTTGGAATTTCTCAAAAGCCTCGGATTTATGTTTCATCAAGAAAATGAATCCGTACCTAGAGTAATCATCCGTAAACGTAATGAAATAGGAAAAACCACCTCTTGCATGTGTAGACATTGGACCACATACATCGCTGTGTATGAGTCCTAAGAGCTCACTCGCTCTTACTCTATGTGTAACGTTTTGAAAATCGTTTCGGTGAAATTTCGAAAAAACGGTAAAATAAGGGGGTTTTCTGTAAAAAGTCAAAATACAAATATCTTTATTATAAAATTAAATATACATATTCTAGCTATGTAATTGCTAGTATTTGGTGTTATTAAGCCACTGGTGAAATTTGAAATTTTCTGAAAAATTTTCCGAAAAAAATTATTTTATTATTATTTTAAGCCGTCACTAATACATTTAATTAGGAAAAATTACAAACTGGAATGGGTTAAAACAAATTTTGTGCATCATAACACATTAAGCAAAATTTTATCATGTGGTTTTTGAAATGAAATGGTTTGCCAAAACGGTTTAGAAAATATCGAAGAAAAAGGCTTTTTTCGGTGAAATTAGTGTAATGGAAGTGGGTTACTACACTTATCTCTTTTTCTCACCCAAACAAAACCCACACCCATTCCCCCAACATGCTTTGGCCGGCCCCCTTGATCAGCCCAACATTCATGGGCCTCCCATTTCACACAATAAAGCAAACAAAAGAAAAGGAAATGAAAGAAAATAGATAAGTGAGTGGGCTTTGACTTTTGTGTGGACTTGACTCTATTTTCCTCACCTCCCTCTCTCTCCTTTCCTCCCCATTTTCTGGCCGAGCCCTCCCTCTACAACAGCCCCCAATTTTCCCTCTCAATTCCTCATCAAAAACCCTCACAAAATGCATCAAAAATCCACCAAAAAATCCCACAAAATCAAAATCTAATTCCTACCCATTTTTCCTTAGCCTCTCAAGCATGGATTTTGGTGAAAAGTTTTCATTTTGGAGGCCAAGATTTTGGTGCTAGATTCATGTTAGATCTCTTGAAATTGTGAGGTATAAATCTTTGCCCTATAGTTAAATTGTTGCTTTAATACTTCAATTCGACTAAATTAGATGCTTAATTAGGTTTTAAATTTAAAACTTGTGAATTCAAGAGAAAGGTTTCAAAAGTCAAGTTAGGTTTTTAGTGATGAGATTGTGGTTGTGTGATATAGTTAACATGTAGTGGGCATGCTAAATCAAATCTAGTTGCTAGTTTGCATTTTTGTTAATTTATATTGTGATAATTATATAAATTGCAAACTAGGTTTTAAAAGTATATATATTTTGGTGAGATAAAATTCTAATTAGGGTTTCATGGCATTATTAACATTATAAATTGTGGTTTAATATTTTAGTATATGCAAAACCAAGCTTAATTGTAAAATTGCGAATTTTACTTTAAAAAGAGTTAAAATCGGTATTTTTGCAAACTAGGAATTTGGAATATATACAAATTGATGAGTTTAATTTATGAAAGTGATTTGTATGACCTAATTATGTTATTCAATGAGCATTTTGGCCATTTGAATCGTTAAAATTTGTAGATTGGTTAAAACATCAAGTTTTAAACCGAAATGGGAATTTATGATAACTAGGTTTTTGGAAAATAAAACGATTGGTTTAATTTTATGGATTTGATGAATTAATCCCTATTTCTTATACATTTAGTGAGTTTTGAAACCATGATTGGTACGTTTGGTGTTTTTCTCGATCAATCGGCATTTGTACGCCGATGTCGAGGGTTTTTTGGGTTGATTTGTGAAAGCAAACCATAGGTTTTGACTTATGTGGGATTCGTGTGTCGTTTTGGTCATGAGTCGAATTTTAATGCGATGCGGTGCGTTATGATATGTAGGTACCCCATGTGGACTTCGAGACGACAAGCAAGCGCATGGCGACGTCGGCACCGGCAAGCGATGACCAGGTGAGTAGATTTATATCTACGGGGAGAAGTCGGGTGGATGACGTATAGCACCCCCGCAGTTTGTGGTGATGTATACGAATACGTATACACACATATATTTAGTATATGTTGAATTGAGATTACTGATGATAAAGATGGACTTTTGGTGTTCTGTGATTGGTTTAGTGTAGTTGCGAAACCCTAGAGTAGGGGGTTGCACCTATACACATACACGCACATACTTGCATACATCCTTTCTTTTACATGTGCGTATATGGGATTATATATTTATGTGTTCACATGGGTATGGGGCAATGTGTTCATATACTGGATTTGAGGATAGTACTTGGGATTTGAGATGAGTCGATGAGATTTGATTTGAGGCCGTGAGATCGGTGATTTGGCAGGGTTCGTATTTGAGATACGACATGACATTGTAGCGGGTCCTTTGACGTAGTGTTTCATACGCGTGCATGCATACTTAGGCGGTATCTGTATTGTACTAGATGTAGATCAGTACCCCGATCATGATATTTGATAAAGAGGATACCAGGTGAATAGTATGATGAATGTGATATTGACCCGTACCCAGATTTGGGATGCCGTATGACGGATTTACGTATGAGCTATTTATTGATGTTTGATCCGCACTCTTGACTTGGGAATATCTGATTATAGATATGGTATCAGATGTGATATTATCGAGGCGGGATCACCGACTAATATATATATATATATATATATATATATATATATATATATGTATCGACTCAGATGTTAGGCGGTTTCCTTACCTTCAGTTAGCTTGTTAGTTTAGCCGTATAGTTTAGTGTAGTTGTTAGACTAGGTTAGATTCCTACCTATTTCAAAACTTATGGATCGTGGGTATTTTAAAAGACAGGTCAAGGGATCTACGGATATTTCAAAAAACGTATCCTTTCTTAAAAACCACCGTAGCCCCTATTTTCAAAAACCCCGCGATTCGTGTTATTTCAAATGGCACCATTGTTTAATATTTAGCTCCCGCTCATTTTGGTTGCTCGCTCCGCATCGCATACTTACATTGTTATTTCATATTGCATTGTTGACATTATGCTGTTAGGACACCAGCACCATTACCGATGATGCCTATGTACCACATACACTTACTTGCCGGCTCACACACATCTTCATCGGTAATTGCCATGTCACGTACACCTTAGAAAATATTATTGCTTAACTTAGCTTGATAGCCAGTAGTTTGACATAATATTAGTGTACATACCTTATATGCCAGCTTAGATATTGTAGTTACTACTTGTCGCTTCATGCATACTGTTATTCATTCTCATGCTTATATTCATGGTTTTACATGCTATTGATGATTCGGATTTCCATGATATTTTCTGGATTTGGAGGAAAACCGCAAAACATATATAAACTGCTTTCTCTCTTTTTAAATAAAAATGCGGTTTTCCCATGATGTATGAGTCGTCCACCATGAGTTTGCTGATGGATTTCGAGCCCCGATTCGAGGAGTTGGATGAACCGTTTCGGGTACATGGTGGGCCCGGTGCGGTACCCCGGGGCGAGAAGGCCGTGTTGTTGACGTTGAGCCTGGCAGGGGAGCACTACCGACCGGTGATATTACCCGACGCGTCGGATATCCGGAGGATACCGTCGTGGTCTTGAGATAGATGGTAGGGGCCGGTCTGGATTGACGGCGCCCTAGATTTTGTGATTGAGATATTGAGATACAGAGATTGTGATACAGAGATATCGAGATATTTGGACACTTGTTTTGTGTCGATGCTGGGCACTGTTTTATGCTGATTTCATTTATGGTACCTCACTTTTAAAATACAGAAATCTCACTGATTTATGAAAGCAGTTTTCTTCAGTATATGCATTCTGTTCCATGCATTCATACATCATCCATATGATACATTGCTACCTGAGGCACTGACACGGGCACATGGAGTTACACTTGGGTTAGATTTTTCCCCTAACCATTGTTATGGGTTGCTGGTTATATATTTGAGGATATATTATGATCATTGACCTAGGATTGCGTTATTTATGCGATTTCTTTGCGTAGATGTTTTTCTATTCACGAGTTGGCAACTCACCCCCGTTGTGCCCCAGTTTCTTGCAGGTTTGCCGTACAGGTTTCATTACGGCTTGCGGGCATCGTTTCCTTCGGGTGATTGGCTAGTAGGTGGGTTTACTTGTATCGTACCCCCATTATATATCTTGTATATTATTTTTCTGTTGTATCTAGAAGTTCCATCAACCAAACATGTATTTATTTTTGAGATAGAGACCAGTGATGTTATTCTTTCGATTTTAGAGTCACGCGTTATATTTCTGTGGATTTCTTGTGGTTTTTGAGTTTCCTTTTGAGTTTTGATCCTCGCCGTTGGCGTTGTTTATTATATTGCTTGTGTGGTTGTGACCGTCGATTGACGAAGAGCTAGCTCCCGCTTGGGGATGCCTTTTTATTGATTTCGTATACTTTTCATGTTGTATCTCGTTTGGGGGCCAGTATTTTCAAAGGAGACTCTGTCGAAATTTTCGGGAATTATTTGATGTTTTTTTAAAAACCGCATAATTCGTCTTATGCTATTAAAACTACTTGTTTTAAATTGGTTTTCCTTCACTCTACTACTTTTCTTGGTTTGGATTTCTGGGTTTTCGGTTTACTTAGATTACGTACGCCTCGAGACGTTCGTAGTTTACGTGCCGGTCATGTTCCGTACTTTCGGGCCATGACAAAGTTGGTATCAGAGCCAGGTTTTACCTTCGGAGCGTAGGATGACCCTTGGTTGATGGAATAGGTGACTAAAGTAGAGTGACGTACAGTGGGTATGTTCCGCGGCATATTTACGACACGCCACTCCACTTAAGGAGCCTTAGGATGTACATTTCCTTATTCAGTATCATATTCATTCCTGATCTAGCCTCATCAGTACCAGTACGGTTTTGCTACCACGATTACGGGCAGGGAGAGCTACGGCTAGAGTTGCGGTCAGCATGAGCTCGTTACGAATGAGGATTGACCAGGGTGTGATTCCGGTGACACACGATTGCAAAGGTGTGTCTTTTGTTTGTATCTTGCGCCACGAGCGTGGGATGGATCGCCGTATGAGATTACTCGGACATGCAGATTAGCACCAGAGGATTGAGCCACCGGTAGAGGCCAGCCAGATTTTGATGACCGTTGGCGTATTGCTTGCTCAAGATGATTGAGGCATGGTTCAGCATGCAGACGAGTGAGCTAGTTGTTGCTGCGAACGACGAGATGTTGCCCCAGATGTTGGAGCTATTGCGGTACAAGTTGTACTAAGAAATGATAGAAGGTCGCTAGTCACCAAGGATGAATGGCTAGGACATGTGGATCATTCGCTACCCCGATGCGAGATCATCAGATAGATTGATTCCAGCTAAAGACGACTTCACGCAGAGACGTTGAGAGTCGACAGAGACGATCGAATGTCAGTAACGTATTATTCCAAGTTTAAGGTATTCGGAAGGACATGCAGGCAATTCTATGGTCCCTCTAGAAGAATGAAATCCTAACTCGACTTAATGACCGTGTGAAAGCCTTGGAACCTTTGGGTTTGCGGCAGTTCTGCGGCGCCATTAGTGAGGCTTGGGTTTGCCCTTCTACGGCTGGACCACCGATACTGTGGTATGTACTCGATACTATTAAACTGTGCCCAAGATGTTGAGATCTTGGGGGATTATGAGGTTTTGACAATCGATCGGATGGTTCGACTTCATTCGGATGCTAGGTGGTGAGATGCATTTCTTGGGAGACTCCCGATACGAGGATAGCCGTTGGAGCTCAGTCCATGCAGCCACGACGAGACGAGTCCGAAGCGGTCGACATTAGAGAAAAATGGAGTAAGAGGTTCGTACAAGATCTGGATATGATGACGTTCCCCTCCGCCGACATCAGAGATGCGATGCGCATGCTGAGGCAGAGTACTGGATATACCTTCCAGAAGGAGTCGCGATGGGTATGCAGCCATTCCAGAGAAAGATGCAGATATAGGAAAGGACGATGACTTCCGGACAGTTGGCAGAGACGAGACGTGGAAGAGACCGTGAGCAGGGTTCCTTCCAGGACACTGCTGCAATGATACTTGCACCCAGGATCAGATGTGTCACGTACATACAGAGAGCCAGAGACCGACGCCAGTGATATGCTGTCTTACGTATGGTCGCGATGATTGACCGGGAGATGACAAGAGACATGCCAGAACGGGATCATCCCCGTTAGCACACCTGACAGGGCCGATGAGCTGATGGACCGAGAGATTGGTAATTCACAGTGAAGACCTTGACCCAGGAGTGGTCATTGTTACGCACATCAGCAGGCCAGAGTTCATGATCATCGACGAGACGTCCTACTAGTGACCGCGACAGTTGGCCTGAGATTCTTAGAGGATGCGCTTGAGCGGTACTATTCCGCCATTATTGATTTCGATGTTTTAGGTGATTTATTCGCATGATTTGATTTTGATGATTGAGGATTTACGATCTTTGCACAGTGTTGCACTTGATATCGTTTTCGTGCTTTGGTTTCACATGTTTGTGATTGTACTGTTTTAGACATTTGAGTTGATGTTGTGCGTATGCACGCACACGATTTGGTTCCTGCACTCTGTATAGTTTATATATGCTTGCAGTGCAGTGATACGCCTTTTGTGCACTTAGATGCACTGGACTTCGATTTCGATTGTGATACTCGATATTTGTTTTGTGCACCTTGTGCACCTGATGTGATTTTGTGCATGTTCGGCGCTTGACATTGGATTTCATGATTTCATGCATGATGGATGCCCCTGGTTTTGGGTTTTCGCGCATGTTGAGCGCATGTCTTGAGATGCGATTTTGGTGCACACCAGATGCACTAAATCGAGATTTTTTCGTGCATGTTAGATGCACCTGATTTTGCTGTCAGGCATACACGTTGCTTACGACAGATGCTTTGTGCACACCCGATGCACTTAGATCTTGTTTCTGTGCACTTGTATGGCACGTATATGGATTTTGATTGTCGTGCGCACCAGACGCACGTAGTATTCATACGCGTATTTTGGGATTGATTTCTTATAGAGCAATACGTTTTTTATGATAATTGCGATGTGTTTTCGTACTAAGCAGGACTAGTCAGAGCACAGTACCTGAATGTATTTTGCATGCATTGATAGCTATTGAAGGGAATTCCAAAAAGCGAACTATAGTCTCAGTATTTACCTACGTGTCTGATATGACGCGAAACGTTTAAAACAAGGAAAACCCTTCTAAATTGTTTCCCAAAACGGCGGAACGTACATTTCAAACAAAGGTATATATGTATATAGTTATTTTCTTATAATAGACGACCGCCACGTGCAGTGTTATGTGCATTGCACAGCAACTTAAAGGATTTGGCATGCATTTCCTCCTGATATTTACATGTATAGTTCCGATTTATAGCATATCGGTCTTGCTTGAGATTTGGCATTCATGTCTTCACCTTGACTCCGATGATTGCGGGATGCTTGACGGAGTTTTGATTTCGAGTTATCTACTCATTACTCATGCGCATGCATTGCGCTATGATGTGTTTATGTATTTATGATTTCGGAGCCCCGGCGATTTGATGGTTTTGGCTGAAATATTTTAGTATTTAGGGGGGGGAGTTTTAATTTAAATTCTGGGACCGAATTTTTTTAAGGGGGGAAGATTGTAACGTTTTGAAAATCGTTTCGGTGAAATTTCGAAAAAACGGTAAAATAAGAGGGTTTTCTGTAAAAAGTCAAAATACAAATATCTTTATTATAAAATTAAATATACATATTCTAGCTATGTAATTTCTAGTATTTGGTGTTTATTAAGCCACTAGTGAAATTTGAAATTTTCTGAAAAATTTTCCGAAAAAAATTATTTTATTATTATTTTAAGCCGTCACTAATACATTTAATTAGGAAAAATTACAAACTGGAATGGGTTGAAATAAATTTTGTGCATCATAACACATTAAACAAAATTTTATCATGTGGTTTTTGAAATGAAATGGTTTGCCAAAACGGTTTAGAAAATATCGAAGAAAAAGGCTTTTTTTCGGTGAAATTAGTGTAATGGAAGTGGGTTACTACACTTATCTCTTTTTCTCACCCAAACAAAACCCACACCCATTCCCCCAACATGCTTTGGCCGGCCCCCTTGATCAGCCCAACATTCATGGGCCTCCCATTTCACAAAATAAAGCAAACAAAAGAAAAGGGAATGAAAGAAAATAGATAAGTGAGTGGGCTTTGACTTTTGTGTGGACTTGACTCTATTTTCCTCACCTCCCTCTCTCTCCTTTCCTCCCCATTTTCTGGCCGAGCCCTCCCTCTACAACAGCCCCCAATTTTCCCTCTCAATTCCTCATCAAAAACCCTCACAAAATGCATCAAAAATCCACCAAAAAATCCCACAAAATCAAAATCTAATTCCTACCCATTTTTCCTTAGCCTCTCAAGCATGGATTTTGGTGAAAAGTTTTCATTTTGGAGGCCAAGATTTTGGTGCTAGATTCATGTTAGATCTCTTGAAATTGTGAGGTATAAATCTTTGCCCTATAATTAAATTGTTGCTTTAATACTTCAATTCGACTAAATTAGATGCTTAATTAGGTTTTAAATTTAAAACTTGTGAATTCAAGAGAAGGGTTTCAAAAGTCAAGTTCGGTTTTTAGTGATGAGATTGTGGTTGTGTGATATAGTTAACATGTAGTGGGCATGCTAAATCAAATCTAGTTGCTAGTTTGCATTTTTGTTAATTTATATTGTGATAATTATATAAATTGCAAACTAGGTTTTAAAAGTATATATATTTTGGTGAGATAAAATTCTAATTAGGGTTTCATGGCATTATTAACATTATAAATTGTGGTTTAATATTTTAGTATATGCAAAACCAAGCTTAATTGTAAAATTGCGAATTTTACTTTAAAAAGAGTTAAAATCGGTATTTTTGCAAACTAGGAATTTGGAATATATACAAATTGATGAGTTAATTTATGAAAGTGATTTGTATGACCTAATTATGTTATTTAATGAGCATTTTGGCCATTTGAATCGTTAAAATTTGTAGATTGGTTAAAACATCAAGTTTTGAACCGAAATGGGAATTTGTGATAACTAGGTTTTTGGAAAATAAAACGATTGGTTTAATTTTATGGATTTGATGAATTAATCCCTATTGTTTTTATACATTTAGTCAGTTTTGAAACCATGATTGGTACGTTTGGTGTTTTTCTCGATCAATCGGCGTTTGTACGCCGATGTCGAGGGTTTTTTGGGTTGATTTGTGAAAGCAAACCATCGGTTTTGACTTATGTGGGATTCGTGTGTCGTTTTGGTCATGAGTCGAATTTTAATGCGATACGGTGCGTTATGATATGTAGGTACCCCATGTGGACTTCGAGACGACAAGCAAGTGCATGGCGACGTCGGCACCGGCAAGCGAGGACCAGGTGAGTAGATTTATATCTACGGGGAGAAGTCGGGTGGATGGCGTATAGCACCCTCGCAGTTCGTGGTGATGTATACGAATACGTATACACACATATATTTAGTATATGTTGAATTGAGATTACTGATGATAAAGATGGACTTTTGGTGTTCTGTGATTGGTTTAGTGTAGTTGCGAAACCCTAGAGTAGGGGTTGCACCTATACACACACACGCACATACTTGCATACATCCTTTCTTTTACATGTGCGTATATGGGATTATATATTTATGTGTTCACATGGGTATGGGGCTATGTGTTCATATACTGGATTTGAGGATAGTACTTAGGATTTGAGATGAGTCGATGAGATTTGATTTGAGGCCATGAGATCGGTGATTTAGCAGGGTTCGTATTTGAGATACGACATGACATTGTAGCGGGTCCTTTGACGTAGTGTTTCACACGCGTGCATGCATACTTAGGCGGTATCTGTATTGTACTAGACGTAGATCAGTACCCTGATCATGATATTTGATAAAGAGGATACCAGGTGAATAGTATGATGAATGTGATATTGACCCGTACCCAGATTTGGGATGCCGTACGACGGATTTACGTACGAGCTATTTATTGATGTTTGATCCGCACTCTTGACTTGGGAATATCTGATTATAGATATGGTATCAGATGTGATATTATCGAGGCGGGATCACCGACTAATATATATATATATATATATATATATATATATATGTATGTATCGACTCAGATGTTAGGCGGTTTCCTTACCTTCAGTTAGCTTGTTAGTTTAGCCGTATAGTTTAGTGTAGTTGTTAGACTAGGTTAGATTCCTACCTATTTCAAAACTAATGGATCGTGGGTATTTTAAAAGACAGGTCAAGGGATCTACGGATATTTCAAAAAACGTATCCTTTCTTAAATACCACCGTAGCCCCTATTTTCAAAAACCCCGCGATTCGTGTTATTTCAAATGGCACAATTATTTAATATTTAGCTCTCGCTCATTTTGGTTGCTCGCTCCGCATCGCATACTTACATTGTTATTTTATATTGCTTTGTTGACATTATGCTGTTAGGACACCAGCACCATTACCGATGATGCCTATGTACCACATACACTTACTTGCCGGCTCACACACATCTTCATCGGTAATTGCCATGTCACGTACACCTTAGAAAATATTATTGCTTAACTTAGCTTGATAGCCAGTAGTTTGACATAATATTAGTGTACATACCTTATATGCCAGCTTAGATATTGTAGTTACTACTTGTCGCTTCATGCATACTGTTATTCATTCTCATGCTTATATTCATGGTTTTACATGCTATTGATGATTCAGATTTCCATGATATTTTCTGGATTTGGAGGAAAACCGTAAAACATATATAAACTGCTTTCTCTCTTTTTAAATAAAAATGCGGTTTTCCCATGATGTATGAGTCATCCACCATGAGTTTGCTGATGGATTTCGAGACCCGATTCGAGGAGTTGGATGAACCGTTTCGGGTACATGGTGGGCCCGGTGCGGTACCCCGGGGCGAGAAGGCCGTGTTGTTGACGTTGAGCCTGGCAGGGGAGCACTACCGACCGGTGATATTACCCGACGCGTCGGATATCCGGAGGATACCGTCGTGGTCTTGAGATAGATGGTAGGGGCCGGTCTGGATTGACGGCGTCCTAGATTTTGTGATTGAGATATTGAGGTACAGAGATTGTGATACAGAGATATCGAGATATTTGGACACTTGTTTTGTGTCGATGCTGGGCACTGTTTTATGCTGATTTCATTTATGGTACCTCACTTTTAAAATACAGAAATCTCACTGATTTATGAAAGCAGTTTTCTTCAGTATATGCATTCTGTTCCATGCATTCATACATCATCCATATGATACATTGCTACCTGAGGCACTGACACGGGCACATGGAGTTACACTTGGGTTAGATTTTTCCCCTAACCATTGTTATGGGTTGCTGGTTATATATTTGAGGATATATTATGATCATTGACCTAGGATTGCGTTATTTATGCGATTTCTTTGCGTAGATGTTTTTCTATTCACGAGTTGGCAACTCACCCCCGTTGTGCCCCAGTTTCTTGCAGGTTTGCCGTACAGGTTTCATTACGGCTTGCGGGCATAGTTTCCTTCGGGTGATTGGCTAGTAGGTGGGTTTACTTGTATCGTACCCCCATTATATATCTTGTATATTATTTTTCTGTTGTATCTAGAAGTTCCATCAACCAAACATATATTTATTTTTGAGATAGAGACCAGTGATGTTATTCTTTCGATCTTAGAGTCACGCGTTATATTTCTGTGGATTTCTTGTGGTTTTTGAGTTTCCTTTTGAGTTTTGATCCTCGCCGTTGGCGTTGTTTATTATATTGCTTGTGTGGTTGTGACCGTCGATTGACGAAGAGCTAGCTCCCGCTTGGGGATGCCTTTTTATTGATTTCGTATACTATTCATGTTGTATCCCGTTTGGGGGCCAGTATTTTCAAAGGAGACTCTGCCGAAATTTTCGGGAATTATTTGATGTTTTTTTAAAACCGCATAATTCGGCTTATGCTATTAAAACTACTTGTTTTAAATTGGTTTTCCTTCACACTACTACTTTTCTTGGTTTGGATTTCTGGGTTTTCGGTTTACTTAGATTACGTACGCCTCGAGACGTTCGTAGTTTACGTGCCGGTCATGTTCCGTACTTTCGGGCCGTGACACTATGTCCAGTGAATAGAGTCTTTGTCATCTTTCCTTTGAGACATGATTGACAAGTGGCATAAGTTTGATATTCGAACGAATCCAAATATCCTTCTCTATGTAACTTAGTTAACCTTGTCTCATTAATGTGACCTAGTCTATAATGCCATAAGAAAGCCTTATTTAAATCTGGAGACTTTCTTTTTAGTGTGTTCTGGACATTGAAAATCTGTAATTGGTTTAAGACATATATACCGTTATCTAGTGTACCGGACCCAATCAAACCATGATTAAGGTGGATGTTAACAATATCGCTTACAAACGTGAAATCATAACCTTCTTTAATAACAACGAAACTGATATAATATTACACGTTAAACTGGGTACACAAAAACAGTTATGCAAAACCAAAATATGTCCACTCGTCAATCCAAGATGATAATCCCCCACGGACACAGCATCCATGCTAGCTCTGCTAGCAACCTGGAGGGTTATATCACCAACCTTCAGCTCTCTACGGTCTCTCAGTGCCTGCAACGAATTGCATATATGAGATCCTGATCCGGTATCCAATACCCATGAAGTAGAGTTGATTGACAGATATTTTTCAATTACAAACACACCTGAAGTCGAAGCCACAGCTTGCTTTGGTTCCTGGTTCTTGGAAATCCAAGCTTTGCAATCTTTCTTACAATGGCCTTTCCTATGAAAGTGGAAGCACTCGTCCTTTGCCACTACTGGCACCGCAACCTTTGCTTTTCCCTTGACTCCTACCTTACCAACACCCCCTCTAGGTTTGGTAGCGGCCTTCTTCTTCCTTCCTTTGGCCCTACCCTTGGACCTGGAAGAGGAAGCACCGTGAACAAACATAGTGGGTGTATCCCTTGTTTTCTGCAAGGCGCCCTCTGCACTCCTCAACATGTTAAGGAGTTCCGGAAGCTCAACTTCTTTTCCTTGAATGTTGAAATTCAGAATAAACTGGGCGTAGGTGGAAGGAAGGGACTGAAGAACCAAGTCTGTATACAGCTCGTTCTCTAAAGTTGTCCCGAGGTCCGCGAGCTCTTCTATATAGCCAATCATCTTAAGGACATGTTCTCCTACAGATGATCCGACGGCCAGCCTCGACTGAAACAAGTTCTTCGAGGTCTCGTATCTAGCTATACGAGATTTCTCTCCATACAGTTCCTTGGTGTAGAGAAATATGGATTCAAGATCCATATTCTCATGCCTCCTCTGATGTTTATTATTCATAGAGGCAAGCACGATGCATTTGGCCTTCGTGCAATCTAACTCCCAGGTTTTGTGGATTTCCTTATCCGTAATACTGGAATCTGGACCAGGGATAGCAGGTGCCTTAGCAGTAAGGACATACCCCAATTTGTCATAAGTCAAAGCCATCTTAACATTCCGGAACCAATCTTTATAGTTTGGCCCTGTCAATATATTTTTCTCTAATAGTAACTTAAGGCCTGTCATGTTTTGGGTCGCTGGAATGAGAGAGAGAGGGAACACTTTAGCATGATACTCTTGCAAGTTTAGAGTGGGTTTTAGTTTATCTAAACTGGATGGCTCCCACTGTTTCTCGAATCTCTCCTCAAACCAAAAAGGAAGAACTAGCCAGGACTATTCTCACCGTACAATACTTGCTTAACTGTTCAGCCAGGCCGGTGTCGGTACTTCGAGGGAGGTTTTCCAACGCTTTCGTGAAGTTTCTTAATTAAATAACCTCTTTTCTCTGGGGGCGTAACCCCGCTGACACCTTTTTCGACACCTACTTGGTTTATAGCATTGATCGTTAAGTGACGAATCTCCTGATGAGTAGCGAATACTCACAGTAGGATCGGGATCCAAATATCACCGTGTGATAAAGCTGAAGGAATCCTACCAAAATTATCACACCCCAAATGGTATGCATCTCTTTGCAAATTTCAGTTTCTTTAGAAATTCCCGATATAAATTTCTGCCCCATGCTCTTCTGACCTTGGCGTTGGTCAAAATGTCATAAGTCACATGTCAAGTTCTACCCATCATTATCTTGTTAATTTGAACCCATCCGTACATATCCCTGACGTTGGCCAAATGATAATATGACTGCCCCAAACTAACTCATCTATCTATGCAACAAATGAATACCCAGCAGCTACCAAACACTATGCCTTGGCGTTGGTCAAAATACATAGCTTGAATACTACTGAATACCCAAATGAAATGACAGAGGGCTACGAATGGTTTTGGCGAAACCGTGAACGTAGTGAACTTGATATGATCGAAGGAACCTGATAGCTTTTAAAAGGAGTGGTTAAAGCTCCACAATTTAAAAAATATCCTCTGTTTTAAAATAACCGAGTGGTTTCTTTTAAACTGTTCCAATGATTCAACTTTGGTTTATTTTCTTTGCATTAATATAATACGTTCCATCAATTAACCTATCATTGTAGAAAACAACTAAAATACAACGTCCTCTTATGCCATTCACATTCGCCACTGGGTCCTGTCATTCACCCGTTAGGTTACTTAACTAACGACAGAGCGGGGACTGGGCTAGCGCGGGTGTAAAACATAAGTGACCTCTAATAGCTATCATATATAGATATTGTACATTCGTCAGACGCAATAATAGGCATTCCAGATCACAGATGAACATATTGGATTTTCTACGAATCCGCATTCTTTTGAGCCTGCAAAGAAAGACGGATTACACAGTCGTGATGAATAGCCAAAACCCCACCCTAGACCCCTACGGGCATGGCAAACTACCCGTCAAGAACCCGAAGTGAAGCGGTCTCCCTCAACAATGTGAGTAGGCTACTAAACACTTCAAAGTACCTGGTAGTTTGTGCACCCCATCTTGGGCCTATCCTAGGAGCAAAAATCAGTAAATGAAATAATACAACGGTGGCTACAACCGCAACTTGGATGTGCCCCGCAAAAGAATATTACAACAATTTACAAATTACATTTGAATGAAAGAAACGCTCGTCTCACATCCCCGGCTATCCATTCACGACAATCCAACAAGTCCACAAACACAAACAGTAAAAACCATTACAGAAATGTGCAACCCCCTGCCAACCGACATACTAACAGTTAGGGGAGGTTTACGAACACATTATACAAATCACAGATATAATCTAATTAGCCAAACATCGTAGAATTTCGATCGAGCAAACGCAAATGATTCTACTCCAAAAACTTCTCTGTGCACCTGAGACTTGAGCAGAAAAAAAATATCCTAGAAAAACCAAAATTAACACAGAAGAGTTACCGGGGAATTTTGGGTCGACTCGGCTTCAACTCGGCGGCGGATCCGCGGCGGTTTGGCTGAGTTAGGACCCCAAAATTCTCCAGTAACCTTATAATTCCCTGCTTGTATTTTTAAGGGTCCCTGAAAAATTTTTAGACCCCGTTTTAAAATCGACAGAAACTATGTAAAAATGATTTTTTTCCGGTTTGTTTCGCTATCGAATTTCTAACGACTTTGCTAACAAGTTAGTTATGGTTTAGCGAGGCTCTGATACCACTGTAAGTCGACGTTAGACACCCCACGAGTTGCGGGGAGGCGGAAGAGATAAAACAAACATTTTTGTCTAAACTAACATCGACTAACTTATGGACCTTTGCCAAACCCTAACTAACATCATCATAGGAGGGATTAGCTACTATGAAAGAAGATTATACCTAATGAACCAAGTCCTTCTTCTTCTTGTTGACCACCTCCTCGTTGGCCTCCTCTTTGTGATAGAAGATCCACCCGAGAGCTACTACTCCAAGCTTGACCTCTAACTTGAGGTAACTAGGTTACTCAAAGTGCTAATCAAAGCAACCTAGGGAATATAGAGTAGGATTAGGGATTAATAAGTCTTGCTAACCCTTGATCTCAACACATGAGATGTTAGGGTTAGGGTTTGAAGAGAGAGAGCTTGAGGAGAGAGAAGGTGAGAGTGAGAATCCTTTTGGAATAATGAAATCATTGTGAATATATATGAAGCATAAGATATTTATTAAATGAATAACAAATAACAATTATCATCATGCTTCATTAACTCACCAAGTGATTCATCTCATGAGTCATTTAAACAATAAATGCATCATTAACTCCATGGATGAATCACACCATGACTGATTAAACCAATTAATGCAAATGCCACCTTAGCCTCCAACTCATCAAACTTCTAGAAGCTTCTCGACAAATTACGAGAACACCCCTCCTATCCGTGAAAACACGGAAATACTTTAGACTGTATAAATCCAATAATCCGATACTAGAATCTGGCTTAAACTAAAGCCCGCTAGTAAAAACTGTCCGAACATCGCACGTGCGTAAAAACACGTATGTGTCCGAACCCTGTCGTAAAACCATACGACCTCTATATCGTTTCGCCCGAAGCAGGGAAACTCTCTGTGTGGGACTCTAAAGACTCGACTACTACGCTGACAGTGGGTTTAACTACAGACCGCAAGCGGCACTAGCTGTACGTAACGGTCCCCAGGTAGATGTCGATAAGAAGGACGATGAGAAAACCCATCCGAACTCCTACTGAGCCTGATGTGAAAATCTCCGTACAGTCCAGTCTGTTCGTCTAGGATTATCGCATATCGGGCCTGGGGGGCGGCAAGCGTCAGTCCCCTAAAAGCGGTATAAGTCATGTCGGAGTGAAGCCCATTACACCTTGAGAAACTACTGGAAAACCTACCAGTATATCTCGCTTGCCCTGGCCAGGGACTTTGCGTAATGGCTCTCCAGACACAGCGCGATATCAACTCCCAATACCGGGAGAGACGAATCCTATCTAACCGCCATTGCCTCCAAGTGCTTCGGGACTGCACCCAACTGCTACCTGTTTGCACGACTCCTTTGAGCCGTGGTAGGGTAGCAATCTAAGAACAGTAGGAACACACTCGAGGCGAAGCAGCAGTGTCAAGTCTGCGGACTATGCTGTATTCATGTCACCTGGGAACTGTTAACTGACGACGGGTATAAAACCAACCAACAGTTCCCTGCGAGTCCTGTCCGGTGTACTCGTAACCTAACGAGCACCTGTATACTATCTCTAGTACAACGTACTGATGGCTGTGGGACAGACCATCTCCCCAACTGGGATGAGAAGCGTACACACTAGTCTACTTTGGAGTATCGATGCCATGTCTCGATAATCCTATGACTAGGGACCTGAAAAAGGATGTGCTTGTAGACTACCCAGCCCCCACTAGTGTGACTGCCATCACAACGCTGGTAGTCAAGCAAGATCCTAAGGGCTCTATCAATACGTACACACATATTAAGATAGATATAAACCAAGTAGCATACTACCATGTTTAGCAAGACTGTTAATATAACTGTGAATTTCCCAAGCTTCCATTAAGTAATATACAAGCTAGTATGATGCAATAATGGCCCCTAGGGCATATACACTAACAATGAATCACCTTTACCTTGGTAGGGTAGGGTGCCTAACGGAGCGCTTGCGTAAGGTTTGGGCGGAGTTTCAAATGGAAAAGACGGGAAAAGGGAATGAAAAACGAAACGTTAACTTATAATATCTTTCTCTTTTCCTAACAACAATATTCACACCACCATTCACAAAACAACAAAGAGAGCAAAAGAAAAGATACAAAGAAAAGAAAAGACTACAAGCAAGTAATTTAATGACATGGTAATAAATTGCAAGTAATAAAAGACAAGAATGAAAATGCAAGTAAGTAAAAGAGCAAGTAAGAAAGACTAAGAACCATAGAACCCAAAACAAGACATGGGTTCAAAAACCAAATCTTAAACTTGCAAGCTCAATGAAGAGGTTGCAAGATCAAGAAGAGGCAAAGAACTCATGGTGAATGAAGACACAAAAGAGAGCTTTATTAATCTTCAAGAACGATACAACCCTTGAGATCAATAACCAACCCTTAAACTTTCAAGCTCAATGAAGAGGTTGAAAGATCAAGAGAAGGTTAAGAACTCAAGGGAACTAAGCTATTTACAAGAAAAGAGAAAAGAAAACTTGGACTAAAGAATGACAATCCAAGACTAAAGAATGACCCCTCTCCCTTTCTGCCATGATTTGCTTTTATAGGCTTCAAAGAAAATTAAATAAACAATAAAAATGAGCTGACGTGGCATCAAGGAGGGGTGTGTGAAGAACTGGGGCCCATTGGAGCATGTGGGGCCGGCTAGGCCGGTCCAAGAAGGAATGTGCTCGGCCAAGTTGGTGAGTCCAGGGCTCGTGCTTTGTGTGATGACTTGTGTGTCCCTTCACATCACTTTGGTGCAGTTTATTTTCTCTGATTTGGCTTGGTCTGCACCCAGGTTTTGGAGGGAATTTTGAATCTTCAATTCAACACATAATGTTTACCATTAAATGCTCATTACTTTATTCCCACATGTGCCTAAATTCATGGCTGCCCCCATTATGGTTTTGTTGATTTATCCATTTGATTTTATTTTGCACTTATTTTTGGAGGGAATTTTTGAATACATAATCCTTAGCATTGATTAATTCATATCCACATGTGCCTAAATGTAACGCTTCGAAATTCGTTTAGATTAATTTCGCGTTAGTTAGTTTTGATGCGTGTTTTTCATAAAAACCCGTAAATCTTATTTCCTTTTTTAAACTAGTTCTAATTGTGATGAGAGGTGTTTATATATATATATATGGGGTTTATTAATTATAATTTAGTTTGTGTTCACCTTACTTGGGAATTTTTCCAAAGCTAGGTTTAGTGTACAACATGCACACTTATCTTTTTTTTGTAACTTAAGCTAAGTGTTGGCTTGTAACCATTTTCATTTTCTTGCATGGTTCTAATATCCCCACCATTAATCAAGTCAAAACCCTCTTTTTAAAATAAAATTCCAGAAATGGGAGGTATGGGTTGGATTAGGTGAGATGGGCTTGACTTTTGATCACCTCTCTCTCTCTCACATTTCTTTCTCCCTCTCATTTCTGCTCCCAGCAGAGAGAAGCAGCAGCTGCAGCAACATCATCATCATCCTCTTCTTCTCTTGCTTCTCTTTTGACCCAAATACAAACTCTACACAAAATCTCATTATTCCTTCACAAAAACCTTTGGTTTAATGGCTCTTTTGAGGAGTTTGGTAGCAAGTCAGTGGCTTTGAGAGCAAGGGCTGGAAATTGGGTTTCCCCAGGGTCTTTTGGAGGTATTAAACTCACCCTTAGCACCTTAGTTCATAACCTGTAGTATTTTAGCTAAAAATCATATTTTTTGTGCATTTTTGTGATATTGAAGGGAAATTAGTGAAGCTTGTGATAAGTTAACATTTTTATAGCTTGTTTAGCTTAGTTATGTGTTATTAGTGTTGTTTTAACCAAAGATTTGCTTCAGGTTTCACCAAAACACCTTAATATATCGATTTAGTGTTAAAATAGCTTTTTAACTAGATTTTGGGTTCTGTTGTGATCTGCTTGTGACCCGATGGTTTCAGGCAAAAGTTGTATTTACTGGTGCATATACACTAGGTTTAGAGAACACACACAAAGCACGGGAGCCTAACTCCCTAGGTTGGCCACCGGAATATTCATTCTGGCCGCAAATTGCGGCCAGATGGGGGACTTGGGTTTTGGGGTTTGTTCTGTTGGTGTCTGCTACATTTCTAAGGTCTATGGTATATGCAACTTTGTAAAATTCTATCTGTAGAAAAATCTGGAACCATTTACCCTATTTCCTATACTTTTAACCTTCGCGACACGTGTGATACGTGTGTGGGTTTAGGGTTTTCTGCGTATCGTGACGTGTCGGGGTAGCTTCAGGCGCGTAATCACACGTTTCAGCGTATCGGACACCTACGCGTTTGGTTCACGACATGGGTTTCTAATTTGGCTTTAATGTTGCGTTTTTGTAGATTTGAGCTTATGTGTATTATTTTGTGAAATTCTAGGTTCGCAGGCGAGTACGACGGACGCCGCGAAGAAGGGGAAACAAGTCGTCGGCTACACTTAGCACGAGACTACGGTGAGTAGATTTAATATCTACGGGGAAATCGCCCGTATGGTGTTATGCGTCAGGGATGATAGGACATTGTAGCAGCATATTGCATTTACATACATTGACTGTTCATGGATACTATTTGTTGCATACCGCATTCCCTGCTATATCTATATGAGCTTAGAATTGATAACACATCGCACTGTTACTAACGGTTCATGTTGCACGAGTACTAATCTGTATGTTACACACATACCGTTAGTAATTGCCATGACACTCACACTATAGAATTGCCATGAACAATATACTGTAGCTCACTCCTATATGATTCGACATGATTATGTTACTTGTGCACGTACTCATTTGCATATCCATACTTGTGCACGTACTCATTTGCATATCCATACTTATGCATATTCAAACTGTACCTACCTAGATAAGCTGATTTTGGTAAAAACTGGGGACCGCATGATACCTTTTAAAAACTGAAATTGCTTAAGGAGCGGTTTCTCCCTTTTACTTACAGTACGACTTCTGATGCATATATTACATCGCATGGATTTACGCATTGGCTTTGGATTTCATGTGATTTCTGGATTTGAGGACCGTGGGGTTATTTAAGAAAATATGCACTGTTTTGAAAACCTGGTTCCTCTTGATATGATATTTCAGTGCGTCCACCATGCGTTTTCTTGATTCTGAGACGTGTGACTTGTGAACCCGAATCGAGGAGCTGGATGAGGCCGATTGCGGGTATATGGTGGACCCGGTATGGTACCCCGGGATGAGAACGGATCTGTCGTGCAGTAGGCGATGAGCCTGGCAGTGGGACCACTACCTACCGGTGATTGGTTGGACCTGGCGGTTATCCGGAGGATACTGACTAGAGTCGATAGATGGATATGGGATGACCCGTACTGCTGGGGCCGAGGGCCGATTCCGCAGACGGAGCCCGATATATGAGGATTTGCGTGTCGATACTGGACACGATTATTTCATGATATTTTGAGTGCCGATGTTGGGCATTCGCGATTCTCAAAGATTTACAGGATTTGAGGGCCGATGAGGATGACGGCGCCTGAGTTTTATTGGGATTTGGGTGCATTGATGGACACCGATTATATTTTTCCACGTTGACATTCCGTGTAGATGTTATTTTATCCCATGCTCAGCATTCATTATTTTGCATCTAATCCTGTAGTCATTTTACCTGATAGAGTACTTATGCATGATTATTGCACATCCTGCTCATCGCATATAGATATTATCTGCTGGTATATGTTAGAGTAGCGCAGTATGTGCATACTCGTGATTACCTTTATATGTTATCTTCTATTCACGAGTTGGCAACTCACCCCCGTTTTGCCACAGTGTTTGCAGGTTGCCCTTCAGAGTAGTCGCGGCAGGCTGCTTTCTTGTATCTTTTTGGCTACGGATACTACTGCAGTTGGTGCGTGAGCTGTTTTGCTGTTAGGTGGGTTGTGGTATCTGGTTATTTTCATTGTATACACTTTTGTATCTAGTACTCTCCATCTACTTTTATGTATTTGACTTAGAGACCAGTGTGAGGACGAGGATGTATATTATTTGTATTCTGGTGTCGAGCTCGTGTGAGCCGACTTTACTTATGCAGTTTTTATCATCTGTGTAGGGTTCCTAGGCACACTAATGAGGTCTCACAAGGCATCAACCATGCCAATTTCAAATTTTACAAGTGCCGGGAAACCCTAATACGGATCGTTGACTAGAGTTTAGGCGAAACATGCAACTAGTTAACAACTTAACTAAGTGAACGGAAATACAACCTTTGTAGATCCGGTCCTCCACCTCCATAGCTCCATGATGAAGTCTCCTTGCTGTCCAAATTGAATCCCGGGCTCTAGCGTCGGCTTCATCGGAGAAATGGGCGGGCTAGATCGTCGACTTCGATGCCGAAGATGATCTACGTCGAGGCAACACTAGATCAAGCTCCCACTTCACCAAGTCATGAAACTTGTGAAGAAAACACCCTATGCTACTTGGAAAGTGGTAGAGGATGAAGAAATAGGAAGTGGGTTCACTTTAGAATTGGATTTCTCACTCTTTTTGTCAAGGCACCATTGTTGGTAGCAAGCTTCTTCATCTTGAAGAAGAAGAAGAAGAAGAAGATAATATGACAAGTCATTTTTCAAAAAGGAAAATAATATGAATACTTATCATATACTAACCATGGTTAGGTGTAGAGAATAGACTATGGTTAATTAGAATGGTTAGGGTTAAGCATGAAGACAAAATGGTCACTTAGTCAAAACTTCATGAAGCTTCAGCAACAAACAAAGAAAGCTACCATTTTCTCTTTACCTTTTGCCAAAATAAGTAAATAAATAAATAGATAAGAAAAAGAAAACCCTAACCATTATATAACCATGGTTTAATCCTTTACACAAAGCCAAGTTAGCATGTATCATCAAACATGATACAAAAGAGTGCACAAAAGTATATCACATATACAACTTGTGAACATCAAGTGAGAAAATCCATTTAAAGTGAACAAATATTAGTTAATGCAAAGTAATATATCAAATATATAATTATATATTAAATCATTAAATCAACACTTGATTTAACGATCCGGTCATATCACATATAATCGACTAATATCCAATGTATCGGCTTATCGAATCAATCGTTGATTCGATAACTAGGTTATATCACATACAACCATTCGATACATTCATCGCGAGAATAGAATACGGTATCACATACACGCATTATTCTCGGTCCCGCACATATCTCATATGCGCTCCTATTTCGTTTCGCTTGAGCAAGGAAACCTCTGTGTAGGACTCTAAAGACTCGTCAATACGCCGGCAGCAGATGATGATCATATCAAACACCCACAAGCCGCAAGCGGTCTGCTAAACGTAACGGCCACCCGGGTATTGAGCGATCAGAAGATCGACGAGCAAGCCCGCTCATACTCCTGTGAATCCAACCAGTAACACTTACCGTACGGTCCGGTCTCGTCGTCTGATATGTCGCATATCTCGCCTAGGGGTGGTAAACGTCAGACCCCAATAGCTCGATAAGTCGTGTCGATATGAGGTCTATAACATTTCGAGAAACTACAGGTAACACTTACCAGTAAATCTCAGCAACCCTGGCCAGGGATTTCCGGTTATAGCCAATCGAACACAGCGCAACATCAACTCCCTATACCGGGAGAGACGAATCCCCTCCTATCGCTCATTGCCTCCATGTGATTCGGGACTGTACCCAAAAGCCACCGTTTTGCACGCCCTCTTGGACGCGGTAAGGTGGAAATCAAAGCACAGTGGGAACCACACAAGACTCTATGACGATCTCGGGTCAACAGACTACTCTGTACCAGTGTCACCAGAGAACTGCCATCTGACGTAAGGTATAATACCATCTGGGAGTTCTCGGCGAGTCCGTCCAGTGTACCCAGTCTTCACTGAGCACCCGTATATCATCTCTGATGTCAAACACCAATGGATATGGGATCATCCATCGCCCATCTGTATGGGTCGAGAAGGTATACGCTAGTCTACTCTGGTATATCGATACCCCGTCTCGACACACCCACGACTAGGGACCTTGAAGGATGTACTTATGGACTACCATGTCCCCACTAGTATGATCCGCATCATAGTCCAGGTAGTCACGTACACATCCTAAGGGCTTTACCAACATGTATCAGAGAGACAATTAGCGTACACGTTAAGCTAAAGAGCAACCAGATAGCATACTATCATGTCGAGCAAGAAAGTCCTCCCTATATATGTCCAAGCACCCACTACAATATACATCCTATGTATAGTAATGGCCTCTAGGGCATACATATAACTAACAATCTGTGATGTTTTTCACTTATTGCTCATTTCTTCGCTACGGCGTCGTATATTAATTGCGTGGTTGTTTCCGCCGTGGGGCGTGATTGCTCCCATTTGGGATGCTTTATTTCATTGTATATCATTTTTACCCATATCTTGTCTTGTACCCGATTTCGGGGTTAGTTTTACAAAGGAAATGCTGCCAAAATTTTTAAGAAAATAACTTGAACTTTAAAGAATGTTACTAAACTACTTAAGGTTTTCCAAATATTTTCAAACAAATTTTTTCAACACTCACTACTTTTAATGGTTTTGATTTCTGGGTTTCGGCTTACTTAGTCGCGTTACGCCTGTAGACGTTACGTGGTTAAGTACCGGTCACGGGTCAAACTTCGGGTCGTGACACTAAAAGTCTTGTGTACACACTTGTTTGTGTTGGACCATTTAGATAAAAAAGTGTGTACACAAATTTGTTGCAAGAAGGAACTCATGAAGTATCGGTCGGTTTGCGGTTCTGGTTGCAGTGTCGGCTCTCAAATGATATATCCGTGCTTTTGAATGTATTTCCAGTATTTTGTCACGGATACCTGCAATCTGTATTACTGAGCAGACACTAGTTAATAGTACCGATAAATACAACAAATAGATAATGAATGAGCGGTATTAGAATGCAGTTTTCTGATATGAACAAGACCCAAGGCGGGGAGAACAAGTAACCGGGTTCTAGAGTCCAGTGGGAGATCATCTCGAGGAGTCGAGTCCGGGTCTCCTAACTCTAGAATTGGTAGGGTTGCTTGCCGCTCTCATAGAGGTCTAGGGATGTGGGTTTGGCTATTCATTGCGACCGTGGAATCCGTGTTTTTTTACTGGTTTAATTTAAAACACGGACCTCCTAGTATATCCAATATTTCATATGTTGACTTCAGCTTTAATGTTCTGTGATGAGTTCATATAACTGCCTGAGACGTATACTTAATATTATATATATGATATATAATAAACGTTGCTTATGTTTTGCAACTGCGCTAGTCCTTCCCCTGCTCTGCTGTTAGTTATCTAACCTAACGGTGCATGACGGGACCCCGTGGTGAATGCGGATGGCATAAGCGTACGTTATATAAGTATTTTCGTTTCTTTATCTGTGATGCTTAGGAAGCATAAATGATGGGACTTCATTAATGATATTAATGAAAGGAAAGAAATCTAAAGATATTGTAGAACCAAATTTTCAAAAAGGTAGCTCTAGTTCTTGCTTTGCATAGCGGTATTTTTATGAATATCCAGCACCTCATTCGATGTTGAAAGAGCCGAGATCCCTTCACCGGGAATGACCTCTTTAGCAAAAGCTAGCAGATGCTACACCCACTCGGTTTATTTTGAAAAACACATGATTTTAAAAGCGGAGCTTAAACCACTCCTTTTCAAATCGCTCGATTATACAACAATATCAAGTTCATTACGCAAAAGGTTTTCATAAAAACCTGTTTTAGCCCTCCGTCATTTCAGATAATTACTATTTAGTATTCGTGCTGCGTTTGTTGGATTTTGTCAAGGCATAGTGTGCGGTAGCTGATTAGTGCGTATCTATAAAGCATGTGATGCGATTGGATTAGGATAGTCGTATGACCTTGTTGGCCTTTGTCAAGGGTCGTGCGGGTGGGTTTAATTCAATCATGAAATGACGGGTTGAACTTGACTAGCGCCCTATGGTTTGTTGGCCTTTGTCAAGGTCATAGGACGTTAGGGGAAAAACATTATTGGGAATTTCAAGTGTTGAAATTTGTAATGAGATTGCATACCTTCTATGAGATAGTTGAATCCCGATACCCACTGCGAGTAAGTGTTACTCCTGGGAGAGTTTTGCACTTTACAATTAACTAACCCATTAGGTGTCTAGAAAGGTGTCAATGGGGTTATGCCTATGGGAAAACAAGGTTTATTTTAATTAGGTCCATGCGAAAGCACGGGGAACCTCCCTCAAAGTACCGACACTGGCCTGGCTGACCAGTTAGCGAACTTGCAGGGTGTAATTAATCCCGGCTAGTCTTACCTTTTAGGGTTTGAAGGAAGATTTGATAAAAACAGTGGGAGCCATCCTGATTAGATAAGATAATAACCAATCTAATCTTGCAAGAGTATACACTAAGTGTTTTCTTCTCTCTCTCCAGGTAGCGACCATGACATGCCTTAATCAAGATAATAATATGGATGTATTGACCGAACCCGCTTATTATACTGGGCTGGGGAACGTTGGTTCCGCTCTATCTTATAATTGTTATAAGTCCAAGCAGGAAATAGGGGAATATCCGGATTCCTAAGCCACCCAAGTGAGGAATGAGCATGCTGATGCATCTTCTTCGGGTGTGTTAGTTACCGAGAACTGTTTCTCAGTACACTCTACGTCCTGTATATTAGATACCGGATCGGGATCCTGTAAGCCCGCGGGGGCGCCCCGGCCGTCGACCCGACGCCGGAAACGCGGAAAACAAAAACTTTGCGAACTTTGCAAAACGGCACCACCGCGGACTTTTTACCCGGATCGGGCCATTAACCTAGCTAGCTAGCAAAAAGAAAAGAGTAGAGAAGCTATACCAAGCGATCCGTGTCCTTCGGTCTTCGTCTCCGCTCCGATCTCCCGCGGAATCTCCGTCACCTCCTCGCTCGTCGGAAAGGGCACCACGTAGCCGGAATCTTTTACGGGCTCCCGCCTCTTGACCGAGGCAACTCGGGCGCGAAGTTGGCTAGCCGACGCGTCCAAGACTTGCTATAGAAATAGTGTAGAAGGTTATCTCTTTGGGGTTCTTGAAGTTGCCTTGATGGAAGGATGTGAGGAGGAGAATGAATGAATGAGAGAAGCTTGGGATTATTGCAAGCATAAAAAACATGAAATGAGATGAAGAATAAACATATCACAAATCAACCTCCCTTTCTCTCCTCACAAAAGTGGCCGGCCTCTCTAAGGATGAGAATGGATTGGAGAGAGAAAAAACAATATATCAAAAAGATAATATAAACCTCACATCCTTTCTCACTCATCTCACAAATCAATCCTTTTTCTAAACCATCAAATGAAAAGCCATCAAATGGACAAGAAAGGAATAACATCATGAAGCAAGTCCCATCATAATGCACAAGTGTAAGAAAACCCTCCACTAAATGTTAATTGCAAACTTGCAATTAACACTTTCCAACAAGAAAGTCCGACCGAGAAGGAATGAAGGAAAACCGGCCGGAACGGAATGCAAACTGGCAACTTCAGAAAACCGATCCCGTAATAAATTACAGGAAAACCCCGCTACAGCAAATACATGCCCGCATTTGTATTCCCACTGAACACAAATGTAAAGAGACAAAACTACACTATCTAATACTAGAATCCGGCTTAAGCCAAAGCCGGCTAGTAAAAACCGTCCGATCACGATCCGTGCAATACCGCACGTATCTGATCGAACCCTGCCATATCTCCATACGGCCTCTACAGCGTTTCGCCCGAAACTTGAGTAACTGAGTGTGGTGGACTCTAAAGACTCGTCAATACTGTGGCTGTGGATTTAACCACTAGCACGTCAGAGGTATAAGCCAATACGTGACGGGCCACCAGGTATTGACCAAAAGGGACGTCGATGAGCGAACTCATCCTGACACCCTACTGAGCCTGTCAGTGACAATATCCGTACAGTCCGGTCCGTTCGTCTATGAGTATCGCATGGCGGGCCTAGGGGGTTGGTAAAAGTCAGACCCCCAAAAGCGGTACAAGTCGTGTCGGAGTGTAGCCCAGAACACCCTGAGATACTACTGGAATACCTACCAGCAAATCTCCTGCCTTGGCCAAGGACTTTTCATGTTCTGGCTCTCCTAGACACAGCACGACCTCACCCCCAATACCGGGAGAGACGAACCCCTGCAGATCCGCTCACTGCCTCCATGTGGCTCGGGACTGTACCCAACTAAAACCTGTTTGCATGACTCCTTTGAGCCGTGGTAGGGTAGTAATCAAAGTACAGTGGGAACTCACACGAGACAAATGACGATCCCAGGTCGATGAACTAACCTGTACACATGTCACCTGGGAACTGCTATCTGACGTCTGGTATATCCCAACTAGCAGGTTCCCGGCGAGTCCTGTCCGGTGTACTCATAACCCAATGAGCACCTGTATACATCTTAGGTGAACCAACTGACACCAGTGGCTTGTGAGACCGGCCACCGCCCCTCGTCGGGGTCTCGACTGTATACACTAGTCTACTCTGGAGAAACGATGCCCTGTCTCGAATCTCCCACGACTAGGGACCTTTTAAGGATGTGCTTGTAGACCCCCAGCTCCCACTTATATGATCGCCCTCATACTGCTGGTGGTCAAGCAAGAATCCAAGGGGCTTTATCAACGTGTAATAGCGACTCGAAAGGTCACCTAAAGCAGTACACGATGATAAAGATAAACCAGATAGCATACTATCATCTCGAGTAAGACTGTCCTACCGGGATAGGTCCTCCCCTCAATCATTGCAATCACGTGCCTGTGACCCAATAATTTACTCTGAGGGCACTATCTCCAACAATCTCCCACTTGCACTCGAGGCTAATTATTGCGATGTCGCATACTCACAGCCCGTGTGATACCGAACACCCAACTCCTCTACTAGTCAGTCTCACAAAGCTCGTTTGCGAAACTATTGCGTTCGAGGAATAGCCTCGGTGAGTGGATCCGCTATGATGTTTCTTTCTATGTCTCTCTATATCCCATGTTCGCGGAGAAAGCCATCTCCCGAAATGAGCAATACCTGTCTTAGAATGTCTGGATGTCTGATGGGACCTAGCTCATAAATGAACTCCAAATCCAAACTTCTTAGACTGTATCGTCAACTGAACTTAATCAGTATCCCTGCGCCATGCCTTCCCTCAGTATCCACCTGGACCACCAGTCCAAAATACTGCCCCTCGTTAGAGGAAAAACTATAACTCTGACAGCCATTCTGCCATCCATGTCACCTTGAAAGCCTGGAATGATAACCGTCTCCTAAAGGAGACTGCCGTTATCATATCCCTAGAACATCCATTTATGTTCTAAAACTGCTTCCGACTGTTTCTCCAGGATTGGATCAATATCAACTTATTGCACCTACTGCAAGAACAACATCTGGTGTGGTACTTGACATCTCATGATTGACTCAATTGCCTAAGCAAGTGATCTGTCAATCATGCGTATCCCTCTCCCCTTTAGTCTGTAAGACACCTTTAGAGAGGGTGACTCCATTACCTGCAGGTACACTACCGTGCCAGGAGTCGTCCATTCTAAATACTGATAGAATGCGGTCAAAGTACCCAGATTGGGAAACCACCCAAATCTAGATCTAAAACCATAGATCTAGTAACCAGAATGTCTGATATTATATCCAAGTCCTATGTGGAGAAACTACTGTGTGACGACCAAAAGTATAACCGATCGTAGTATAGGAATATCACTTCCTACTCTGTGTATGTCATCAAATACCAGGACATCACACCCTACTACCTTCTCAACAGATCCATCCCCTATTCTGATGAAGTCAAACCTATGACTGTCACATCAGAAATAGATGATCTATCTCCGCTATATCTGCTTTAGTCTATAAATAGACATAAGCCTGATGTCCACCAATGCTTCCGCTGCTCCCACTGACTACGACAACCCTCTGGCAGAGTCATATACACGTACGCTTCTAAAGCAAGTTTAGAACGACGCTATACTCATCCTTCCGCCGGGTCTCGCAGCCTGGAACAACAGCAATGGCAAGTGTGGGTTAACAAGAACCTCCCTGCCACCGTCCTTGAGCATACCGAAGTACCTCTCGGGTGCCTGAGGTTACCCACCTTATCTGCGGAGTGGCCAATGGAATGTCAAACCAGATTGAATCTTTAGGTTCTTATCAAATCTTCAGTAATCGTTTGCGGTTCTGGAATCACTTCCAGTTCTACCATACTCCCACTCCTGTTTTTCTGAAAAAATCCATTTTTGATAAAACTGTGGCGAGTCAAGAACAATATCACTATTGATCTTCCAGATGGTAGAAAGTCAACCCTCGTCATAGCCCGGGTCAACCCACAAACAGCCACTACTGAAACGTGCCTTGAGTTGTCCAGTGTCTGGTTTTAAGCATAAGCCGGACAACTCCCCGTATCTTAACAATGTCAAGATATGAACTGTTCTATATCCAAGAAACAGAGGCACTGATTTAATTGAACCAGATTCAAATCATGCAGCTGTCTCCAGTGCATGTCAACTAAATGGAAGAGAGGCCGATCGGCGTTACTCAACTTAGGAGTACTTCCAATTATGAGTAACCTGAAAGAGAAGCAAGTTCTCTTAATCATTACTACCAACTGAATACCATTCACAAGTATCTACATCTTCGATCACCTTGAAGAATCCCGATACTTGTAACACCTGGTTCTCTACTTTACTCTTATACCTATAACTCCTCAAAACTTAGACCCTGTGTTTCTACGAAACACATGTCTAAGAACTAGAGAAGTCATAAGTAAATAGAATATAGTACGAGGACCAACCCCTCTGTCCTAATGGACACTGGACAATATACAATACTCTGTATAAGTCCCCTGAGTCTGGTGACTCATTTACTGTGTGTCGTAGGATGAAAACTGTACTTATGGTTAAGAAGAATTACACCGCTGTTCAATGCTCCTTACCTAACTATCCACTGGTATAGGTAAATGTCATAGACATAATTTCAAAAAGATATGTCTCACTCTATAAAAATAGACGTACAGATATATCAATTTGAAATTGGTGCACAACAACGGATATTCAAAACCAAATATTTGCCGACCGGCAAACAACCCAGGTGGCTTCCTCAAATATCACCAATTCCAACGAATCCCGATATAATGAGGATGGTCACCTAATTCCCAATAACTCACTCCCACTCATCATCTGTAAAACCATACAGATGTGAGACTCATACCTGGTAAATACATACCCTGGAGCAAGTGCCTAATTGGGAAATCAGTTTTCTTTTAACAGTACACAGTGGAACTGAAACATTGAGATGTTTCGATGGGGTATCCTGGTATTCTTAGTAATGCCTCTTCCATTATCCAGATTCACAACTATAACCGTATAATTCTTTGCCATCTTTCCAAATCCCTTTACATGTCTTTAGTCATTACCTTCTGTACACCCCTTTAGGCCAAATGGTTTTCTTCCTTCCCTACCGTTCGGCACCAGCCTATGGTTTGGAAGAAGACTATCCAATAAGCATAATGGGTGTACTGTCCTAGTCCTAGGAGCACTCGCAATGCGAGAGAAGGTGAGGATAAAAGACAACCGAATGAACTTAATTCATAGGTGATTTAGGATTGACAAAGAAGTACATGGTTTGGTCGTGAATAGCAGTCGCAATTTACTTTGCCCTCTTACTAATCCCTTGCTTTGTCTGAACTTAATACCTTCTGTACACCGTTTAGGCTAATTGGCTTTCTTCATTCCCCACCGTTCGGCACCAGCCTAAGGTTTGGAAGAAGACTATCCAATTTGCGTAATAGGTGTACTATCTCCTAAACCAAGGAGTACTCGCAACCTGAGAGAAGGTAAAAGGTAAAGACAACTGAATAGTCCTATTCGTTTTCTCCAGAACCGGAAACCATCCTCGAAGTCCTTCGAGTTCGTATATAACCATACGATGGTTTTTTCCAATGGAAGTGGACGTTCGTAGTAATACGGGGTGTCCCGGAGAAAAGAGTAAAAGTAGGAGTGGCAAAGAGGTCTGCAACTCTGACAATCCAAAAGCCAGTGTTAAGAAGGTTCGGTCAACTTGGTCACTGAGTCATAGTCTAGGGTCGGGTCAATGGTCGCTGCCAGAGAGAGAGAGAAAAGAAACACTCAGCGTGCACTCTAACCTAGATCAGAATGGTTACCAATTTATCTAATCTGGAAACCTCCCACTGTAACGTCAAATTCTTCCCCAAACCTGAAAGAAGAATTAGCCGGGATAACCCGAGGAGTAAACCAACTCATCAGTGGGAATCGGGATCCAACTCTCATCGCATGATAACGTGACGGAATCCGCTCACGTTATCACACTCCAGAAGGTATGCGCATATCTGGCAAGTTTCAGTACTTTTGAAACTCCCGATGAGGATTTCTGCCCCATGCTCTTATGACCTTGACTTTGGCCAACATATCATAAGTCACATGTCAAGTTCTACCCGTCATTTTCCTGGTTAATTTGAACCCACCCGTACATACCCTTGACTTTGGCCAAAATGGCAGTACGACTGTCCCAAACCAACGCATCTATCTATGCTGCATATGAATACCCAACAGCTACCAAACACTGTGCCTTGACTTTGGCCAACATACACAGCTTGAATACTATTGACCATCCATATGAAACGACGGAGGGCTACGAATGGTTTCTGGCGAAAACCTTTAACGTAATGAACTTGATATCGTTGAAGGAACGGATAGCTTTATAAAAATATAGTGACGACAACCTTTGCTAAAGAGGTCACTCCCGGTGAAGGGATCTCGGCTCTTTCCCCGTAGAATGAGGTGCAGGATATTCCAACTGAATACCACGGTGCAAAGCAAAAGCAATCGGCTATAGTGAAGTTAATGCCCTGACGTAAACTTTTGTCCAAGGGGTCACTCCCGGTGAAGGGATCTCGGCCCTTGCCTCGTCGACTGAGGAGCAGGATATTCCAACTGAATACCACGATGCAAAACAAAAGAGAACGCCCATGCAATAACAGCTTTTTGAAAAAGCGTTCCAACAACATCAGATTAGGTTTGTTTAACTTGCATTGATCCGAATCAATGCAGTCCCATCAATTGATCACACCACAAAGAACGAAAATATACTGACGTACGTATATGCCATCCGCATTCGCCACTGGGTCCCGTCATCACCCGTTAGGTTAGCTAACTAACGACAGAGCGGGGACTGGACTAGCGCGGATGAAAAACATATACAACATCTACTAATATATATACCAATATATAATTCGCTCAAGGCGTGATAAAAGCAACACAGAAATGTATAGCAACACAGATCAATACAGATATCTGGGATCCCCAGGTTTCACAGAGCCGCTGAAACCCGACGTTCCCCTGGTCGTGTGGATAGCCTGTGCAATGAAATCCTAGACCCCTACGGGCGCGGCAAGTCACCCGCCAAAACCTGAAGCGAGGCAGCCCCTTTCAGCAACGTGAATGGACCACCCAGCACTTCACGGAATCCGGTAACTTGGGCACCCCTCCTGGGTCAACTCTATACCCCCTACGAGTGCGGCGAATAGCCCGCCAATTCTAGAGTGAAGCCCCCTCCGTCTCAATGCCATGAGATGCGGGCTTGTTGCCCTCTAGAATCCGGCTATCCGTGCACCCCTCCGCGGGGTAATCCTAGTACAGAAAGTAAAATATACATACAACGGGTACATCGACCGCAACCAGGTCGTGCCCCAAAATAATAATACAAACAGGCAGTGACGGCAGTCCACATGTCGGACGCTCGCCCCGCAATATCAAATGTACATATAAAACAGAACTGTACTACCACTGCAACCAGGCTATCCCCACGACCGATCCGCAACAACACAGTACAATCACAGAACATCAACGTGAAAGTCACGTTCGCAAATCCGTCTAACCGGGCTATAGCAGTTAGACGGGATTTACCGATCAAGTGACATTCACGGTCGCAGATATAATGTAAAAACTGTGAACTGGCATGTTTAAAATATCCGATCGAACAAATTTATCAAAGTGGGCCCCCAAAAAGAACTGTAGCACTTACAGAAAACCTGGGCCCAAATAAAATATCCCAAAAGCCCTATTTCTATGCCACAAGCTTACTGGGAAAATTTGGTGCCACAATTCCTCTTATCCGCCGCGCAAGCGCGGCCAAACCAGGGTTTTGGCCGCGCTTCCGCGGTGGAACTGAGGAATTGGTGGATCGTATTTTCCCAGATTTCTTATAATTGCTTGTACATGCCTCTGCAACAACCTGAAAAATTTTAGGAGCTCAAAAAATTTCAACAGAGAACACATGTGCACAAAAATACGGTTTTTGGGGATTTTGTTCGATCGGGTTCTAAACGCGCTAGAGCAAGCTAGGCTAGGTTAATGGCGTGGCTCTGATACCATTGTAAGCCCGCGGGGGCGCCCTGGCCGTCGACCCGACGCCGGAAACGCGGAAAACAAAAACTTTGCGAACTTTGCAAAACGGCACCACCGCGGACTTTTTACCCGGATCGGGCCATTAACCTAGCTAGCTAGCAAAAAGAAAAGAGTAGAGAAGCTATACCAAGCGATCCGTGTCCTTCGGTCTTCGTCTCCGCTCCGATCTCCCGCGGAATCTCCGTCACCTCCTCGCTCGTCGGAAAGGGCACCACGTAGCCGGAATCTTTTACGGGCTCCCGCCTCTTGACCGAGGCAACTCGGGCGCGAAGTTGGCTAGCCGACGCGTCCAAGACTTGCTATAGAAATAGTGTAGAAGGTTATCTCTTTGGGGTTCTTGAAGTTGCCTTGATGGAAGGATGTGAGGAGGAGAATGAATGAATGAGAGAAGCTTGGGATTATTGCAAGCATAAAAAACATGAAATGAGATGAAGAATAAACATATCACAAATCAACCTCCCTTTCTCTCCTCACAAAAGTGGCCGGCCTCTCTAAGGATGAGAATGGATTGGAGAGAGAAAAAACAATATATCAAAAAGATAATATAAACCTCACATCCTTTCTCACTCATCTCACAAATCAATCCTTTTTCTAAACCATCAAATGAAAAGCCATCAAATGGACAAGAAAGGAATAACATCATGAAGCAAGTCCCATCATAATGCGCAAGTGTAAGAAAACCCTCCACTAAATGTTAATTGCAAACTTGCAATTAACACTTTCCAACAAGAAAGTCCGACCGAGAAGGAATGAAGGAAAACCGGCCGGAACGGAATGCAAACTGGCAACTTCAGAAAACCGATCCCGTAATAAATTACAGGAAAACCCCGCTACAGCAAATACATGCCCGCATTTGTATTCCCACTGAACACAAATGTAAAGAGACAAAACTACACTATCTAATACTAGAATCCGGCTTAAGCCAAAGCCGGCTAGTAAAAACCGTCCGATCACGATCCGTGCAATACCGCACGTATCTGATCGAACCCTGCCATATCTCCATACGGCCTCTACAGCGTTTCGCCCGAAACTTGAGTAACTGAGTGTGGTGGACTCTAAAGACTCGTCAATACTGTGGCTGTGGATTTAACCACTAGCACGTCAGAGGTATAAGCCAATACGTGACGGGCCACCAGGTATTGACCAAAAGGGACGTCGATGAGCGAACTCATCCTGACACCCTACTGAGCCTGTCAGTGACAATATCCGTACAGTCCGGTCCGTTCGTCTATGAGTATCGCATGGCGGGCCTAGGGGGTTGGTAAAAGTCAGACCCCCAAAAGCGGTACAAGTCGTGTCGGAGTGTAGCCCAGAACACCCTGAGATACTACTGGAATACCTACCAGCAAATCTCCTGCCTTGGCCAAGGACTTTTCATGTTCTGGCTCTCCTAGACACAGCACGACCTCACCCCCAATACCGGGAGAGACGAACCCCTGCAGATCCGCTCACTGCCTCCATGTGGCTCGGGACTGTACCCAACTAAAACCTGTTTGCATGACTCCTTTGAGCCGTGGTAGGGTAGTAATCAAAGTACAGTGGGAACTCACACGAGACAAATGACGATCCCAGGTCGATGAACTAACCTGTACACATGTCACCTGGGAACTGCTATCTGACGTCTGGTATATCCCAACTAGCAGGTTCCCGGCGAGTCCTGTCCGGTGTACTCATAACCCAATGAGCACCTGTATACATCTTAGGTGAACCAACTGACACCAGTGGCTTGTGAGACCGGCCACCGCCCCTCGTCGGGGTCTCGACTGTATACACTAGTCTACTCTGGAGAAACGATGCCCTGTCTCGAATCTCCCACGACTAGGGACCTTTTAAGGATGTGCTTGTAGACCCCCAGCTCCCACTTATATGATCGCCCTCATACTGCTGGTGGTCAAGCAAGAATCCAAGGGGCTTTATCAACGTGTAATAGCGACTCGAAAGGTCACCTAAAGCAGTACACGATGATAAAGATAAACCAGATAGCATACTATCATCTCGAGTAAGACTGTCCTACCGGGATAGGTCCTCCCCTCAATCATTGCAATCACGTGCCTGTGACCCAATAATTTACTCTGAGGGCACTATCTCCAACAGATCCTACATATGTAATATGTTACATGGGCTAAAGAAAGGTAGAGAACTGGAAATAGATGATCATTCCGTAAGAGTAGGGAATGGTGCAAATGTTGCAGCCAAAGCAGTTGCGAATATCACCTTGTATTACCAAATGGTAATACATTGATTCTGAACGAATGTTATTACATACCGAACCTGATATGCAATATTATATCAGTTTCTTTATTAAGTAAAGAAGGATATAATTTTGTATTGCAGGATAATGTTATGAATATTTTTCTGAATCAAAATTTGATTGGATCAGGCTCGTTAAGTAATGGCATATAGGTTCTAAATCAAACCACAGTTTTTAGAGTATAGAACACACACAAGATGAAAAGTTCAGAAATGAACGGTCTTTCTTGTGGCATTGTAGACTAGGTCATATCAATGCGACACGACTAGCTAAGTTACATAAAGATGGATATTTAAATCAGTTTGAATTTACATCATATGAAACTTGCCAGTCACGTCTCAAAGGTAAAATGACCAAAACTCCGTTTACTGGACACAGAGAAAGAGCTGTTGAACTCTTGGGACTGATACATAGTGATATATGCGGTCCCATGTCTACACATGCCAGGAATGGTTCCTCTTACTTCATTACATTCACTGACGATCTCTCAAGATTCAGACATGTGTTCCTGTTGAAACACAAGTTTGAAGCTTTTGAGAAATTCAAAGAATATAAGCATGAAGTTGGGAACCAGACGGGTAGAAGTATTAAAATCCTTCGATCTGATCGAGGAGGAGAATACTTGAGCACAGAGTTCCTGGATTATCTAAAAGAGAATGGGATTCTCTCTCAGCTTATTCTTCCGTATACACCACAACACAACGGTGTATCGGAGCGGAGGAATCGAACCCTATTAGATATGGTGCGTTCTATGATGAGTACCGTTGAGTTGTCTGTTTCCTTTTGGGTTTATGCGCTTGAGACAGCTGCATACCTATTGAATCAAGTTCTATCTAAATCAGAGCCTAAAACACCATATGAGATATGGAGTGGAAAGAGACCATGTCTTAAATGAGTTAAGATAGGGGTTGTCCGGCCTATATCAAACGGTATAATCCGGAAAAACTCAAGGCACGATCAGTTCTTTTTAAGTTTGTTGGATATCCCAAACATTCACATGGATATCTATTCTACCACAGTAAGGAACAAAAGGTTTTTGTTTCTCGTCATGCCACCTTTTTAGAAAAGGAATTTCTTGAAAAAGAAATTAGTGTCAAAGAGGTAAAACTGGAAGAAGTTCCAGCTATACAGACTACAACTGAAGATTTAGTGGAACTAGAGGATTCGATAGTCCCCAACGAACCTCAGCCTCTCCGCCGATCTAGTAGGGTTCCTCATCCACCTGAGAGATACTACGGTTTTCTCATTTATGGTGGGAGCAAGGATTTCATCATGGAAGATGATGACCCAACTAACTTCGAGCAGGCCATCACGAGTAGGGACTCTGTGAAATGGCTGGATGCAATGCGATCTGAGATGGAATCCATGTACACCAACAAAGCATGGACTTTGGAAGATGCTCCTGAAGGGGTAAAACCTATCGGGAGCAAGTGGATCTTCAAGAAAAAACTTGGTGTAGATAGAAAAGTTGAGACTTTCAAAGCTAGAATAGTAGCAAACGGTTTTCGTCAACGACCAGGTGTGGATTATGATGAAACCATTTCTCAAGTGGCTATGCTTAAGTCCATCCGGATCCTACTTGCCATCGCTGCATACCATCACTACGAAATCTGGCAGATGGATGTCAAGACCGCTTTTCTAAATGGTGATTTAGAAGAGAGCGTGCACATGACTCAGCCAGAGGGTTTCGTAGATAGTGGGAGCAGCGGAAATGTGTGCAAGCTGCTTAAATCAATCTACAGGTTAAAGCGGTCATCGCGGATTTGGAACATCTATTTTGATGTGGTAGTCAAAGAGTTTGACTTCGTAAAAAACGTAGATGAAGCTTGTTTATACAAGAAGGTGGCAGAGAGTAAGGTTGTCTTCCTCTTATTGTACGTGGATGACATACTCTTGATAGGAAATGATGTTCCTACGCTGCACTCGGTCAAGCTCTTCTTATCATAAAGATTCTCCATGAAGGATCTGGGTGATTCCTCCTATATCCTGGGGATTAAGATCTATAGAGATAGATCTAAACGGATGCTGCGATTGTCTCAATCCAGGTACATTGACACTATACTAAAGAGGTTTAGTATGGAGGATTCCAAGCGTGAGAATTTACCCACGATCTCAGGAACCACTCTCTCCAAAGAGATGTCCCCCAAGACTGATTTGGAAAGGGCTCGCATGCAAGATATACCCTATGCTTCGGCAGTCGGGTCTATCATGTATGCGTTGTTATGTACCCGACCGGATGTAGCATACGCACTGGGTGTTGTAAGCAGGTATCAATCAGATCCTGGGGAGAAGCACTGGACAGCTGTGAAGAACATTCTTAAGTACTTGAGAAGGACTAAAGAAATGTTCTTGGTGTATGGTAACGGTGAACTCCAAATGGAGTCCTTTACCGACTCGAGCTTCCAGAGTGATAAGGACGACTCTAAGTCGGTATCGGATTTTGTATTCACCCTCAATGGAGGGGTGGTTGTTGGAAGAGTTCCAAGCAAGAAACCATGGTAGACTCGACGATGGAGGCTGAATACATTGCTGCCAATGATACCGCCAAAGAGGCTGTCTGGATGAAGAAGTTCATAACTGAACTTGGAGTGGTTCTATCCATCGAGCATCCAATACCTTTATATTGTGATAACAATGGAGCCGTGGCTTTGGCCAAGGAACCCAGGTCCCATCAGCGATCCAGGCATATTCTGAGGTGGTATCACCTGATCCGGGAGATAGTTGATCGCCGGGAGATCGAGGTCAGGAGAGTTGACACGAAGAATAACACGGCGGATCCACTCATGAAGGCCATACCCCAGATACAATTTGAGAGACTTTTCGGGATGTTGGGTATGAGATACTACAACTGTCACGCCCCGCTTCCCGGTGTACGGGGAGGGGACACGGCGTGGCCCGCTACGTATTTACTCAGAAGTAAACACGCTAAACGTATCTAAGCAATATATGGTAAAGTATACAAGAGACAAGATGTAAATGAACAACAACTTTATTTATTCAACATTCATTTTACAATATAGCTGAAATGTAAATACATGGAATGAAAGCAATGCCTAAACAATGGCATACCAGAAATGAAAATATGCACAAGTAATCTAGAACTCTGGGTCGAAGGCTATCTGATCCAAGTCCTCGCTGCTGGGCTCTGTCTCCAGAAGGTCCGATCCATCTGACAACATTCCAAAGAAAAAAAAGAAAGGAATGTTGTCAGTGAACAATCGCTCAGTAAGTCCCAAAGAATAAGTATAGCCAGAATAGACAGAAGGAGAATGTAACTTTTAAGGTTGTATTATATTGTTAACGCTGTTGTTTGTATCTTGGTACAGAAGATGCCAGTGTATACGAGAGGAGTCCAATTTACACCGTGGAATTTGGTAACCCGTAGTACAAGGCTCCGTCGAAAATACCACGGAACAACGGCATGGATGTAATTACGTCTTAAGTGACCACCTCGTGCCACCTTTAACATATTCCGTACCAGTCTATCCCTTTATAAACCCCGCGATGTCTTTTGTATTGATTGTATTATTTTGTTATATAGATGGATGACTTTACCGAAACCATGATATCAGTAAATGTAATGGATATAAATGGAGAGTCATGTAGACGGAGTATATCCATAGTTCGGTTCAGTCAATATAGATTGATATAGATTGAATGGACGGATTCATGGATTCATGTTGTATTGTAGTTATATACTTGAATTATATTCAAGTCAGATTGATTAGATTAAGACTCAGTCTGAGTCAGACACTTTTAAAAAGAGAACTTGAAATCCTGATTGTTTTGATGTTATCGGTAACTGCTGCATATGGACGGCAGGATTTGTGTCTTTTTCCAAGCAATTACCGTGTTGATAACACCGTTTGTTAGATTGTCTACTTTAAATAGGCAAGCACCCATATCTCCGTCTCTCTGAGGCTCAAGAGACTGGTCCCGCTGAAACCTATGTTTACTAGGGTCCTTATTGTAATTTAGTATAACTTGAGGGTTTTTTTTATGTAAAAACAGTTTGATATAATTTTCAAAATACACCTCAAGCATTTAATTATCGTCTTTAGTGTTTTCATAGATGTATATTTTTATACAAGTGAAATTTCTAGCGAGTAAAACCTAACTTCATAATATATGGTATTTTATTGAAATATTGGAATTGTGTTGTATTTGGATGGTATTTTCATGTAATAGTGATTCCTTTGATTTAGAAAACTTAGAATATTTATATAATTAAAATAGATATTTTGTTATATATATATATTTAATGAAAATAATTTATTAATTTTCTTGTAGAAATCTCATTTTCTAAAGAAAAATGCATACAAATTCCATCGAGATCGAATGCTCCTTACGGAGGTCTGCATCTCGCTCTACTAGGCCCGAGGATGTGCGATAATCTGCACCATCCCGAACGGGGTCCCCAAAAGAGGGTTGTAGAGACGCAATTGCATGAAAATGTTTAATACATCTTTTTAAAGAAAACGTTTTTATAAGTTGATGGTATTTATTTGAAAAGTCGTTTTATCTCAAGAATAAATTCCCAAAACTTTATCGTGCTATGATAGAGATGTGTGTTGTGATGTGGTAGGTCATTACCTTGTGAACTATTTAAAGGTAATACAAATTTATATTGTTTTATGTCGGTAAACTAAAGTATGCGGTATTTTACTGAAAAACTGCGATAAAAATTGCAATATAAATTCTTTTGATGTGAAACTTGTTTAATATGTTTGTTAATGTTTATTTAACATGATATGAAAGTTTGGTATTTTCCTGTTTAAGAAAAATAGGATTTTTAAAGAAAACCCGAATCGGAAGTCGGATTAACTCCACTTCCGTCGGGTTTTAGTATTTAAGATTTTTAGAATAGAGGAAGAGAGAGGAAGATGGGACATACTAGCTTCAATGAGAGTAAAGAGGTAGGAGAAGGATTGGGAAGCGTCGGGACATCGTTTCGTCGCCGGAATCTCCTCGGAATTTCATCGGAGCTTCGCCCTTCGCTAACTCCACTTGTGCACCAAAGAGGACTTGAAAGTTTTTGAGAGTTTTAGCAGAGATTTGTGAGTGAGAATGTGTGAAATGGGGTGTGGTATTTATAGGAAAAATTAGGGTTTGGTGTGTTAAAGAATGCATTTAAAATATGCATTAAAATTGGATTAAAAGAGCATTTTATTGCCCTCTAGAATTGTGCAGAGTATACAAACAGCCTAGGGGAGTGGGGTAGGCCAAAGGTTGCAGGGGAAAAGATTCAAAGCATTATATACGGGTTTGACCGGCGGTGCCGGTTTTTGCGAGGGTTTTGCCGGGTCAATACCGGTGGAGGAGGCTACGGTTTAGGCCACGTGTCGGGGTCGTTTGGTATTCTTCAGTGCACATGTTTAAATATTTTGTGACTCTTCAGTTTACGTGTTGTGCACGTGTAAACCCTTGGGCTTCTAAAAAGATTAAAAGAAATTTTAATAAAAAGAATATGTGGCTAATGGGAATTGAACTCGGGTGCTATGTCTCAGCAGTGCAAGGTCTTACCAATGAGCTACAAGCTCCTTCTTGCTGTTCAAAAGCAAAACAAACTTATAACTCGTGCTCAGGTTTAGGTGTCCCTTTCTGTATTTTGAAAAAATTTCGTACAGAAAGTTTATGGTTGTTACATTCTACTCTCCTTATAAAAATTTCTTCCTCGAAATTTGTAAAAGGAAAGTGTAACGGCTTCAAAACAAGTTGGTGATCGTGAGTGTGAAAGGAATACTGGTATTGCATGAAAGTACAAGGATTACAAGGGTTACCTTAGTTTACGGTCTCGGCTTCTACGACTGCTAAAGTGAAAGCCTGACGCTGAGGTACAGTCCTCCTAGCTGGAGGCACATTCCTCTGTCCTTTGGGCATGTTCCTTTGCCCTCGAGGCATATTCCTCAGTGCTAGATAGAATTGGCGAGTAGGCTGTGCAGGAGGTGGAGCTGGGAGTGCAAGACGAGGTACAGGAGCCCGGATAGCTGGCCGCTGCGGATAAGTGTTGTGTGTGGGAGCTTAGTTGCGTCTATAAAGACAGGTTCCAATTCCGTGATTGGATGCGCCACAAACTAAGCACAGGCCTTTTGCGCGCCTATAGTCCTTCCACAAGTGTCCATCCTTCTTGCAATAAAAGCAAAAATCTGGACTTGGCTGGTTATTGTTTTCTTCCGGTCTCCTGGGTTCAACAGTTGGCCATAAAGAGGCTCCTCCTGCCATCTGAGGGGCAGGGCGTTTCACTCCAGCTGATTGAGGTCTGCCCTTCCTCTTCACTACTGCCTCGTATCTTCTGGCAGCCTTCAAACCCAAATCATGGGTTGGGAAATCTCCTGTAGCTAAGACAGCTTGGATTTCCTGGTCCAACCCTTACTGAAATCTTCTAGCCCTGATATCAGCAGTCGGTATCAAATGTGCCGTGAACCTGTTGCGGTCTTGTGTGTTAGTTATATGTATGCCCTAGAGGCCATTACTGTACATACTATGTATATTGTAATGGATGCTTGGACATATATAGGGATGACTTTCTTGCTCGACATGATAGTATGCTATCTGGTTGTACTTTATCTTAACATGTACTCTGATTGTCTCTATGTTACATGTTGATAAAACCCTTAGGATATGTACTCGACTACTGGGACTATGATGAGATCATACTAGTGGGGCCACGGTAGTCGACGAGTACATCCTATAACTGTTCCTAGTCGAGGGTGTATCGAGACAGGGCATCGATACACCAGAGTAGAATAGCGTATACGCATCTTGACCCATATGATGGGCGATGGATGATCCCATATCCATCGGTGTTTGACATCAAGGATGGTGTACGGGTGCTCAGCGGAGACAGGGTACACTAGACAGATTCGCCGAGAACTCCCAGATGGTATTATACCTCACGTCAGATGGCAGTTCTCCGGTGACACTGGTACAGAGTAGTCTGTTGACCCGAGATCGTCATAGAGTCTTGTGTGATTCCCACTGTGCTTTGATTTCCATCATACCATGTCCAAGAGGGCGTGCAAAAAGGTGACTTTTGGGTACAGTCCTGAATCATATGGAGGCAATGAGTGATAGGAGGGGATTCGTCTCTCCCGGTATAGGGAGTTAATGTTGCGCTGTGTTCGATTGGCTATAACTGAAAATCCCTGACCAGGGTTGCTGAGATTTACTGGTAAGTGTTATCAGTAGTTTCTCGAACTGTTATGATCTCATATCGACACGACTTATCGAGCTACTGGGGTCTAACGTTTACCACCCCTAGGCGAGATATGCGATATATCAGACGACGAGACTGGACTGTACGGGAGTGTTACTAATTGGATTCGTAGGAGAATGTACAGGCTTGCTTGTTGATCTTCTGATCGCTCAATACCTGGGTGGCTGTTACGTTTAGCTGACCGCTTGCAGCTTGTGGGTGTTTGATATGATCATCACCTACTGCCGGCGTATTGATGATTCTTTAGAGTCCTACACAGAGGTTTCTTGACTCAGGCAAAACGGAGTAGGGGCACATATGTGATTTGTGCAGGACCGAGAATAATGCGATATGAGATACCGTATTATATTCTCGCGATATTTGATATCAGCCGGATCATCGGATCAAGTGTTGATACGATGAATCGGTAAATGATATATTAGTCGGTTATATGCGATATAGCCGGATTGTCGGATCAAGTGTTGATTCGATAATTTAATGTATAATGATATATATGATATATTAAATTACATTAACTAATATTAGCTCACTAAAAGATTCTTTTTCTCACTCGGGTAATACATTGATATATATGCGATATATGTTAATTGTATTATTTTATTTTGTTACAATAAATATTATATATGTGATATATAATATTGTAGCATGATATGGTTATTAATGCAACATGTTTAGTGGAGATTAAACATGGTTAGGGTTTGATTAGGGTTAAGCTTTTCTAGAAGTTTCTAGAAGCTTTGTTTTTTGTTTTGGAAAAGATATTTTTGCAAGATATTTCGTTAACCCAACCAAACCTTTAACTTTAGTCAAATCTCTACAAGGGTTAGTTTGACCATGGTTGCATTATTCATCATTATCATCCTTTCATTATTCATCACAAAAGGATTGATCACTATTCTCTTTCTTCTTCTTCTTTCTCTTTTCATGGAAAAAGCTTTCTAGCTTTTTCTAAGTGATGATTATGTGTGAGAAAAAGATTATAAATGAGAGCAAAAATCCTACTTCATCATCCTCATCTATCCTCGCCATTTAGATGAGGGTGTTCACTTCATTTAGTGAGTGAGAGTTTGTGTTAATGAAACTTCAAGGTAGATCATCTTTGTTATCGAAGATCGGAAGCAAGCTTGCATCTTTCTCCTCACGGAGCCTCTCGAGAGTCCGGAACACGATGATCGCAGCGAAGGGACCTCAACACGGAGCTTAAAAAGTGAAGGACCGGATCTACAAAGGTTGTAATCCCTCTCACTTAGTGTTAAAGTGTTTAACATGCTTGTTTTCGCCTAAACTCTAGTATAAAGATCCGGCTTTGGGTAGCTCGGCACGGCTAAATTTTTAAATCGGGAATGGTTGATCCCTCGTAGACCCTTGTGCATGTGCCTAGCATCCCAACAGTGGTATCAGAGCCAAGCTAGAGCTTTAGGCGAAGTCTAGGCGAATTCTAAAGTCCGATCGAACCCGGAAACCCCGATATATACCCTTCTCTGGATATTTTTAAAAAATGTGATTTTTTATGAATTAAAAATGCTCAGAAAAACAAGCAGGAAAATCTAAGAATTACTGTGAAGTACGGTCCCACAATACGATCATGTGACCGCGGAATCGCGGCCAAACCACGCACGTGGCCGCGGATCCGCGGCTGACCAGTGACATTGGGGCCCCATACTTCACAGTATTATTCCTGGGTTCTTTTTCTCTATTCTGGGAATTTTTAAATATACTCAAGTGTTGAGTTTTCTGGGTTGTATTGGGAACTCGTTGATTCTATCGGATAATATAACTTCGTTTAAGTTTTTTTTCCCGGATAATTTTAGAAACTGTTAAAAAGTTCGAACAGATATCAATAACTCACTTTTTCCCCTGTCGGAATTTTTTTCAAAAGTTGGATTTTTTCTCGAGTTTGAAACTTCCGGAAAATCATGCAAGTAACGCGGTGGACCTTCTAGAAGAACACAAACCTTAACTCGATTATGTGACCGTCTGAACTGCCTCTGAACCTTAGGGTTTGGGGCAGTATGGCATTGCCACATGTGAGGCGTTGGCTTGACCATTCTACGGCTGGACCATTGGTACTGTGGCATGTGATGGACATTTTTTTGAACTCCGCTCAAGTGTTAAGCTATTTGGGAAATCTTGGGTGTTTGATTATTCGATCGGAAAGTTTAACACTGTCTTTTTATTTGGAATGTGATACAATATTTGGAATCCATATGTAGTTATGGGATAACTAATTTGAATATTATAAACATAGCAGTTTAGTCTCAATTGATCGGTTGCCACGGGATTTTGATGCGATCAAAAGTCCGTCGCAATCACGTAGCGTACGCGGATACTCGCCGGGTAAACTTAATAGACAGCCATGCGCCATAGCCCTGACCAAGTGACTGTAGGAGAACCCCGTCGCCAAAAGCATCCGTTCGGGTGCTCGCGGCAGCGGTGTTCCGCCTTAGTGTACTTCGTCGACGGCATCCGGGGGTGCGGCCGTCTACTAAAGTTTGCGACGAGCATTCGATCAGAATGTCGGGAATCTTGTTGAATTGCCCGACTTGACATTGAAAAGAGTTTTCGATAATGAGACTAAAATGCGGGGTTTATAATTGTTAGGCATGAGATGTCTAAGGAATTCATTTGGTTAGGCATGCGATGTCTAAAGAGGTTGCGGATTCCAACAGTTATAGTTTTACACTTTCTATTCTGTGACCGTAAGCGTAGTATATGGTATATCGCCGGCTTCGTTGCTATACATCAACGACAATCGGGATACGCATACTTGCCTACGTTGATGATATGAGATATTATGTGTTGCTGTGATATGTTGTATTGGATCGTCGCGTTTGAATAGCCGGAGGTTTTCTGTGAGATGAGGGTTTTTATTTTCATTCATGTAAAATTCATTTGTATGTAATATTCTTTTATTGGGGCACTTCCGGGCTGAGGATGATGTCACCATTGTATATTATTTACTTTTCCGCATTAGGTAGACCCAAGGCGGGGAGCACAAGTAACCGGATTCTAGGGTCCAGTGGGAGACCATCTTGAGGAGTCGAGACCGGGTCTCCCAACCCTTGAATTGGCAGTGTTGCCGCTCTCGTAGGGGTTTAGGGATGTGGGTTTGGCTATTCATCGCGACCGTGGAATATGTGTTTTATACAGGCTCGTATTAAAACACGGACGTCCTAGTATATCCAATATTTCATATATGTTCTTCTGCTGCAATGTTCTGTGATGAGATCATATTACTGCCTGATACGAATGTTTATATTATATATATGAGATATATGTTATATTGCAGATTTCGTTTCAAATGTGATGCTTGCGAAGCATAATAAAATGGGACTTCATTAATGAGATTAATGAAACTAAATGAAACCAAAGATGTTGTAGTAACTTGTTTAAAAACTGGTAGCTCTAGTTATTGCTTTGCATAGCGGTGTTCCTTGTAGAACATTTAGCACCTTATTCGATAAGGAAAGAGCCGAGATCCCTTCACCGGGAGTGACCTCTTTAGTGAAACTAGCAGATACTATAAACTCGGTTTGTCTTTTGATTGCTTTTATAGTTCTTGCTTTGCATAGTGATATTTGTGAAATATCCTGCACCTTATTCGATGAGGAAAGGGCCGACGATCCCTTCACCGGGAGTGACCCCTTTAGCAAAACTAGAAAAGCCTAAAAAACACTCCATTTAAAATCACTCGATTTTACAACGATATCAAGTTCATTACGCAAAAGGTTTTCTTAAAAACCTGTCGTAGCCCTCCGTCATTTCAGATAAGTACTAGTTAGTATTCGTGCTACGTTTGTTGACTATGTAAAGGCATAGTGTGCGGTAGCTGATTAGTGCTTATCTGTATAAGCATATGATGCCATTGGATTAGGGTAGTCATGCGACTTTGTTGACTATGTTAAGGGTCGTGCGGGTGAGTTTAATTCAATCGGGAAATGACGGGTTGAACTTAACTAGCACTTATGATTTGTTGACATGTTAAGGTCATATAGCTGCTAGGGGAAAAATATTATTGGGAATTTCAAGTGTTGAAATTTGCAATGAGATTGCATACCTTCTATGAGATAGTTGGATCCCGATACCCGCTACGAGTAAGAGTTACTCCTGAGAGAGTTTTACACATTACTATTAGCCGATCAAGTAGGTGTCTAGAAAGGTGTCAACGGGGTTACGCCCCTGGGAAAATGAGGTTTAGTTTAATTAGGTTCGTGCGAAAGCACGGGGAACCTCCCTCAAAGTACCGGCACTGGCCTGGCTGAAAGATTGGCGAACTTGTAGCGTATAATTAATCCCGGCTAGTCTTTCTTTTTAGGGTTTGAAGGAAGATTTGACTAAAACAGTGGGAGACATCCTGATTAGATAAATTGATAACCAATCTAATCTTGTAAAAGCGCACGCTGAGTGTTTTCTTCTCTCTCTCTCCTAGTTACGACCATATCACGCCTTAATCAAGATAATAATACGGATGTATTGATCGAACCCACTTGTTATACTGCGCTAGGGAACGTTGGTCCCGCTCCAACTTATAATTGTTATAAGACAGAGCAGGAAATTGGGGAATACCAGATTTCCCGTGCCGCCCAAACGAAGAAAGTGCATGTTGATGCATCATCTTCGGGTGTGTTCATTACAGAGAACTGTTTCTCAGTATCATTTACGTCCTGGGTATGTGATAACAGATCAGGATCCCGCAAATGTAATTTGTTACATGGGCTACAGATAAGTAGAGAACTGAGAACGGGTGATAAGTTTCATGAGATAGAAACAGTGCAAGTGTTGCAGCCAAGTCTGTTGGTCACTATCACCCTGTATTACCAGAATACATTGATTCTGAACGAATATTATTAGATACCGAACCTGATATACAACATCATATCAGTCTCTTTATTAGTAAAGAATGATATAATTTTGTATTGTTGGATAATGTTTTGAACATTTCCTATATCAAGAGTTGATCGGTTTAGGCACGTTATCTAAAAGTATTGATGTTCTAAATCAAACCACAGTTCTTAGTGTACAGAACAGACACAAGAGGAAGAGTTCATAAATGAACGAATCCTTCTTGAGGCATTGTAGACTAGGTCATATCAATGCGACCCGACTAGCTGAAGTTACATAAAGATGCCTATTTAAATTAGTTTGAATTTACATCTTGTGAAACTTGCCGGTCATGTCACAGAGATAAAATGACCACAGCTCCGTTTATTGGAAACAGAGAAAGAGTTAGTGAACTCTTGGGATTGATACATGCTGATGTATGAAGGTCCCCTGTCTACACATGCCAAGACCGGTTCTTTGTACTTCATTACATTCACTGATGATCTCTCAAGATTCTGACATACGTTCCTGTTGAAACACAAGTCCGAAACTTTTGAGATAATCACAGAATATAAGTTGGAAGTAGAGAACCAAAGACGGGTATAAGTATTATGTCCTTTGATGAGATCAGGGAGGAGAATACTTGAGCACAGAATTCCTGGACTATTCTAAAGGAGAATGAGATTCTCTCTCACCATTACTTCTTCGCATACACCATAGCACGATGGTATATCGGGGCGGAGCAATTGCACCCTATATGATATGGTGTGCTCTATGATGAGTACTACTGAGTTTCCTATTTCCTTTTGGGAGTTATGCACTTGAGAAGCTGCATACCTATTGAATGTGGATTCAATAGTTTCCAACGAAGCTCAGTCTCTCCGCCAATCTAGTAGGGTTCCTCATCCACCTGAGAGATACTTCGGTTTCTCTATGACAGTGGGAGCAAGGATTACATCATGAGATGATGACCCAACTAGTTTCGAGCAGGCCATCAGGAGTAGGACTCTGTAAGAATGGCTGGATGCTTAGCGATCTGAGATGGAATCCTTATACACCAACAAAGTATGGACTTTGGTTGCTTTATCTGAAGGGTTAAATCCCCATCAGGAGCGAGTATATCTTGAGAAGATTACTTGGTGTACATGGAAAAGTTGAGACTTTCAAAGCTATGCTTAAGTCCATCCAGATCCTACTTGCCACGGCTACATACCATGACTACGATATCTGGCAGTTGGGTGTCATGACTGCTTTTCTAAATATTGATTTGGAAGAGAGCGTCCATAAGTACACAGCCAGAGGGCTTCGTAGACAGTGGGAGCAGCGGAAACGTGTGCAAGATGTTTTATGTGATAAAGCAAGCATCGCGGAGTTGGAACGTCTGTTTTGATGTAGTAGTCAAAGAGTTTGACTTCATCAAAATGGTAGATGAACCTTGTATATACAAAAAGGTAGTAGGGAGTATGGTGGTGATCCTCATAGAGTACGTGGATGACATACTCTTGATAGGGAAGGAGTTTCCTATGCTACGCTCGGTCAATCTCCGCTTATCACAAGGATTCTCCATATAGGATCAAAGTGATACCTCCTAAATCCTGGGTTTTGGATCTATAAGATAGATCTAATTGGATGTTAGGATACTCACTAGTTGTAGTGAGATGGTATCAATCGATCCTAGGGAGAATCACTGGAAAGGTTCCAGGGTGATAAGGACGACTGAATGTCAGTCACAGGCATTGTCTTTACCCTCAGTGGAGGGACGGTATGTTGGAAGAGTTCCAAGCTAGATACTGTGACTTACAAGACGATTAAAGGCAAGATACATCGTTACCAATGATGCTACCAAAGAGGCAGTCTGGATATATATAAGTTCATGAGATGAACTTCGTTCCTGCCATTGTGTGACAATAGAGTTGTGGCTTATGCCAAGGAACCCCCGTCCCATCAGAAATCCAGATATAATTCTTAGGCAGTATCACCTGATCATGGAGATGGTTGATCTCCAAGGAGATCGAGGTTAGGAGAGTAGACACAGAGGACAACAGCGCGGATCCACTCACAAAGGCCTTTTTCCCAGTAGAGACTTTTATGGGATGGTTGAGTATGAGATACTTCAACCACAGCTAATTGTTGGGTATGGGATACCACAACAGATGGCCCTAGTGCAAGTGGGAGATTGTTAGTTATATGTATGCCCTAGAGGCCATTACTGTACATACGATGTATATTGTAATGGATGCTTGGACATATATAGGGAGGACTTTCTTGCTCGACATGATAGTATGCTATCTGGTTGTACTTTATCTTAACATGTACTCTGATTGTCTCTATGTTACATTTTGATAAAGCCCTTAGGATATGTACTCGACTACTGGGACTATGATGAGATCATACTAGTGGGGCCACGGTAGTCGACGAGTACAACCTATAACTGTTCCTAGTCGAGGGTGTATCGAGACAGGGCATCGATACACCAGAGTAGACTAGTGTATACGCATCTTGACCCATATGATGGGCGATGGATGATCCCATATCCATCGGTGTTTGACATCAAGGATGGTGTACGGGTGCTCAGTGGAGACTGGGTACACTGGACGGACTCGCTGAGAACTCCCAGATGGTATTATACCTCACGTCAGATGGCAGTTCTTCGGTGACACTGGTACAGAGTAGTCTGTTGACCCGAGTTCGTCATAGAGTCTTGTGTGATTCCCACTGTGCTTTGATTTCCATCATACCACGTCTAAGAGGGCGTGCAAAAAGGTGGATTTTGGTACAGTCCCGAATCACATGGAGGCAATGAGCGATAGGAAAGGATTCGTCTCTCCCGGTATAAGGAGTTGATGTTGCGCTGTGTTCGATTGGCTATAACTGGAAATCCCTGGCCAGGGTTGCTGAGATTTACTGGTAAGTGTTATCAGTAGTTTCTCGAACTATTATAGACCTCATATCGACACGACTTATCGAGCTACTGGGGTCTGACGTTTACCACCCCTAGGCGAGATATGCGACATATCAGACGAAGAGACCGGACTGTACGGGAGTGTTACTGATTGGATTCGCAGGAGAATGTACAAGCTTGCTTGTTGATCTTCTGATCGCTCAATACCTGGGTGGCTGTTACATTTAGCTGACCGCTTGCAGCTTGTGGGTGTTTGATATGATCATCACCTACTGCCGGCATATTGACGATTCTTTAGATTCCTACATAGAGGTTTCTTGACTCAGGAAAAACGGAGTAGGTGCACATATGTGATATGTGCAGGACCGAGAATAATGCGATATGAGATACCGTATTATATTCTCGCGATATTTGATATCAGCCGGATCATCGGATCAAGTGTTGATTCGATGAATCGGTAAATGATATATTAGTCGGTTATATGCGATATAGCCGGATTGTCGGATCAAGTGTTGATTCGATAATTTAATGTATAATAATATATATGATATATTAAATTACATTAACTAATATTAGCTCACTAAAAGATTCTTTTTCTCACTCGGGTAATACATTGATATATATGCGATGTATGTTAATTGTATTATTTTATTTTGTTACAATAAATATTATATATGTGATATATAATATTGTAACATGATATGGTTATTAATGCAACATGTTTAGTGGAGATTAAACATGGTTAGGGTTTGATTAGGGTTAAGCTTTTCTAGAAGTTTCTAGAAACTTTGTTTTTTGTTTTGGAAAAGATATTTTTGCAAGATATTTCCTTAACCTAACCAAACCTTTAACCTTAGTCAAATCTCTACAAGGGTTAGTTTGACCATGGTTGCATTATTCATCATTATCATCCTTTCATTATTCATCACAAAATGATTGATCACTATTCTCCTTCTTCTTCTTCCTTCTCTTTTTATGGAAAAGGCTTTCTAGCTTTTTCTAAGTGATGATTATGTGTGAGAAAAAGATTATAAATGAGAGCAAAAATCCTACTTCATCATCCTCATCTATCCTTTCCATTTAGATGAGGGTGTTCACTTCATTTAGTGAGTGAGAGCTTGTGTTAATGAAGCTTCAAGGTAGATCATCTTTGTTATCGAAGATCGGAAGCAAGCTTGCATCTTTCTTCTCGCGGAGCCTCTCGAGAGTCCAGAACACGATGATTGCAGCGAAGGGACCTCAACACGGATCTTAAGAAGTGAAGGACCGGATCTACAAAGGTTGTAATCCCTCTCACTTAGTGTTAAAGTGTTTAACATGCTTGTTTTCGCTTAAACTCTAGTATAAAGATCCGGCTTTGGGTTGCTCGGCACGGCTAAATTTTTAAATCGGGTATGGTTGATGCCTCGTAGACCCTTGTACGTGTGCCTAGCATCCCAACATTATGTTAGCTGTGTAGTATATGATATTGAAAATCGAACATTAAGACATATCTTACCTACTGAGTATGGTAAACTCAACATCATATTCATCCACCGATTTTGTCCACATAGAACCCTGTTGTAGGTGAATGAACTGCTGCTCCATGTCAAATTGGGCAGTCTCTGGGAAGTATTTCGCGTCGAACATATCGCAAAAAGTCTTCCATTCGATAGGTTTGTCAAGACGACTTTCTTCCGCCTTCCACCAGACCCGTGCATTATCAGTGAGTTGCAGCTTCGCAACTCGAACCCAAGCGATCTCTAACACTTGTGCCGCTGCCCGATCATCTTCAATACTTTGAGCCCATTCCTCAGCTTCTAGAGGGCTCTCTTTTCCTGAGAATTGCTTGGGATGCAAAGCCTTGAATTGCTTTACTCCAGGGGCTTCCACCTTTGGACGGTTCATCAAGATAGCAGTCGGCTGCTGCTGTCCTTCCAGAAGGCTGCGGATCGCCTCAAGCAAGACCGTCTGCTCGTTGATCGGAGCAGCGATGGCAGGTGTAAGCGGTAGAGGTGGGGGAGTGTTGTTGACATTTGTGCTGGTGTTGTTTGGGGAATCCATAACCTTGAAAGAAAAAATTTGGGTTATGACAGATTCAAAATATATGGAATTGGAAGATTCAAGAAATATGAATTGTAAAGAATGTTTTCAGGTGCTGGTTCTTGTATTATATTGCTTAGGACTTTATGCAGAATTAGCCCGCATGTCCATGCAGAATTGACCTGCATGTCTATCCAGAGCTAACATGCATGGGCCATCAACAAAATCTGTCACGCCCCGCTTCCCGGTGTATGGGGAGGGGACGCGGCGAGGCCCGCTACGCATTTACTCAGAAGCAAACATGCTAAGCGTATCTTAGCAATATAAGGTAAAGTACATAAGAGACAAGATATAAATGAACAACAACTTTATTTATTCAACATTCTTTTTACAATACAGCTGAAATGTAAATACATAGAATGAAAGCAATGCCTAAACAATGGCATACCAGAAATGAAAATATGCACAAGTAATCTAGAGCTCTGGGTCGAAGGCTATCTGATCCAAGTCCTCGCTGCTGGGCTCTGTCTCCAGAAGGTCTGATCCACCTGACAACATTTTAAAGAAAAAAAGAAAGGAATGTTGTCGGCGAACAATCGCTCGGTAAGTCCCAAAGAATAGGTATAGACAGAATAGACAGAAGGAGAATGTAACTTTTAAGGTTGTATTATTGTTAACGCTGTTGTTTGTACCTTGGTACAGAAGATGCCAGTGTATACGAGAGGAGTCCAACTTACACCGTAGACTTTGGTAACCCGTAGTACAAGTCTCCATCGAAAATACCACGGAACAACTGCATGGATGTAATTACGTCTTAAGTGACCACCTCGTGCCACCTTTAACATATTCCGTACTGGTCTACTCTTTTATAAACCCCGCGATGTCTTTTGTATTGATTGTATTGTTTTGTTATATAGATGAATAACTTTACCAAAACCATGATATCAGTAAATTGAATGGATATAAATGGAGAGTCATGTAGACATAGTATATCCATGGTTCGGTTTTGTCAATATAGATTGATATAGATTGAATAGAAGGATTCATGGATTCATGTTGTATTATAGTTATATACTTGAATCACATTCAAGTCAGATTGATTAGATTGAGACTCAGTCTGAGTCAAACACTTTTAAAAAGAGAACTTGAAATCCTGATTGTTTTGATGTTATCGGTAACTGCTGCACATGGACGGCAGGATTTGTGCCTTTTTCCAAGACAATTACCGTATTGATAACACCGTTTGTTAGATTGCCTACCTTAAATAGGCAAGCACCCATATCTCCGGCTCCCTGAGGCTCAAGAGACTGGTCCCGCTTAAACCTTTGTTTACTAGGGTCCTTATTGTAATTTAGTATAACTTGAGGGGGTTTTATGTAAAAACAGTTTGATATAATTTTCAAAATACACCTCAAGCATTTAATTATCGTCTTTAGGGTTTTCATAGATGTAAATTTTTATACAAGTGAAATTTCTAGTGAGTAAAACCTAACTTCATAATATATGGTATTTTATTTAAATATTGGAATTGTGTTGTATTTGGATGGTATTTTCATGTAATAGTGATTCCTTTGATTTAGAAAACTTGGAATATTTATATAATTAAAATAGATATTTTGATATATATGTATATATATATATATTTAATGAAAATAATTTATTTATTTTCTTGTAGAAATCTTATTTTCTAAAGAAAAATGCATAAAAATTCCATCGAGATCGAATGCTCCTTGCGGAGGTCTACATCTCGCTCTACTAGGCCCGAGAATGTGCGATAATCCGCACCATCCCGAACGGGGTCCCCAAAAGTGGGTTGTAGAGGCGCAATTGCATGGAAATGTTTAATACATCTTTTTAAAGAAAATATTTTTATAAGTTGATGGTATTTATTTGCAAACTCATTTTATCCCAAGAATAAATTCCCAAAACTTCATCGTGCTATGATAGAGATATGTGTTGTGATGTGGTAGGTCATTTTCTCGTGAACTATCTAAAGGTAATACAAATTTATATTGTTTTATGTCGGTAAACTAAAGTATGCGGTATTTTACTGAAAAACTGCGATAAAAATTGCAATATAAATTCTTTTGACGTGAAACTTGTTTAATATGTTTGTTAATGTTTATTGAACATGATATGAAAGTTTGGTATTTTCTTGTTTAAGAAAAATAAGATTTTTAAAGAAAACTCGAATCGGAAGTCGGATTAACTCCAATTCCATCGGGTTTTAGTATTTAAGATTTTTAGAATAGAGAAAAAGAGAGGAAGATTGGACATACTAGCTTCAATGAGAGGAAAGAGGTAGGAGAAGGATTGGGAAGCGTCGGGACATCGTTTCGTCGCCGGAATCTCCTTGGAATTTCGTCGGAGTTTCGCCCTTCGCTAACTCCACTTGTGCACTAAAGAGGACTTGAAAGTTTTTAAGAGTTTTGGCAGAGATTTGTGAGTGAGAATGTGTGAAATGGGGTGTGGTATTTATAGGAAAAATTAGGGTTTGGTATGTTAAAGAATGCATTTAAAATATGCATTAAAATTGGATTAAAAGAGCATTTTATTGCCCTCCGGAATTGTGCAGAGTATACAAACAGCCTAGGGGGAGTGGGTGTAAGTCCATATTGCGACCCCCGGTGCTTACGGGGAGGCGGAAACGGTATAAAAAACGAATTTTTATCGCAAGAGGCAACATGGACTAAACTTGGTCGGGATCGTTGTCTAAACTAAAACTAGCAATCTAGCTAAAGAGAGTTAGCTACTATGGAAGATGGTTATACCTAAACTTGAACTCCTTCTTCTTCAAACCTTGTAGAGGTTGATGGTTCTCTTTACGTCGCCTTCTCCCGTCGAAGATGGATCCACCTCGAAGGTTCGACTTTGGGCTCTTCCTCGATCTTTGAGTGAACTAGGGTTTCCGGCTTGCTAAACCTTCATCCTAGAATGAGTAGAGAGAGATTAGGGTTTGCTTTTCTTTCTAAAGAGAATGATTCTCAACACATGAGAAGGTTTCTCTTTTCAAGAGGAAGAAGAAGATGAAATGAGGAGAGAGAGAGGTTATGATAGAATGAGCTCAATTATTTCTTTCTTGCAACCATATTGCAAAAGAAATGAATTATCTAAATGATAATAATGGAAATAAGAATAGTTGATGGTGAATATGGAATGACCACTATCATACCTCTTTTAATGAAGTGTAAGCATGAATCAAGGAAGACTTTCAAGGCATGAAAGTGGTCAATGGTCAACAAGTCAACCAAGGTCAACAAGTCAACAAAAAACAACCATAACATAATTCTTATTTAATTACTATTATTAATAGATAATATACAAATCCATTAGGGTTTGGAAAATGATAACTGTCAACTGTGCATACGCACCCGATCCGAAACCCTAATGAAAAACCTCATTCTCCGCCTCAAGCAACTGTGCATACACACCTGCATTCTCGTTCCGAGGAACAAGAATACCAAGATATAAAAGCAACCCCCAAAACATATACCAGTATCTGGCTCAAACCAGAGCCTGCCAGTATAATCCGTCCGGACTCCAAACGTGCACAAGTGCGCGGATGAGAACGAACCCTGTCGCAAAACCATGCGACCTCTACTCTGTTTTGCCCAGAGGCGAATACCCTCTGTGTGGGACTCTAAAGACTCGACACTACGCTGGCAGTGGGTTTAACCACAGACCGCAAGCGGCACTAGCTGTGCATAACGGTCCCCAGGTAGATGCCGACAAGAAGGCTGACGAGGTGAAACCCCATCTGAACTCCTACTGAGTCTGAATGTGACATTCTCCGTACAGTCCGGTCTGTTCGTCTGATACATCGCATGGCGGGCCTAGGGGGCGGTAAAACGTCAGTCCCCCAATAGCGGTACAAGTCGTGTCGGAGTGAAGCCCAAAACACCCTGAGATAACACTGGAAACCTACCAGTATATCTCGCTTGCCCTGGCCAGGGACTACTCGTGTAATGGCTCTCCTAGACACAGCGCGATGTCAACCCCCAATACCGGGAGAGACGAATCCTGTCTAACCGTCACTGCCTCCAAGTGCTTCGGGACTGCACCCAACCACCACCTGTTTGCACGACTCCTTTGAGCCGTGGTAGGGTAGTGATCAAAGTGCAGTGGGAACACACTCGAGGCGAAGTGTCAGTGTCAAGTCAGCGGACTAAGCTGTACTCATGTCACCTGGGAACTGATAACTGACGATAGGTATAATACCAACCTGTCAGTTCCCGACGAGTCCTGTCCAGTGTACTCGTAACCCAACGAGCACCCGTATACTATCTCCAGTACGACGTACTGATGGCTGTGGGACAGACCATCTCCCACACTGGGATGAGAAGCGCATACGCTAGTCTACTCCGGAGTATCGATGCCCTGTCTCGATAGTCCTACGACTAGGGACCTGTATAAGGATGTGCCTATAGATTACCCAGCCCCCACTAGTGTGACTGCCATCACAACGCTGGTAATCAAGCAAAGATCCTAAGGGCTCCACTAATGCGTATAAGTGATATACTGAAAAAAACACAAGTACACATTGAAGTAGAAACAAACCAAGTAGCATACTACTATATTGAGCAAGATTGTTTATACAAGGTGAATATCCCAAGCTTCCATCAAGTAATATACAAACTAGTATGATACAGTAATGGCCTCTAGGGCATATACACTAACAATCTCCCACTTGCACTAAGGCCATGTACTGGCGTATCGAAGACCTATCATCTCGATCAGCCGCTCGAACTGAGTTTGGGGTAGGGCCTTGGTGAATGGATCTGCAGTGTTCTCTTCTGAAGCAACCCTCCGAACCTCGATCTCCTTGCGATCCACGATCTCCCTGATCAGGTGATACCGCCTCAAGATGTGCCTGGATCTCTGATGGGACCTGGGTTCCTTTGCTAAAGCTATAGCCCCGTTGTTGTCGCAATACAGAGGTACTGGGTCAACAATGGACGGAACCACCTGAAGTTCTTTTAAGAACTTCCTTATCCAGACAGCTTCTTTTGCGGCATCAGATGCAGCGATGTATTCCGCTTCCATAGTCGAGTCTGCAACGGTTTCCTGTTTGGAACTCTTCCAACACACCGCCCCTCCATTGAGGGTAAAGACAAAACCCGACATGGACTTGGAATCATCCTTGTCACTCTGGAAGCTGGAGTCAGCAAAGGCCTCAATCTGGAGGTCTTTTCCGCCATACACCAAGAACATCTCCTTAGTCCTCCTCAGGTACTTGAGAATGTTCTTTACCGCTATCCAATGTTTCTCCCCAGGGTTTGACTGATACCGGCTTACTACACTCAGTGCATAAGCTACATCCGGTCTGGTACACAACATCGCATACATTATAGAGCCTACCGCAGAAGCGTAGGGTATAATAGACATGCGATCCCTCTCCAAATCAGTCTTGGGAGACATCACTTTAGAGAGGGTGATCCCGTGACAAGCCGGTAAGTTACCGCGCTTGGAATCTTCCATACTGAATCTTTTCAGTACGGTGTCGATGTACCTGGACTGTGAAAGTCCTAATATCCTCTTGGATCTATCACGATGGATCCGGATCCCCAAGATGTAAGAGGCATCACCCAGGTCTTTCATGGAGAACCTGTGTGACAAGAAACCCTTGACAGATTGTAGCATAGGAATGTCATTTCCTATTAAGAGAATGTCATCCACGTATAAAACAAGGAATACTACAGTTCTCGCTACAAATCTACTATAGATGCATGGTTCATCTGGATTTTTGATAAAGTCAAATTCCTTGACCGTCTCATCAAAACAGATGTTCCAACTCCGCGATGCCTGCTTTAGTCCATAGATGGACTTAAGCAACTTGCACACCTTTCCGCTGCTCCCACTCTGAATGAAACCCTCTGGCTGATCCATATAGACACACTCCTCTAAATTTCCATTTAGAAAGGCGGTTTTTACGTCCATCTGCCAAATCTCATAATCGTGGAAGGCAGCAATGGCAAGAAGGATCCGAATGGATTTCAGCATAGCCACTGGAGAAAAGGTTTCGTCGTAGTCCAAGCCAGGTCTTTGACGGAAACCCTTTGCTACAAGTCTAGCTTTATAGGTTTCAACCTGTCCATCTACACCAATCTTCCTTTTGAAGATCCACTTGCATCCTACGGGTTTTACCCCGTCTGGAGCAATGTCCAACGTCCATACTTTGTTGGTGTACATGGACTCCATTTCGGTCCGCATTGCATCCAGCCATTTTACCGAGTCAATGCTCTGAACGGCCTGCTGGAAGCTAGTAGGCTCATCATAGTCTATGATGCAATCCTCTCTATCCCCGTCTATGAGAAAACCGTAGTATCTCTCGGGCGGATGAGACTGCCTACTACTTCTACGGAGCGGCATAGGAATGTCCTGTTCTTTTGAACCCTCTGGTTCCACTAAGCTTTCAGTAATAGTCTGAGGTTCTGGAATTTCATCCAGTTCTACTGCGCTCCCACTTATCTGATTTTCCAAAAACTCAGTTTCCAAGAAGTGGGCATGACGAGAAACAAGGACTTTTTGCTCCTCTGCGTAATAGAATAGATACCCCTTGGAGTTCTTTGGGTATCCCACAAACTTGCACTGTACTGAGCGTGCCTCGAGCTTGTCCGCATGCTGCTTTTTTACAAAAGCCGGACATCCCCATGTCTTAAAGGCTTTAAGACAGGGTTTCTTCCCACTCCACATCTGATATGGTGTGGTAGGCACAGTCTTAGTAGGAACTTGGTTCAAGAGATGTGCAGCTGTTTCTAGTGCATATCCCCAGAAAGATCGCGGTAATTCAGCCTTACTCATCATGGAACGAACCATATCCAATAGGGTTCGATTCCTCCTTTCTGATACACCGTTATGTTGTGGAGTGTATGGAGGAGTACGCTGAGAGAGAATACCATTCTCTTTTAAATAGTCCAGGAACTCGGCACTCAAGTATTCACCACCTCGATCCGATCTTAGGATCTTGATACTTTTGCCTGTTTGTTTTTCAACTTCATTCTTGTAATCCCGAAATTTCTCAAAGGCCTCGGATTTGTGCTTCATTAAGAAGACATGTCCATACCTAGAGAAATCGTCTGTGAAAGTAATGAAGTATGAATAACCGCTTCGGGCATGTGTAGACATTGGACCACACACGTCACTGTGTATGAGTCCCAAGAGCTCGCTCGCTCTTTCTCCGTGTCCAGTGAACGGAGTCTTTGTCATCTTTCCCATAAGACAAGATTCACAAGTGGCATAAGACTGATACTCGAACGGATCCAAGTATCCTTCTTTATGTAACTTAGTCAACCGTGTTTCATTGATGTGACCCAGTCTACAATGCCATAAGAAAGCCTGATTGATATCTGGAGACTTTCTTTTGTGTGTATTCTGGACATTGAAAATCTGTGGTTGGTTTAATACGTATATACCATTGCTCAGTGTACCTGACCCAATCAGAACTTGATTAAGGTGAATGTTTACAACATTACTTACAAACGCAAATTCATAACCTTCTTTAGAAACCAAAGATACAGAAATGATATTACAAGTTGCGTTGGGTACAAAAAAGCAATTACGCAAAACCAAAACATGCCCATCTGTCATTCCCAGGTGATAGTCCCCCACGGCTTTAGCATCCATGCTAGCTCCGTTCGCAACTCTGAGGGTCATGTCACCTGCCTTCAAAAACCTACGGTTTCTCAACGCCTGCAAAGAATTACAGATATGAGATCCTGATCCGGTATCCAATACCCAGGAAGTAGAGTTTATAGAAAGACAGTTTTCAATAACATACACACCTGAAGCTGAAGCCGCAACCTGCTTCAGTTCCTGTGTCCTGGCTTTCCAAGCCCTGCAATCTTTCTTCCAGTGTCCACTCTTGTGACAATAGAAGCATTCCTCTTTACCAACAAGCTTCCCCGCTATCTTTGTTGCCTTTTCCTTTCCCTTCGCACCCACTTTACTAACACCGCCCCTTGGTTTGGCGGGGGCTTTCCTCTTCTTTCCCTTGGCTTTCGCCTTGGACCTAGAAGAAGAAGATCCTCCTACAAACAAAGTGGATGTATCCCTACCCTTCTGTAGGGTGCCCTCTGCGCTCCTCAGCAGGTTGAGGAGTTCTGAAAGTTCAACTTCCTTTTCTTGCAAGTTGAAATTCAGTATGAACTGGGCGTAAGTGGATGGAAGGGACTGGAGAATTATATCTGTATAAAGTTCACTGTCCAACGTGGTCCCAAGTTCCGCGAGCTCCTCAGTGTAGCCAATCATCTTAAGCACGTGGTCCGCTACCGATGATCCGACGGCCAACTTAGTCGAAAATAACTTCTTCGACACTTCGTATCTTGCGATACGAGACTGCTCTCCATACAGTTCTTTTGTATGAAGAAATATGGATTCCAAATCCATATTCTCGTGCCTCCTCTGATGGTCATTGTCCATCGAGGCAAGTACGAGGCATCTGGCCTTCGCGCTGTCAATCTCCCAAGTCTTACGGATTTCCTTATCCGCGACGCTGGAGGTGGGACCTGGGACGGGGGGAGCTTTGGTGGTAAGAAGATACCCCAGCTTGTCGTAAGAGATTGCCAATTTGACATTCCTGAGCCAATCTTTGTAGTTTGGCCCTGTCAATATGTTTTTATCTAGAAGTAACTTAAGTCCAGTCATTTCGATTTGGTCGCTGCAGGGGGAGAGAAGAAACACTTAGCACGATGCTCTTGCAAGTTTAGAATGGTTTTTAATTTGTCTAAACAGGATGGCTCCCACTGTCTCTCGAATCCCTCCTCAAACCACAAAGGAAGAATTAGCCGGGATCAATCCCACCGTACAATACTTGCTTAACTGTTCAGCCAGGCCAGTGTCGGTACTTCGAGGGAGGTTTTCCAACGCTTTCGCGAAGTTCCTTAATTTAAGAACCTCTTTTCCCTGGGGGCGTAGCCCCGCTAACACCTTTCTAGGCACCTACTAGGTTTATAGCATTGATCGTTTAGTGAGAAATTTCCCGAGGAGTAGCATATACTCACAGTAGGATCGGGATCCAAATATCATCGCGTGACGAAAATGAAGGAATCCTACCATAATCATCACACTCCAAATGGTATGCAAATCTAGCAAGTTTCAGTACTTATGAAACTCCCGATGTGGATTTTTGCCCCATGCTCTTATGACCTTGACTAAGGCCAACAAATCATAAGTCACATGTCAAGTTCTTCCCGTCGTTATCCAGGTTAATTTGAACCCACCCGTATATACCCTTGACTATGGCCAACAAGGCAATACGACTGTCCCAAACCAACGCATTCTATCTATGCAACATATGAATACCCACCAGCTACCAAACACTGTGCCTTGACTAAGGCCAACAAACACAGCTTGAATACTGTTGAATATTCATATGAAACGACGGAGGGCTACGGATGGTTTTGGCAAAACCGTGAACGTAGTGAACTTGATATAATCGATGGAACGAGATAGCTTTTAGAAGGAGTGGCTCAAGCTCCGCATTTAAAAGTTAGTTTTGAAAAGAACCGAGTGGTTTTTCGAAAGTGTTCCATCGACTTAAACTTGGTTTATTATCTTGCATTAGTTCTTTTAATGCGTGATATTCTTGCATTAGTTCTTTTAATGCGTCCCATCATTTAATTCCTACCATTGCAGAAAACAACCAAAATATGACGTACGCTTATGCCATTCGCATTCGCCACGGGGTCCCGTCATCACTCGTTAGGTTACTTAACTAACGACAGAGCGGGGGCTGGGCTAGCGCGGCTGTAAAACATAAGCAACGCCTAAATAGAAAGCAATGATAGACATTACAGATCACAGATGAATACATTGGATATACGAGCAATCCGCATTTCTTTCGAGCCTGAAACGAAAAGCGGATAACACGGTCGCGGTGAATAGCAAATACCCCACCCAAGACCCCTACGGGTGCGGCAAACTACCCGCCAAGTTCCCGGTAGTTTGTGCACCCCACCATGGGTCTATCCTAGGAGCAAAAACAGTAAAAAGAATTATACAATGACGGCTACAACCCCGACCCGGTTGTGCGGCCAAACAAATAATATAATTACATCAATTTACATTTACAAATGAATGAAAGAAAAACAAAAGCTCATCTCACATCCACCCCGGCTATTCACCCGCGACAGTCCAACACATTCATATACACATTCCAGCACATTACAGATCATGTATAACCCCGACTAATCGACTTATAGCGATTAGCCGACGTTCAATACATGCAAACATCACAGATATAACCAACATAGCCAAAGTGCAGTGAAGTTCGGAAAAAAATACGGAATTATAGGACCCCAAAAGTGAATTTCAGTTCTGGAAAATCTGGGTACATATAATATATCTTAAAAATCCCAAAACCAACACAGAAGAACACTGCACGAAAAACGATGCAAAGATGACACCAACTTGCGGCGGTTCCGCGGCCAGATGAGTAGGTGAGGCCGCGGAAGAGCGGCGGTTTGGAGGAAACATGATATCGTTTTTCTTGTGTGTTCTTAGAAAACCCTGAGACGATTTTACAAGTATAAAGTTTTTCATTTTGAGCCAAAAAAAAATCAACAGAAACTCAGGTTTTTAGTTTTCCGGTTTTGCGATTTTTTGGTTCCGAACTTCGTTACACTTCACTACCAAGCTAGTTTAAGTTTAGTTAGGCTCTGATACCACTGTAAGTCCATATTGCGACCCCCGGTGCTTACGGGGAGGCGGAAACGGTATAAAAAACGAATTTTTATCGCAAGAGGCAACATGGACTAAACTTGGTCGGGATCGTTGTCTAAACTAAAACTAGCAATCTAGCTAAAGAGAGTTAGCTACTATGGAAGATGGTTATACCTAAACTTGAACTCCTTCTTCTTCAAACCTTGTAGAGGTTGATGGTTCTCTTTACGTCGCCTTCTCCCGTCGAAGATGGATCCACCTCGAAGGTTCGACTTTGGGCTCTTCCTCGATCTTTGAGTGAACTAGGGTTTCCGGCTTGCTAAACCTTCATCCTAGAATGAGTAGAGAGAGATTAGGGTTTGCTTTTCTTTCTAAAGAGAATGATTCTCAACACATGAGAAGGTTTCTCTTTTCAAGAGGAAGAAGAAGATGAAATGAGGAGAGAGAGAGGTTATGATAGAATGAGCTCAATTATTTCTTTCTTGCAACCATATTGCAAAAGAAATGAATTATCTAAATGATAATAATGGAAATAAGAATAGTTGATGGTGAATATGGAATGACCACTATCATACCTCTTTTAATGAAGTGTAAGCATGAATCAAGGAAGACTTTCAAGGCATGAAAGTGGTCAATGGTCAACAAGTCAACCAAGGTCAACAAGTCAACAAAAAACAACCATAACATAATTCTTATTTAATTACTATTATTAATAGATAATATACAAATCCATTAGGGTTTGGAAAATGATAACTGTCAACTGTGCATACGCACCCGATCCGAAACCCTAATGAAAAACCTCATTCTCCGCCTCAAGCAACTGTGCATACACACCTGCATTCTCGTTCCGAGGAACAAGAATACCAAGATATAAAAGCAACCCCCAAAGCATATACCAGTATCTGGCTCAAACCAGAGCCTGCCAGTATAATCCGTCCGGACTCCAAACGTGCACAAGTGCGCGGATGAGAACGAACCCTGTCGCAAAACCATGCGACCTCTACTCTGTTTTGCCCAGAGGCGAATACCCTCTGTGTGGGACTCTAAAGACTCGACACTACGCTGGCAGTGGGTTTAACCACAGACCGCAAGCGGCACTAGCTGTGCATAACGGTCCCCAGGTAGATGCCGACAAGAAGGCTGACGAGGTGAAACCCCATCTGAACTCCTACTGAGTCTGAATGTGACATTCTCCGTACAGTCCGGTCTGTTCGTCTGATACATCGCATGGCGGGCCTAGGGGGAGGTAAAACGTCAGTCCCCCAATAGCGGTACAAGTCGTGTCGGAGTGAAGCCCAAAACACCCTGAGATAACACTGGAAACCTACCAGTATATCTCGCTTGCCCTGGCCAGGGACTACTCGTGTAATGGCTCTCCTAGACACAGCGCGATGTCAACCCCCAATACCGGGAGAGACGAATCCTGTCTAACCGTCACTGCCTCCAAGTGCTTCGGGACTGCACCCAACCACCACCTGTTTGCACGACTCCTTTGAGCCGTGGTAGGGTAGTGATCAAAGTGCAGTGGGAACACACTCGAGGCGAAGTGTCAGTGTCAAGTCAGCGGACTAAGCTGTACTCATGTCACCTGGGAACTGATAACTGACGATAGGTATAATACCAACCTGTCAGTTCCCGACGAGTCCTGTCCAGTGTACTCGTAACCCAACGAGCACCCGTATACTATCTCCAGTACGACGTACTGATGGCTGTGGGACAGACCATCTCCCACACTGGGATGAGAAGCGCATACGCTAGTCTACTCCGGAGTATCGATGCCCTGTCTCGATAGTCCTACGACTAGGGACCTGTATAAGGATGTGCCTATAGATTACCCAGCCCCCACTAGTGTGACTGCCATCACAACGCTGGTAATCAAGCAAAGATCCTAAGGGCTCCACTAATGCGTATAAGTGATATACTGAAAAAAACACAAGTACACATTGAAGTAGAAACAAACCAAGTAGCATACTACTATATTGAGCAAGATTGTTTATACAAGGTGAATATCCCAAGCTTCCATCAAGTAATATACAAACTAGTATGATACAGTAATGGCCTCTAGGGCATATACACTAACAGTGGGGTAGGCTAAAGGTTGCAGGGGCAAAGATTCAAAGCATTACATACGGGTTTGACCGGCGGTGCCGGCTTTTGCGAGGGTTTTGCCTGGTCAATACCGGCGGAGGGGGCTACGGTTTAGGCCACGTGTCGGGGTCGTTTGGTATTCTTCAGTGCACATGTTTAAATATTCTGTGACTCTTCAGTTTACGTGTTGTGCACATGTAAACCCTTGGGCTTCTAAAAAGATTAAAAGAAATTTTAATAAAAAGAATATATGGCTGATGGGATTTGAACTCGTGTGTTATGTCTCAGCAGTGTAAGGTCTTACCAATGAGCTACAAGCTCCTTCTTGCTGTTCAAAAGCAAAACAAACTTATAACTCGTGCTCAGGTTTAGGTGTCCCTTTCTGTATTTTGAAAAAATTTCGTACAAAAGTTTAGGGTTATTACAACAACAATTGGCCTTAGTGCAAGTGGGAGATTGTTAGTTGTATGTATGCCCTAGAGGCCGTTACTGTACATGATTGTATATTATAGTGGATGCTTGAACATATATAGAGAGGACTTTCTTGCTCGACATGATAGTATACTATCTGGTTGCTCTTTATCTTAACATGTAGACTTGTATTGTGATACTGTCTTTCTCTCACATGTTGATAAAGACCTTAGGATGAATACTTGATTACCAGGATTATGATGCAGATCATAGTAGTGGGGCCAGGGTGGTCCATAAGTTTATCCTTTAATTGTTCCTAGTCGAGGGTGTATCGAGACGGTGCATCGATATTCCGGAGTGGACTGGCGTATACGCTTCTTGACCCATTTGATGGGCGATGGATGATCCTATATCCATTGGTGTTTGACATCAAAGATGGTATATGGGTGCTCACTGGAGAATGGGTACACTGAACAGGACTCGCCGAGAACTCCTAGATGGTATTATATCTAACGTCAGATAGCAGTTTTCTGGTGACACTGGTACATGTTAGTTTGTAGAAACGAGATCGTTATAGAGTCTTGTGTGATTCTCACGGTGCTTTGATTTCCACCTTAACACGTTCAAGAGAGCGTGCAAAATGGTGATTTTTGGGTACAGTCTCGAGTCACATAGAGGCAATGAGCGATAGGAGGGGATTTGTCTCTCCCGGTATTGGGGGTTGATGTTGCGCTGTGCACGATTGGCCATAACAGGAAGTCCCTGTTAGTGTATATGCCCTAGAGGCCATTACTCTATCATACTAGTTTGTATATTACTTTATGGAAGCTTGGGATATTCACAGTTGTATATACAATCTTGCTCGAAATGGTAGTATGCTACTTGGTTTGTCTCTGCTTTAATATGTGCATGTGTTTCTTTTAGCATATCGCTGTTATACATATTAGTAGAGCCCTTAGGATCTTTGCTTGATTACCAGCGTGGTGATGGCGCTCACACTCGTGGGAGCTGGGTGATCTATAAGCACATCCTTATACAGGTCCCTAGTCGTTGGACTATCGAGACAGGGCATCGATACTCCAGAGTAGACTAGCGTATGCGCTTCTCATCCCAGTATGGGAGACGGTCTGTCCCACAGCCGTCAGTACGTCGTACTTGAGATAGTATGCGGGTGCTCGTTAAGTTACGAGTACACTGGATATGACTCGTCGGGAACTGTTGGTTGGTATTATACCTATCGTCAGTTATCAGTTCCTATGTGATATGAGTACAGCTTAGTCCGCTGACTTGACACTGTCACTTCGCCTCGAGTGTGTTCCCACTGCACTTTGATTACTACCCTACCACGGCTCAAAGGAGTCGTGCAAACAGGTAGTTTTTGGGTGCAGTCCCGAAGCACTTAGAGGCAGTGACGGTTAGACATGATTCGTCTCTCCCGGTATTGGGGGTTGACATCGCGCTGTGTCTAGGAGAGCCATTACACGAGTAGTCCCTGGCCAGGGCAAGCGAGATATACTGGTAGGTTTCCAGTGTTATCTCAGGGTGTTCTGGGCTACACTCCGACACGACTTGTACCGCTATTAGAGGACTGACATTCACCGCCCCCCTAGGCCCGCCATGCGATGTATCAGACGAACAGACCGGACTGTACGGAGACTGTCACATACAGGCTCAGTAGGAGTTCAGATAGGGTTCACCTCGTCAGTCTTCTTATCGACATCTACCTGGGGACCGTTACGTACAGCTAGTGCCGCTTGCGGTCTGTGGTTAAACCCACTGCCAGCGTAGTGTCGAGTGTTTAGAGTCCCACACAGAGAGCTATTTGCCTTTAGGCAAAATGAGTAGAGGTCGCATGGTTTTGCGACAGGGTTCGTTCACATCCGCGCACTTGTGCACGTTTGCTGTCCGGACAGCTTATACTAGCGGGCTTTGGTTTAAACCAGATCCTAGTATAGATTTGGGATTGGTTTTATCTCATTGTATTCATGTTTCTCGAATCATGAATACGGGTGCGTATGCACAGTTGCTTGAGACAGAGGGAGAGGACCTTGATTAGGGTTAATGACTATTGTCATTTTATTAACCCTAATGCTTATGTGTGTATTATGGTTAATTGATATTAGTTTAAATAATTGTGCATGGTTATGGTTGTTGACCATTTGACCTCCTTGACTTGTTGACCTAGGTTGACACTTTGACCATCATCATTTCATTTGGAAGATGCTCTTTGATCCTTGCAATTTGCATTAAAAATGAAATGATAATGGTCATGTCTTGATTAACCATGACAATTATCTAGCTAATTATCTAATTACAATAATTCACACATATATGTGAGAATGGTTCATTTTATTCTCATTCTATCATTTACTTTCTCTCTCTTGTTCTTCCTCTCCCTCAAGCTCTCCCCTCTCATGTGTTGAGAAACACTTGAGCTTGAGAAAAACCCTCTCTTGATAATCTCTACTCTCATCTAGGGTTCAAGAATTAGCACTTCTTGCACCCTAGTTACTTCTAGCTTGGAGTTGAAGCCAAAGGTCGAGGCTTTCGGGTGGATCTTTCTTCGACGTGAGAAGACGACTAAGGTGACCTCCTTCTACCACTCCAAGGAGCAAGGAGAGAAGGACATAAAGCCCAAGGTATAACCTTTCTAGCACTTAGCTAGTTTCTAGTTAGCTTTAGCTTGTTTTCGTTTAGCAAAGATCCTTCATAGTCTAGTCCATGTTGCCTAAGATCATAAAAATCCGATTTTTATTCCGTTTTCCGCCTCCCCGTAAGTACCGGGGTGGGCAACGTGGACTTACAGTGGTATCAGAGCCTAACTAAACATAAACTAGCTGGGTAGTAAAGTGTATGGAAGTTCGACCGAAAAAAATCGAAAAACCGAGTTTTAAAAACCCTAAGTTTCTGTTAAAATTTTTTCTGTTCGAAATAAAATTTGTCATACTCCAAAAATCATCTCAGGGTTTTTTTAAGAAGCACAGCAAACCCGGTCCAGTGAGTCGTCTAAACCGCCGCGGTTCAGCGGCAATAGCAAGCTATTGCCGCGGAACCGCCGCCGTTTTGACTCTTCACTGAGTCGAGTTTGGTGCAGTTTTCTTATGGCTTGGTTTTAGGATTTTTAAGATGGTTTATATGTTCCCAGGTTTTCCAGAATAGAAATTTGTTTTTGGGGGCCTATAAATCCGTATTTTTTATCGAACTTCAATACACTTTGACTAAAAGGTTATATCTGTGATGTTTATATGTATTGAACGTCGGCTAATCGCTATATGTCGATTAGTCGGGGTTATACATATCTGTGATCTGTGTTTGATGATGGTATGTGTATATGAATGTGTTGGATTGTCGCGGGTGAATAGCCGGGGTGGATGTGAGATGAGTATTTCTTTTTCTTTCATTCATTGTAATATGTAAATTGATGTAATATTATTATTTGTTTGGCCGCACAACCGGGTCGGGGTTGTAGCCGTCATTGTATAATTCTTTTTATTGTTTTTGCTCCTAGGATAGATCCATGGAGGGGGTGCACAAACTACCGGGTATCTCGAAGTGCCGAGTGGCCTACTCACGGTGGTGAGGGAGGTTGCTTCGCTTCGGGTACTTGGCGGGTAGTTTGCCGCACCCGTAGGGGTCTTAGGTGGGGTATTGGCTATTCACCGCGACCGTGTAATCCTCTTTTCGTTGCAGGCTCGAACGGATTGCGGATTCCTAGTATATCCAATGTATTCATCTGTGATCTGTAATGTCTATCATTGCTATATATTTATATATGATAACTATTTAGGCGTTGCTTATGTTTTACAGCCGCGCTAGCCCAGCCCCCGCTCTGTCGTTAGTTAAGTAACCTAACGGGTGATGACGGGGCCCCGTGGCGAATGCGAATGGCATAAGCGTACGTCATATTTTGGTTGTTTTCTGCAATGGTAGGCTTAAATGATAGGACGCATTAAAAGAACTAATGCAAGAAAATAAACCAAGTAAAAGTCGATTGGAACACTTTGAAAACCACTCGGTTCTTTTCAAAACTAAACTTTTAAACGCGGAGCTTGAACCACTCCTTTTAAAAGCTATCTCGTTCCATCGATTATATCAAGTTCACTACGTTCACGGTTTCGCCAAAACCATTCGTAGCCCTCCGTCATTCCACATGAATGGTCAAAAAGTATTCAAGCTATGTATTTTGGCCAAAGTCAAAGCATAGTGATCGGTAGCTATTGGGTATTCATGTGCAGCATAGATAGATGCGTTGGTTTGGGACAGTCGTGCTGCCATTTTGGCCAAAGTCAAGGGTAGGTACGGGTGGGTCCAAATTAACCAGGAGAATGACGGGTAGAACTTGACATGTGACTTATGATATTTTGGCTAAAGTCAAGGTCATAAGAGCATGGGGCAGAAATCCACATCGGGAGTTTCATAAGTACTGAAACTTGCTAGCGCTGCATACCATTTGGAGTGTGATAATTCTGGTAGGATTCCTTCGGTTTTATCACGCGATAATATTTGGATCCCGATCCTACTGTGAGTATATGCTACTCCTTGGGAAAACTCTCACTTAACGATCAATGCTATAAACCTAGTAGGTGTCTAGAAAGGTGTTAGCGGGGCTACGCCCACAGGGAAAAGAGGTTACTTAATTAAGGAACTTCGCGAAAGCGTTGGAAAACCTCCCTCGAAGTACCGACACTGACCTGGCTGAACGGTTAAGCAAGTATTGTACGGTGAGATTGATCCTGACTAATCTTTTCTTTACGGTTTGAGAAGGGATTCGAGAGACAGTGGGAGCCATCCTATTTAGACAAACTAAAAACCACTCTAAACTTGCAAGAGCATCTTGATAAAGTGTTTCTTTTCTCTCTCCTAATTGCAGCGACCATTCAACATGATCGGACTTAAGTTATTACTAGATAAAAACATATTGACAGGGCCAAACTACAAAGATTGGCTCAGGAATGACAAGATGGCAATCACTTACGACAAGCTGGGGTATCTCCTTACCGCCAAATCTCCCCCTGTCCCAGGTCCCAAAACCAGTGTCGCGGATAGGGAAATCCGTAAGACATGGGAAATAGATTGCGCGAAGGCCAAATGCCTCGTACTTGCCTCGATGGACAACGAACATCAGAGGAGGCACGAGAATATGGACCTAGAGTCCATATTTCTTCATACAAAAGAACTGTATGGAGAGCAGTCTCGTATCGCCAGATACGAAGTGTCGAAGAAGTTGTTTTCGGCAAGGTTGGCCGTCAGATCATCGGTAGCAGAACACGTGCTTAAGATGATTGGCTACATAGAGGAGCTCGCAGAACTTGGGACCACGTTGGAGAATGAGCTCTATACGGACATGATTCTCCAGTCCCTTTCTTCCACTTACGCCCAGTTCATCCTGAACTTCAACTTACAGGAAAAAGAAGTTGAACTTTCAGAGCTCCTCAACATGCTGAGGAGTGCAGAGGGCACCCTACAGAAAAGTAGGGAGACATCCACTTTGTTTGTAGGAGGATCTTTCTCTTCTAGATCCAGGGCGAAAGCCAAGGGTAAGAAGAAGAAAGCCCCCGCCAAACCAAGAGGCGGTGTCAGTAAAGTGGATACGAAGGGAAAATGAAAAGCAACAAAGGTAGCGGGAAAGCTGGTGGGGAAGGAAGAATGCTTCTACTGTCACAAAAGTGGTCACTGGAAACAGGATTGCAAAGCTTGGAAGGCCAGAACACAGGATTTGAAGCGAGTTGCGGCTTCAGCTTCAGGTATGTATGATATTGAAAACTGTCTGTCAATAAACTCTACATCCTGGGTATTGGATACCGGATCAGGATCTCATATCTGTAATTCTTTGCAGGCGTTGAGAAAGCGTAGAGTTTTGAAGGCAGGTGACATGACCCTCAGAGTTGCAAACGATGCTAGCATGGATGCTGAGGCCGTGGGGGACTATCACCTGGGATTGTCGGATGGACACTTTTTGGTTTTGCGTAGTTGTTATTATGTACCAAATGCAACCTGTAATATCATTTCTGTATCTTTATTATCTAAAGAAGGTTAATGTAGTGAACATTCACCTTAATCAAGTTTTGATTGGGTCAGGTACATTGAACAACGGTATATACGTGTTAAACCAACCACAGATTTTCAATGTCCAGAATACACACAAAAGAAAGTCTCCAGAAATCAATAAAACTTTCTTATGGCATTGTAGACTGGGTCACATCAATGAGAGAAGGTTGACTAAGTTACATACAGAAGGATATTTGGATCCGTTCGAATATCAATCGTATGCAACTTGTCAATCCTGTCTCAAAGGAAAGATGACAAAGACTTCGTTCACTGGACACGGAGTAAGAGCGAGCGAGCTCTTGGGACTCGTACACAGCGACGTGTGCGGTCCAATGTCTACACATGCACGAAGCGGTTATTCTTACTTCATTACTTTTACGGATGACTTTTCAAGGTACGGTTATGTCTTCTTAATGAAACATAAATCCGAGGCTTTTGAAAAATTCCAGGAATATAAGAATGAAGTAGAAAAACAAACAGGCAAAAGTATCAAGGCACTGAGATCTGATCGAGGTGGTGAATACTTGAGTGCCGAGTTCCTGGGTTACTTAAAAGAGAATGAAATTCTCTCTCAGCTTACTCCTCCATACACTCCGCAACATAACGGTGTATCGGAGAGACGGAACCGAACCCTATTGGATATGGTACGGTCCATGATGAGTAACGCTGAGTTACCGCGATCGTTCTGGGGATATGCGCTAGAATCAGCTGCATACCTTTTGAACCGAGTTCCAACTAAGACTGTGCCTACTACACCATATCAGATGTGGTGTGGGAAGAGACCCTATCTTAATCACATTAAGACATGGGGATGTCCAGCTTTTGTAAAAAAGCAGCATGCAGACAAGCTCGAGGCACGCTCAGTACAGTGCAAGTTTGTGGGATATCCAAAGAACTCCAAGGGATATTTCTTCTATTGCGAAGAGGAACAAAAGGTGTTTGTTTCTCGCCATGCCCACTTTCTAGAACACCAGTTCATAGAAAAAGAATTAAGTGGGAGCGCAATAGAACTGGAAGAAATTCCAGAACCACGAGCTATTACTGAAAGCTTAGTAGAACCAGAGGGTTCGAAAGATCAGGACATTCCCACGCCACTCCGCAGGAGTAGTAGGCAGTCTCATCCGCCCGAGAGATACTACGGTTTTCTCATTGACGGGGATAGAGAGGATTGCATCATAGACTTTGATGAGCCTACTAGCTTCCAGCAAGCCATTCAGAGCGTCGACTCGGTAAAATGGCTGGATGCAATGCGGACCGAAATGGAGTCCATGTACACCAACAAAGTATGGACGTTGGACATTGCTCCAGATGGGGTAAAACCCGTAGGATGCAAGTGGATCTTCAAAAGGAAGATTGGTGTAGATGGACAGGTTGAGACCTATAAAGCTAGACTGGTAGCAAAGGGTTTTCGTCAGCGACCTGGTTTGGACTATGACGAAACATTTTCTCCAGTAGCTATGCTGAAATCCATTTGGATCCTTCTTGCCATTGCTACCTTCCACGATTATGAGATTTGGCAGATGGACGTAAAGACAGCTTTTCTAAATGGACATTTAGAGGAGTGTGTCTATATGGATCAGCCAGAGAGTTTCATTCAGAGTGGGAGCAGCGGAAAGGTGTGCAAGTTGCTTAAGTCCATTTATGGACTAAAGCAGGCATCGCGGAGTTGGAACATCTGTTTTGATGAGACGTTCAAGGAATTTGGCTTTATCAAAAATCCAGATGAACCATGCATCTGTTGTAGATTTGTAGCGAGAACTGTAGTATTCCTCGTTTTATACGTGGATGACATTCTCTTAATAGGAAATGACATTCCTATGCTACAATCTGTCAAGGGGTTCTTGTCACACAGGTTCTCCATGAAAGACCTGGGTGATGCCTCATACATTCTGGGTATCCGGATCTACCGTGACAGATCCAAGAGGATATTAGGACTTTCGCAGTCCAGGTACATCGACACCATACTGAAGAGATTCAGTATGGAAGATTCCAAGCGCGGTAATCTACCGGCTTGTCACGGGATCACTCTCTCCAAAGAGATGTCTCCCAAGACTGATTTGGAGAGGGATCGCATGTCTATTATACCCTACGCTTCTGCGGTAGGCTCTATAATGTATGCGATGTTGTGTACCAGACCGGATGTGGCTTATGCACTGAGTGTGGTAAGCAGGTATCAGTCAAACCCTGGGGAGAAACATTGGATAGCAGTAAAGAACATTCTCAAGTACCTGAGAAGGACTAAGGAGATGTTCTTGGTGTATGGAGGAAAAGACCTCCAGATTGAGGCCTTTGCTGACTCCAGCTTCCAGAGTGACAAGGATGATTCTAAGTCCATGTCAGGTTTTGTCTTTACCCTCAATGGAGGGGCGGTGTGTTGGAAGAGCTCCAAACAGAAAATCGTTGCCGACTCGACTATGGAAGCGGAATACATCGCTGCATCTGATGTCGCAAAAGAAGCTGTCTGGATGAGGAAGTTCATGAAAGAACTTCAGGTGGTTCTGTCCATTGTTGACCCAATACCTCTGTATTGCGACAACAACGGGGCTATAGCTTTAGCGAAGGAACCCAGGTCCCATCAGAAATCCAGACACATCTTGAGGCGGTATCACCTGATCAGGGAGATCGTAGATCGCCAGGAGATCGAGGTTCGGAGGGTTGCTTCAGAAGATAACACAGCAGATCCATTCACCAAGGCCTTGCCCCAGACTCAGTTCGAGCGGCTGATCGAGATGATAGGTCTTCGATACGCCAGTATATGGCCTTAGCGCAAGTGGGAGATTGTTAGTGTATATGCCCTAGAGGCCATTACTGTATCATACTAGTTTGTATATTACTTGATGGAAGCTTGGGATATTCACAGTTGTATATACAATCTTGCTCGAAATGGTAGTATGCTACTTGGTTTGTCTCTGCTTTAATATGTGCATGTGTTTCTTTTAGCATATCGCTGTTATACATATTAGTAGAGCCCTTAGGATCTTTGCTTGATTACCAGCGTGGTGATGGCGCTCACACTCGTGGGAGCTGGGTGATCTATAAGCACATCCTTATACAGGTCCCTAGTCGTTGGACTATCGAGACAAGGCATCGATACTCCAGAGTAGACTAGCGTATGCGCTTCTCATCCCAGTGTGGGAGACGGTCTGTCCCACAGCCGTCAGTACATCGTACTTGAGATAGTATGCGGGTGCTCGTTAGGTTACGAGTACACTGGACAGGACTCGTCGGGAACTGTTGGTTGGTATTATACCTATCGTCAGTTATCAGTTCCCAGGTGACATGAGTACAGCTTAGTCCGCTGACTTGACACTGTCACTTCGCCTCGAGTGTTTTCCCACTGCACTTTGATTACTACCCTACCACGGCTCAAAGGAGTCATGCAAACAGGTAGTTTTTGGGTGCAGTCCCGAAGCACTTGGAGGCAGTGACGGTTAGACAGGATTCGTCTCTCCCGGTATTGGGGGTTGACATCGCGCTGTGTCTAGGAGAGCCATTACACGAGTAGTCCCTGGCCAGGGCAAGCGAGATATACTGGTATGTTTCCAGTGTTATCTCAGGGTGTTCTGGGCTACACTCCGACATGACTTGTACCGCTATTAGGGGACTGACGTTCACCGCCCCCCTAGGCCCGCCATGCGATGTATCAGACGAACAGACCGGACTGTACGGAGACTGTCACATACAGGCTCAGTAGGAGTTCAGATGGGGTTCACCTCGTCAGTCTTCTTATCGACATCTACCTGGGGACCGTTACGTACAGCTAGTGCCGCTTGCGGTCTGTGGTTAAACCCACTTCCAGCGTAGTGTCGAGTCTTTAGAGTCCCACATAGAGAGCTATTCGCCTTTAGGCAAAATGAGTAGAGGTCGCATGGTTTTGCGACAGGGTTCGTTCACATCCGCGCACTTGTGCACGTTTGCTGTCCGGACAGCTTATACTAGCGGGCTTTGGTTTAAGCCAGATCCTAGTATATATTTGGGATTGGTTTTATCTTATTGTATTCATGTTTCTCGGATCACGAATACAGGTGCGTATGCACAGTTGCTTGAGACAGAGGGAGAGGACCTTGATTAGGGTTAATGACTATTGTCATTTTATTAACCCTAATGCTTATGTGTGTATTATGGTTAATTGATATTAGTTTAAATAATTGTGCATGGTTATGGTTGTTGACCATTTGACCTCCTTGACTTGTTGACCTAGGTTGACACTTTGACCATAATCATTTTATTTGGAAGATGCTCTTTGATCCTTGCAATTTGCATTAAAAATGAAATGATAATGGTCATGTCTTGATTAACCATGACAATTATCTAGCTAATTATCTAATTACAATAATTCACACATATATGTGAGAATGGTTCATTTTATTCTCATTCTATCATTTACTTTCTCTCTCTTGTTCTTCCTCTCCCTCAAGCTCTCCCCTCTCATGTGTTGAGAAACACTTGAGCTTGAGAAAAACCCTCTCTTGATAATCTCTACTCTCATCTAGGGTTCAAGAATTAGCACTTCTTGCACCCTAGTTACTTCTAGCTTGGAGTTGAAGCCAAAGGTCGAGGCTTTCGGGTGGATCTTTCTTCGACGTGAGAAGACGACTAAGGTGACCTCCTTCTACCACTCCAAGGAGCAAGGAGAGAAGGACATAAAGCCCAAGGTATAATCTTTCTAGCCCTTAGCTAGTTTCTAGTTAGTTTTAGCTTGTTTTTGTTTAGCAAAGATCCTTCATAGTCTAGTCCATGTTGCCTAAGCTCATAAAAATCCGATTTTTATTCCGTTTTCCGCCTCCCCGTAAGTACCGGGGTGGGCAACATGGACTTACAGTCCCTGGCCAGGGCTGATACGGAGATTTACTGTTAAGTGTTATCAATAGTTTCTCGACTCGTTATGAGCTTTATATCGGCATGACTTATCAAGTTACTGGGGTCTGACGTTTACCACCCCTAGACTAGATATGCGACATATCAGACGAAGAGACCAGACTGTACGGTACTGTTGCCGTTGGATTCACAGGAGTATGGACATGCTTGCTTGTTGATCTTCTGATCACTCAATACCAGGTAGCCGTTACGTCCAGCTAGTACCGCTGACGGCTTGTCGGTGACTGATATGATCATCACTTACTGCCGGCGTATTGACGAGTCATTAGAGTCCTACACAGAAGTTTCCTAGCTCATGCAAAACGAAGTAGGGCACATATGTGATATGTGCGGGACCGAGATTAATACGTGTATGTGATACCGTATTCCAATCTCGCGATACAAGTTATATGTGATTTAACCGGATTGTTGAATCAAGTGTTGATTCAATGATATGTTATATGTATATGTGATATGCATATACATGATATTAGTCGGTTGTACACGATACGACCGGGTTATTAAATCAAGTGTTGATTTAATAATTTAATGTGTAATTATATATTTGATATATTAATATACATTAACTAATATTAGCCCACTTAAGAATTTCTTTTCTCATTATACATTTAATATATATGTGATATATGTTAATGTATTTATTTTGTGTCATGCTAGATGATACATTGGACTTGGGTGTATGAGACTCATATCATACTTAAGATAATGTGGGGTTTTAATTATTAAGGGAAAATCAAAATTAGGTGGTAATTAGTCATGTCTTGAAGCTTGGAGAAGCTTGTAAAAACCATTGACTTAGTCCACTAATTTTGTTTTACTCTAGATATTTATTAACCTAACCACTATCTTTAGACATGGTTTAGTCTCTACACGAGTTATATATGATATTTTCTCACCCATGGTTCATGACTTAATCACTAGTTCATTTTCTTCATCTCCTCCATTTTTTCTTTCTAGCTTTGAGTGAGAAAAGAAAAGAAAGAGGGGAAAATAATTCTAAAGTAAGCAAAATTCCTACTTCTCCAATCTATACAAAACTAGCCATTTAGTATAGGTTGTTTTTTCACTAGTTCATCAATTAGTGAAGAGGTAGCTTAAGTTAGAGATTCTTCGACGTAGATCATCTCCGGCCTCGAAGATCCTTGAGCAAGCTCTGTTAGTTATGTATATGCCCTAGAGGCCATTGTTGTACATATGATGTATATTATAATGGATGCTTGGATATATATAAAGAGGACTTTCTTGCTCGACATGATGGTATGCTATTTGGTTTCACTGTATCTTAACATGTTGACATGTATTGGTTTACTGTCTTACTCTCACATGTTGATAAAGCCCTTAGGATCTGTACTCGACTACTGGGACTATGATGAGATCATACTAGTGGGGCCATGGTAGTCGATGAGTACATCCTATAACTGTTCCTAGTCGAGGGTATATCGAGACAGGGCATCGATACACCAGAGTAGACTAGCGTATACGCATCTTGATCCATATGATGGGCGATGGATGATCCCATATCCATCGGTGTTTGACATTAAGGATGGTGTATGGGTGCTCAGTGGAGACTGGGTACACTGGACGGACTCGCCGAGAACTCCCAGATGGTGATATACCACACGTCAGATGGAAGTTCTCCGGTGACACTGGTACAGGGTAGTCTGTAGACCCGAGATCGTCATAGAGTCTTGTGTGATTCCCACTGTGCTTTGATTTCCACCTTACCACGTCCAAGAGGGCGTGCAAAACAGTGGCTTTTGGGTGCAGTCCCGAATCACATGGAGGCAATGAGCGATAGGAGGGGATTCGTCTCTCCCGGTATAGGGAGTTGATGTTGTGCTGTGTTCGATTTGCTATAACTGGAAGTCCCTGGCCAGGGCCGATATAGATATTTACTGGTAAGTGTTACCAGTAGTTTCTCGACCCGTTATGAGCCTCACATCGACACGACTTATCGGTTACTGAGGTCTGACGTATACCACCCCTAGACTTGATATGCGACATATCAGATGAAGAGACCGGACTGTACGGGAGTGTTACTGATTGGATTCACAGGAGAATGTACAGGCTAGCTTGTTGATCTTCTGATCGCTCAATACCTGGGTGGCTGTTACGTTTAGCTGACCGCTTGCTGCTTGTGGGTGTTTGATATGATCATCACATGCTACCGGCGTATTGACGATTCTTTAGAGTCCTACACAGAGGTTTCTTGACTCAGGCAAAACGGAGTAGGTGAAGGGTCCCGGTAGCGTCCCGGCCGTCGAAACGCGGCCAAAATGCGGAACAAAAATTTATTAAACCGGCGCTACCGTTACCCAATTTCCGGATCGACCTTAAACCCTATTCTAGCGAGCTAACTAAGAGTTAGAAAGGTTATACTGAGATGATTCGAGTCCTTCGGTCTTCATTCCAAGCTCATAGTGATCCTTTGACGATGTTTGATTGCCGGTCTTCCTCCATCTCCGATGATCCACCCAAGGGAAATGGCGCAAGCTCCAACCTCGACAAACGAGATAACCTATGCTCCAAAGTCGCTAACGATGGAGAGTAGGGGTGCATGAGTGTGTCATTATGTTTTTCTCTCTACCCATGAGCTCCATGGAGCAACTCTAGAAGAAGAAGATGAAAGAGGTGAACATTTTGCATGAACAAAGGAAATTTGGCTAAGTCTTTTTCAAGCATGAGAGAGTGAGAGAGAGCTAGTGTAAATTCACCAAAAGAATATCAATTCCCACCCACAATCATGGCCGGCCCCTCTCCCTCTCTCATTTCCATTAAAGAAATCTTTTCCTTTTGTCAAATTACTTTAAACAAATCAAACCATACCCAAATTCCATGTTCATGCCATGCTTGTGCCACCTCACACTCTCCACATCATTTGTGAGTCAAATGAATTTCCAAAAATGGAAATTCATACAAATGATGTGGCACCTTCTAGAAGCTATTCCGTAGAAAATACGGAATACTTCCCGGTATATGTACCGAAATACATATACGCGTATTCGTACAAAAATACGAATAGCCAAGAGAGAAAATAAATAGCGAACAATAATACTAGAATACATATATATAAATACATATGTAAATTATTAAATCAAAAACCTGATTTAATAATCTGGCTTAATCCTAAGCCGCTAGTATTATCAACCGTCCGATTAAAGTCTGCGCAGCATGCACAAATTTAATCGGACACCTGTATGTATCAACATACGCCATGTACACCAAATCGCCTGAACCGTGAAAACCCTCTGTGTGGGACTCTAAAGACTCATCAATACACTGGCAGTGGGTTTAACCACAAGCACGTCAGCGGCACTAGCTGTACGTAACGGCTACCCAGGTATTGAGCGAAAGGGAGGCCGACGAGCAAACTCATCCTGAACCCCTACTGAGCCTGTCAGTGACAATATCTGTACAGTCCGGTCTGTTCGTCTAAGAGTATCGCATATCGAGTCTAAGGGGGGTGGATAAAGTTAGACCCCAACAACGCGATATTTAGTGTCGGTATGAAACCCATCACCACCTGAGAAACTATCGATCCTGGATCGATAGTTCTCATCCACCGTGGCCACGGATTTATGGTGATGGCCATCCATACACAACGCGACATCAACCCCCAATACCGGGAGAGACAAATCCCTAAAGATCCGATCACTACCTCCATGTGGCTCGGGACTGTACCCAACTAAAACCTGTTTGCACGACTCCTTTGAGCCGTGGTAGGGTAGTAATCAAAGCACAGTGGGAACTCATATGAGACAAATGACGATCTCAGGTCGACAGACTAGCCTGTACACATGTCACCTGGGAACTGCTATCTGACAATAGGTATAATACCAACTAGCAGGTTCCCAGCGAGCCGTCCAGTGTACTCATAACCCAATGAGCACCTGTATACTATCTTAGGTGAACAAACTAGCACCAATGGCTTGTGAGACCTGGCCACCGCCCCTCGTTGGGGTCTCGATCAGTATACACTAGTCTACACTGGAGTATCGATGCCCGGTCTCGATACTCTTACGACTAGGGACATTTAAGGATGTGCTTATAGACCCCCAGGTCCCACGTATGTGATCGCCATCACAATGCTGGCAGTCAAGCAAGAATCCTAAGGGCTCTATCAACACGTACATGATGATAAAGACAAACCAGATAGCATACTATCATCTTGAGTAAGACTGTTTTATCGGCATAGGTCCTACCTCAATCATCATAATCACAAGTCCGCGATTATGATAATTGCCTTGAGGGCACTATAGCCAACAGTAGGGGCACATATGTGATATATGCAGGATCGAGGATAATGCGATATGAGATACCGTATTATATTCTCGCGATATTTAGATATGAACCGGGTCATCGGATCAAGTGTTGATTCGATGAATCGGTACATAATATATTAGTCGGTTATATTCGATATAGCCGGATTGTCGGATCAAGTGTTGATTCGATAATTTAATATATAATAATATATATGATATATTGCATTACATTATCTAATATTGGCTCGCTTTATTATTTCATTTTCTCACCGGTAATACATTGATATATATGCGATATATGTTAATTGTATTATTTTCTTTTGTTGCAAATATATAATATATATGTGATATATATTATTGTAACATGATATGATTACTAATGCAACTTGTTTAGTGGTGATTAAAAAAGGTTAGGGTTTGATTTGGGTTAGTTCCTTCTTGCACCTTCTAGAAGGATTTCTTTTGTCATGAGCTTAGATATTATGGTTGATATTTTCTAGTGACTCATTGTTTAACTCAACCCAAACCCTAGCCCTAGTTAATTCTCTACATGAGTTATCCTTGTCATCCTTGACCATGGTTGCATTATTAATCATATATCATTTTATTATTCATCACAAAAGGAATTAATTCATTATTCATCTTCTTCTTCAACCTTGAGCTTTGAAAAACCTTACTAGGTTTTCATTTTGTGATGTTTAAGTGTGAGAATTTGATATAAAAAGAAAGCATAAATACTACTCCATCATCCTCATCTAATCTAGCCAATTAGATTAGGGTGTTCACCTCATTAGAGTGAGAGAGCTTGAGTTATAGAAACTTCGATGTAGATCATCGGAGAAAAGGAACACTACAAGCTAGCATGGATCGTTCGAGTCGTGGAGCCTCTCTTGAGTCCAGGAGATCATGGATCGCGGCGAAGGGACTTCTACTCGGAGCTTATGAAGTGAAGGAGCAGACTACAAAGGTTGTAATCCTTCACACTTAGTAGTAAAGATGTTTACTTGCATGTTAAACCCTAATAATCTAGCAAAGATCCCGGTTTTAGGTTGTTCGGTACGTCTAAATTTTTATTTGGGCATGGTTGATGCCTTATAGACCTTCATAAGAGTGCCTAGGAACCCTACAGTGGTATCAGAGCCTAGCTAGAGCATTAGGCGACGTGTATACGAAGTTAAAACTCCGATCGAACACCGAAACGTCGATTTGACCTCCTCTCTGGACAATTTTTAAAAATGTGATTTTTTCTGTATTAAAAATACCTAAAAAAACAGCAGGGAATTATAAGTATCACTGTGAAAAACGAGGAGGTAAACCATATGGACAGCCGCGGAACCGCGGCAGTACCTTGCTTGTGCCGCAGATCCGCGGCCGTACAGTTGGGTTTGACTTTTCTTTTGGCACAGTAATGACCGTAGCTGCTGGTTCATATTTCTGGGTATTTTTAATCTGACTCAAGTGTTGAGTGTTCTGGGGATTATTTTGTATTCGTTGATTCGATCGGAAAATTTAATTTCGTTATACTTTCCGGATATTTAGAAACTGTTAAAATGTTCGAACGGATATCATTAACTCATTTTTTCCCGGCACGAAAAACTTTCAAGTGTTGAATTTTTCTTGGGTTTAAATCTTTCGGAAAAATGTGCAAGTAACGCGGTGGTCCCTCTAGAAGAACACAAACCTTAACTCGATTATGTGACCGTCTGAACCGCCTCTAAACCTTAGGGTTTGGGGCAGTACGGCGTGCCACATGTGAGGCGTTGGCTTGACCCTTCTACGGCTGGACCATTGGTACTGTGACATATTCTGGGATTATTTGAACTCCGCTCAAGTGTTGAGCTATTTAGGAAATCTTGGGTATTTGATTATCCGATCAGAAAGTTTAATACTGTCTATTTATTTGGAATGTGATACAATATGTGGAATTCATATAGTTAGGCATGAAATGCGAAGTATGTGATATTTCGGATTTATGATGTCTAAAGTGATTGTTTCCAAATGTTGTAGTTTTACAATTTCTTTTCTATGACCGTATGTGTAGTATGTAGTTGTATTTCCAGTTTTCGTTGCTATACATCAACGACGATCGGTATATGCATACTTACTTACGTTGATGATATGAGATATTATGTGTTGCTGTGATATGTTATATTGGATCGTCGTGTTCTGAATAGCCGGGGTTTTTATGTGAGATGAGGGTTTTTATTTTCATTCATGTAAAATTCATTTGTATGTAATATTCTTTTATTGGGGCACTTCCGGGATGAGATAGATGTCACCAGTGTATATTATTTACTTTTCCGCATTAGGTAGACCCAAGGAGGGGAGCACAAGTAACCGGGTTCTAGGGTCCAGTGGGAGGCCATCTCGAGGAGTCGAGACCGGGTCTCCTAACCCTAGAATTGGCAGTGTTACTTGCTGCTCTCGTAGGGGTCCAGGAATGTGGGTTTGGCTATTCATCGCGACCGTAGAATCCGTGTTTTATACCGTCTCATATTAAAAACACGGACATCCTAGTATATCCAATATTTCATATATGTTCTTCTGCTGCAATTTTCTGTGATGAGATCATATTACTGCCTGAGACGAATGCTTATACTATATATATATGCTGATATATAAATATTACTGCTTTCGTTTCTTCTGTGATGCTTAGGAAGCATAAGCTGATGGGATTTATTAATGAGATTAATAAAATGAAAAGAAACCTAAAAGATGTTGTAGAATCAAAACTTTATAAAAAGGGCAGCTACAGTTTTGCTTTGCATAGCGGTATATATGATATATCCTGCACCTTATTCGATGAGGAAAGAGCCGAGATCCCTTCACCGGGAGTGACCTCTTTAGCGAAACTGGCAGATGCTACAAACTCGCGGTTTAGTTTTTGACAGCTTATATATTTCTTGCTTTGCACAGCGGTATATATGATATATCCTGCACCTTATTCGATGGGGAAAGAGCCGAGATCCCTTCACCGGGAGTGACCTCTTTAGTGAAATTAGAAAAGCCTAAAAAACACTCCTTTTCAAAAACATTCGATTCTACGACGATATCAAGTTCATTACGCTCATGGTTTTCTGAAAAATCTGCGTAACCCTCCGTCATTTTAGGAAAATAGTGTACTTAGTATTCGTGCTGCGTTTGTTGACCATAGTTAAGGCACAGTGTACGGTAGCTAAGTGATGTTTTCCAATATAACATGAGATGTGATAGGACAGTTATATGACTTTGTTGACCATAGTTAAGGGTCATATGGATGGGTCTAAATTAATCAAGAAATAACGGGTGGAACTTGATTAGTGCTTATGATTTGTTGACCATAGTTAAGGTCATAAGTCACTAGGGGTAAAAGCATTATCGGGAATTTCAAGTGTTGAAATTTGCAATGAGATTGCATACTCCCTATAAGATAGTTGGATCCCGATATCCACTGTGAGTAAGAGTTACTCCTGGGAGAGTTTTACACAGGACAATTAGCCGATCAAGTAGGTGTCTAGAAAAGTGTTAACGGGGTTATGCCTCTGGGAAAACGAGGTTTATTTTAATTTGGTCCGTGCAAAAGCACGGGGAACCTCCCTCAAGTACCGACACTGATCTGGCTGAAAGATTGACGAAATTATAGAGTGTAATTAATCCCGGCTAATCTTACCTTTTAGGGTTTGAAGGAAGATTTGATAAAAACAGTGGGAGACATCCTGATTAGATAAGATAATAACCAATCTAATCTTGCAAGAGCATACGCTAAAGTGTTTTCTTTTCTCTCTCTCCAGGTACTGACCATGTCAGGCCATAATCAAGATAATAATATGGATGTATTGACTGAACCCGCTTATTATACTGAGCAAGGGAACGTTGGTCCCGTTCTTTCTTATAAGAGTTATAAGACTGAACAGGGAATAGGAGAATATCTGGATTCTCACGCCGCCCAAACGGAGAACATGCATGTTGATGCATCTTCTTCGGGTGTGTTAGTTATTGAGAACTGTTTCTCAGTTCACCCTACGTCCTGGGTATTAGATACCGGATCAGGATCCCACATATGTAAATTGTTACATGGGCTACGTAAAGGTAGAGAACTGGGAAAAGGTGATCATTCCGTTCAAGTAGGGAATGGTGCAAGTATTGCAGCCAAAGCAGTTGGCGAATATCACCTAGTACTACCAAGTCGTAATACACTAATTCTGAATGAGTGCTATTATATACCAAACATGATGTGCAACATTATATCAGTTTCTTTATTAAGTAAAGAAGGATATAATTTTGTAGTAAAGGATAATGTTATGAACATATTCCTAGATCAAAAGTTGATAGCATCAGGCTCGTTACATAATGGCATATTCATTCTCAATCAAAATACAGTCCTCAATATACAAAACACACACAAGAGGAAGAGTTCAGAAATGAACGAATCCTTCTTGTGGCATTGTAGACTTGGTCATATCAATGCGACACGACTAGCTAAGTTACATAATGATGGATATTTGAATCCGTTCGAATTATCATCTTATGATACTTGCCATTCATGTCTCAAAGGCAAAATGACCAAAGCTCCGTTTAGTGGACACGGAGAAAGAGTCACGGAATTCTTAGGACCGGTACATAGTGATGTATGCGGTCCTTTGTCTACTCATGTCAGGAATGGTTCTTCCTACTTTATTACATTCGCTGACGATCTCTCAAGATTCGGACATGTGTTCCTGATGAAATACAAGTCTGAAGTTTTTGAGAAATTCAGAGAATATAAGCACGAAGTAGAGAACCAAACAGGCAAAAGTATTAAGATCCTTCGATCTGATCGAGGAGGAGAATACTTGAGCAATGAGTTCCGGGATTATCTAAAAGAGAATGGGATTCTCTCTCAGCTTACTCCTCCTTATACACCACAGCACAACGGTGTATCGGAGCGGAGGAATCGCACCCTATTAATATGGTGCGCTCTATGATGAGCACTGCTGAGTTACCTATCTCCTTTTGGGGTTATGCGCTGGAGACAGCCGCATACCTATTGAATAGAGTTCCAACTAAATCAGTGCCTACCACTCCATATGAGATTTGGAATGGGAAGAGACCATCTCTTAAACGAGTTAAGATATGGGGTTGTCCGGCCTATGTTAAAAAGAAAAATCCGGACAAGCTCGAGGCAAGATCAGGTCTATATAAGTTTGTAGGATATCCAAAAGATTCCTATGGATATATCTTCTACCACGGTGAGGAACAAAAGGTGTTTATTTCTCAATATGCCACCTTTTTAGAAAAGGAATTTCTTGCAAAAGAAATTAGTGGCGAAGAGGTAGAGCATGAAGAGGTTGCAGCACCACAAACTACAACTGATGATTTATTGGAGCCAGAGGATTCAGTAGTACCCGACGAACCCCAGCCTCTCCGCCGATCTAGCAGGGTTTCTCATCCACCTGAAAGATACTACGGTTTTCTCATTGATGGTGGGAGCGAGGATTGCATCATGGAAGATGATGACCCGACTAGTTTCGAGCAGGCCATCACGAGTGGTGACTCTGTGAAATGGCTGGATGCAATGCGATCTGAGATGGAATCCATGTACACCAACAAAGTATGGACTTTGGAAAATGCTCCTGAAGGGGTAAAACCCATTGGGAGCAAGTGGATCTTTAAAAAGAAAATTGGTGTAGATGGAAAAGTTGAGACTTTCAAAGCTAGACTTGTTGCAAAGGGTTTTCGTCAACAACCAGGTGTGGATTATGACGAAACCTTTTCTCCAGTGGCTATGCTTAAGTCCATCCGGATCTTACTTGCCATTGCTGCATACCATGACTACGAAATCTGGCAAATGGATGTTAAGACCGCCTTTCTAAACGGCGATTTAGAAGAGTGCGTGTACATGACTCAGCCAGAGGGCTTTATAGATAGTGGGAGCAGCGGAAAGGTGTGCAAGTTGCTTAAATCCATTTATGGGTTAAAGCAAGCATCGCGGAGTTGGAACATCTGTTTTGATGTTGTAGTCAAAGAGTTTGACTTCATCAAAAATATAGATGAACCTTGTATCTATAAGAAGGTTGCAGAGAGTAAGGTTGTATTCCTCGTATTGTACGTGGATGCCATTCTCTTGATTGGAAATGATGTTCCTATGCTACAATCAGTCAAGCTCTTCTTATCACAAAGATTCTCAATGAAAGATCTAGGTGATGCCTCCTGCATATTAGGAATCATAATATATAGAGATAGATCTAAACGGATACTAGGATTGTCCCAATCCAGGTACATTGACACCATACTAAAGAGGTTTAGTATGGAAGAATCCAAGCGTGGGAACCAACCCACGATCTCTGGACTCACTCTCTCCAAAGAGATGTCTCCCAAGACTGACTTGGAGAGAGCTCGCATGCAATGGATACCCTATACTTTGGCAGTAGGCTCTATCATGTATGCGATGCTATGTACGAGACCCGATGTAGCATACTCACTAAGTGTAGTGAGTCGGTATCAAGCAGATCCTGGAGAGAGTCACTGGACAGCTGTGAAGAACATTCTCAAGTACTTATAAAGGACTAAAGAGATGTTCTTGGTGTATGGTAACGGAGAACTCCAGGTGGAGTCCTTTACCGATTCCAACTTCTAAAGTGATAAGGACGACTCTAAGTTGCACTCGGGATTTGTCTTTACCCTCAATGGAGGGGTGGTATGTTGGAAGAGTTCCAAACAGGATACCGTTGCAGACTCGACGATGGAGGCTGAATACATCGCTGCCAACGATGCTGCCAAAGAGGCTGTCTGGATAAAGAAGTTCATTAGTGAACTTGGTGTGGTTCCATCCATTGAGCATCCAATACCTCTGTATTGCGATAACAATGGAGCTGTGGCTTTGGCTAAGGAACCCAGGTCCCATCAAAAGTCCAGACATATTCTGAGGCGGTATCACCTGATCAGGGAGATAGTTGATCGCCGGGAGATCGAGGTTAGGAGAGTGGATACGAAGGACAACACTGCGGATCCACTCATGAAGGCCATTCCCCAGATACAGTTTAAGAGATTATTCGGGATGCTAGGTATGAGATACTACAACAGCTGGCCTTAGTGCAAATGGGAGATTGTTAGTTATGTATATGCCCTAGAGGCCATTGTTGTACATATGATGTATATTATAATGGATGCTTGGATATATATAGAGAGGACTTTTTTGCTCGACATGATGGTATGCTATTTGGTTTCACTTTATCTTAACATGTTGACTTGTATTGGTTTACTGTCTTACTCTCACATGTTGATAAATCCCTTAGGATCTGTACTCGACTACTGGGACTATGATGAGATCATACTAGTGGGGCCACGGTAGTCGATGAGTACATCCTATAACTGTTCCTAGTCGAGGGTATATCGAGACAGGGCATCGATACAACAGAGTAGACTAGCGTATACGCATCTTGACCCATATGATGGGCGATGGATGATCTCATATCCATCGGTGTTTGACATCAAGGATGGTGTACGGGTGCTCAGTGGAGACTGGGTATACTGGACGGACCCGCCGAGAACTCCCAGATAGTGATATACCACACGTCAGATGGCTGTTCTCCGGTGACACTGGTACAGGGTAGTTTGTAGACCTGAGATCGTCATAGAGTCTTGTGTGATTCCCACTGTGCTTTGATTTCCACCTTACCATGTCCAAGAAGGCATGCAAAATGGTGGCTTTTGGGTGCAGTCTCGAATCACATGGAGGCAATGAGCGATAGGAGGGGATTCGTCTCTTCCGGTATAGGGAGTTGATGTTGTGCTGTATTTGATTGGCTATAACTGGAAGTCCTTGGCCAGGGATGATATAGAGATTTACTGGTAAGTGTTACCAGTAGTTTCTCGACCCGTTATGAGCCTCACATCGACACGACTAATCGGTTACTGGGGTCTGACGTATACCACTCCTAGGCTTGATATGCGACATATCAGACGAAGAGACCGGACTGTCCGGGAGTGTTACTGATTGGATTCACAGGAGAATGTATAGGCTAGCTTGTTGATCTTCTGATCACTCAATACCTGGGTGGCTGTTACGTTTAGCTGACCGCTTGCAGCTTGTGGGTGTTTGATATGATCATCACCTGCTACCGGCGTATTGACGATTCTTTAGAGTCCTACGCAGAGGTTTCTTGACTCAGGCAAAACGGAGTAGGGGCACATATGTGATATGTGCAGGACCGAGGATAATGCGATATGAGATACCGTATTATATTCTCGCGATATTTAGATATGAATCGGGTCATCGGATCAAGTGTTGATTCGATGAATCGGTACATGATATATTAGTCGGTTATATTCGATATAGCCGGATTGTCGGATCAAGTGTTGATTCGATAATTTAATGTATAATAATGTATATGATATATTGCATTACATTATCTAATATTGGCTCGCTTTATTATTTCATTTTCTCATCGGTAATACATTGATATATATGCGATATATGTTAATTGTATTATTTTCTTTTGTTGCAAATATATAATATATATATGATATATATTATTGTAACATGATATGACTACTAATGCAACTTGTTTAGTGGAGATTAAATAAGGTTAGGGTTTGATTTGGGTTAGTTCCTTCTTGCACTTCTAGAAGGATTTCTTTTGTCATAAGCTTAGATATTATGGTTGATATTTTCTAGTGACTCATTGTTTAACTCAACCCAAACCCTAGCCCTAGTTAATTCTCTACTTGAGTTATCCTTGTCATCCTTGACTATGGTTGCATTATTAATCATATATCATTTCTTTATTCATCACAGAAGGAATTAATTCATCATTCATCTTCTTCTTCAACCTTAAGTTTTGAGAAAGCTTACTAGGTTTTCATTTTGTGATGTTTAAGTGTGAGAATTTGATATAAAAAGAAAGCATAAATACTACTCCATCATCCTCATCTAATCTAGCCAATTAGATTAGGGTGTTCACCTCATTAGAGTGAGAGAGCTTGAGTTATAAAAACTTCGACGTAGATCATCGGAGAAAAGGAACACTACAAGCTAGCATGGATCGTTTGAGTCGTGGAGCCTCTCTTGAGTCCGGGAGATCGTGGATCGCGGCGAAGGGACTTCTACTCGGAGCTTATGAAGTGAAGGAGCGGACTACAAAGGTTGTAATCCCTTACACTTAGTAGTAAAGATGTTTACTTGCATGTTAAACCCTAATAATCTAGCAAAGATCCCGGCTTTGGGTTATTCGGTACGTCTAAATTTTTATTCGGGCATGGTTGATGCCTTATAGACCTTCATAAGAGTGCCCAGGAACCCTACAAGCTCGTTCCTTTCACCTAGTGGAGCCAATGGAGAGTCCGGGACACCACTACTTGGAGCAAAAATGACTACTACACGGAGCTTTAGAAGTGAAGGACCGGTCTACAAAGGTTGTATTCCAATTTCACTTAGTGTAAAATAGTTTACATGTGTTTTAAACCCTAATCCTCTAGTTAGATCCTCATTCCGGGTTGCTTAGCACTCTAGATTTTTTAAAATAGCATGCTTGATGCCTTAGAAAATGTAGTGATGGTGCTAAGGGACTCTTCAGTTTTAGTTTAAGGTCGTTACGGTCCGTCGTCGCCATTTTGAAGGCAATGTTGTAGTTTGAGGATATTTCGGTCTGTAGATCACCATTTTTGAGGTGAGGTTTTATTTTAAGGACGTTACGGTCCATCGTCGCCATTTTGGAGGCAACGTTGTAGTTTGAGGACATTTCGGTCTGTAGATTACCATTTTTGAGGTGAGGTTTTAGTTTCAGGACGTCACGGTCCGTTGTTGCTATTTTGGAGGCAACAGCTAGTTTAAGGGCGTTTCGGTCCGTTGTTAGTTTAGGGACATCTCGGTCCGTAGATCAGCTTACACGCACGTGTATTTGTTACGTGACGGGATGAACGACGATGATATGGGGTGCTCCCAATTTGGGGTGCGGTTTGATTTGGGATGTGCACATCAGTTTGGGAAGTGCACCAAAAAGCTGTTGGTTGTCAGGACCCGTCACCTCTCTGAAGACGTTGAAGAATTACAACGACATGTATCAGTGGTGTAGAGAGTTGTACCCTTGAATCGATTCCCGTATTTGAGGGAAAAAGGAGTTGGTGGTCAACCCAGAAATCATTAGTCGTATTTTGAGACTAGGATTTCCTCAGGGGAATGTGGGATGCATATCGTTTTGGATATCATCAGTTGAGGGGTCATCGGTCATGTTTGAGACTGAGATTAGTTTAGGAAAAAATGAGCACAAAGACTCGGTCGATTTGGAGATCAACGAGGTTTTCACATCAGGAAGACAGCCTATTTGGGGCTGAAGTTGATTTCCCATAATGCTAAGTACTGGTGTATGTTCAGCACTCACGTGTTATCACGTGAGGCTCTGAATCGGAGTTAAACACTGCACTTTGGAGGCGCTCACGTGTGGGCACGTGAGGCGCCCCAAAGTGGGAGCTGTTTTCTGGGTTCTATTCCCCTTTTCTTTTATAAGTGCTAAGCACTTGGTTATTGTGGCACTCACGTATGAGCACGTGAGGAGCTTCAAAGTTGGATGCAGCCTTTTGGGTTTAATCCCCTCCTTTTTTTATAAGTGCTAAGCACTTGATTGGGGATCGCATGCAGAACACGTGACTACCATAGGAGGCACTTCTTGTTCTTCTTCTTTTTTAAGCGCTTGCGTGGGAAACACGTGCGGTTCTCATTGTAGTGTTTAAACAATAATGAATCATCAATCTTTCCTTCTTGATGTTTGGAGATTTCGATCTCATGTTAATGACCCTAGGGTTTGGAGGATCTCATGCCTCTCATTTTGTAAGAATTAAATTCTTTTTATAGGGTTAAACCCTAGTTTTCATATGTTTTGTAAGAATCAAATTCTTTTGAACTCAATTCTTTCCCCTAGGTTTTGAATCTGCATGACAGAATCTTCCCGATGAGAATTAAATTCTCAACTTGTGGGGAGATATGCTTCTGCAGATCTCAACCAGAGGAAGAACTAAGTTCTTCTATGAAGGGTTAAACCCTTAAAGATGCAAAGAACAGTCTTTTTGTTTTTACCTTTACCTAGTGTTTCAAGGGAACAAGTTTTTTCTTTTGAGAATTAAATTCTCTCACAGTATATTCTTTAAGTCTCCGGGGAGTTCTCTCTCTGCATTCGTCTCTCTCTTTTTCTCCTCCCTTCCTCTTTTTTCTTCTTTTTTTTCTCTTCTCTGTTTGCTCCTATTTATAGGAGAGGAGAAAAGATCAATCTCGTTTAGCAAATCTCTGATTGAGAGATCAAGAATGATCTTTTGATCAAACGGTGAATTTTATTCACCATTGGATTTTAATCCAAAGGTTCTCTATTTAACATAGAGGATTTCTTATTTTTTTTTTTAACCAGATTAGGAAATATTTTCCTAAGATAGAATCTAATTCTATCACATGAATATCTTATTAGTTTAAAAAGATTAAAATTTTATTCTATCATAGAGTTTTATTTATATGAATATCTTTTATAGAATTTTATTCTATCAGACGATCACCGTTGGATTTTTGATCCAAAGGTCCTCCGTTTAACAAAGAAGATCTTTATAGTTTAAGGAAGATCATGAAAATATTTCCCACATAGAATTTAATTCTATCAGATAGTTCATGCAAGATTCTTTGTTAGAGAAGGTTCTTTCCATATTAGAAAGATTTAAGAAAATATTTTCCAAATATAGTTTTAATCCTGTTGTTTAGAATTTAATTCTATCAGCTTCGAAGGTTTTAAGAGCACTCACGTGTAGCACATGATCTCAATGGGTGTCACGCCCCGCTTCCCATACTACGACGAAGGGGACGCGACTGGCCCGCTATGTATTTACTCAGAAGCAAATACGCTAAGCGTAACTAAGCAATATAAAACAAAATACACAAGAAGCAAGGTATAATAAAAACATCAACTTTTATTTATAAACATTCTTTTGTACAATGCATAAAAAGGAAATACAACTGAAATAAATGGCATGACAGGAAATGAAAAGTACTAAATGGAAAATATACCATGAAACTAGAGCTCTGGTTCTTCAGCAAGCTGATCCAAGTCTTCTGCAGATGGCACGATCTCTGTCGGGTCCAAACCACCTGACGACATTCAAAGAAGAAAGAAATAGAATGTCGTCATCGAACAGATCGCTCGGTAAGTCCCAAAGATAAGGGAGAAGTAGAAAAGAAGAAAGAGAGAGTAGCTTTTAATGTTGTATTATATTGTTGTAATGTTGTATTAACGCTGTTGTTTGTAGCTTGGTACAGAAGAATGCCAGTGTATACGAGAGGGGTCTCAGTATGCTAGAGACCAGGGCAAATGGAAGTACAAGGCTCCGTTATACAACCCGGAACAACGGCAATTGGATTCATGTTAGGTGTCTTAATCTTACCGTCTCGTGCCACCTTTAACACCTTCCGTACCAATCTACCCCTTAAACCCCGTAGTGTTTTATTTGTATTGTTTTGTACTGTAAATTGTATTGAATGTATAATTGAAAGAATGACCGAAACCATGATATCAGTAAACGGATGTAACCGTAGAATCATGTAAATGGAATAACTGGAGAACCATGTAAATGGAATGTATATCCATGGTTCGGTTCAGTCAAGTTGTATAGATTGATAATTGAACTCATGGATTCATATTGAATTGTAATATTGAAGATTGTAGATTATACTTGAATCATATTCAAGTTAAATATAATCAGACTCAAACCCGAGTCAGATAATTAGAAATGTAAATCGAAGTCTTGATTAATTCTCACCTATAATTTGCTAGGGTCCTTAGGAAAATTTATAAAACTTGAGGGGTTTTATGTAAAAATACTTTTATATACTTTTCAAAATACACCTCAAGTATTCGTTATTTATCTTTAGAGTTGTAATGAAGGTGGATTTTATATTGTGAAATTTCTAGTGAAAATATCCTAATTTCATAAATAAAGGTATTTATTTGTAATGTTGATTTATTTGGAATTCATAGTATTTTAGTGTAAAATTTATTCTTGTGATTTTTAGAAAAAGGTTGAATATTTATATCATAATAAAATAGGTATTTTAATGATAAATATACATATATTTATACAAAAATAATTTTAATAAATATTTTATATTCTAAAAAAATCTCATTTTCTTAAGATGTCATATTTTAAATCTTTCGAGACCGAATGCTGCTTGCGGAGGTCTGAATCTCGCACTACTAAGCCCGAGGATGTGCGATAAACCGCACCATCCCGAACGGGTTCCCCAAAGTGAGTTGTATCGGCGCTTTGCAAAGATTGTAAAATACTAAATCCTTTAGAAAAACGGTTTTATGAAGTAAATGGTATTTATTTGTAAAGGTGTATATTTTCCGTATTGTATGTTCTAGATTCTCCTACGTCAACTAGTCTATTCCAAACTGGTCTAGACGAGAAGTTGTGAGATGTCTCAAATCGCCTCTTCACCGCCAATTGTGGCCAGGTAAGTACAAGTGAGGAAAGGAGGGATCCGCTCACGAATCACCGTGAGACGGGCCTTTTAAAATTACCTTTCTCACTTGCCTGGCCTAGACACCACAAAATCAGGTTTAGATAAACGACCGATGTCCACAACTTATCGTATTTTCATAATAAGTGGTACTTCTTTAAAAAGTGTATCGAAACTAAATCTTTTAGAAATGGTTTTATTAAGTATATGGTATTTAAATGAAATTGTTTGTTTTCTCGTATTCTAGGTTCTCGGGGGTGCTGCATATGAGTGTGTGAGGAGGTAGGTCGTTACCTCGTGATCTAATTTAAATGTATAGAAAGTTTGATAGGGTTAAGTGAAGGATTGAAACAATGTGGTATTTAAGTGAAAAATACGATAATTTGAAATAGTTATCATTTCATGTGATGAAACTTGTTCAAATTGTTTGATTAGTGTTTAATAGTCAACATAAGGATGTTTAAGTATGATTGTATTAGTGAGAAGTGGAATTTCATAGAAAACCGAATCGGAAATCGGATTTGTTCCGATTCCGTCGGGTTTTGTAATTTCGTATTTTGAGAATGGAAAAGAGAGATAGAAAGGGACTTACGGGTTTTAGATTACTCAAGAGAGTGAGAGAGAACTAGAGGGATCGTCAGTGTGTTGCGTCGTCGCCGATAGTTCCTAAGATGATCGCCGGATGTTCCGCCGGAATTTCGTCGGGGCTTCGCCTTGAGCTTGTTTTCAAAGTACACGATCTTTGGAAAATTTTTGAGAGAGTGGGCTCAGGATTTTGGGGTGAGAGGGTAGTATGTAGGGTTGGTATTTATAGGGTTAGGCTAGGGTTAGGGTAGACGAAAAGTTTAAAATAAAAATGTGATAAAATGCAATCAAAATGTATTAAAAGTGGAGTAATTGGGGTTTTTAAAGAGCTCTGGAAATGGTCTGAGGCTGAAATTTTGCAGGTGCATAAGGAATATGAAAAGACACAACTTTCATGTTGGGGTCGTCGCCGGAATCGGCCGACTCGGCCGTGACTCAGTCTGAGGAATGAGTCAGACCGAGTCAAGGCCGATTTGGCCGATTCCCGGCCGAGTCAGGCGGCCTGGATCCCCCCCGACGGTTCATCTAACTCCTTGAAATGTTACATCTTTGGGTGTAGTGGGGTTTTTGTGAGATATGCACGTGTAAACTCTTGGTATTCTAAAGGTTTTAAAAAAAAATCAATATTAAAAATAATGTGGGGTATGAGATTTGAACTCTGGTGGCTTGGTTCAGCAGTACAAGGTATTACCAATGAGCTACAAACTCCTTCTTATAATTATGGAGCTAATTAATTACTTAAAGTAATAACAGTAAAAGTAAATACCCTAAGTATACATTAATTTTAAAGCAAATTTTTGTACACTAAAAATGGAGTTGTTACATTCTTTTAACTTGTAATTAAAAAGCAAAATAATTACTTATAACTTGTGCTCATGCTAAAATACCCCTTTATGGATTTTTAAAATTTTTTTGTAAAAACTTGTATTGGAAATTTGGGGTTATTACATTCTTCCCTCTTTATAAAAATTTCGTCCTCGAAATTTGTAAAAGGAAAGTGTAACAGTTTCAAGGAAAGTCTGGTGACTGGAGTATAGATAGTGTATAAAAATAACAAAGTGATACAAGGGTGAAAAAGGCTTACCGGTGTTATCTTGACCTACAGTCTCGGCTTCTACGGCTTCTAATGTGAATGTCTGTCGCCGTGGTAGATTCCTTCTAGCTGGAGGCACATTCTGCCTTTAGGGCCTGTTTCTCTGCCCTCTAGGCATGTCCCTCATTGCTTGTTGGAATTGGCGAGTAGGCTGTGCAGGTGGTGGAGCAGTTAGTGCAGGACGAGTTGCAGGAGCCTGGATAGCTGGCCGCTGCGGGTTGTTGGTAGGTGTGTGAGCTGAGTTGTATCTATATGGACAGGTCTCAATTCTGTGATTGGATGTGCCACAAATTAGACACAGGCCTTTTGCACGTCTACAGTCCTTCCACAAGTGTCCCTTTCTATGGCAGTAGTGGCAAATTTCTTCAGTTCTCCTGGGTTCAAACGATGGCCTGGAAGGGGCTCCTCCTGCCATTTTATTGGCAGAGCGTTTCAAACCGAAAGATTGAGGTCTGCCCCTCGCCTTTATTACTGCCTCATAACTACGGCCAGCTTCCAAAGCATCCTCATGAGTCAGAAATTTCCCAATGGCTAGTGCAGTCTGAATTACCGTGTCCAAACCTTGTTGAAAGCGACGTGCTCTGATCTCGTCCGTCGGTATCAAGTATGCCGCGAATCGGCTAAGCATGGTGAATTCAGCATCGTACTCATCTACTGACTTGTCTCACATCGAACCTTATTGTAGATGAATGAACTGCTGCTCCATGGCAAACCTGGCAGTCACAGGGAAGTACTTCGCTTCGAACTTCTCGCGAAAAGTCTTCCATTCAATAGGCTGTAAAAGACGGCTTTCTTCCGCCTTCCACCAGTTTCGAGCATTGTCCGTGAGCTGCAGTTTCGCCATACGGACCCAAGCTATGTCTGGCACTTGTGCTGCCGCCAGATCATCCTCTATAATTTGTGCCCATTCCTCAGCTTCAAGTGGGCTTCCCTTTCCGGAGAACTGCTTGGGATGTAAAGCCTTGAATTTCTTTACCCCAGGTGCGTCAGTCTCGGGACGGTTCAGGAGTTGTTGCTGTCCCTCAAGAAGGCCGTGGATTGCCTCAAATAGCACTGTTTGCTCGGTGGGTGGCGTAGGAACAGCAGGAACGATTGGTAGTGGAGGTGGAGGTGTGTTTTTGACGTTGGTGCTGGTGTTGTTCGGGGAATCCATAACCTTGAAAAAGATTTGGGTTAGGACAGATTCAAGTACATGAATTGATAAGATTCAAGGAATATGAAATTGTAAGATTCAAGGAACATGAATTGTAAAGAATGTTTTAGTTGCGGGTTCTTGTGTTATATTGCTTAGGTTGTTCACGCAGAACAGAACTGCATGATAGAGTTTCATACAGCTCTTACCTGCATGGGCCACCAACAAAACCTGTCACGCCCCGCTTCCCATTCTACGGCGTAGGGGACGCGACTGGCCCGCTACGTATTTACTCAGAAGCAAATACGCTAAGCGTAACTAAGCAATATAAAACAAAATACACAAGAGGCAAGGTATAATAAAAACAATAACTTTTATTTATTAACATTCTTTTGTACAATGCATGAAAAGGAAATACAACTGAAATAAAAATGATGTCTAAACAATGGCATGACAGGAAATGAAAAGTACTAAATGGAAAATGTACAATGAAACTAGAGCTCTGGTTCTTCAGCAACCTGATCCAAGTCTTCTGCAGATGGCTCGATCTCTGTCGGGTCCAAACCACCTGACGACATTCAAAGAAGAAAGAAATAGAATGTCGTCAGCGAACAGATTGCTCGGTAAGTCCCAAAGATAAGGGAGAAGTAGAAAAGAAGAAAGAGAGAGTAGCTTTTAATGTTGTAATGTTGTATTAACGCTGTTGTTTGTAGCTTGGTACAGAAGAATGCCAGTGTATACGAGAGGGGTCTCAGTATGCTAGAGACCAGGGCAAATGGAAGTACAAGGCTCCGTTATACAACCCGGAACAACGACATTTGGATTCATGTTAGGTGTCTTAATCTTACCGTCTCGTGCCACCTTTAACACCTTCCGTACCAATCTACCCCTTAAACCCCGTAGTGTTTTATTTGTATTGTTTTGTACTGTAAATTGTATTGAATGTATAATTGAAAGAATGACCGAAACCATGATATCAGTAAACGGATGTAACCGTAGAATCATGTAAATGGAATAACTGGAGAACCATGTAAATGGAATGTATATCCATGGTTCGGTTCAGTCAAGTTGTATAAATTGATAATTGAACTCATGGATTCATGTTGAATTGTAATATTGAAGATTGTAGATTGTACTTGAATCATATTCAAGTCAAATATAATCAGACTCAAACCCGAGTCAGACAATTAGAAATGTAAATCGAAGTCTTGATTAATTCTCACCTATAATTTGCTAGGGTCCTTAGGAAAATTTATAAAACTTGAGGGGTTTTATGTAAAAATACTTTTATATACTTTTCAAAATACGCCTCAAGTATTCGTTATTTGTCTTTAGAGTTGTAATGAAGGTGGATTTTATATTGTGATATTTCTAGTGAAAATATCCTAATTTCATAAATAAAGGTATTTATTTGTAATGTTGATTTATTTGGAATTCATAGTATTTTAGTGTAAAATTTATTCTTGTGATTTTTAGAAAAAGGTGGAATATTTATATCATAATAAAATAGGTATTTTAATGATAAATATACATATATTTATACAAAAATAATTTTAATAAATATTTTATATTCTAAAAAATCCCATTTTCTTAAGGTGTCGTATTTTAAATCTTTCGAGACCGAATGCACCTTGCGGAGGCCTGAATCTCGCACTACTAAGCCCGAGGATGTGCGATAAACCGTACCATCCCGAACGGGTTTCCCAAAGTGGGTTGTATCGACGCTTTGCAAAGATTATAAAATACTAAATCCTTTAGAAAACGGTTTTATGAAGTAAATGGTATTTATTTGTAAAGGTGTATATTTTCCGTATTGTATGTTCTAGATTCTCCTAAGTCAACTAGTCTATTCCTAACTGGTCCAGACGAGAAGTTGTGAGATGTCTCAAATCGGCTCTTCTCCGCCAATTGTGGTCAGGTAAGTACAAGTGAGGAAAGGAGGAATCCGCTCACGAATCACCGTGAGACGGGCCTTTTAAAGTTACCTTTCTCACTTGCCTAGCCTAGACACCAGAAAATCAGGTTTAGATAAACGACCGATGTCCACAACTTATCGTATTTTCATAATAAGTGGTACTTCTTTAAAAAGTGTATCGAAACTAAATCTTTTAGAAATGGTTTTATTAAGTATATGGTATTTAAATGAAATTGTTTGTTTTCTCGTATTCTAGGTTCTCGGGGGTGTTGCATATGAGTGTGTGAGGAGGTAGGTCGTTACCTCGTGATCTAATTTAAATGTATAGCAAGTTTGATAGGGTTAAGTGAAGGATTGAAACAATGTGGTATTTAAGTGAAAAATACGATAATTTGAAATAGCTATCATTTCATGTGATGAAACTTGTTCAAATTGTTTGATTAGTGTTTAATAGTCAACATAAGGATGTTTAAGTATGATTGTATTAGTGAGAAGTGGAATTTCATAGAAAACCGAATTGGAAATCGGATTTGTTCCGATTCCGTCGGGTTTTGTAATTTCGTATTTTGAGAATGGAAAAGAGAGATAGAAAGGGATTTATGGGTTTTAGATTACTCAAGAGAGTGAGAGCGAACTAGAGGGATCGTCGGTGTGTTACGTCGTCGCCGATAGTTCCTAAGATGATCGTCGGAAGTTCCGCTGGAATTTCGTCAGGGCTTCGCCTTGAGCTTGATTTCAAAGTACACGATATTTGGAAAATTTTTGTGAGAGTGGGCTCTGGATTTTGGGGTGAGGGGATAGTATGTAGGGTTGGTATTTATAGGATTAGGCTAGGGTTAGGGTAGATGAAAGGTTTAAAATAAAAATGTGATAAACTGTAATAAAAATGTATTAAAAGTGGAGTAATTGGGGTATTTAAAGAGCTCTGGAAATGGTCCGAGGTTGAAATTTTGCATGTGCATAGGGAATATGAAAAGACAACTTTCAAGTTGGGGTTGTCGCCGGAATCGGCGGACTCGGCCGTGACTCGGCTGTGACTCGGTCTGAGGACTGAGTCAGACCGAGTCAAGGCCGATTTGGCCAATTCCCGGTCGAGTCAGGCGGCCGGGATCCCCCCCGACGGTTCATCTAACTTCTGCAAATGTTACATCTTTGGGTGTAGTAGGGATTTTGTGAGATATGCACGTGTAAACTCTTGGTATTCTAAAGGTTTTAAAAAAAATCAATATTAAAAATAATGTGGGGTATGGGATTTGAACTCTGGTGGCTTGGTTCAGCAGTGTAAGGTATTACCAATGAGCTACAAACTCCTTCTTGTAATTATGGAGCTAATTAATTACTTAAAGTAATAACAGTAAATGTAAATACCCCAAGTATACATTAATTTTAAAGCAAATTTTTGTACACTAAAAATGGAGTTGTTACATTCTTTTAACTTGTAATTAAAAAGAAAAATAATTACTTTTAACTTGTGCTCAGGCTAAAATACCCCTTTATGGATTTTTTTAAATTTTTTTGTAAAAACTTGTATTGGAAATTTGGGGTTATTACATTCTACCCTCCTTATAAAAATTTCGTCCTCGAAATTTGTAAACGGAAAGTGTAACAGTTTCAAGGAAAGTCTGGTGACTGGAGTATAGATAGTGTATAAAAATAACAAAGTGATACAAGGATGAAAAAGGCTTACCGGTGTTACCTTGACCTACAGTCTCGGCTTCTACGGCTTCTAATGTGAATGTCTGTCGCTGTGGTACATTCCTTCAAGCTGGAGGCACATTCTGCCTTTAGGGTCTGTTTCTCTGCCCTCTAGGCATGTCCCTCATTGCTTGTTGGAATTGGCGAGTAGGCTGTGCAGGTGGTGGAGCAGGTTGTGCAGGACGAGTTGCAGGAGCCTGGATAGCTGGCCGCTGCGGGTTGTTGATAGGTGTGTGAGCTGAGTTGTATCTATATGGACAGGTCTCAATTCTGTGATTGGATGCGCTACGAATTAGACACAGACCTTTTGCACGTCTACAGTCCTTCCAAAAGTGTCCCTTTCTATGGCAGTAGTGGCAAATTTCTTCAGTTCTCCTGGGTTCAAACGATGGCCTGGAAGGGGCTCCTCCTGCCATTTGATTGGCAGGGCGTTTCAAACCGGCAGATTGAGGTCTGCCCCTCGCCTTTATTACTGCTTCATAACTGCGGCCAGCTTCCAAAGTATCCTCATGAGTCAGAAATTTCCCTGTGGCTAGTGCAGCCTGAATTTCCGTGTCCAAACCTTGTTGAAAGCGACGGGCTCTGATCTCGTCCGTCGGTATCAAGTGTGCCGCGAATCGGCTTAGCATGGTGAATTTAGCATCGTACTCATCTACTGACTTGTCCCACATCGAACTTTGTTATAGATGAATGAACTGCTGCTCCATGGCAAACCTGGCAGTCAAAGAGAAGTACTTCGCTTCGAACTTCTCGCGAAAAGTCTTCCATTCAATAGGCTGTACAAGACGGATTTCTTCCGCCTTCCACCAGTTGCGAGCATTGTCCGTGAGCTGCAGTTTCGCCATACGGACCCAAGCTATGTCTGGCACTAGTGCTGCCGCCAGATCATCCTCTATAATTTGTACCCATTCCTCAGCTTCAAGTGGGCTTCCCTTTCCGGAGAACTGCTTGGGATGTAAAGCCTTGAATTTCTTTACCCCAGGTGCGTCAGTCTCGAGACGGTTCAGGAGTTGTTGCTGTCCCTCAAGATGGCTGCGGATCGCCTCAAATAGCACTGTTTGCTCGGTGGGTGGCGTTGGAACAGCCGGAACGATTGGTAGTGGAGGTGGAGGTGTGTTGTTGACGTTGGTGCTGGTGTTGTTCGGGGAATCCATAACCTTGAAAAAGATTTGGGTTAGGACAAATTCAAGTACATGAAATGATAAGATTCAAGGAATATGAAATTGTCAGATTCAAGGAACATGAATTGTAAAGAATGTTTTAGTTGCTGGTTCTTGTGTTATATTGTTTAGGTTGTTCACGTAGAACAGAACTGCATGATAGAGTTTCATACAGCTCTTACCTGCATGGTCCACCAACAAAACCTGTCACGCCTCGCTTCCCATTCTTCGGCGAAAGGGACGCGACTGGCCCGCTACGTATTTACTCAGAAGCAAATACGCTAAGCGTAACTAAGCAATATAAAACAAAATACACAAGAGGCAAGGTATAATAAAAACAACAACTTTTATTTATTAATATTCTTTTATACAATGCATGAAAAGGAAATACAACTAAAATAAAAATGATGTCTAAACAATGGCATGACAGGAAATGAAAAGTACTAAATGGAAAATGTATAATGAAACTAGAGCTCTGGTTCTTCAGCAAGCTGATCCAAGTCTTCTGCAGATGGCTCGATCTCTGTCGGGTCCAAACCACCTGACGACATTCAAAGAAGAAAGAAATAGAATGTCGTCAACGAACAGATCGCTCGGTAAGTCCCAAAGATAAGGGAGAAGTAGAAAAGAAGAAAGAGAGAGAGAGAGAGAGAGTAGCTTTTAATGTTGTATTATATTGTTGTAATGTTGTATTAACGCTGTTGTTTGTAGCTTGGTACAGAAGAATGCCAGTGTATACGAGAGGGGTCTCAGTATGCTAGAGACCAGGGCAAATGGAAGTACAAGGCTCCGTTATACAACCCGGAACAACGGCAATTGGACTCATGTTAGGTGTCTTAATCTTACCGTCTCGTGCCACCTTTAACACCTTCCGTACCAATCTACCCCTTAAACCCCGTAGTGTTTTATTTGTATTGTTTTGTACTGTAAATTGTATTGAATGTATAATTGAAAGAATGATCGAAACTATGATATCAGTAAACGGATGTAACCGTAGAATCATGTAAATGGAATAACTGGAGAATCATGTAAGTGGAATGTATATCCATGGTTCGGTTCAGTCAAGTTGTATAGATTGATAATTGAACTCATGGATTCATGTTGAATTGTAATATTGAACATTGTAGATTGTACTTGAATCATATTCAAGTCAAATATAATCAGACTCAAACCCGAGTCAGACAATTAGAAATGTAAATCGAAGTCTTGATTAATTCTCACATATAATTTGCTAGGGTCCTTAGGAAAATTTATAAAACTTGAGGGGTTTTTATGTATAAATACTTTTATATACTTTTCAAAATACACCTCAAGTATTCGTTATTTGTCTTTAGAGTTGTAATGAAGGTAGATTTTAAATTGTGATATTTCTAGTGAAAATATCCTAATTTTATAAATAAAGATATTTATTTGTAAAGTTGATTTATTTGGAATTCATAGTATTTTAGTGTAAAATTTATTCTTGTGATTTTTAGAAAAAGGTGGAATATTTATATCATAACAAAATAGGTATTTTAATGATAAATATACATATATTTATACAAAAATAATTTTAATAAATATTTTATATTCTAAAATATCCTATTTTCTTAAGATGTCGTATTTTAAATCTTTCGAGACCGAATGCTCCTTGCGGAGGTTTGGATCTCGCACTATTAAGTCCGAGAATGTGCGATAAACCGAACCATCCCGAACGGGTTCCCCAAAGTGGGTTGTAGCGGCGCTTTGCAAAGATTGTAAAATACTAAATCCTTTAGAAAACGGTTTTATGAAATAAATGGTATTTATTTGTAAATGTGTATATTTTCCGTGTTGTATGTTCTAGATTCTCCTAAGTCAACTAGTCTATTCCTAACTGGTCCAGACGAGAAGTTGTGAGATGCCTCAAATCGCCTCTTCACCGCCAATTGTGGTCAGGTAAGTACAAGTGAGGAAAGGAGGGATCCACTCACGAATTACTGTGAGACGGGCCTTTTAAAGTTACCTTTCTCACTTGCCGAGCCTAGAAACCACAAAATCAGGTTTAGATAAATGACCGATGTCCACAACTTATCGTATTTTCATAATAAGTGGTACTTCTTTAAAAAGTGTATCGAAACTAAATCTTTTAGAAATGGTTTTATTAAGTATATGGTATTTAAATGAAATTGTTTGTTTTCTCGTATTCTAGGTTCTCGGGGGTGGTGCATATGAGTGTGTGAGGAGGTAGGTCATTACCTCGTGATCTAATTTAAATGTGTAGCAAGTTTGATAGGGTTAAGTGAAGGATTGAAACAATGTGGTATTTAAGTGAAAAATACGATAATTTGAAATAGTTATCATTTCATGTGATGAAACTTGTTCAAATTGTTTGATTAGTATTTAATAGTCAACATACGGATGTTTAAGTATGATTGTATTAGTGAGAAGTGGAATTTCATAGAAAACCGAATCGGAAATCGGATTTGTTCCGATTCCGTCGGGTTTTGTAATTTCGTATTTTGAGAATGGAAAAGAGAGATAGAAAGGGACTTACGGGTTTTAGATTACTCAAGAGAGTGAGAGGGAACTAGAGGGATCATCAGTGTGTTGCGTCGTCGCCGATAGTTCCTAAGATGATCGCCGGAAGTTCCGCCGGAATTTCGTCGGGGCTTCGCCTTGAGCTTGTTTTCAAAGTACACGATCTTTGAAAATTTTTTGAGAGAGTGGGCTCAGGATTTTGGGGTGAGAGGGTAGTGTGTAGGGTTGGTATTTATAGGGTTAGGCTGGGGTTACGGTAGATGAAAAGTTTAAAATAAAAATGTGATAAAATGTAATAAAAATGTATTAAAAGCGGAGTAATTGGGGTTTTTAAAGAGCTCTGGAAATGGTCTGAGGCTGAAATTTTGCAGGTACATAGGGAATATGAAAAGACACAACTTTCATGTTGAGGTCGTCGCCGGAATCGGCCGACTCGGCCATGACTCGGCCGTGACTCAGTCTGAGGACTGAGTCAGACCGAGTCAAGGCCGATTTGACCGATTCCCGGCCGAGTCAGGTGGCCAGGATCCCCACGACGGTTCATCTAACTCCTGGAAATGTTACATTTTTGGGTGTAGTGGGGGTTTTTATGAGATATGCACGTGTAAACTCTTGGTATTCTAAAGGTTTTTAAAAAAATCAATATTAAAATAATGTGGGGTATGGGATTTGAACTCTGGTGGCTTGCTTCAGCAGTGTAAGGTATTACCAATGAGCTACAAGCTCCTTCTTGTAATTATGGAGCTAATTAATTACTTAAAGTAATAACAGTAAATGTAAATACCCAAAGTATACATTAATTTTAAAGCAAATTTTTATACACTAAAAATGGAGTTGTTACATTCTTTTATCTTGTAATTAAAAAGCAAAATAATTACTTATAACTTGTGCTCAGGCTAAAATACCCATGGATTTTTTGAAATTTTTTTGTAAAAACTTGTATTGGAAATTTGGGGTTATTACAATGGGATTAAGCTTGTTTGCTTATATATGTAACATCATATGCGTGTATCACGTGTTAACACGTGAGCCTTTTTGGCTTGCCATCTATTTGAATGCAGCGCCTATATGCTTTGCATATAGACGCTTAGCCTATTGATTGGTTAAATGCAGCGCCTATAAGCTTTGCATATAGGTGCTCACGTGTGGGCACGTGAGGCTCCATTAGCCTAGCAATTGTTTTAACTGCAGTGCATATATGCGTTGCATATAGGCACTTGTTAGTTATATGTATGCCCTGGAAGTCATTACTGTACATGGGATGTATATTGTAGTGGATGCTTGGACATAAATAGGGAAGACTTTCTTGCTCGACATGATAGTATGCTATCTTGTTGCTCTTTGTCATAACGTGTTGACTTGTATAAGTGATGCTGTCTTGCTCTCATATGTTGATAAAGCCCTTAGGATGTGTACTTGACTACCAGGACTATGATGGAGATCATACTAGTGGGGCCAAGGGTAGTCCACAAGTACACCCTATAGTTGTTCCTAGTCGAGCGTGTATCGAGACAGGGCATCGATATTCCAGAGTAGACTAGAGTATACACATCTTGACCCATATGATGGGCGATGGATGATCCCACATCCATTGGTGTTTGACATCAAAGATGGTATACGGGTGCTCAGTGGAGACTGGGTACACTGAACGGACTCGCTGAGAATTCCTAGATGGTATTATACCTATCGTCAGATAGCAGTTCTCTGGTGACACTGGTACAGGTTAGTCTGTGGACTCGAGATCGTCATAGAGTCTTGTGTGATTCCCATTGTGCTTTGATTTCCACCATACCATGGTCAAGAGATCGTGCAAAAAGGTGGTTTTTGGGTACAGTCCCGAGTCACATGGAGGCAATGAGCGATAGGAGGGGATTCGTCTCTCCCGGTATTGGGAGTTGATGTTGCGCTATACTCGATTGGTCATAACAGGAAATCCCTGGTCAGGGTTGCTGAGATTTACTGGTAAGTGTTATCAGTAGTTTCTCGAACCGTTATGGACCTTGCATCGGTATGACTTATCGGGCTATTGGGGTCTGACGTTATACTATCCCCCAGGCTGTTGATATGCGACATATCTGACGAAGAGACCGGACTGTACGGTAGTGTTACTGATTGGATTCGCAGGAGTATGAGCAGCCTTGCTTGTTGATCTTCTGATCGCTCAATACCCAGCTGGCCGTTACGTTTAGCAGACCGCTTGCGGCTTGTGGGTGTTTGATATGATCATCACCTACTGCCGGCGTATTGGCGAGTCTTTATATTCTTACACAGAGGTTTCCTGGTTCATGCGAAACGAAGTAGGAGCACATATGTGATATGTGCGGGACCGAGATTAATGCGTGTATGTGATACCGCATTCTATTCTCGCGATATGTGATATCGGTCGGTTATATGTGATATAGCCGGGTTATCGAATCAAGTGTTGATTCGATAAGTTGTTACATTTGATATTAGTCGGTTGTGTGTGATATAGCCGGATTATTAAATCAAGTGTTGATTTAATGATTTAATGTATAATTATATATTTGATATATTAACTTACACTAACTAATATTAGCTCACTTAAGAATTCTTTTCTCACTTATGTACACTTAGTATATATGTGATATATATTAATGTACATTATTTTGTGTCATGCTTGATGCCACATGCTTCATGGGTGTATGAGACTTACACCATGCTTATAATAATATGACGGTTTTGTTTATTTAAAGTAAATTAAAATTAGTGGTAATTAGTCATATGGTTCAAGCTTGTAGAAGCTTGTGGAACCATTGATCAAGTCCACTCATTTTGTTTTACTTGAAGATATTTATTAACCCAACCATTATTGTTAACCCATGGTTTATTCTCTACATGGGTTAGTGTGCGACACTAACTCACCCATGGTTGCTATTCTCACCTCATGAGTTCATTCTCATTCTTCACTTGAGCTTCTTCTTCCTCCTGAGAAACCTCACTAGCTTTTCTCAAGGTGAGAAAATATTGTGAGAAAAAGAAAACTAAAGAGAGCTCATTTCCTACTTCATCATCCTCTACTATTAGCCATTTAGTTTAGGGTGTTTGCTTCACTAATTCACATATTAGTGAAGAGGTAGCATGAGCTTGAGTTTCCTCGACGTAGATCATCTTCGGCCTCGAAGACTTCGTGCAAGCATGTTCATTTCTCCAAGAGAACCCATACTAGAGTTCGGGAGATCACTACTCGCAGCGAAGGGACTACTACACGGAGCTTTAGAAGTGAAGGACCGGTCTACAAAGGTTGTATTCCTCATTCACTTGTTTGCATGATGTTTTTTTTAAATCTCCAGTCAAGATTCTAGGGTTAGGGTTCTTTAGAACGGAAATTTTTTGAAAACGGCATGGACGATGCCTCCAGAAACCTGTCGCCCTACGGAACCTAACAGTGGTATCAGAGACAAGCTAGAGATTTAAACGATGTTTGTTAGATTACGAAACCGAAACTACTCCGAAACTTAAAACTACGAAATCCAGTTTCTGTCGAATTTTTAAAGGGCTGTAAAAATTATTTTAGCAACTGCAGAATATTGTATGTGATATAACGTGAACACAGTACAAATTTCAACCCTTTTCGCCGGAATTTGGCCGGACACTTTACTCATAAAACCGGTGAGCTCGGTTCTGGTATGCAGTCTGGGCTTGAAATTTTTACTGTGTTCCAGGGTCTGGGTTTTGGTGTTTCAGGTGTTGCTTGTTTTTGCTAAATTTGCATGTGATGTTAACTTTCTGCAAAGGCAATTCAGAGTGTTTTGTAATCGTAATTCTAACATATATTCGGGTTATTTAGACGATATTAAAAAGTTTGAACGAATATCAATAACCCAATCTTTCCCCGCTGGAAATTTTCCAAGTGTTGGAGTTTTTCCAAGTTTAAAATCTTCAGAAAATCATGCAAGCGATTCTGTGGACCCTCTAGAAGAACGATACCAAAACTCGACTTTTTGGATCGTGGAACCGCGGTGATACCGTAGGGTTTGCTGCAGTTCTGTGGCGACATGAGTGAGGCATGGGTCAGCCCTTCTACGGATGGTTCATAGGAGCTGAGGCATGTTCTGGGTACTTTTTGAACTCCGCTCAAGTGTTGAGCTTTTAGGGAAATTTTAGGTGTTTGATTATTCGATCGAAAAGTTTAACATCGTCTAGCTATCTATGATTGTAATACAATATTTGGAATCCACAAAATTAGTTATGAGATAACTAGTTTGAATTTTATAAATCTAGCAATTTAATCTCATTGATCGGTTGCCCTGGAATTTTGATGAGTATCAAAAGTCCGTCGCAATTACATAGTGTACGCGGATACTCGCCGGGTAACCTTGCTAGATAGCCACGCCCCATAGCCCCGACCAAGTGACTGTAGGAGAACCCCGTCGCCAAAAGCAACCATTCGGGTGCTCACGGCTGCGGTGTTCCACCTTAGTGCACTTCGTCGACGGCATCAGGGGTGCGGCCGTCTACTAAAGTTTCCGACGAGTATTCAATCAGGTTATCGGAAATCTTGTTGAATTACTCGACAGGTTATTGGAAAGTGTTTTCAATTACGAGACTAAACAGCAGGGTTTATAATTGTTAGGCATGTGATGTCTAAGGAATTCATTTGGTTAGGCATGAAATCCAAAGTATGTGATACATTGGGTTTATGATGTCTAAGGTGGTTGCGGATTCCAATTGTTGTAGTTTTTCACTTTCTTTTCTGCGGCCGTAAGTGTAATTGTGGTTTATCGCCGGTTTCATTGCTATATGTCAACGACAATTGGGATACGCATATTTACTTTCGTTGATGACATGTGATGTTATGTATTGCTGTGATATGTTATATTGGATCGTCGTGTTTTGAATAGCCGGGTTTTTTTTAATGTGATATGAGAGTTTTTCATTTTCATTCATGTAAAAAGTTGTATGTACTATTCTTTTATTGGGGCACTTCCGGGTTGAGGATGATATCACCATTGATGTATATTATTTACTTTTCCGTATTAGGATAGACCCAAGGAGGAGAGCACAAGTAACCGGGTTATAGAGTCCAGTAGGAGACCATCTCGAGGAGTCGAGACCGGGTCTCCTAACTCTAGAATTGGTAGGGTTGCTTGCCGCTCTCGTAAGGGTCAAGGGATGTGGGTTTGGTTATTCATCGCGACCGTGGAATCCGTGTTTTATACTGACTTAATTTAAAACACGGAATTCCTAGTATATCCAGTATTTCATATGCGATTCTTCTGCTGCTGATATTCTGTGATGTGATCACTTGATATTCTGAGACAAATGCCTATATTATATATATGATATATAATAACTATTGTAGCTTTCATTTCTTCTGTGATCCTTGGGAAGCATAATTTGATGGGACTTCATTAATGAGATTAATGAAAGAAAAAGAAACCTAAAGATGCTGGAAACTTGTTTTAAAAACTAGTAGCTCTAGTTCTTGCTTTGCATAGCGGTATTCCTTGTAGAAAATCCAACACTTTATTCGATAAGGAAAGAGCCGAGATCCCTTCACTGGGAGTGACCTCTTTAGCGAAACTAGCAGATGCTACAACCCACTCGGTTTGTCTTTTGATTGCTTCTATAGTTTTTGCTTTGCATAGTGGTATTTGTGAAATATCCTGCACCTTAGTTGATAAGGAAAGAGCCGAGATCCCTTCACCGGGAGTGACCTCTTCAGCGAAACTAGTGAAAGCCTAAAAAACACTCCTTTTTAAAATCACTCGATTCTACAACGATATCAAGTTCATTACGCAAAGAGTTTTCTTAAAAACCTGTCGTAGCCCTCCGTCACTTCAGATAAGTGCTACTTATTATTCGTGCTACGTTTGTTGGCCTTCGTCAAGGCGTAGTGTGCGGTAGCTAACTAATGCTTATTTGCTAAAGCATGAGATGCGATTGGATTAGACTAGTCGTGCGACTTTGTTGGCCTTCGTCAAGGGTCGTGCGGGTGGGTTTAATTCAATCATGAAATGTACGGGTTGAACTTGACTAGCGGCCTATGGTTTGTTGGCCTTCGTTAAGGTCATAGGAAGCTAGGGTAAAAATATTATCGAGAATTTCAAGTGTTGAAATTTGCAATGAGATTGCATACCTTCTATGAGATAGTTGGATCCCGATACCTATTGCGAGTAAGAGTTACTCCTGGGAGAGTTTTACACATTACAATTAGCCGATCAAGAAGGTGTCTAGAAAGGTGTTAACGGGGTTATACCCCTGGGAAAATGAGGTTTATTTTAATTAGGTCCATGCGAAAGTACGGGGAACCTCCCTCAAAGTACCGACACTGGCCTGTCCGAAAGATTGGCGAACTTGTAGGGTGTAATTAATCCCGGCTAGTCTTACCTTTTAGGGTTTGAAGGAAGATTTGACTATGGGAGCCATCCTGATTAGATAAAATAATAACCAATATGATTTTTCAAGAGCGCACGCAGAGTGTTTTCTTCTCTCTCTCTCCTTGTAGCGACCATGTCACGCCTTAATCAAGATAATAATATGGATGCATTGACCGAACCTGCTTATTATACTGAGCTGGGGAACGTTGGTTCCGCTCAATCTTATAATTGTTATAAGTCCGAGCAGGAAATAGGGGAATATCCAAATTCCCATGCCACCCAATCGAAGAAAGTGCATGTTGATGAATTTTCTTCGGGTGTGTTCATTACCGAGAACTGTTTTTCAGTATCCTCTACGTCCTGGGTATGTGATACCGGATCAGGATCCCGCATATGTAATATTTGCATGGGGTACAGACAGGTAGAGAACTGGGAATTGGTGATATGTCTTTATGTGTTAGAGAATGGTGCAAGTGTTGCAGCCAAATCAGTTGGCGAATATCACCTTGTATTAATACATTGATTTTGAACAAATGTTATTACATACCGAACCTGATATACAACATTACATCAGTTTCTTTAATGAGTTAAAGAAGGATATAATTTCGTATTGGAGGATAATGTTGTGAACATTTTCCTGAATCAAGAGTTGATTGGATCAGGCACATTATATAATAGCATATACGTTCTAAATCAAACCATAGTTCAAAGTATCTAGAACACACATAAGAGGAGTAGTTCAAAAATGAACGAATCCTTCTTGTGGCATTGTAGACTAAGTCATATCAATGCGACACGACCAACTAAGTTACATAAGGATGAATATGAGAATCTGTTCAAATTTTCATCTTATGATACTTGCTAGTCTTGTCTCAAAGGTAAAATGACCAATACTCCATTTACAGGAAACAGAGAAAGAGTTAGTGAACTCTTGGGACAAATACATGATGATGTATACGGTCCTATGTCTATAAATGCCAGGGTTGGTTCTTTATACTTCATTACATTCATCGACGATCTCTCAAGATTCGGACATGTGTTCCTGTTGAAACACGAGTCTGAAACTTTTGAGAAATTCAAGGAATATAAGCTTGAAGTTAAAGAACCGGACGGGTAGAAGTATTAAGTCCTTCGATGTGATCGAGGAGGCGAATACTTGGGCATGGAGTTCCTGGATTTTCTAAAAGGAGAATGTGATTCTCTCTCAGCTTACTCCTTCGAATACACCACAGCACAACGGTGTATCGGAGTGGAGGTATCGCACCCTATGAGATATGGTGCGCTCTATGATGAGTTCCTTTTGGTGTTATACATTTGAGAAGCTGCATACCTATTGAATGGGGTTCCATCCAAATCAGTGCTTATCACTCCATATGAGATATGGAATAGGAAGAGACCATGTCTTGAACTAGTTAAGATATGGGGTTGTCCGGCCTATGTTGAAAAGCAAAATCCGGACAAGCTCGAGGCAAGATCAGTTCCGTATAAGTTTGTTGGATATCCCGAACATTCGTGAGGGAATATCTTCTACCTAACTGAAGAGCAAAAGGTGTTTTGTTTCTCAGCATGCCACCTTTTTAGAAAAGGATTTTCTTGTGAAGAAATTAGTGGTCATGAGGTAGAACTGGAAGGAGTTCCAGCTAGACAAACTAACAGCTGATGATTTGGAGAAACCAAAGGATTCAATAGTCTCCAACGAACCTCAGCCTCTCCACGAATCTGGTAGGGTTCCTCATCCACATGAGAGATACTACGGTTTTCTCGGTGACAGTGGGAGTGAGGATTGCATCATGGTAGATGATGGCCCAACTAGGTTCATACATGCCATCACGAGTGGGGACTCTGTGAATAGGCTGGATGCTATGCAATCAAAGATGGAATCCATATACACCAATAAAGTATGACTTTGAATGTTGCACCTGAAGGGGTAAAACCTATTGGGAGCAAATGGATCTTGAGAAGATTAGCGATGTAGATGGAAAAGTTGAGACTTTCAAAGCTATGCTTAAGTCCATCAGGATTAGAGCATGCATCGCGGAGTTGGAACATATGTTTTGATGTGGCAGTCAAAGAGTTTGACTTCATCAAAAAGGTAGATGAACCTTGTATATACAAAGAAGGTTGTAGAGAGTAAGGTTGTTTTCCACGTATTGTACGTAGATGACATACTCTTGATAGGAAATGGTTTCCTATGCTACACTCGGTCAAGCTCCTCTTATCATGAGGATTCTCCATGGAAGATCTGGATGATACCTACTACATCTTGTGGATTATGATCTATGATGATAGATTTAAATGGATGTTGGGAGTGTCCCAAATCCAGGTACATTAACACCATACTAAAGGGGTTTAGTATGGAAGATTCTAAGCGTAGTGGTTCGCCCACTTTCTGACGAATCACTCTCTCCAAAAAGATGTCTTCCAAGACTGATTTGGAGAGAGCTCGCATGCAAGGGATACCCTATGTTCCGGCAGTAGGCTCTATCATGTATGCGATGTTATGTACCAGACCAGATGCAGATAACTCACTAGGTGCAGTGATCAGGAATCAATCGGATCTTAAGAGAATCACTGGATAGCTGTGTAGGACATTCTTAAGTACTTGAGAAGCACTAAAGAGATGTTCTTGGGGTTTTGGTAACGGTGAACTCCAGTGGGAGTCCTTTACTAATTCGAGATTCCATAGTGATAAGGTCGACTAAAAGTCAGTCACAGGCAATGTCTTTATCCTCAGTGGAGGGATGGTATGTTGGAAGAGTTTCAAGCTAGATATCGTGGCATACTAGATGATAAAGGCTGAATACATCGCTACCAACGATACTACTAAAGAAGTTGTCTGGACATTACTTATTTATGAGATGAATAAGGTTCCTACCATTGAGCGTCCAATAACTGTTATTGTAACTACAATGGAGTTGTGGCTTTGGCCTAGGAACATAGGTCCCATCAGCGATCCAGACATATTCTGAGGCTAGTATCACCTGATCAGGGAGATGGTTGATCTCCAACGGATTGAGGTCAGGAGAGTTGACACGAAGAACAACGCGGCGGATCCACTCACAAAGGCCTGCTTCCCCAAATACTATTTGAGAGATTTTGGGATGGTTGAGTATGGGATACTACAACCACTGCTATATTGTTGGGTATTGGATACTACAACAGATGGCCTTAGTGCAAGTGGGAGATTGTTAGTTATATGTATATCCTAGAGGCCATTACTGTACATGGGATATATATTGTAGTGGATGCTTGGACATATATAGGGAGGACTTTCTTGCTCGACATGATAGTATGTTATCTGGTTGCTCTTTGTCTAACATGTTGACTTGTATAAGTGATGCTCTCTTGCTCTCACATGTTGATAAAGCCCTTAGGATGTATACTTGACTATCCGGACTATGATGGAGATCATACTAGTGGGGCCAAGAGTAGTCCACAGGTACACCCTATAATTGTTCCTAGTCGATGGTGTATCGAGACAGGGCATCGATATTCCAGAGTAGACTAGCGTATACGCATCTTGACCCATATGATGGGCGATGGATGATCCCACATCCATTGGTGTTTGACATCAAAGATGGTATACGGGTGCTCAGTGAAGACTGGGTAAACTGAACGGACTCGCTGAGAAATCCTAGATGGTATTATACCTATCGTCAGATAGCAGTTCTCTGGTGACACTGGTACAGGTTAGTCTGTCGATCCGAGATCGTCAAAGAGTCTTGTATGATTCCCACCGTGCTTTGATTTCCACCATACCACGGTCAAGAGATCGTGCAAAAAGGTAGTTTTTGGGTACATTCCCGAGTTACATGGAGGCAATGAGCGATAGGAGGGGATTCGTCTCTCCCGGTATTGGGAGTTGATGTTGCACTATGCTCGATTGGCCATAACAGGAAATCCCTGACCAGGGCTGCTGAGATTTACTGGTAAGTGTTATTAGTAGTTTCTCGAACCGTTATGGGCCTTGCATCGGCATGACTTATCAGGCTATTGGGGTCTGACGTTATACTACCCCCCAGGCTGTTGATATGCGATATATCTGATGAATAGACCAGACTGTACGGTAGTTTTACGATTGGATTCGCAGGAGTATGAGCAGGCTTGCTTGTTGATCTTCTGATTGCTCAATACTCGGGTGGCCGTTACGTTTAGCAGACCGCTTGCGGCTTGTGGGTGTTTGATATGATCATCACCTACTGCCGGCGTATTGACGAGTCTTTAGAGTCCTACACAAGGTTTCCTGGTTCATGCAAAACGAAGTAGGAGCACATATGTGATATGTGCGGGACCGAGATTAATGCGTGTATGTGATACCGCATTCTATTCTCACGATATGTGATATCGGTCGGTTATATGTGATATAGCCGGGTTATCGGATCAAGTGTTGATTCGATGAGTTGTTACATTTGATATTAGTCGGTTGTATGTGATATAGCCGGATTACTAAATCAAGTGTTGATTTAATGATTTAATGTATAATTATATATTTGATATATTAACTTACATCAACTAATATTAGCTCATTTAAGAATTCTTTTCTCACTTGTGTACACTTAGTATATATGTGATATATATTAATGTACATTATTTTGTGTCATGCTTGATGCCACATGCTTCATGGGTGTATGAGACTTACACCATGCTTATAATAATATGAGGGTTTTGTTTATTTAAAATAAATCAAAATTAATGGTAATTAGTCACATGGTTCAAGCTTGTAGAAGCTTGTGGAACCATTGACCAAGTCCACTCATTTTGTTTTACTTAAAGATATTTATTAACCCAACCATTATTGTTAACACATGGTTTATTCTCTACATGGGTTAGTGTGTGACACTAACTCACCCATGGTTGCTATTCTCATTATAGGGTTGCTAGGCACGCTCACAAGGGTCTACGAGGCATCAACTATGCCAGATTGAAATTTTAGCCGTGCCGAACAACCCAAAGTCGGATCTTTAAACTAGAGTTTATGCGAAAACAAGCATGTTAAACACTTTAACACTAAGTGAGAGAGATTACAACCTTTGTAGATCCGGTCCTTCACTTCTTAAGCTCCGTGTTGAAGTCCCTTCGCTGCGATCATCGTGTTCCGGACTCTCGAGAGACTCCACGAAGAGAAAGATGCAAGCTAGCTTCCGATCTTCGATAACAAAAATGATCTACCTTGAAGTTTCATTAACACAAGCTAACACTCACTAAATGAAGTGAACACCCTCATCTAAATGTCAAGGACAGATGAGGATGATGAAGTAGGATTTTTGCTCTCTTTTATAATCTTTTTCTCACACATTATCATCACTTGGAAAAAAGCTAGTAAGGTTTTTCCATGAAAAGAAGAAGGAAGAAGAAGATGAATGAATCAATTAGAATCCTTTTGTAATGAATAATGAAAGGATAAAGATGATCAATAATGCAACCATGGTTGACCAAACCATTGTAGAGAATTAACCAAGGCTAGGGTTTGGGTTAGGTTAAGAATGAGTCACTTGAAAATATCTTTTCCAAAACAAAAGAAAACTTTCTAGAAACATCTAGAAAGCATTAACCCTAATCTTGTTTAATCTCTACTAAACATGTTGCATTAGTTATCATATCATGTTACAATATTATATATCACATATATAATATTTATTGTAATAAAAGAAAATAATACAATTAACATATATCGCATATATATCAATGTATTACCCGAGTGAGAAAAAGAATCTTTTAGTGAGCTAATATTAGTTAATGTAATTTAATATATCATATATATTATTATACATTAAATTATCGAATCAACACTTGATCCGACAATCCGGCTATATCGTATATAACCGACTAATATCTCATTTACCGATTCATCGAATCAACACTTGATCCGATGACCCGGCTGATATCAAATATCGCGAGAATAGAATACGGTATCTCATATCGCATTATCCTCGGTCCCGCACATATCACATATGTGCCCTTATTCCGTTTTTCCTGAGTCAAGAAATCTCTGTGTAGGACTCTAAAGAATCGTCAATACGCCGGCAGTAGGTGATGATCATATCAAACACCCATAAGCTGCAAGCGGTCAGCTAAACGTAACAGCTACCCAGGTATTGAGCGCTCAGAAGATCAACAAGCAAGCCTGTACATTCTCCTGTGAATCCAATCAGTAACACTCCTGTACAGTCCGGTCTCGTCGTCTGATATGTCGCATATCTTGCCTAGGGGTGGTAAACGTCAGACCCCAGTAGCTCGATAAGTCGTGTCTATATGAGGTCTATAACAGTTCGAGAAACTACTGATAACACTTACCAGTAAATCTCAGCAACCCTGGCCAGGGATTTCCAGTTATAGCCAATCGAACACAGCGCAACATCAACTCCCTATACCGGGAGAGACGAATCCCCTCCTATCGCTCATTGCCTCCATGTGATTCGGGACTGTACCCAAAAGCCACCTTTTTGCACGCCCTCTTGGATGTGGTATGATGGAAATCAAAGCACAGTGGGAATCACACAAGACTCTATGACGATCTCGGGTCAACAGACTACTCTGTACCAGTGTCACCGGAGAACTTCCATCTGACGTGAGGTATAATACCATTTGTGAGTTCTCGGCGAGTCCGTCCAGTGTACCCAGTCTCTACTGAGCACTCATACACCATCCTTGATGTCAAACACCGATGGATATGGGATCATCCATCGTCCATCATATGGGTCAAGATGCGTATACGCTAGTCTACTCTGGTGCATCGATGCCCTGTCTCGATACACCCTCGACTAGGAACAGTTATAGGATGTACTCGTCGACTACCGTGGCCCCACTAGTATGATCTCATCATAGTCCCAGTGGTCGAGTACATATCCTAAGGGCTTTATCAACATGTAACATAGAGATAGTCAGAGTACATGTTAAGATAAAGTACAACCAGATAGCATACTATCATGTCGAGCAAGAAAGTCCTCCCTATATATGTCCAAGCATCCATTACAATATACATCGTATGTACAGTAATGGCCTCTAGGGCATACATATAACTAACAATCTCCCACTTGCACTAGGGCCATCTGTTGTGGTATCGCATACCCAACAATTAGCTATGGTTGAAGTATCTCATACTCAACCATCCCATAAAAGTCTCTACTTGGAAAAAGGCCTTCGTGAGTGGATCCGCGCTGTTGTCCTCTGTGTCTACTCTCCTAACCTCGATCTCCCTGGAGATCAACCATCTCCATGATCAGGTGATACTGCCTAAGAATTATATCTGGATTTCTGATGGGACGGTAGTTCCTTGGCTAAAGCCACATCTCCATTCTCACACAATGGTAGGAACGAAGTTCATTTCATGAACTTATATATATCCAGACTGCCTCTTTGGTAGCATCCTTGGTAACGATGTATCTTGCCTTTAATCGTCTAGTAAGTCACGGTATCTAGCTTGGAACTCTTCCAACATACCGTCCCTCTACTGAGGGTAAAGACAATGCCTGCGACTGACTTTCAGTCGTCCTTATCACCCTGGAACCTTTCCAGTGATTCTCCCCAGGATCGATTGATACCATCTCACTATAACTAGTGAGAATCCTAACATCCAATTAGATCTATCTCATAGATCCAAAACCTAGGATTTAGGAGGTATCACCTTGATCCTATACGGAGAATCCTTGTGATAAGCGGCGATTGACCGAGCGTAGCATAGGAAACTCCTTCCCTATTAAGAGTATGTCATCCACGTACTCTACGAGGATCACCACCATACTCCCTACTACCATTTTGTATATACAAGGTTCATCTACCATTTTGATGAAGTCAAACTCTTTGACTACCACATCAAAACAGATGTTCCAACTCCGCGATGCCTGTTTTATCACATAAAACATCTTGCACACGTTTCCGCTGCTCCCACTGTCTACGAAGCCCTCTGGCTGTGTACTTATAGACGCTCTCTTCTAAAACATCATTTAGAAAAGCAGTCATGACACCCAACCACCAGATATCGTAGTAATGGTATGTAGCAGTGGCAAGTAGGATCTGGATGGACTTAAGCATAGCTTTGAAAGTCTCAACTTTTCCATATACACCAAGTAATCTTCTCAAGATATACTTGCTCCTAATGGGGATTTAACCCTTCAGATAAAGCAACCAAAGTCCATACTTTGTTGGTGTATAAGGATTCCATCTCAGATCACTAAGCATCCAGCCATTCTTACAGAGTCCCACTCCTGATGGCCTGCTCGAAACTAGTTGGGTCATCATCTCATGATGCAATCCTCGCTCCCACTGTCATAGAGAAACCGAAGTATCTCTCAGGTGGGTGAGGAACCCTACTAGATCGGCGGAGAGGCTAAGGTTCGTTGGTTACTATTGAATCCACATTCAATAGGTATGCAGTTTCTCAAGTGCATAACTCCCAAAAGAAAATAGGAAACTCGGTAGTACTCATCATAGAGCACACCATATCACATAGGGTGCTATTGCTCCGTCCCGATATACCATCGTGCTATGTCGTATACGGAGGAGTAATGCTGAGAGAGAATCTCATTCTCTTTTAGAATAGTCCAGGAATTCCGTGCTCAAGTATTCTCCTCTTTGATATCATCAAAGGACATAATACTTATACCCGTTTTTGGTTCTCTATTTCTAACTTACATTCTGTGAATATCTCAAAAGGTTCGGACTTGTGTTTCAACAGGAACATATGTCTGAATCTTGAGAGATCATCAGAGAATGTAATGAAGTACATAGAACCGGTCCTGGCATGTGTAGACAGGGGACCTTCATACATCAGCATGTATCAATCCCAAGAGTTCACCAACTCTTTCTCTGTTTCCAATAAACAGAGCTGTGGTCATCTTATCTTTGTGACATGATCGGCATGTTTCACAAGATGTAAATTCAAACTAATTTAAATATGCATCTAAATGTAACTTAGCTAGTCGGGTCGCATTGATATGACCTAGTCTACAATGCCACAAGAAGGATCCGTTCATTTCTGAACTCTTCCTCTTGTATGTGTTCTGTACACTAAGAACTCTAGTTTGATTTAGAACGTCAATGCTTTTAGATAACGTGCCTGAAGCGATCAACTCTTGATATAGGAAATGTTCAAAACATTATCCAACAATACAAAATTATATCCTTTCTTTACTAATAAAGAGACTGATATGATATTGTATATCAGGTTCGGTATCTAATAACATTCGTTCAGAATCAATGTATTCTGGTAATACAAGGTGATAGTGACCAACAGACTTGGCTGCAACACTTGCACCGTTTCTATCTCATGAAACTTATCACCCGTTCTCAGTTCTCTACCTATCTATAGCCCATGTAACAAATTACATATATGGGATCCTGATCCGGTATCTCATACCCAGGACATGAAGGATACTGAGAAACAGTTCTATATTAATGAACACACCCGAAGATGATGCATCATCATGCACTTTCTTCGTTTGGGCGGCACGGGAATTCTGGTAATCCCCAATTTCCTGCTCTGTCTTATAACAATTATAAGTTGGAGCGGGACCAACGTTCCCCAGCTCAGTATAACAAGCGGGTTCGGTTAATTCTTCCGTATTATTATCTTGATTAAGGCGTGATATGGCCCCTACCTGGAGAGAGAGAGAGAAGAAAACACTCAGCGTATGCTCTTGCAAGATTAGATTGGTTATCTAATATATCTAATCAGGATGTCTCCCACTGTTTTAATCAAATCTTCCTTCAAACCCTAAAAGGAAAGACTAGCTGGGATTCATTACACGCTACAAGTTCACCAATCTTTCAGCCAGGCCAGTGCCGGTACTTTGAGGGAGGTCCCCCGTGCTTTCGCACGAACCTAATTAAAGTAAACCTCGTTTTCCCAGGGGCGTAACCCCGTTAACACCTTTCTAGACACCTACTTGATCGACTAATTGTAATGTGTAAAACTCTCCCAGGAGTAACTCTTACTCGCAGCGGGTATCGGGATCCAACTATCTCATAGAAGGCATGCAATCTCATTGCAAATTTCAACACTTGAAATTCCCAATAATATTTTGCCCCAAGCGATCTATGACCTTGACTGAGTGAAAAAACCATAGACCGCAAGTAAAGTTCAACCCGTCATTTCTCGATTGAATTAAACCCACCCGCACGACTCTTTGACTGAGTCAACAAGGCCGCACGACTACCCTAATCCAATCGCATCATATGCTTTGCAGATAAGCACTAATCAGCTACCGCACACTGCGTCTTGACTGAGTCAACAAACGCAGCACGAATACTAAATACTACTTATCTGAAATGACGGAGGGCTACGACAGGTTTTTAAGAAAACCTTTTGCGCAATGAACTTTATATCGTTGTAGAATCGAGTGATTTTAAATGGAGTGTTTTTGAGGCTTTTCTAGTTTTGCTAAAGGGGTCACTCCCGGTGAAGGGATCGTCGGCCCTTTCCTTATCGAATAAGGTGCAGGGTATATCATATATACCACTATGCAAAGCAAAAAATATAGAAGCAATCAAAAGACAAACCGAATTTGTAGCATCTGCTAGTTTCACTAAAGAGGTCACTCCCGGTGAAGGGATCTCGGCTCTTTCCTTATCGAATAAGGTGCTGGATGTTCTACAAGGAACACCGCTATGCAAAGCAAGAACTAGAGCTACCAGTTTTTAAACAAGTTTCTACAACATCTTAGGTTTCTTTTATTTCATTAATCTCATTAATGAAGTCCCATTTTAATATGCTTCACAAGCATCACATTTGAAATGAAATCTGCAATATAACATATATCTCATATATATAATATAAACATTCATCTCAGGCAGTAATATGATCTCATCACAGAACATTGCAGTAGAAGAACATATATGAAATATTGGATATACTAGGACGTCCGTGTTTTAATACGAGCCTATATAAAACACGGATTCCACGGTCGCGATGAATAGCCAAACCCACATCCCTAGACCCTTACGAGAGCGGCAAGCAACACTGCCAATTCTAGGGTTAGGAGACCCGGTCTCGACTCCTCGAGATGGTCTCCCACTGGACCCTAGAACCCGGTTACTTGTGCTCCCCGCCTTGGGTCTACCTAATGCGGAAAAGTAAATAATATACAATGGTGACATCTTCCTCAGCCCGGAAGTGCCCCAATAAAAGAATATTACATACAAATGAATTTTATATGAATGAAAAAGAAAAACTTTCATCTCACATAAAACCCCCGGCTATTCAAAACGCGACGATCTAATATAACATATCACAGCAACACATAATATCTCATATCATCAACGTAACCAAGTATGCGTATCCCGATTGTCGTTGATGTATAGCAACGAAGCCGGCGATACACTACATACTACGCTTACGGTCACAGAAAAGAAAGTGTAAAACTACAACAGTTGGAATCCGCAACCTCCTTAGACATCGCATGCCTAACCAAATGAATTCCTTAGACATCGCATGCCTAACCAAATGAATTCCTTAGACATCGCATGCCTAACAATTATAAACCCCGCATTTTAGTCTCGTTATCGAAAAATCTTTTCAATATCTAGTCGGGCAATTCAACAAGATTCCCGATATCCTGATCGAATGCTCGTCGCAAACTTTAGTAGACGGCCGCACCCCCGGATGCCGTCGACGAAGTGCACTAAGGCGGAACACCACTGCCGCGAGCACCCGAACGGATGCTTTTGGCGACGGGGTTCTCCTACAGTCACTTGGTCGGGGCTTTGGGGCGTGGCTGTCTATTAAATTTACCCGGCGAGTATCCGCGTACGCTACGTGATTGCGACGGACTTTTGATCGCATCAAAATTCCGTGGCAACCAATCATCTGAGACTGAACTGCTAGATTTATAACATTCAAATTAGTTATCTCATAACTACATGTGGATTCCAATTATTGTATCACATTCCAGATAAATAGACAATGTTAATCTTTCCGATCGAATAATCAAACACCCAAGTTTTTCCCAAATAGTTCTCAACACTTGAAATTAGTTTAAAAACATCCATCACATGCCACAGTACCAATGGTCCAGCCGTAGAAGGGTCAAGCCAACGCCTCACATGTGGCACGCCGTACTGCCACAAACCCTAAGGTTTAGAGGCAGTTCAAGACGGTCACATAATCGAGTTAAGGTTTGTTGTCTTCTAGAGGGTCCACCGCGTTACTTTCACGACTTATAACGTTCTTAAACAACGGAAAAATCCAACTTTTGAAAATTTTCCAATAGGGGAAAAAGTGAGTTATTGATATCCGTTCGAACTTTTTAACAGTTTCTAAAATTATCCGAAAAAAAATTAAACGAAGTTTTATTATCCGATCGAATCAACGAGTCCCCAATACAACCCAGAAAGCTTAACTCTTGATGTCACGACCCGAAAGTACGGAACGTAACTGGCACTTAGATTACGAGACGTCTAAAGGCGTACCGTAACCTAAGTCAGCCAAAGCCCAGAAAAATCTAAACCAGAATCAAAAGAGAGTGAAGGAAAACCTTTAATGAAAACGGTTTTAAAATCATTTAAGTTGCATAGAATCCCTTTTTAAAACATCAAAAATTTCCGAAAATTTCGGCAGAGTCTCCCCTGTATTTTCTATCCCCCAAAATGGGTACAACAAGATAATACATATGAAATCATAAAAATGGCATCCCCAAGCGGGAGCTAGCTCTTCGCCCAAGGCGGATCACAACCACATGCAATATATAAGCAATACCAAGAAAAGAGCATAGAAGAAACCCAAAATACCAGAAAACACACGTCGGCTCAAGTGAGCTCGACCCAAAAGAAACCACAAATATACATATCTCTCAGTCTCATCACTAGGTCGCATATACAATATAAAGTGGTAGATGGAGAATACTAGATACAATGATAAAGCAAAAAGAAATAAAGTGTGCTCGCAACCCACCTACGGGCGATGTCGCGAGTCTGAGCAAAAGGAACTGAGGATAAGATAGCCCGCCGCTACAAGACTGACGGGTCCGACCTGCAAGACACTGTGGCATAACGGGGGTGAGTTGCCAGCTCGTGAGTAAATATAACATCTAACAAGGCAATCGTAAGAATGCACGCAATGCACCACAACATGCATGTCCACATGTGGTATAATATCTCTAGTATGCATGCACAGGTATGCAATGTCATTATTAAGTCTTTAAGTGTTTTAAATGCTAAGGGTATTGAATTCTTAACTTTAAAAAAAATGAATATCTGCATAATAGCTAAGTACCATCAAGAATCATCTGAAAACCCGTGTCAAGCATCGACACCAAAAAGGAATCATATCTGTCTCAGTATCGGGCTCCGTCAGTCCGGATCGGCCCATATCATAAATCTCACGACAACGGTCGGTATCCTCCGGATATCCGCCGCGCCAGACATCACCGGTAGGTAGTCTTCCCCTGCCAGGCTCATCGTCTACAACTCGATCTTCTTGCCCCGGGGTACCATACCGGGCCCACCATGTACCCGAGACGGTTCATCCACTCCTCGAATCGGGTCTCGAAATCCAACAGAAAACATGAAAACTCATGATGGACGACACATACATCACGAGAAAACCGCAACTTGTTTTAAAAATGATGAATAGTGCTTTTGGTAAATTCTTGCGGTTTTCCCCAAAAAATCCAGAAATCGTAGAAATACCGAAATCCTCAAGAAAAATCATAAGGTTCCCATGTTATATATATAGTAAATGTCTATGATATCAATGTATATGATGTGCATTTTTGCTAGAATTTATGTAAATATGATGATAATACGAGGTATGTGCATGCTATGCAATTTCATATATCATGTATGAATGCAAATGGCGATATTAAGTTAAACAGGTTTTCTAGTGCACGTGGCATGGCAATTACCAAAGGCGTGTGTGTCACATGAATAGTGCGCGTGCAACAGATGCCAATGGTAATGGTGTTCGTGTTCTACGAAGTGTTATCGCATATGAGCATATGGATATCCATGCAATCTAGCATACTATTAACTATAAGGGTATGCAATGTCAATGAAGGGTAAGCTAACTAACAACATGAATCTTACAAGAGATAAGGAAATCCTAACTAGGGGGCGCATCGCGCCATCCAGACGATTCCCCCATAGATGAATACATCTACTCACCTGAAATCCCCGCTAATCCGATCCGGCCACCGCCTTGCCTTTTCGCGCCGTGTCCGATGTTTCCCCGATCGATCCTATATTTGCACAATATCAAGCATAAGATTACAAAACCTAAAAAAATGCAAGTCACAACATACAATTATCCACGCTCTCGTATTAATCATAGCATGCACTCGGTGCGCGGAAAAACGCACGAAAATCGCTAACCTTTAACTAGAATTGTCATTTCGGGAAAATCGACTAAACTACAACCCGACTAGACGAAACCCCGCGTTCGCGCACTCTAATAATCCTATACGAAGCTAATAATATTTCTAACCTAACGCAAATTGAACGCATTCTATTTTTCGTAAAAATCTAGCAAGCAAATTCAACGCCGATTCAATGCAAACATCGAATTTTAACGATTTAACGAGCATATAAATACACCATTAACCACTACAACCAATTAGAAACCCAAAGCCCTAATTTAATCCAAACAACTATGCTTCAAACCCTAGTTTTAAAATCAATCCTTCTCTTGATTTTTCCTAAACAACATTTACCACTAAACTAATATTTAGAATTTCAATTCTGGCATAATTAAACCACAAGTTAACAAAAAGATTAGAATTTTCACCTCTCAAGCTTGAACCCTAGCTTGATCAAGTCACCAAGAAGCCTCCTTTCATCTAGTTTTTGAACCAATTTGGGTAGAAGAGAGAGTGGTTTAGGGTTTGGGTTTGAATGGAGATGGAAATTTATGAATTTAAATGGATTTTTAGCAAAGAAAAAGAAGCAAAATGAAGTGATGAAGTGGGGAAATCTGCAGCAAGAGGGGTCGGCCAGCAGTATGGGAGAGGAGATGGGGAAATTTTGAGAAGTTTCTAGGTTCCAAAACACCCCATAATATCATTTAATGCTTTCATGTCAACCTTTTTACAAAAAAACCCATTTTTTACCTCATTTTTCATTAAATTTCCCACCTTTAAACCAAAAGTTTGCAAGACATCATACAATTTTATTAACACCATATTTTAGCTTATAAATACTCCTAATTAAGAAATTTACCTAATTAAATTTGTATTTATCCCTAATTAAATGTATTTTAAAAAGCTTAAAATAATAAAAAAATTAATTAATTACGAATTTTTTTTTATTTAACTAGAAAATTATAAGTGACATTTTAGTGACAAAATTATAGTAATATCTTATCTAAATTTTGTATAATTAGATCTACAATGAAAAATACCTATTTCGACTTTTTACGGAAAAAGCCGAAAAATTAGCCGATTACCGAAAAACTGCCTAAACGATTTTCGAAAGGTTACACTTGAGTATAATTACAAATTCCCAGAAGAATCAGGAATTACCTACGGAGGTTACTGTGCAAAAAGGAGTCCCTGATCTTTACATACAGCCGCGGAACCGCCGCTAAAAGCAGGGTACGGCCGTGGTTCCGCGGCGCTACAGTGGATTCAGGGAGTCGTTTTCTACAGTAATCCTTATATTTCCCTGCTCTATTTTCTGAGCATTTTTAATTCATAAAGAAATCACATTTTTGAAAAATATCTAGAGAAGGGTATTCGTCGGGGTTTCCGGGTTCGATCGGACTTTAAACTTCGTCTAGACTTCGCCTAAACCTCTAGCTTGGCTCTGATACCACTGTAGGGTTGCTAGGCACGCTCACAAGGGTCTACGAGGCATCAACCATGCCCGATTAAAATTTTAGCCGTGCCGAACAACCCAAAGCCGGATCTTTAAACTAGAGTTTATGCGAAAACAAGCATGTTAAACACTTTAACACTAAGTGAGAGGGATTACAACCTTTGTAGATCCGGTCCTTCACTTCTTAAGCTCCGTGTTGAAGTCCCTTCGCTGTGATCATCGTGTTCCGGACTCTCGAGAGGCTCCACGAAGAGAAAGATGCAAGCTAGCTTCCGATCTTCGATAACAAAAATGATCTACCTTGAAGTTTCATTAACACAAGCTAACACTCACTAAATGAAGTGAACACCCTCATCTAAATGGCAAGGATAGATGAGGATGATGAAGTAGGATTTTTTCTCTCTTTTATAATCTTTTTCTCACACATTATCATCACTTGGAAAAAAGCTAGTAAGCTTTTCCATGAAAAGAAGAAGGAAGAAGAAGATGAATGAATCAATTAGAATCCTTTTGTAATGAATAATGAAAGGATAAAGATGATCAATAATGCAACCATGGTTGACCAAACCATTGTAGAGAATTAACCAAGGCTAGGGTTTGGGTTAGGTTAAGAATGAGTCACTTGAAAATATCTTTTCCAAAACAAAAGAAAACCTTCTAGAAACATCTAGAAAGCATTAACCCTAATCTTGTTTAATCTCTACTAAACATGTTGCATTAGTTATCATATCATGTTACAATATTATATATCACATATATAATATTTATTGTAATAAAAGAAAATAATACAATTAACATATATCGCATATATATCAATGTATTACCCGAGTGAGAATCAATGGGGATTGTTAATCCCCTTCTTAGGGTTTTACCCTGTCACCGATCTTTAAAGATCCTTAGAATTTAATTCCATTTTCTTTGCCTCTTAGGCATGGGGGTTTTCTAGGATTTAATCCCTTTAGTAAAGGAATTTAATTCCTTATTCACAGAGCTTGGCTCTAAGAGAGACTCAGAACTTTTTTGGGAATTTTATTCCCTAATGTTCTCGAGTATTTTAGTGCCCCTAATGCAGATTTGAATCTTTTGTGCTTTTTTAACAGAACTCGCTTTAAGAGCCGTTTAAACTTTACTGTTTGATGAGAATCCTTTTTGATTCTCTCAATAATTATTTTGTCTCATCATTGGTGAGCCGCTATTTAGATTTTGTGGGGTCCATTGGTTTTGCAGGCAGTGGTCCCGTCAAATCACGGTTTTATTTTTATTTTATTTTAACTTATTATTTATTATTGTTATTCTTATTTTTAAATTTTTTTATTTTATTTTTAGGAACGATGGCCTCGCTTCCCGACTTCCCTTACACTCGCTCAGAAGCTGCTTTTCCGCAGTCGCCGTCGGACGAGGAGGCTATGGCGATGGTCAGGGCACATGACAGGGACCATACTAGTCTTCTCTTGTAGGGAACGTGGTATGGTCATATCATCAGGGGCCGCCGTAGTTTTACCAGTGAAGAGCCGACAGAACCCATCCGCTCTATATCACCGACGGAACGCCCACGGACAGCTTATGAGGTGGAGGCTACTAACCGGACTCCAGCGGGCCAACTTGAGCCATCAACGACCGGGATACCCAACCAACCCATGGTGGCCATTGATATTCTGGGGCGCCGAATATGTCAGGGTGAAGCTCGACCCTGGGCCCAGGTTTATAAGGTAGGCGTTATCCCCCGCCACCCCAGTGGGCTACCTTCTCTGGGCTCGATACATCCTTTCCGCCCAACGCGCACGTTTACAGAAGGTTAGGTTGTACCAAGCAGTGTATGCTTCGTTATTCTATTATCACGCCCCTCATGTTTAGTGGGTTAAGGCTTTCTTGAATCAGTGGAATCTTCCCACTAACACGTTCTTGCTAGGGGATCGAGAGGTCTCAATTTCACTGGAAAAGTTTCGCGAGATCTCCGGATTGCCGATAAGGGGAGAGCATTATGAAGAGTTATTGCCTCCTGATGAGTATGTGTTTGATACGGCGCTCGCTATGCTTGACGGCCTGTTGACTGAGAACACCGTTCGTCATAAGTACCCGAGTTTAATCAAGGCCCTGGGTATCTTTGAAAAGATGTTCGTGACATCGCAAGGGCAAGGTGTCACCTTTGATGCTTTCATTGCTTGCTTCCTTAGCGAGGACGTCTTATCCAAAAAGGCTCCGAAATTCGCAAAAATTGAAGACCCTTTTGGATTAGGGTTAAGGAAACTGCCGGCCAAGGAGGAAGACTTACCGCGTTTCTATATTCCAAACTCGTCAACGCTTTCGATGCAATTGCAGCCCCTGGCATGGACGAAGAAATCTTCTTCGTTGGTTTTATCAGTCTTTGGCTAAGCTGGTTCGTCATGCGGATGCATCGCCGCTTTATGAGAGCCTCCGTTTTTTTATCCTGCTCATCGCATAGCTGGAGGAGCACGATTAGCTATTGGCGTCGTGGGGTTGTCGCATCTATATCACAGGTTAAGCGTTGCGGCTAATACTTCGAACCCGGGTGCAGATGCCGTGAATTTCTCCCTCCACCACTTCACGTTGTGGATCGAGATGCACGTGCTAGGAGCGTTCGCTGCGCACCCGCAGCCGGATTTTTATGATTCGTATACCTTCCCGCGGATCATGAGGTTGGTTGATGCCTCCATTCCTGATCCGACCCAGGAAGGGGCTCTCCGCGAACAGCTGAACTCGTACTCAAATGAAGGCGGAATGGTGTTCAGTGATCGAGTCCTTTCAGCTCCAGCGGGGCCCGTTCAGCAATTGTTTGATTTGTCTAAGGGTGGGGGCCCGGCTTTGAAACCAAAAGAGGTCATGCACCTATACTTGATCAGGCCAGGGTATCTGGTGTTCTGTCGGAATAATGTTGTCCTTTTTATGCGGTATAATCCGCACCGCTTTGCCCAGCAGTTAGGCTATGACCAGGGCATCCCTCTCGAGGCATTTTTAGTCGTGCTCTCTCCTTAGAGGTTACTCGCCATGTCATTCACCACTTCATCCGGTTAAACACTGGCTCCCACTTCATGATCCCAGAGCCTGACTATTTTCTGAGGCTTGTGGGGTCCTTTAAGGCTTGGTATAGCCATCGGGTTGGCCCCGTCATTGCAAAGGAGAAACGGGTGCTTTTCGAGGGTAGAGCTTTCATTCTAGCTCAGGCCACCAACACCCCATTACGGACGCGGTCAGTGGTTCGTCCTCCACTGAGGGATAGCGGTTTGGTACTTATCTTTAAAACCGTCGAAATAGAATCGACCCCTTGCACTACTGGTATGCCAGTGCGCGCTAGAGCCCAGGCAGAAGTTCCTGATAAAGCACCCGCGGTGGTGTCACCAAAGGATGATACTGAAGGCGAAGTTGGGCAACGCCGCGCCAAAGTGCCAAGGGGGAGGAAGTGCTCCTCCGCTAGCGTTAGCACAAGTTCTAAGAGGAGAAAGAAATCGGTCGTCGGCCTACTCGACACTCTACTTGAATCCGAGCCCTTTATTCAGGACGAGCCAATATCTATGCAGGAGCCGGACGACGGTCTTCTCTTTCCTGGTTCGTCTATCGAGGAGGCCGCGCAGTTGGCCGAGGCTTTAAGGCGCTCACAAGATGAGTCTGAAAACGTGTGTGCCTCGAAAAAAGATTACCCCCCGTTGTATTCTATGACTTTGACCCATCATTACGGAGGGTGCACATGGGTCCTCTGTTAATGGAAGAAGAATGGGCCCTTAAACATCCTATCTTGGTTGCCTCCGAAGACGAGCTTCCACTAAAGACGGGTAGTCATTCATTTGCGCTTGAAGCCCGGCGAGCGTATTTAATGAGAAACGAACAACGGCTCGAAAAAGCCATACTTCAAGCTTCCTGGCGTATTGGTATGCGTATTTTTCGCGTCCTTCTTTTTAGCGAGTAATTTGTATTACTTTTATGTCTTCTTATTTTTGCGAAAACTTTGTAGGGACATCTGCAGCAGAAGCGGGTTTGAGTCCAGATCGGTTCATAGCTGCAGATTCCATGAATATCTCCCATGACGCACCGAAGGGTGTAGAGGAGACGACTGAAGCTGCCATCCTTGCTGTGGAGCTTCTGGTGGTGGCTGGTGTCCTTTCCGCGTCTACCCCTTTAGCAGAACCGACCTCATCGGCCATAGATCCCGTGGACATCCCTAGTGACGTACCGGAGAGTGTAAGGGAGATCGCTGAAGACGTTATCCCTGCCTTGGAGCCTTCAGCAACGGCTTTTGTCCCTCTGTTGGAGACTACCACGCTGGCTATAGATTTTACAAATATCTCCAGTGATGCACCTGAGGGTGTGGAGGAGACCGCTGAGGCTGCCATCCCTCCAGTTCAGGGCGGGCGAAACATTGAAGGTAATCTCATATATATATATATATATATTGTTTAATGACCCTTCTGTCATCCTTCAAAATTGCAGGAATTGGCGGCTTCCATCGTGGATCTTTCTCCGAGGAAAAGCTTCTAATGCTTGCTCGACATGGCTGCCCCACAAGCAATACCCCCACAAAGCTTAGTTCTTTCCTCAGGCCAAGGTTGGTATGTTTTGCCCTTCTGGTTTTATATTTTCATAATGATGCTGATTTGCCCTTCATTTTAAACCACAGTTCCGGAGTCTGACGACGAAGTCGAGATTCTTGACGGACCTGGGGATCTCTCAAACCCGCCTTGCATGACTGTAGGTAAGTGACGTTTTATCCTTGGCTTCGTTTTGTTTACTCTATATTTTAGAAAGGCAACTAACCGCACATATATCTTCATAGCTTTGCTAGCCCTGATTCCATTAGAGTCTCGGATTTCTATGCCACTAGGCCCTTATGCCTGACGCATATATGAGAGGATGGCAAAACGGAGCTTTTATTCCTTGGCGGCACTCATCAAAGATCTTCGCGTTGGTACTTCTGTCGCGGCCAAAGAATTTGCTGCTGAGGCCAATGCTTCCTTATATGTTCTGGCCACTTATCATGACGAGGCATTAGTGCGTACTTTGGTTGAGTACTGTCGCAAAGTGGAGGCCTGCCTACATGGGATTGAATGCATACGCCTTCCCTCCGACATCTTAACTGTGAAAACAAGCCTCTGAGGATGGATCGAACGGTGTGTAGCCAATCTTTAGCCATGCGATAAGAGACTCAACCGGAATTTTTCAGAGAAGGGGTCTGCTTCAAACGCTTTGGGGGAACTTCAGGCTTAGCTTACTTCCAAGACCACCCGTGCGTACGAAATTTGGCGGGTGCTTCAAGAAGCCATTACAGAGGTGGTGGCTCTTGACAAAACCATTATTTTTACCCGTGAGATATTGATGCCCATAAGTCCGCCGAGAAGGAGCTCATGAGTCAGTTTGCTACATACCAAAATCAACAGACCCAGGCAGGGACTCGTCTTGCAGCACTGGTGGAGCTTGAAGCCGAAGTCCAGCGGAAGAATGACGATCTGGCTGGCCTATTGAACCATCCGCCGACTTAAACATTTTTTGTTGTTGTATATTCTCCTTCTTTTTTTGTATTTATTCATAAATAAGAGTATATTGTATTCATTTTGATTCATGAATAAAAGACATATTTCATTTCATACTAGCGCTTTTCTTTCTTTTGCTGTCTTGACTTGGCATAAAGTAGTTTATATATTCATTGCGGAGTTTGTAGTTTATTCACTCATTTCGGAGTCTCTAGTTTATGTACTCATTTCGGAGCTTGTAGTTTATTCACTCATCCCGGAGTCTCTAGTTTATAAACTCATTTCGGAGTTTGTAGTTTATTCACTCATCCCGGAGTCTCTAGTTTATGAACTCATTTCGGAGTTTGTTTAGTTTATCTCCCTTAGGCTTGTAGGCAAACCTGTCCCAACGTTACAGTTAACCTTTGCTCTTTACGATAGAGGTCCGTTAGGGTTTGTGGTACTAGGATTTTTGTCCGTCGTACCGCCGCGTTGGCTGATGCATTCCCTAATTTGCAGACTTTACACTGCTGTTCGAGCATCCCCGCGACTGTCGTGCCTTTGATCCCTTCGGGGGCTGGACAAGACGTCTTCAAGTAATCTCCTTAGGTCATATTACCGTCGAGAGAGCAAGCATTAGGAATTTTTCCATGCCGCTTTTTACTTGAGGTTAGGCTCAGTTTGGGAGCCCCGATAAGTCATAACCACTCTGCACTAGTGTAGGATGATCTCCGACAGTATTTCGGGTTTTATTTGAGTTGCCGTCAAGACCCTGAAGCTAGGAATTTGGCCTTCGCTTCCTTTGTTGACACTGTGTCTGCTGTAATGAGAAGAATGTCGAGGTGATCTCTAGGTTGTTTTGTGAACCGTCGAGACTCGGAACTAGAGACTTTTCCATGGCTCCGTTTTGTTTTGACCCTAGGGTCTCCTGTTGACATCGTGTTTGCATCCTGCTGGAGTGAGAAGAAACGCCGTTGTTGACACTATGTCTTCTGTACCGAGACGAGTGTCGGGGTGGTCTTTAGGTTGTCTGTGAACCGTCGAGACTTGGAACTAGGGACTTTGCTATGGCTCCGTTTTTTTGACCCTGGGGTTGCTTGTTGACGTCGCGTCTGCATCCTGCTGGAGTGAGAAGAAATACCGTTGTTGACACTGCGTCTGTTGTAATGAGACGAATGTCGAGGTGGTCTCTAGGTTGTTTTGTGAAATGTCGAGACTTGGAACTAGGGACTTTGCCATGGCTCCGTTTGTCTTGACCCTGGGGTCTCTTGTTGACGTCGCGTCTGCATCCCGCTGGAGTGAGAAGAAACGCCGTTGTTGACACTGTATCTGCTGTACCGAGACGAGTTACGAGGTGGTCTCTAGGTTGTCTGTGAACCATCAAGACTTGGAACTAGGGACTTTGCCATGGCTCCATTTTGTTTTGACCCCAGGGTCGCTTGTTGACGTCGCGTCTACATCTTGCTGGAGTGAGAAGAAGCGTCGTTGTTGACACTGCGTCTGCTGTAATGAGACGAGTGTAGAGGTGGTCTCTAGGTTGTTTTGTGAACCGTCGATACTTAAACTAGGGACTTTGCCATGGCTCTGTTTTGTTTTGACCCTGAGGTCGCTTATTGATGTCGCGTCTGCATCCTACTGGAGTGAGAAGAAATGCCGTTGTTGACACTATGTCTGCTGGCGATATGAGTGTCGAGGATAGTATTTAGGTTGTTTTGTGAACCGTCAAGACTTAGAACTAGGGAATTTGCCATGGCTCCGTTTTGTTTTGACCCTGTGGTCTTTTGTTGACGTTGCGTCTGCATCCTGTTGGACTGAGAAGGAACGCCGGGCTGGAGCTTGGGCTTTGCCATCACTCGTTGGAGCTTTGTTGACGTCACGTCTGCACTCTGTTGGAATGAGAAGGAACGCCTGAGCTGATCTCTAGGCTGTAGATGTTGCCGTCGAGATCTGGGTCTCCTTCTGACGGAGCCTAGTATGAAAATGTGGTTCCCTTTTCGTTTGTGCCCATGAATTGTATACAGGAGTCGATATGGACTCACCTGCAGGGCAAAAGTTTCATTTTTTTATTTCCGCGATGCTCTATCATTTTAGCTTTTTATATCACGAGAGTTGTGATTGTCCAATCATTTTGGCTTTTTATCGCGGTGCCCAATCATTTCGGCTATTCTTTTCTTTTTACTCGCTGCTTTTTATTGCGAGTTGCCCAAACATTTCGACTGTTTTTATATGCATATATTTTGCTCGCTGATTTTTATTGCGAGTTGCCCCATCATTTCGTCTATTCTTTTCTTTTTGTTCGCTGATTTTTGTTGCGAGTATGGAACTTGAGAGCTAATACCCATCTTGGCATCAGCACCGCTGTGACTGGAATATTTCCAGGAGTGAATCATCATTTGCCATGAAAAGACTTAGAATTTGATATCAATTTAGGCATTAGCATCGCTACCACTGGGATGCTGACAGGAGCGAATCATCATTTACCTTTACTGATTTGAACAAAGGTGGCTTAGCAAACAGGGTTAGGATCCTGCCGACTAAGGCTTTTTGACTTTATGAGCCGAAAGGGTTTCATAAAGGTATTTCTCCTTACGAGTCGTGAGGATTTCATGGGTGTATTTTCTCCTTAGGAATCGTGGGGATCCCTAAGTGTGTGTTCTCTTATAAGTTGTAAGGATCTCATAAGAGTACTTTCTCCTTATAAGTCGAGAGGACTTGCAAGTGTCGTTCACCATATGAGGACATTCCTCGTGATTGGTGGAACTCGGTGGGGGAATCGTTTATTTGTGCCCGTGGATTGTATACAAGGGCCGATATTGGACCGTCTGTAGGTCAAAAGGGGGATATGACGACTTAAGAATAGGTCTAGGTCCCTGTAGCTTAAGGCTTTGAATCCTATGAGCCATGAGGGTCTTATAGGGGGAGTTCTTCTTATCAGTCGAGAGGATCTTGTAAGTGAAAATTTTACGAGATTGCGCCCTTTCAGGTTTTCACAAGCTCGCCGGTAGCTCTGCTGTTTTTACTCACGGTGCCCTTTTGGGTTTTCATCCGTGCCCATTTCGCTTATGGATGTACAGTTTTTTAACAACAAGGTCGCGCCCTTTCAGGTTTTCGCAAGCTCGCTGGTAGCCCTGCTATTTTTACTCACGGCGCCCTTTCGGGTTTTCATCCGTTCCTATTTCGCTTATGGACGTACCGTTTTTTTATAACTTGGGTTGCAGTCTTTGCCGTTGGAGCTTTGATTGCAACATAGATCCCAAGAGAAGATATCACCGTATTTGGTGCGATGCGCCATGTTTGAGGCGGAATACTAGTTTAGGGACATTTCGGTCCATTGCCAGTTTAGAGGACGTAGTGATCCATTGCCAGTTTAAGGACGTAGTGGTCCACTATCACCATTTTTGAGGTTAAGTTTTAGTTTAAGGACATGACGGTCCATTGTTAGTTTAGGGACATCTCGGTCCTTTATCGACGGAGGCGACGTTTTAGTTTAAGGACATTACGGTCCACTATCACCATTTTGGTGACAACGGTTAGTTTAAGGACATTTTGGTCCGTTGTTAGTTTAGGGATATCTCGGTCCATTATTGCCGTGTTTGAGGCGACGTTTTAGTTTAAGGACAATACGGTCTGTTGTCGCTATTTTGGAGGCAACGGTTAGTTTAAGGACATTTCGGTCCGTTGTCGCCATATTTGGGGCGGAAATTCTGTTGGATACTACTTTTAGAGTTTTGACTCAGGAAGATAGCGAGCGAACACAAGCGTTGTCATCTATCATTAACCTGAGTCGCGACTTGTCAAGCGTAGTATTTCTTAAGGAATCGGCCGTTTATTGGCCGGAAGGGTCTTTCTCCATGCATATCCATCAGCAAGTAGGCCCTACCTTGGTAGACCTTGTTTATGATGTACGGGCCTTCATAGTTTGGCTCGAATTTCCTCCGCTTTGCACGGTTGGGGATCATAGGTCTTTTGAAAACTAGCACGGGTTCGCCTTGGCAGAATGTTCTTGGCCTAGTTAGTCTTTCGTATGAGCGTGTCATCCTTGCTTTGTAAGCTTCTAGGTTTTGCTGCGCCATGAGACGAGTTTCATTGAGGGCATCGAGCTCCTCGAGCCGAAGATGGGCATTTTCTTCATCCGTTAGCTCGTATTGAACTACCACTCGTAGAGAGGGTAGCTCTATCTCCAAGGGAAGTACCGCTTCCGTGCTGAATACTAATGCGAATGGCGTTGTATTCGTGGCCGTTTTGAACGTGGTTCAATACGCCCAGAGAGCTTCATGCAGTCTCTCGTGCCAGTCCTTTTTATTTCTGGACACCGTTTTCTTTATGATCTTCGTCAAGATCTTGTTGAAAGCCTCAGCTAGACCGTTAGCTTGGGGATTATAGACTGAAGAGTATCTCCAGTCCATATTATGCTGTTGTGCGAAGTGGATGATCTTATGGCTTCTGTAGGCCGGCCCGTTGTCCGAGATGATCCATCGCGGAGTGCCGAACCGGTAGATGACATGTGTCCTGAAGAAATGGAGGATGTTTTCCGTCTTCACTTCCTTTAGCGGTACTGTCTTTGCCCACTTAGAGAAGTAATCGGTTGTTGCCGATATGAACCGATGTCCTTTGGATGACGCTGGTTCGAAGGGCCCAATTATATCACTTCCCCACATTTCGAACGACCAACTAGCCAGTGTTGGGTGAAGCAGATTTGGATGCCGGTGGGTGAAGCAGATTTGGATGCCGGTGGACCTGGCACGAGTGACACTGCTTCACATATTCGAGGCAATCCTGAATCATTGTGGGCCAATAGTAACCGATTCTCTTGATCTTCAGCTTCATCTTTGGCCTGGCTTGATGAGAACCGCAGAGTCCATCATGGGTTTCATGGACAACTCTCCTTGCTTCTTCTGGTCCTAGGCATCTTAGCCACAAACTGTCGAACAATCTCTTATATAGAGTATCATTGACGAAGGCAAAAGACAGAGCTCGTTTCATGAGCTGATGTCTTGCCGATGCGTTTTCGGGTGTTCGATGGGATTTGAAGTAATCTATGAAGACTTCTCTCCAATCCTTAGCCTTTTCTTCATCCTGTAATTGGAAGGCTTATTGTTTGGTCGCTTCCTTTTTTTCAGACGACTCCGGAGATATTTCTGCTAGCACGAGAATCCGGCGGTTTTGCACAATGATCCTTACGTCATCGAGGTTTTCGTCGGCCAGTTCTTTAGTTATTTTCCGCATGCAGTATGCTTTCCAGGATTTAGGAGGAAATTTGAGTCAGCAGTTGCTGCACTCTTTCGCCATATTTTACCAACTCCGGTTTACATGTCTGATAGTCGCCATTTACATGGCTAACGACTAGCTGGGAGTCTCCATATATTAGGAGGTTTTCGATTCCTATGTCGATAGCAATCTCAAGACCCGCTATCAAAGCATCGTACTCAGCTTCATTGTTTGTCCTCGGCTCTTGTCACAACCCGAAAATATTAGTTCGTGACCGGCACTTAAATCACGTAACGTCTAAAGGCATAACGTAACTTAAGTAAGCCGAAGCCTAGAAATCTAAACCTTTTTAAAGAAAATAAAAGATGTGAAGTTTTGAAATAAAGGTATGATGAAATCAAAAGTTTTCTTAAATACATAGATAATGGAACATGAAAATGCAAGTGGATTATACTAGTTGAAAACATGTTTCATCGTTTAAAAATTTGGGCAGCACCTCCCTTGTATATTTTGATCCAAAACCACACATACATGATAATATAAAAGGCATCCCTGATCGGGATCTAGCTCTTCGCCAATCGGCGGAATCACAACCACGCAAGTCATAATATAAGTATACGACACCCAACAGCGAAGATCAGCACAAAGGATAATGAATAAGCAAGACATCAAACCCACCAAGCGAACATATAACCCATCGCTCTAAGTCTCGCAATCACAAGTCTTTCTAAGTCTTACAATTTATACAAATACTAGTTTCTGATTGATGGAGTTGACTAGATACAACAGGAATAATAAATACAAGAGTGGCTCGATCCAATATGTACCACCTACCAAAGCGAATCACCCGAATGTAAGCTGTGTGCCAGCGATGCCGCTACTGATCCATGCGGTCAACCTGCAAGAACTGTGGCATAATGGGGGTGAGTTGCCAACTCGTGAGTAGAAAATATTATCAGGTAGAAATCGAATAAAACAACGATTCCTAGGTCAACTATATCATAAAGGTAATACTATGATATCTAGGGTGACCGTATCTGCATATGTGCCAACAATATAATCAATGCCTGTATGCATGTGGATAACATCTACGTGTCCATCAATAACACAACAACGTCATGCATGTAAATATCATGAAAGCATATGCATGTAAATATGAGGATATTAATCAACGTGTGTCCATCAATGACACATCAAAATCATGGAACCTGAGTGTCCAACACCGACACTCGAAACATCATGAAACCCGTATCCAGCATCGACATGTAAATCCTCATATCTCAGGCGCCGCATTCTCAGATCGGCCCTCAGGCGCCGCATACTCTGGTCGGCCCTCATGTCCATCTCACGAGTCCGGTCGGTATCCTCCGGATAACCGCCGAGTCCAAATACTATCACCGGTAGGTAGTGCTCCCTGCCAGGCTCCCTGCCTAACTATACGAGTCTTCTTGCCCTGGGATACCTCGCCGGGTCCACCTTGTACCCGCAGACGGTGCCTACCGCTCCTCGAATTGGGTTTCATATACCAATCTCAGAACCGAGAAAATACATGGTGGACGTCTCGAAATATCATATCAAGAGAAACCGGGTTTTTAAAACAATACATGATTTCTTTTGAAATTTAACCACGGTTCTCAAATCCAGAATCTCATGAAAACAGCATCTCAATTCATATAATCGTAAAGCATGATGTATGCAAACATAGAACAGAAATGTGAGCATATCCAGTATATCATGCGACAAGGTGTAGTGATGTGAGCATAGCCAGTATATCATGCCAACGAGTCATGTGACAGTATTGAACAATTAAGAGTAATAGCATGATGTAGCAATTCTACTGGGTAGTGACATAGCAATTATCGATGATGAAAGTGTGTGAGTTCAGGGTTGTCTAGCACGGCAGCAAGGTTTCGGAAGACATCGTCCATGCCAATTTCAAAAATTTGCCGTTCTAGCTAACCCTAACCATATAATCTTTACTAGAAAATGCGACGATACGATATGTAAACTACTTTACATCTAAGTGAATGAGGAATACAACCTTTGTAGACCGGTCCTTCACTTCTAATGCTCCGTGTGGTAGTCCCATCGCTGCAAGTCATGAACAACCGAACTCTAGAAAGGGTTCTCCCGGAGAAATGAACAAGTTTGCTCGAAGTCTTCGAGGTCGAAGATGATCTACGTCGAGGAGACTCAAGCTCATGATACCTCTTCACTAATGGTAGATTAGTGAAGCAAACACCCTAAACTAAATGGTTAATAGTAGAGGATGATGAAGTAGGAAGTGGGCTTACTTTAGATTTATTTTTCTCACAATATTTTCTCACTTTTCCAAAAACTAGAAAGCTTTTTCTCAAGGATGAAGAAGATGAAGTGAAGAGATGAGAATGAACTAATGAGGTGAGAATAACAACCATGGGTGAGTTAGTGTCATACACTAACCCATGTAGAGATTAAACCATGGCTAACAATAATGGTTAGGTTAATAAATATCTACAAGTAAAACAAAAAGAGTGGACTTGGTCAATAGTTCCACAAGCTTCTACAAGCTTTAACCATATGACTAAACTCCACTAATTTTGATTTACTTTAGATAAATAAAACCTTATCATTATTATTAGTATGGTGTAAGTCTCATACACTCATGTCTCATGTGGTATCTAGCATGGCCCAAAATATTGTACACTAATATATATCACATATATACTATGTGCACAATCAAGTGAGAAAAGAAATCATAAGTGAGCTAATATTAGTTAATGTATGTTAATATATCAAGTATATAATTATATATTAAATTATTAAATCAACACTTGATTTAATAATCCGGCTATATCACATATAACCGACTAATATCAAAAGTAACATCCTATCGAATCAACACTTGATCCGATAACCCGGCCATATCACATATTACCGTTCGATACCACATATCACGAGAATATAACGCGGTATCACATACGCGCATTAATCTCGGTCCCGCACATATCACATATGTGCTCCTACTTCATTTCGCATGAACCAGGAAACCTCTGTGTAGGACTCTAAAGACTCGTCAATACGCCGGCAGTAGGTGATGATCATATCAAACACCCACAAGCTCAAGCGGTCTGCTAAACGTAACGGCCACCCGGGTATTGAGTGATCAGAAGATCAACAAGCAAGCATGCTCATACTCCTGCGAATCCAATCAGTAACACTACCGTACAGTCCAGTCTCTTCATCTGATATGTCGTATATCTCGTATAGGGGTAGCAAATGTCAGACCCCAATAACTCGATAAGTTGTGCCGATATGAGGCTCTTAATGGGTCGAGAAACTACTGATAACTCTTACCAGTAAATCTCAGGATCAGCCCTGGCTAGGGACTTCCTGTTATAACCAATCGAGCACATCACAACATCAACTCCCTATACCGGGAGAGATGAATCCCCTCCTATCGCTCATTGCCTCCATATGACTCGGGACTGTACCCAAAAACCACCGTTTTGCACGTTCTCTTGAACATGGTAAGGTGGAAATCAAAGCACAGTGGGAATCACACAAGACTCTATGACGATCTCGGGTCGAAAGACTAACCTGTACCAGTGTCACCAGAGAACTGCCATCCGACGTGAGGTATAATACCATCTCGGAGTTCTCGGTGAGTCCGTCCAGTGTACCCAGTCTGCACTGAGCACCCGTATACCATCTCTGATGTCAAACACCAATGGATAAGGGATCATCCATCGCCCATCTACATGGGTCGAGAAGATATACGCTAGTCTACTCTGGTATATCGATGCACCGTCTCGATACACCCATGACCAGGGACATTAAAGGATGTACTCACGGACTACCTTTGTCCCACTAGTATGATCCACATCATAATCTAGGTAGTCAAGTACACATCTTAAGGGCTTTATCAACATGTAATAGAGAGACAATTAGTGTACATGTTAAGATAAAGTGCAACTAGATAGCATACTATCATGTCAAGCAAGAAAGTCCTCCCTATGTATATCCAAGCATCCACTATAATATACATCTCATGTACAATAATGGTATCTAGGGCATACATATAACTAACAATCTCCCACTTGCACTAGGGTCATATGTTATAGTATCCAATACCCAAAAATCAGCAGTTGTTGTAGTATCCCATACTCAACCATCCCATAAAAGTCTCTCTTGGGTAAAGGCCTTTGTGAGTGGATCCGCCGTGTTGTCCTCTAAGTCTACTCTCCTAACCTCGATCTCCCTGGAGATCAACCATCTCTATGATCATGTAATACTACCTTAGAATATGTCTGGATCACAGATGGGACGGGGGTTTCTAGGCATAAGCCACAACTCCATTATCACACAATAGTAAGAACGAAGTTCATCTCATGAACTTATATACACCCAGACTGCCTCTTTTGTAGTATCGTTGGTAGCGATGTATCGAGCCTTTATCGTCTAGTTTGCTACGACATATAGCTTGGAACTCTTCTAACATACTGTTCCTCCACTGAGGGTAAAGACAATGCCTGTGACTGACATTCAGTCGACCTTACCACCCTGGAAGCTATCCAGTGATTCTCCCCAGGATTTATTGATACCATCTCACTACACCTAGTGAGAATCCTAATATCCACTTAGATCTATCTCATAGATGCAAAACCCAGGATTTAGGAGGTATCATCTTGATCCTATATGGAGAATCAATGTGATAAGAGGAGATTGACCGAGTGTAGCATAGGAAACTCTTTTCTTATCAAGAGTATGTCATCCACGTACAATTCGAGGAAGACCACCTTACTCTCTACTACCATTTTGTATATACAAGGTTCATCTACCATTTTGATGAAGTCTTACACTTTGACTACCACATCAAAACAGATGTTCCAACTCTGCGATACCTGCTTTAACCCGTAAAGCAACTTGCACATGTTTCCGCTGCTCCCACTGTCTACGAAGCCCTCTGGATGTGTACTTATAGACGCTCTATTCTAAATCAGTATTTAGAAAAGCAGTCATGACAGTCAACCACCAGATATCGTGGTCATGGTATGTAGCAATGGTAAGTAGGATCTGGATGAACTTAAGCATAGGTACTGGAGAAAAGGTTTCATCATAATCCACACCTGGTCGATGACGAGAACCTCTTACAACATCTCTAGCTTTGAAAGTCTCAACTTTTCCATCTACACCAAGTAATCTTCTCAAGATATACTTGCTCTTGATGGGGGTTTAACCCTTCAGATAAAGCAACCAAAGTTCATACTTTGTTGGTGTATATGGATTCCATCTCAGATCGCATAGCATCCAGCCATTCTTACAGAGTCCCCGCTCTTGATGGCCTGCTCGAAACTAGTTGGGTCATCATCTCATGATTCAATCCTCGTTCCCACTGTCATAGAGCAAACCGAAGTGTCTCTCAGGTGGATGAGGAACCCTACTAGATCGGCGGAGAGGCTGAGGTTCGTCAGGAACTATTGAATCCTCCGGTTCTACCAAATCATCAGCTGTAGTTTGTATAGCTAGAACTCCTTCCAGTTCTACCTCACGACCACAAATTTCTTTCCAAAATAAATTCCTTTTCTAAAATGGTGGCATGCCGAGAAATAAAACACCTTTTGTTCCTCAGTGCGGTAGAAGATATTCCCTTGCGAATGCTTGGGATATCCAACAAACTTCCACAGAACTGACCTTGCCCCGAGCTTGTCCGGATTTTTGCTTTTAGACATAGGCCGGACAACCCCAAATCATAACTTACTTAAGAGATGGGCTCTTTCCATACCATATCGCATATGGAGTGGTAGGCACCTGATTTGGTTGGAACCCAATTCAATAGGTATGCAGCTTCTCAAGTGCATAACTTCCAAAAGGAAATAGGCAACTCAGTACTACTCATCATAGAGCGCACCATATCTAATAGGGTGGAATTGCTCCGCCCCGATACACCATTGTGCTGTGGTGTATACGGAGGAGTAATGCTAAGAGAGAATCTCATTCTCCTTTAGAATAATCCAGGAATTCCATGCTCAAGTATTCTCCTCTCTGATCTCATCAAGGGACATAATACTTATACCCTTTTTGGTTTTCTACTTTTAACTTATATTCATTAAATTTCTCAAAAGTTTCAGACTTGTGTTTCAACAGGAACATATGTCCGAATCTTGAGAGATCATCAGTGAATGTAATTTAGTACAAAAAACCGGTCCTGGCATGTGTAGACAGGGGACCTACATACATCATCATGTATCAATCCCAAGAGTTCAATAACTCTTTCTTTGTTTCGAGTAAATGGAGCTATGGTCATTTTATCTTTGTGACATGATTGGCAAGTTTCACAAGATGTAAATTCAAACTGATTTAAATATGCATCTTAATGTAACTTAGCTAGTCGGGTCGCATTGATATGACCTAGTCTACAATGCCTCAAGAAGGATTCGTTCATTTCTGAACTCTTCGTTTTGTGTGTGTTTTGTACGTTAAGAATTGTGGTTTGATTTAGAACGTATATGCTTTTAGATAATGTGCCTGATCCGATCAACTCTTGATATAGGAAATGTTCAGAACATTATCCAACAATACAAAATTATATCATTCTTTACTAAATAAAGACACTTATATGATGTTGTATATCAGGTTCGGTATCTAATAACATTCATTCAGAATCAATGTATTTGGTAATACAGGTTGATAACTGCCAACACCTTGGCTGCAACACTTGCACTATTTCTAACTTTTAAAACTTATCACCCATTCTCAGTTCTCTACCTATCTGTAGTCCATGTAACAGATTTCATATGCGGGATCCTGATCCGGTATCTCATACGCAGAACGTAGAGGATACTGAGAAATAGTTCTCGGTAATGAACACACCCGAAGAAGATGCATCATCATGCACTTTCTTCATTTGGGCGGCACGGGAATCCTGGTATTCGCTTATTTCCTGCTCGGTCTTATAACAATTATAAGTTGGAGCGGGACCAACGTTCCCCGGCTCAGTATAACAAGCGGGTTCGGTCAATACATCCATATTATTATCTTGATTAAGGCGTGACATGGTCGTTACCTGGAGAGAGAGAGAAGAAAACACTCAGCGTATGCTCTTGCAAGATTAGATTGGTTATTATTTTATCTAATCAGGATGTCTCCCACTGTTTTTATCAAATCTTCCTTCAAATTCTAAAAGAAAAGACTAGTCGGGATTAATTACACCTTACAAGTTCGCCAATCTTTCAGCCAGGCCAGTGCCGGTATTTTGAGGGAGGTTCCCCGTGCTTTCGCACGAACATAATTAAAATAAACCTCGTTTTCCCAGGGGTGTAACCCCGTTGACACATTTCTAGACACCTACTTGATCGGCTAATTGTAAAGTGCAAAACTCTCCCAGGAGTAACAATTACTCGCAGTGGGTATCGGGATCTAACTATCTCATAGAAGGTATGCAATCTCATTGCAAATTTCAACACATGAAATTCCCGATAATTTTGCCCCAAGCGATCTATGACCTTGAAAAGGTCAACAAACCATAGACCGCAATTCAAGTTCAATCCTTCATTTCTTGATTGAATTAAACCCACCTGCACGACCCTTGACAAGGTCAATAAGGTTGTACGATTACCATAATCCAATCGCATCATATGCTAGCAGATAAGCACTAATCAGCTACCGCACACTACGCTTTGATAAGGTCAACAAACGCAGCACGAATACTAAATACTACTTATCTGAAATGATGGAGGGCTACGGCAGGTTTTTAAGAAAACCCTTTGCGTAATGAACTTGATATCATTGTAGAATCGAGTGAATTTTAAAAGGAGTGTTTTTGAGGCTTTTACTAGTTTTGCTAAAGAGGTCACTCCCGGTGAAGGGATCTCTGCTCTTTCCTTATCGAATAAGGTGCAGGATATTTCACAAATACCACTATGCAAAGCAAAAACTATAGAAGCAATCAAAAGACAAAGCGAGTTTGTAACATCTGCTAGTTTCCTAAAGAGGTCACTCCCGGTGAAGGGATCTTGGCTCTTTCCTTATCGTATAAGGTGCTGGATATTCTACAAGGAATACCGCTATGCAAAGCAAGATCTAGAGCTATCAGTTTTTAAAACAAGTTTATACAACATTTTTAGATTTCTTTTATTTCATTAATCTCATTAATGAATGTCCCATCATTTAAGTTACCTAAGCATCACAGATAAATACAACGTATGCTTATGCGATCCACATTCGCCTCGATGTCCCGTCATGCACCGTTAGGTTAGGTAACTAACGGCTGAGCGGGGCAGGGCTAGCGCGGGTGTAAAACATAAGCAACGTCTATATAATATATCACATATACTATATACAGTATCTATCACATCATATCAAGTGATCACATCACAGAATATCGCAGCAGAAATCAATATATGAAATATTGGATATACTAGGATTTCCGGGTTTTAAATTGAGCCTGTATAAAATACGGATTCCACAGTCGTGATGAATAGCCAAACCCACATCCCTAGACCCCTACGAGAGCGGCAAGCAACCCTACCAATTCTAGAGTTAGGAGACCCGGTCTCGACTCCTCGAGATGGTCTCCCACTGGACTTTAGAACCCGGTAACTTGTGCTCCCCTCTTTGGGTCTATCCTAATGCGGAAAAGTAAATAATATACATCAACGGCGACATCTTCCTCAACCCGGAAGTGCCCCAATAAAAGAATATTATATACAAGTTTTTACATGAATGAAAATGAAAAACTCTCATCTCACATAAAACCCCCGGCTATTCAAACATGAAGATCCAATATAACATATCACAGCAACACATAACATCACATGTCATCAACGTAAGTAAATATGCGTATCCCAATTGTCGTTGACGTATAGCAACGAAACCGGCGATACACCACATATTACACTCACGGTCGTAGAAAAGAAAGTGAAAAAACACAACAATTGGAATCGTCACTGCCCTTAGACATCATAAACCCGGAATATCACATATTCTGGATTTCATGCCTAACAATACAAATCTTACATTTAGGTCTCAACTATGAAAACACTTTTCAAAAGAAGTCGGGTAATTCAACAAGATTCCTGATTTCACCCGAGACCGAAATGTTTAATTTGCACGCAACTAAATAGATTCCAATTATTGTATCACAATCACAGATAGCTAGACGAAGTTAAACTTTTCGATCGAATAAGCAAGCACCCAAAATTTCCCAACAAGCTCAACACTTGAGCGGAGTTCAAAAAGTTCCCAGAAACTGCCACAGCTCCTATGAACCATCCGTAGAAGGGCCGACACATGCCTCACTCATGTTGCCACGGAACTGCAGAAAACCCTAGGGTATTACCGTGGTTCCACGATCCAAAAAGTCGAGTTTGGGTATCGTTCTTGTAGAGGGTCCACAGAATCGGTTGCATGATTTTCTAAAAATTTTAAACTCGGAAAAATCAAACTCTTGGAAAATTTCAGTGAGGGAAAATATGGGTTATTGATATCCGTTCAAACTTTTTAATATTGTCTAAATAACCCGAAAACATGTTAGAATTACGATTGCGAAACACTCCGAATTGCCTTTGCAGAAAATTAACATCACATGAAAATTTAGCAAAAACAAACAATATCTGAAACACCAAAACCCAGAGACTGGAACACCTTGAAAAATTGAAGCCCAAACACCAAAATTGACTCGAGCTCGCTGGTTTTAATGCCATTGTGGCCGGCCACTTTGAGGTGAAATTGGACCAAATTTTTGCAGTGTTCATGTTGTATCTCATACACCATTCTGTACTTGTTAAAATTTTTTTATGAAGACTTTATAAATTCGACAGAAACTGGGTCGTTTTGTTTCAAGTTTCGGAGTCGTTTCGGTTTCGTAATCTAACAAACTGTTAGTTATGTATATGCCCTAGAGGCCATTATTGTACATATGATGTATATTATAGTAGATGCTTGGATATATATAGAGAGGACTTTCTTGCTCGATATGATAGTATGCTATCTAGTTACACTTTGTCTTAACATGTTGACTTGTATTGGTTTACTGTCTTACTCTCACATGTTGATAAAGCCCTTAGGATATGTACTTGACTACTCAGACTATGATGAGATCATACTAGTGGGGCCAGGGTACTCAACGAGTATATCCTATAATTGTTCCTAGTCAAGAGTGTATCGAGACAGGGCATCGATACACCAGAGTAGACTAGCGTATACGCATCTTGACCTATATGATGGGCGATGGATGATCCCATATCCATCGGTGTTTGACATCAAAGATGGTGTATGGATGCTCAGTGGTGACTGGGTACACTGAACAACTCGCCGAGAACTCCTAGATGGATTTATACCTATCGTCAGATAGCAGTTCTCTGGTGACACTGGTACAGGTTAGTCTGTAGACCCGAGATCGTCATAGAGTATTGTGTGATTCCTACTGTGCTTTGATTTCCACCTTACCACATCCAAGAGGGTGTGCAAAACGGTAGCTTTTAGGTACAGTCCCGAATCACATGGAGGCAATGAGCGATAGGAGGGGTTTCGTCTCTCCCGGTATAGGGAGTTGATGTTGTGCAGTGTTCGATTGGCTATAACTGGAAGTCCCTGGCCAGGGCTGATATGGAGTGCTACTGGTAAGAATTATCAGTAGTTTCTCGACCTGTTATGAGCCTCATATCGACACGACTTATCGGTTACTGGGGTCTGACGTTTACCACCCCTAGACTGGATATGCGACATATCAGACGAAGAGACAACACTGTACGGTAGTGTTACTGATTGGATTCACAGGAGAATGTACAGGCTTGCTTGTTGATCTTCTGATCGCTCAATACCTGGGTAGCTGTTACGTTTAGCTGACCGCTTGCAGCTTATGGGTGTTTGATATGATCATCACCTACTGCCGGCGTATTGACGATTCTTTAGAGTCCTACACAGAGCTTTCCTGGCTCAGGCAAAACGGAGTAGGAGCACATATGCGATATGTGCAGGACCGAGAATAATACGATATGCGATACCGTATTCTATTCTCATGATATGTAATATCGGCCGGGTATATGTGATATAGCCGGGTTATCGGATCAAGTGTTGATTCGATGAATTGGTACATATTATATTAGCCGGTTATATGAAATATAGCCGGATTGTTGGATCAAGAGTTGATTCGATAATTTAATGTATAATTATATATGTGATATATTACATTACGTTAACTAATATAAGCTCACTTTATTGATTCATTTTCTCACTGGATAATACATTGATGTATATGAGATATATTTTAATTGTATTATTTTCTTTTGTTACAAAATATATTATATATTTGATATATAATATTGTAACATGTTAGGTTACAAATGCAACATGGTTGTTGAGTTTAAACCAAGTTAGGGTTTAGATTTGGGTTAGTTTTTGGGTTAGCTTTTGGATGAGCTTTCATGAAGCTTCATGAAGGTTTGACTTTTGTCTTCATCCTTGATATTTTGTGTAGATATTTTTTAACCCAACCCAAACCCTTAACCATAGTTTATTCTCTACTTGAGTTAAAGACTTCATTCTTAACTCATAGTTGCAATTGTAACCACAACAATAATTCATTATTCATCACAAAAGCTTTTGCTTCTTCTTCTTCTTCTTCTTGCTCTTGAAAAAGCTTTCTAGCTTTTTGAGTTGTGGTGATTATTAGTGAGAAATTGAAAACAAAAGAGAGCAATATTCCCACTTCATCATCCTCATCTATTCTAACCACTTAGATTAGGGTGTTCACTTCTCTAATTACTTCATTAGTGAAGTGTAAGCTTGGGTTAGAGATTCTTCAAGGTAGATCATCTTGGATCAAGAAGACTTCAAGCAAGATGCATCATTCACCTCTTGGAGCCTCACGAAAGTCGGAGTTAATGATGATCGCAGCGAAGGGACCTCAACACGGAGCTTATGAAGAGAAGGAAGGGACTACAAAGGTTTTGATTCTTATCTCTTTACTTCTTTGTATGTGATACAAACTTTGTTACCCCAGAAATTCTAGCATGATTAATGGTTTCCTTTCTTTGCACCTTTCTAAATTTTAAAGTGGCATGAGTGATGCTACCAAACCCTAGACTAGGTACAAGGGAAGCCCAACAGTGGTATCAAAGTCAAACTAGTATTCTAGATACGGTGTTATAACAATTATGAAAACGAAATCTACTCCGAAATACGATATTATTAACACCCCATTTTTCTCTCTGGAAATTTTCCAAAAAGTCCTTTAAAAATTTTGCAAACATGTGCAGAATGATATTTGGGACATTATAAAAACATGGGAGAAACACGGAGGGAGGGTCTCGGATTTTTGCCGATCCCCTAGCCTGGAATTCCGGCCAGGACGGCCCCTAGGGCTCCTCTGCCCCCCGTGTTCCCCCTGTACTCTCATGTCTCTATTTTGGGTTTCCTAGTATTGTTTGTTTAGCCCAATTTTCATGTGATGATTTGTTTGACCTGGAGCTAATTCGTAATGCTTCGTAGTCGTATAACTTAACACTGTATTGGTAACCTTGACTATTTTTAGCAGTTCGATCAAACTTCGCATACCACATTTTGTACCCCGCTAAAATTTCCAAGTGTTGTAATTTTCCGAAGTTGATTGTACTCGTAAAATCGTGCAAGTACCTCTATGGACCCCCTAGAAGACTATAATAACCTTAACTCGATTCTATGCCCATGGAACCGTGTTCGAACCTTCGGGTTTGCCGTAGTTCCGTGGTGTCATAGGTGAGGCGTTGGTTAACTCCTTCTACAGCTGGTCCATGGACACTGTGGCATGGTTTTTGAGTGTTTTGACTTTGCTCAAGTGTTGAGCTCACGGGGGTAATTTGTGAGTGTATAATGATTCGATCGAAACATAAAACATCGTCATGATATTCTGTGATTGTGATACAATATGTGGAATTCATATAGTTAGGCATGAAGTCCGTAATATGTGATATTTCGGGTTTACGATGTCTAAGGAGATTATGGATTCCAAATGTTGTAGTTTTTCACTTTCTTTTCTGCGACTATAACTGTAGTATGCGGGGTATTGCCGGCTTCGTTGCTATACATCAACGACAATCGGGATACGCATACTTGCTTACGTTGATGATATGAGATATTATGTGTTGCTGTGATATGTTATATTGGTTCGTCGTGTTCTGAATAGCCGGTTTTTTTATGTGAGATGAGAGTTTATATTTTCATCCATGTAAAATTCATTGTATGTAATATTCTTTTATTGGGGCACTTCCGGGTTGAGGTTGATGCCACCATTGTATATTATTTATTTTTCCGCATTAGGATAGACCCAAGGAGGGGAGCACAAGTAACCGGGTTCTAGGGTCCACTGGGAGGCCATCTCGAGGAGTCGAGACCGGGTCTCCTAACCCTAGAATTGGCAGTGTTACTTGCCGCTCTCATAGGGGTCTAGGGATATGGGTTTGGCTATTCATCGCGACCGTGGAATCCGTGTTTTATACTGGCTCGATACAAAACACGGACATCCTTGTATATCCAATATTTCATATGTTATCTTCTACTGCAATGTTCTGTGATGAGATCATATTACTGCCTGAGACGAATACTTATACTATATATATATATATGATGATATATAAATATTACTGTATTCGTTTCTTCTGTGATGCTTAGGAAGCATAAATGATGGGATTTATTAATGAGATTAATAAAAGAAAAGAAACCTAAAAGATGTTGTAGAATCAAATTTTCAAAAAGGGTAGCTACAGTTTTTTGCTTTGCACCACGGTATATGCGATATACCCTGCACCTTATTCGATGAGGAAAGAGCCGAGATCCCTTCACCGGGGGTGTCCTCTTTAGCAAAACTGGCAGATGCTACAAACTCACGGTTTAGTTTTTGATTGCTCCTATAGTTCTTGCTTTGCACCGCGGTATTTGTGAAAAATCATGCACCTTAAGGAAAGAGCCGAGATCCCTTCACCGGGAGTGACCTCTTTAGCAAAACTAGAAAAGCCTCAAAAACAATCATTTTCAAAATTATTTGTTTCTACAACGATATCAAGTTCATTACGCTTATGGTTTTCTGAAAAACCTGCATAGCCCTCCGTCATTTCAGATAAGTACTACTTAGTATTCGTGCTACGTTTGTTGACTATGCTAAGGTGTAGTGTGCGGTAGCTAATTAGTGCTTATCTGCTAAAACATGAGATGTGATTGGATTAGGGTAGTTGTACGACTTTGTTGACTATGTTAAGGGTCGTGCAGGTGGGTTTAATTCAATCGGGAAATGACGGGTTGAACTTAGCTAGCAATTATGATTTGTTGGGTCATAAGTTGCTAGGGGCAAAAGTATTATCGGGAATTTCAAGAGTTGAAATTTGCAATGAGATTGCATACCTTCTATGAGATAGATAGATCCTGATACCCACTGCGAGTAAGAGTTACTCCTGGGAGATTTTTACACAGGACGATTAGCCGATCAAGTAGGTGTCTAGAAAAGTGTTAACGGGGTTAGACCTCTGGGAAACGAGGTTTATTTTAATTAGGTCCGTGCGAAAGAACGGGGAACCTCCCTCAAAGTACCAACACTGGCCTGGCTGAAAGATTGGTGAACTTGTAAGGTGTAATTAATCCCGGTTAGTCTTTTCTTTTAGGGTTTGAAGGAAGATTTGATGAAAACAGTGGGAGCCATTCTGATTAGATAAGATAATAACCAATCTAATCTTGCAAGAGCATACGCTAAAGTGTTTCTTTCTCTCTCTCCAAGTAGCGATCCTGTCAGGCCTTAATCAAGATAATAATATGAATGTATTGACTGAATCCGCTTGTTATACTGAGCACGGGAACGTTGGTCCCGCTCCAACTTATAATTGTTATAAGTCCGAGCAGGGAATAGGAGAATATCTGGATTCTCACACCGCCCAAACAAAGAACAAGCATGCTGATGCATCTTCTTCGGGTATGTTAGTTATCGAGAACTGTTTCTCAGTTCACTCTATGTCCTGGGTATTAGATACCGAATCGGGATCCCACATATGTAATATATTACGTGGGCTACGTAAAGGTAGAGAACTGGGAATGGGTGATCATTCGGTAAGAGTAGGGAATGGTGCAGATGTTGCAGACAAGGAATTTGGCGAATATCACCTTATATTACCAAATGGTAATACATTAATTCTGAACGAATGCTATTACATTCCGACCCTGATATGCAATCTTATATCATTTTCTTTATTAAGTAAAAATGGATATAATTTTGTAGTACAGGATAATGTTATGAATATCTTCCTAGATCAAAAGTTGATTGGATCAGGCTCGTTAAATAATGGCATATACGTTCTAAATCAAACTACAGTTCTTAATGTACAGAACACACACAAGAGGAAGAGTTCAGAAATGAATGAATCCTACTTATGGTATTGTAGACTAAGTCATATCAATGTGACACGACTAGCTAAGTTACATAAAGATGGATATTTGAATACGTTCGAATTATCATATTATGAAACTTGCCATTCATGTCTCAAAGGCAAAATGACCAAAACTCCGTTTAGTGGACATGGAGATAGAGTTACAGAACTCTTGGGACTGATACATAGCGATGTATGCGGTCCCATGTCTACACATGCCAGGAATGTTTCCTCGTACTTCATTACATTTACTGACGATCTCTCAAGATACGGACATGTGTTCCTGTTGAAACACAAGTCTGAAGCTTTTGAGAAATTCAAAGAATATAAGCACGAAGTGGAGAACCAAATGGGTAAAAGTATTAAGATCCTTCGATCTGATCGAGGAGGAGAATACTTAAGCAATGAGTTCCTGGACTATCTAAAAAGGAATGGGATTCTCTTTCAGCTTACTCCTCCTTATACACCACAGCACAATGATGTATCGGAGCGGAGGAATCGCACCCTATTAGATATGGTGCGCTCTATGATGAGCACCGCTGAGTTACCTTTTTCCTTTTGGGGTTATGCGCTTGAAACAACAGCATACCTATTGAATCAAGTTTCGTCTAAATCTGTACCTACCACACCATATGAGATATGGAGTGGGAAGAGACTATATCTTAAACGAGTTAAGATATGGGGTTGTCCGGCCTATGTCAAAAGGCAAAATCCGGACAAACTCGAGGCACGATCAGTTCTTTGCAAGTTTGTGGGATATCCTAAGAATTCCCAAGGATATATTTTCTACCACGCTGAGGAACAAAAAGTGTTTGTTTCTCAATATACCACCTTTTTAGAAAAGGAATTTCTTGTAAAAGAAATTAGTGGCGAAGCGGTAGAGCTGGAAGAAGTTTCAGCACCACAAACTACAACTGAAGATTTAGTGGAACCAGATGATTCAGTAGTTCCCAACAAACCCCAGCCTCTCTGCCGATCTAGTAGGGTTCCTCATCCACCTGAGAGATACTACGATTTTCTCATAGACGGTGGGAGTGAGGATTGCATCATGGAAGATGATGACCCAACTAGCTTCGAGCAGGCCATCACGTGTGGGGACTCTGTGAAGTGGCTGGATGCGATGCGATCTGAGATGGAATCCATGTACACCAACAAAGTATGGACTTTGGAAGTTGCTCCTGAAGGGGTAAAACCCATTGGGAGCAAGTGGATCTTTAAGAAGAAACTTGGTATAGATGGAAAAGTTGAGACTTACAAAGCTAGACTTGTTGCAAAGGGTTTACGTCAACGACCAGGTGTGGATTATGACGAAACCTTTTCTCCAGTGCCTATGCTTAAGTCCATTCGGATCTTTCCTGCCATTGCTGCATACCATGACTACGAAATCTGGCAAATGGATGTTAAGACCGACTTTCTAAATGGTGATTTAGAGGAGTGCGTGTACATGACTCAACCAGAGGGCTTCGTAGATAGTGGGAGCAGCGGAAAGGTGTGCAAGCTGCTTAAATCCATCTACGGGTTGAAGCAGGCATCGCGGAGTTAGAATATCTGCTTTGATATTGTAGTCAAAGAATTTGACTTCATCAAGAACGTAGATGAACCATGTATTTACAAGAAGGTTGCAGAGAGTATGATTGTCTTCCTCGTATTGTACGTGGACGACATACTCTTGATAGGAAATGATGTTCCTATGCTGCACTCGGTCAAGCTCTTCTTATCACATCGATTCTCAATGAAATTTCTAGGTGATGCCTCCTGCATTTTGGGAATCAAGATCTATAGAGACAGATCTAAACAGATACTGGGATTGTCCCAATCCAGGTACATTGACACCATACTAAAGAGGTTTAGTATGGAAGAATCCAAGCGTGGGAACAAACCCATGATCTCTGGACCCACTCTCTCCAAAGAGATGTCTCCTAAGACTGATTTGGAGAGAGCTCGCATGCAAGAGATATCTTATGCTTCGGCAGTAGGCTCTATCATGTACGCGATGCTATGTACCAGACCCGATGTAGCATACTCACTAAGTGTAGTGAGTAGCTATGAAGCAGATCCATGAGAGAATCATTGGACAGCTGTGAAGAACATTCTCAAGTACTTGAGAAGGACTAAGGAGATGTTCTTGGTGTATGGTAACGGAGGACTCCAAGTGGAGTCCTTTACCGATTCAAGTTTCCAAAGTGGTAAGGACGACTCTAAGTCGCACTCGGGATTTGTCTTTACCCTAAATAGAGGGGCGGTTTGTTGGAAGAGTTCCAAGCAAGAAACCGTGGCAGACTCGACGATGGAGGCTGAATACATCGCTGCCAACGATGCTGCCAAAGAGGCTGTCTAGATGAAGAACTTCATCACTAAACTTGGTGTGGTTCCGTCCATTGAGCATCCAATACCTTTGTATTGTGATAACAATGGAGCTGTGGCTTTGGCAAAGGAACCCAAGTCCCATCAGAAGTCCAGACATATTCTGAGGCGGTATCACCTGATCCAGGAGTGTCACGACCCAAAGGTACAGAACGTGACTGACACTTAGATTACGAGACGTCTCAAGGCGTAACGTAACCTAAGTCAGCCAAATCCCAGAAAATCTAAACAAAAACTAACAAGAGTGAAGGAAAACCTTTTATGAAAACGATTTTTAAACCAATTTAGTTGTATTAACCCCTTTTAAAAAAAGTCATAATTTACCAAAAATTTCGGCAGAGTCTCCTTTGTAAATACTGGCCCCAAAACGAGTACAACAAGATATATAAACCTGTAATGATATAATGGCATCCCCAAACGGGAGCTAGCTCTTCGCCCAAGGCGGATAACAACCGCACGCAATATATATGTAATATCAAGCAAATAAGCATAAAGAAACACAAAAATAAGAAAAACACAACGTCGGCTCAAGTAAGCTCGACCCCAGAGGAACCACATATACATAAATCTCTCAGTCTCATCACTAGGTCGCATATACAAGATAAGAAGTGGTAGATGGAGAATACTAGATACAATGATAGTACAAAAGTTTCCTCGCAACCCACCTACGAGAAATGTCGCGAGTCCGAACAAAAGAAGCCAATGAATAGATACCCCCGCCGCTACGAGGCTGACGGGTTCGACCTGCAAGACACTGTGGCACAACGGGGGTGAGTTGCCAACTCGCGAGTAGTAAATAACATCTAGTAAGGCTATCGTAAGAATGCATGCAAATGCGTCACAACTTGTATATCATGATATGATGTGATGCCACTAGTATGTATGCACATGAATGCAAAATCAATACGAAATCTTTAAGTGTTTAAATATGATGATCTCTGCATTCTTAACTTAGAAAAATATCTGTACAATAGCTAAGATACCATCAATGAAATCATCCAAAACCGTGTCAAGCATCGACACCAAATATGAAAATATATCTGTCTCTATGTCTCACCATGTCAATATCTCAATACCTCGGGCTCCGTCATTCCGGATCGGCCCATATCATCAAATCTCACGACAACGGTCGGTATCCTCCGGATATCCGCTGCGCCAGACATCACCGGTAGGTAGTCTTCCCCTGCCATGCCCATCGTCTACAACTCGAGCTTCTTGCCCCGGGGTACCATACCGGGCCCACCATGTACCCGAGACGGTTCCTCCACTCCTCGAATCGGGTCTCGAAATCCAACAGAAAACATGAAAACTCATGGTGGACGACACATACATCATGAGAAAACCGCAACTGATATTTTAAAACATAATGAGTTTGGAAAATTCTTGCGGTTTTCCCCAAAATCCAGAAATCTCGTCAATAGTAAAATCCTCGAGAAATCACAATATCTGACATGTTGTAAATGATGGATGCTTATGATATCAAAGGTATGCAATGTGATTTATGGCTAGGAATCTATATAAGAATGATAATGAAATGAGATATATACATGCTTTGCAATTCAATGCATCATGTATGATGCAAGTGTTTGATACTGAACTAAGAAGGTTCTAAAGTGCTCATGGCATGGCAATTACCAAAGGCATGTGCGTTCACATTAATAGTGCGCGTGCAACATGAGATAATGGTAATGGTGTAAGTGTCCTAAGAGGTGATATCGCATATACATATATAGATAAACATGCGATGCTAACAGATGAATAACTAGAAAGCTATGCATATGAATGCAACTACTACTAGCAACCCTAAATGTCGGGCGCCTCGCGCCATCCAGACGATTCCCCCATAGATATGTACATTTACTCACCCGGACGCCTCGCTAATCTGCTCTGACCACAGCTTTGCCTTCGCGCGCCGCGTCCGATATTTCCGCAACCGATCCTAAAATTGCACAACACACAACATAAGATTACACATCCTGAAATGATGCAAAGTCACAATATAAAAAGATCAACGTTCACAAGTTAGGCACAACGTGCACTTGGTGCGCGGAACACACACGAAAATCACTATAACCTTAACTAGAATCGTCGTTCGGAACAACCATCAAAACTAAACCCGATCAAACCAAATTTCGCATTCACACACCCTAAATGTCGTAGGAAATGCCAATAATATAGCCAACATCTCAAAATTAATTCACATCCTAATTATATAAAAACTTAGTAAGCACTAAAAATTCCAAATTCGTGCAAACATCGCGGATTAACGACAAAATGACCACTATCAAGCATAATCATCCAACCACACAACTAGCTAGCCATAACACTTAATTTAACCCATTTGTAATGCTTCAAACCCTAATTATAAATTCAAACCCCTTTTCTTGAATTTCCTAAAACAAGTAATTACAATCAATTTCACACTTTAAATTTCTATTTTAGCATAATTAAACTACAATTTAACAATTAGATTAGAATTTTTACCTCACAAGTTTGAACCCTAGCTTGCCCTAACTACCAAAGATGCCTCCTTTCTTCAAGTTTTAAACTAAATTGGGTTTGAGAAGAGATAGCATAAGGATTTGTTTTGAGTTTTGTGAAGAAATTTGTGGATTTTGATGGATTTTGAGATGAAATTAGAAGGAAAAAGAGATGGGGAAAATGGGGAGTGCGGCAGGAATGGCTCTCGGCCAAGGGGAGATGGGGGAGAAAATGTGAGAAGTGTGTGGAAATTTCCATGAAGAAAGTCTCTCTCAAGTTCATTTAATGCTTTCACACCACTCTTTACATTAAACCTCCCCCCCCCCCCATTTTAAGTTTTTCTTCTTCTAAATCAATGTGGACAAGGGGGGGGGGGAATTTCCAGCAGCAGTTCGGCCAGGGAAGAGAGGAAATTGATGTGGGTGTGTTGAATTTTCTAGGCTAAGAAAAACTTACATATGTCATTTGCAATTTACACCCATTTCTATTCCCATTTTACTTTATATTTTTCTATAGTTTCAACTCTAGAACTAACTAGAACTTGGAGTTACATGTTAAAAAATTTATGTTACAAACTAGATTTTAGTTGTCATGGTTCATGTGTGTGTAATTGACCCATTCAAATTTGTATTTATCACTAATTTAATGTATATTTAAAAGCTTAAAATAATATTAAAAATAATTAATTAAGGAAATTTTTTTAAATGACTAGAAATTTATAAGTGACAATTAACTAACCAATTTCGAGTAATTTCTTATCTAAATTTCGTATAATTAGGCCTGTATTGAAAAATAATTATTTTTACATTTTACGGAAAATACCGATTATTTTACCGATTATCGAAAAACTACTTAAACGATTTTCAAAAGTGTTACAATCTTCCCCCCTTAAAGAAATTCGGTTCCCAAATTTAAAATTTAACTACGCGTACCTTCAAAAAGATGGAGATATTTCTTCCTCATCTCATCCTCGGTCTCCCAGGTGACCTCCTCGCTGTTCGGGCCACGCCAAAGAACCTTGACGGACGGTATAACCTTCGACCTCAATTTCTTCCCCCGTCGATCCAAAATGACCACCGGCTGCTCGGTGAATGAAAGATTTTGCTCCAGCTGGATCGTCTGGTGCCGAATCGCATGAGAAGGGTCATGAAGGTACTTGTGAAGCATCGAAACATGGAACACGGAGTGAACATCTAGGAAGCTGGGCGGAAGAGCCAACCGATAAGCCACCGAACCAACACGCTCGAGGATCTCGAAGGGACCAACATATCTGGGACTAAGCTTCCCTTTCCGCCCAAATCTCATTACGCCCTTCATCGGAGAGACCCTCAGGAAAACTTGATCGCCAACAGCGAACTCGAGTCGGCGACGGCGCCTGTCAGCATATGATTTCTGCCTACTCTAGGCCGCTCTCATCCTGTCCCGAATCAGCTGTATCCTTTCGGTCGTTTCCTGTACAATCTGCGGCCCCAAAATACTGCTCTCGCTGACCTTTGTCCAACAGACGGGCGATCAACATCTCCTCCCATACAAAGCCTCGAAAGGTGCCATCTGAATCGTCTCCTGGAAGCTATTATTGTAGGAGAACTCGATTAAAAGCAAATGACGATCCCAGCTACCACCGAAATCTAAAACACAATATCTGAGCATGTCCTCAAGAGTCTGAATAGTACGCTCTGACTGACTGTCAGTCTGCGGATGAAAAGCTGTGCTAAAACTCAATCGGGTGCCTAAAGCCTCCTGAAGTTTCTGCCATAATCGGCTGGTAAACTGGGTCCTCGGTCGGACACGATGCAAGTCGGGACGCCATGCAGTCGCACAATCTCATCAATATAAACTTGGGCAAACTGAGCAAAACCAAAAGTGGTCTTCACTGGCAGAAAGTGAGCCGCTTTCGTCAGTCGATCCACAATCACCCAAATAGAGTCATGCCCTCGACTGGTCCTGGGTAAACCCACAATGAAGTCCATGGAGACCTGTTCCCACTTCCACTCAGAAATGGGAAAAGGTTGTAACTCGCCGGCTGGTCTCTGGTGCTCGGCCTTGACTTGCTGACAAGTTAGGCTTCTCGATACGAAGTCTGTAACATCCTTCTTCATCCCGTCCCACCAGTAAACCTCTCTCAAATCACGGTACATCTTGGTGGAACCTGGATGAACACTGTATACTAATCTATGTGCCTCCTCAAGAATATCATGCCTCAGTCCCTCAGAATCTGGTACGCACAGTTGAGTCCTAAATCTAAGTATCCTTTGATCATCAATCACGAACTCGGAAACTCTGCCCTGCCGAATCTGCTCGATAATCTCAAAAATACGGGCATCACCGGACTGTGCTTCACGAATATGGTCAAGTAACTGTAGGCATTCTCTGAAATGGGCCAGCTATCCCTCTATAGGAGTAAACTCAAAATGCACTCTGCTATCATATAAAACCTGCCAATCCGCCGTTGACTGCATCTGTACTGCGCTCAAATAAGATAAGCTACCTCCGGGCCTCCTACTCAAAGCATCTGCCACCATATTCGCCTTGCCCGGATGGTATAGAATCTCGCAGTCATAATCTTTCACCAACTCCATCCAACGGCGCTATCTCAGATTCAGATCTCGCTGCTGAAAGATATTCTTCAAGCTCTTGTGGTCAGTGAATATCTGACACGACTCGCCGTATAGGTAATGTCTCCAGATCTTGAGTGCAAACACCACTGCAGCCATCTCTAAATCATGAGTGGGATAGTTCTGCTCGTGTTTCCTCAACTGCCGAGAAGCATACGCGATAACTCTGTCGTGCTGCATCAATACACAGCCCAGCCCCACTCGAGAAGCATCATAATATACCACAAAACCGCCCGATCCTGAAGGCAATGATAACACTGGTGCAGTAGTCAGACGAGTCTTCAACTGCTGAAAGCTATCCTCACATGCCTCGGTCCAATCAAAAGGAACCCCCTTCCAGATCAACCCGTCAATGGTGCAGCAATACGGGAGAAATCCTGGACAAAACGTCGATAATAGCCGGCCAGACCTAGAAAGCTGCGAATCTCTGTAACTGATACCGGTCTAGGCTAACGCTGCACTGCCTCGATCTTCTTCGGGTCCACACAAATATCATCTCTCGTCACCAAGTGACCCAAGAAGTCAACACTGTCAAGCCAGAATGCGCACTTGGAAAATTTGGCGAACAACTGATGCTCCCTCAAAGTCTGCAATGTGATACGCAAGTGCTGCTCATGCTCCTCCCAGCTCCGAGAATAAACCAAGATGTCGTCAATGAACACAATGATGAACTGATCAAGATACGGCCTGAATACACGGTTCATCAAGTCCATAAATGCTGCCGGGGCATTGGTGAGCCCGAACGACATCACCAAGAACTCATAATGACCATATCGTGTACGGAAAGCGGTCTTCGGAATATCCTCCTTCCGAACCCGCAACTGGTGATAACCTGACCATAAATCAACCTTCGAGAAATAACCCGCACCCTAGAGCTGATCAAATAAGTCATTATTGCGGGGTAGGGGATATCTGTTCCGCACAGTAACCCGGTTCAGCTGACGATAATAAATGCATAAGCACATACTGCCGTCCTTCTTCTTAACAAACAGGACGGGAGCACCCTAAGGTGACACACTCGGTCGGATAAGCCCTTTGTCCAGCAAGTCTTATAACTGATCCTTCAGCTCTCTAAGCTCCGCCGAGGCCATCCGATAGGGCGGTATAGAGATAGGCCCCGTGCCGGGGATCAAATCAATGCAGAACTCAATCTCACGCTCTGGCGGCAGACCAGGCAGCTCGTCAGGGAATACATCAGGAAACTCTCTCACAACAGGGACCTGGTCCAACGGAACCTCCGTGGCGCTAGTATCACAAACATAGGCTAAGAATCCCTGACACCCTTTCCGCAAGAGCTGACCAGCGCGAAGAGAAGAAATCAAGCTGGGAAGGGTAGCGCTATGATCTCCCTGAATAACAAGAACCGGCTCACTAGGAAAGCTGAATCTGACTGCCTTTTCACGGAAGTCCACGGATGCATAACAGGTAGCTAGCCAGTCCATACCAAGAAGAACGTCGAAGTCTAGCATATCGAGGAGAATCAAATCAACTGAAGAATCCCTCTCCCTGATACGAACAGGACACATCGGTACACATAACGAGCAACAAACGGCTCGCCTATCGGAGTAATAACAACAAGCGGATGATCTAACGAAGAAGATTCTCAGCCCAACCTCGGTACAAAGTATGTGGATACATAAGAATGTATGGAGCCTGGATCAAATAATACCCGTGCATCAAAAGAACATACTGGCAGAGTACCTGTTACAACGGCATTGGATGCTTGCGCATCCTAAGGAGTCAAAGCGAATACTCGGGCCTGTCCACCACTAATAGCTAGCTGTCCTCTGCCTCTGCCTCTATCGCTTCGTCCTCTCTGAACAGGACCGCCACACCCACGGCCTCTAAGAGCATCTGTCAGGCGTGGAACATCATCAGGGGTAGAAAGTAAGGCTCTCTGAGGAGGTGGTGAAGGTGGTAAGGTCACATGTGGCACTGTCGCCACGCCCTGGCGTCCCATGGTACAGTCTCTGATACGATGGTACTGACTCCCGCACCGAAAACACCCTGGCGACGATTGCTGGGTCTGCAGATATGAACCAAATAACTGACCCCGTCTCAATCCTTTGCCGCCACCATCTCCCGGAAAGAATCTATCACAGTGTCTACCCATCTGCCGCTGGGCTAGCATATCAGTACGAATTCGCTTTGGCCCAGAAACGACCGGAGCCTCAGAAATGCGCTCCTCCAAAAGTAAGGCCGCATCCATTGCGACTGCATATGTGTCAAAGTGCTGGGTGCCAATGGCAAGGAATAACCGTGTTTCGAGTCCTCGTACAAACCACTTTATCCTCTTCTCTTCAGTGTCTACTAGGTACGGAGCATATTGGGACAACTGAGTAAACTGTTTATCATACTCGGACACTGTCATCCCAGGAGTCTTGCGCAAAGACTCAAAACTACGGGCTCGAGCATCTCGGATGCTCTCCGGAAGAAAACGTGTCACGCCCCGCTTCCCAGAGTACGCTAGATTGGGCACGTGACATAGCCAACCATGCTACCTGTGGGTAGGAAGTATCCATCCACAGTCACATTACGGCTGTAGAGATATCAAGAACAACATAAAACTATCTAAAACATGTCCACAATCCAGAATAACAAGATTCAATGATAAATAAATGCGGAAGCAAATGATCCAATACAATAACGGAAAAGTATGTCCCATAATGCGGGCTCACATCTGGAAATAAAATGCAGGAAATAAAACTAACCACTACTGGACTCACAACTCAGCCTGCTGGCTGAGATACTCCTGCTCGGACTGCGACAGTGGTAGAGAATCTGGGCCATGCAAAACTCAGACGTCAGCGCGTCAAGTCAACAAGTAATATAATATAAACAGTGTAATAGGCAATGCAGAACTAAACATGAATAAAGCAATAATGTGAAACAAGCGGTGCAGGGTAATGTGCAGTGGTTAACTAAACTGTTCTATCGGGTTTCCTAGTCTAAAGTCTTTGAAATCAATTGATGAATCATCGATGTAACTCAATAGTATCCCGTACATACCCGGGATCACGGCCACAACATTCTCGGCTGCAGCCGAGACATGCCGCTAGGCACAAACAGGAAAGTATACACTCGATAGTATCCCGTACATACCCGGGACCACGGCCACAATATTCTCGGCCGAAACCGAGACATGCCGCTAGGCACAAAACAGGAATGTGTACACTCGAACAGGTAGTGAACTGTCGAGTTACAAGTCAGGTTCACTTTTGATTTCCCCATACCCCCAAGTTATATGTGTCAGGTCAGGTATTCAGTAATCAAGAACTAATGCCAACACAGGATCGGGTAACAGCAGGTTTGTCTGGATAGACAATAGGAATGGTCCATGAGGACTACATGTCAGGTTTGTTGGCATTAGGCACGAGATCAGGTAACAGATCAGGTCATGGTACATCAGGTCAAGTCAACAGTAAATGGTACCATGGCAGGTGTATCAATATATACCATGTGTGACAAAGTCAAGTCAAGATGTAACAATATCGTGGATGTGCTCACGAATAGATATATACTCGAACAGGGTATTTAACAACATGGAATGAGCAATGAGCTAAATAACAATAAGCAGTTTCATTCAATCACAAGAGTCCAGTAATACAGTGCAGCCGTTTTATTATATTGATAGGTTTTGAGCACCCTTCACGGTGCAATAGTTTGAATGATGATGCAATACAGTTATATCAAGCCTTGAATACGAATGTCCGAATATAATAGAACTACATGGGTAAGGGCTATCATCCATTAACAGTAAAATGTGATTAACAGGTAAACTTAGTTATTAGTTTAAATTGGCAAACTGTAAATTTTATGTTAACTGAAAAAAATGATATATGTCATATTGCAACCAAATAAGAAACGACTATACCAAGTTAAGTTTTGCAGGTTTAATGAGTCAAAACATATATAATTGTATAGTATAGCATGTAGCAAGTGATACTTGCCTCGACGGGTCGCGAACCGGGAAAACGGAACGTAACGTCGGCGGGGAAACACGCGACGGACGCACGGTTCACGGATTGAACCCAAAGGACGAACCAAGGGACCTCACGGGTCAGAGCACTCCGCTGGATCGTCGGAACAGGTCGCCGGCACGGCCGGATTCCGGCGAGCACAAAAACAGTAAATAGGGTTTCAAGCGGGCATAGACTTGGAAATAAGGAAAAGACCAGAGAAGAAGATGATGGGGAAATACTCACTGGTCCAGAGGGTATTTGCGACGACGGCGAGATCGACGGCGGTGAGGACGGCGTCTCCGGCGATCTGCAAAACTCCCAGCGGCTGTTTTCAGTCTTTGAAGAAGAGAAGAGGAAAGGAAAGGAAAGGTGGAGGGGCATACTTACACGGTGTCTAGAGGTGGTTGGGGCTCGTCGGCGACAGCCAGGGGCGGCGCAGGGGCGCCGGCGACGTCTCAGGTAGTATAGAGAAGGCATGAGGGGGGGGGGCAGCCGGGGTTGCTGCTGCACAGTGCGCTCAGGGAGAAGGAAGGAGATGTTGAGGTTGGGACGAGGAGGCGGAGGCGAGGGTGACGGTGACGTTGGCGCCGGCGTCGGGGCTGCGGCGGCGACGGTGACGAGGCGGCTAGGGTTAGGTCGCTGGGTTTCTCGCGTGGCTACAGTTCGTGAAGAAAGAAAGATGAAGGGGGGGATTTATATATATAGGGGAGAGAGAGAGAGTTAGAGAAAGGTAGAGAGAGAGAGAGAGAGTCGTTAGAGAGAGAGAGAGAGTTAAAGGAGGGGCCCACGGGGGTTAAGAACCCCGTGATTGGCCAGGAAAGATTTAAAAGAAATCTTAAAGATTTAATAGATTTTAATTATAAAATTAACAGTAGGATTTGTGAATATAATATAGTTTCGAATATTTTATTAATTTGGGATTTTGGCGCTAAATGAAACATTTCCAAATCGCGCCCGGGTTGGGTCCAAAAAATTGAAATTTAAATAATAGGATTTTAGGCGGGTTCCAAATTTCAAAATGAAATGTTTTATGATTAAAAAGCATGCCCCCAAGACGGACACCTGTACGCGCGTGTAGCTGTCTAAACTTGCCCGTTTCACCGAACGGGACGAGAACTCGATGCACGGACGCTACCACGCGGCTAGGGGTGTCAAGTAGGCCAAGATAGGCATTTTAATTTCATTTTAGACGCTAAAATTTGTTATATGCAGAAATGACTTAGTCAGATAAAATTTCACGGCAAGGGTTAAACAGGCAAGCTAAATGAAATGAGTAATATCTAATGCTCAACCAGGAACAGAAATTAGTAGTATTGGGCTCGGGTGTTACATTATACCCAACTACAAAAGAATTTCGTCCTCGAAATTCCAGAATACAAGATAGAAAACTACAGAAAAAGGTGAGGAAACTTCGGTCGGATCTCATCTTCTCGTTCCCAAGTGGACTCCCCATGTGATCGATTACCCCAAGAAACAAGCACAAGGGGGATAATCTTGTTCTTAAGAACCTTTTCCCTTCGATCCATGATTTCAACCGGTCGCTCCTCAAAAGTCAGGTCTTCCCGTACTATTAACTCCGAATGATCCAAGACGTGTGTTTCATCTCGAACATACTTTCGTAGTTGAGATACGTGAAACACATCGTGCACACCCGCCAAGGACTGCGGTAACGCCACACGGTACGCTACCTCTCCAACGCGCTCCAATATCTCGAAGGGTCCAACGAATCGAGGACTAAGCTTTCCTCGACTCCCAAAACGAATCACCCCTCTAGTCGGTGATATCTTCAAGAATACCAAATCACCCACGGCGAACTCTAGAGGTCTTCTTGACGTGTCAGCCCAACTCTTCTGTCTATCTTGAGCTGCCTTCATATGCTTTCTGATAGTGTTAACCTTCTCAACTGTCTGCACCACTAACTCTGGTCCCAATAATCTTCGTTCACCAACATCATCCCAGAAAACAGGTGAACGGCACTTACGACCATACAAAGCTTCAAACGGAGCCATCTGGATAGTTGCTTGGAAACTATTGTTGTAAGAAAACTCCACCAAGTGTAGATGATCCTCCCACGAACCCTTGAAATCCAACATGCATGCTCTCAACATGTCTTCAAGAGTTTGGATCGTTCTCTCCGACTGACCATCAGTTTGAGGATGATAAGCTATGCTAAACTTCAATCGAGTCCCTAAACTTTCCTGTAAACTCCTCGAGAAGTGTGATAAGAACCGAGTGTCCCAATCGGACACGATGCTCACCGGTACGCCATGTAATCTTACAATCTCCTGCAAGTACCGCTCTGCCAAAGTCTCCGTTGATTGACCAACCCGGAAAGGGATAAAGTGAGCTGCCTTGGTCAATCGATCAACAATCACCCATATTGCATTGTTTCCTTTTGGACTCCGCGGTAAAGCCGTCACGAAATCCATGGTTATATGTTCCCACTTCCACTGAGGAATCGGAAGTGGTTGCAATAAACCAGCAACCCTTTGGTGTTCAGCCTTAACTTGCTGACACACTAAGCACTTAGCCACAAAGCGAGCAATCTCCCGCTTCATGCCTTCCCACCAGAAATGCTGTCGAATATCTCGGTACATCTTTGTACCTCCTGGATGTACAGAATAAGCTGAACTGTGTGCCTCCTTCATAAGCTCTTCATGAACATCTCCCTTTGGCACACACAAACGGCTACCATACCTTAACGAACCATCTTCTTGGACCAGTAAATCTGTTCGTAGTCCAGCCTCAACCTGCTCTCGAAACTTTTGCAGTCTAGGATCCTGCGATTGTGCCGCTTTAATCTTCTCAACCAAGGACGACTGTACTTGCAACTGCATCAACTGTCTCGTAGAACGTGGTAGCACAACCTCCAAGTCAAATCTTCGAAAATCTGCAATGATCTTCCTCTGCGTAGTTAACACCTGAATTGCTGGTAACCGACTAAGCGCATCCGGCACGACGTTAACCTTTCCCGGATGGTACTTAAGATCAAGGTCGTAGTCGGCCATCAGCTCCAACCATCTACGCTGCCTCATGTTCAACTCCTTCTGAGTGAACACATACTTCAAACTCTTGTGATCTGTAAAAACTTCGACTCTCTCGCCCAAAAGGTAGTGTCTCCAAATCTTTAAAGCGAAGATCACAGCCGTAAGTTCCAAGTCATGAGTTGGATAATTCTTCTCATGGGTCTTCAGTTGTTTTGATGCGTATGTTATGACCTTCCCATGCTGCATCAAAACACATCCCAATCCTTTCCTAGATGCGTCACTGTGAATCACCAATCCTCCGGAATTGTCTGGCACGGTCAGAATTGGGGCGGTTATCAACTTCTGCTTCAACGTCTCAAAAGCTAACGCACACTTATCCACCCATACAAAAGGTACCTCCTTGCGCGTAAGCTTGGTCAACGGCTCTGCCAGACGAGCAAAGTTCTCCACAAATCTCCTGTAGTATCCGGCTAATCCAAGGAAACTTCTTATCTCAGCAACATTCTTTAGAATAGGCCAATCTCGAACTGCTGCAATCTTTTCTGGATCGACGGCAATGCCATCGCCAGACACAACATGCGCCAAAAACCTTACTTCCTCCAGCCAAAACTCGCACTTACTCATCTTCGCATACAATTTCTCCTGTCGCAACATCTGCATTACGATCTTCAAATGCTCAGCATGCTCTTCAAAACTCTTCGAGTAAACCAGAGTATCGTCAATGAATACCACAATGAACTGATCCAAGAACGGTGAAAAGATTCGGTTCATCAAGTCCATGAATACTGCCGGCGCATTCGTTACTCCGGAAGGCATCACTAAGTACTCGTAATGTCCATACCGAGTTCGGAACGCCGTCTTGCAAATATCTTCTGTTTTCACTCGGACCTGATGATATCCGGATCGTAAATCCAACTTCGAGAATACCCTCGCGCCACTAAGCTGCTCAAAAAGTTCTCCAATGCGAGGGATCGGGTACTTGTTCTTGATAGCCACCCGGTTTAATTCTTGATAGTCGATGCACATCCTTCTTGTGCCATCCTTCTTCTTTGCTAGAAGAACTGGAGCTCCCCAAGGTGAGTTACTGCTTCGAATCCAACCCTTTTCAAGCAATTCAGCAACCTGTTTCTTTACTTCTTCCAACTCTACCGGCGCCATTGGATAATACGCTTTAGATATTGGCGCTGCACCAGGAATAAGATCAAATGCGAACTCCACGTCTCTCCTCGGCGGTAAACCCGATATATCTTCAAACACGTCCATAGAATCACGAACAGCAGCCGGCTCTTTACTTTCATCACTTCCATTGATGCAAGAATATTGTTTGTCGGCCTAGCCCTAAACTCGACCGGCCCGACAGAACTGCTTCCTTACCGCAACTACTGTCTGCATCGTTGGTAGCTAAAGGTCCAGCGAATCTACTGAGTCTCGTCCATTATGCTGCATGCACGTCCACGGGTGCTCCATTCTGCCTCAGCCCAATAAATTTCTCTTCCATTTCCTCCCGTGCGGTCCGCGGGAAGAACTTCTCCAGGAAACTCTTAGAAAAATCCGCCCAACTGATCGACTTGGGCAAGCGGGTCTCTTCCACAAGCCACCACTCTCGGGCGTCATCCACTAGCTAAATGCGCACCACATCAACTCTTTTTTCCTCTGGAATCTGTGTCGCATTCAGTAAATTCTCCGTGTCGACTAGCCACTGCTCGGCTGGCAACGGCTCCTCCAAACCAGTAAATATAGACGGACCCAAACGCCTGTAATCTGCCACGGTCCCTACTCGGTCAACTGGTTTAGCTCCAGCGTTGTTTACAGACCGCCGAACGATCTGCAAACCTTCCTGAAACGAATCTGCTTATTGCTGGATCAGCTCAGTATGCCTCTTCTGATTTTCCAGCATTCCTCTTTTCACTCCAAGCATGGCGGCTCCGTCCACACGCCTCTGGTACGTCTTCAATTTCTTACCGGCCATAATCCTAAACTCAAAATAGCCAACATTAGCATGATGATAGATTTTGAATATAGATCAAGGCTAGAACTCCAAGATACTTAAATAGAGTACCGCATTGTAACTATGCCGCGGTATCATAGCCACAATTACATAACTCTATCCAAGTCGCCTAAGTCCTAGAGATAACAAGGAATCGGGTTTTCGAATCGATATGCAAAGGAAGTTTGCACATCGTAAAAGATATAATCAGGAAGAATGTGATTCAAGAATGGTAAAAATGGTCAAGGTGGCAGGACATGTTTCCTAAACACGGGTATTATGATTCGTGTATTGGGTACAATACCCAACTACAAAAGAATCAACCCGACTATCCTATGGCTCTGATACCAAAAGAACCATGTCACGCCCCGCTTCCCAGAGTACGCTAGATTGGGCATGTGACATAGCCAACCATGCTACCTGTGTGTAGGAAGTATCCATCCACAGTCACATTACGGCTGTAGAGATATCAAGAACAACATAAAACTATCTAAAACATGTCCATAATCCAGAATAACAAGAGTCAATGATAAATAAATGCGGAAGCAAATGATCCAATACAATAACGGAAAAGTATGTCCCATAATGCGGGCTCACATCTGGAAATAAAATGCAGGAAATAAAACTAACCACTACTGGACTCACAACTCAGCCTGCTGGCTGAGATACTCCTGCTCGGACTGCGACAGTGGTAGAGAATCTGGGCCATGCAAAACCCAGACGTCAGCGCGTCAAGTCAACAAGTAATATAATATAAACAGTGTAATAGGCAATGCAGAACTAAACATGAATAAAGCAATAATGTGAAACAAGCGGTGCAGGGTAATGTGCAGTGGTTAACTAAACTGTTCTATCGGGTTTCCTAGTCTAAAGTCTTTGAAATCAATTGATGAATCGTCGATGTAACTTAATAGTATCCCGTACATACCCGGGATCATGGCCACAATATTCTCGGCTGCAGCCGAGACATGCCGCTAGGCACAAACAGGAAAGTGTACACTCGATAGTATCCCGTACATACCCGGGACCACGGCCACAATATTCTCGGCCGAAACCGAGACATGCCGCTAGGCACAAAACAGGAATGTGTACACTCGAACAGGTAGTGAACTGTCGAGTTACAAGTCAGGTTCACCTTTGATTTCCCCATACCCTCAAGTTATATGTGTCAGGTCAGGTATTCAGTAATCAAGAACTAATGCCAACACAGGATCAGGTAACAGCAGGTTTGTCTGGATAGACAACAGGAATGGTCCATGAGGACTACATGTCAGGTTTGTTGGCATTAGGCACGAGATCAGGTAACAGGTCAGGTCATGGTACATCAGGTCAAGTCAACAGTAAACGGTATCATGGCAGGTGTATCAATATATACCATGTGTGACAAAGTCAAGTCAAGATGTAACAATATCGTGGATGTGCTCACGAACAGATATATACTCGAACAGGGTATTTAACAACATGGAATGAGCAATGAGCTAAATAACAATAAGCAGTTTCATTCAATCACAAGAGTGCAGTAATACAGTGCAGCCGTTTTATTATATTGACAGGTTTTGAGCACCCTTCACGGTGCAATAGTTTGAATGATGATGCAATACAGTTATATCAAGCCTTGAATACGAATGTCCGAATATAATAGAACTACATGGGTAAGGGCTATCATCCATTAACAGTAAAATGTGATTAACAGGTAAACTTAGTTATTAGTTTAAATTGGCAAACTGTAAATTTTATGTTAACTGAAAAAATGATATATGTCATATTGCAACCAAATGAGAAACGACTATACCAAGTTAAGTTTTGCAGGTTTAATGAGTCAAAACATATATAATTGTATAGTATAGCATGTAGCAAGTGATACTTGCCTCGACGGGTCGCGAACCGGGAAAACGGAACGTAACGTCGGCAGGGAAACACGCGACGGACGCACGGTTCACGGATTGAACCCAAACGACGAACCAAGGGACCTCACGGGTCAGAGCACTCCGCTGGATCGTCGGAACACGTCGCCGGCACTGCCGGATTCCGGCGAGCACAAAAACAGTAAATAGGGTTTCAAGCGGGCATAGACTTGGAAATAAGGAAAAGACCAGAGAAGAAGATGATGGGGAAATACTCACTGGTCCAGAGGGTATTTGCGACGACGGCGAGATCGACGGCGGCGAGGACGGCGTCTCCGGCGATCTGCAAAACTCCCAGCGGCTGTTTTCAGTCTTTGAAGAAGAGAAGAGGAAAGGAAAGGTGGAGGGGCATACTTACACGGTGTCTAGAGGTAGTTGGGGCTCGTCGGCGATGGCCAGGAGCGGCGCAGGGGTCGCCGGCGACGTCTCAGGTAGTACAGAGAAGGCACGGGGGAGGGGGGAGGGGCAGCCGGGGTTGCTGCTGTACAGTGCGCTCAGGGAGAAGGAAGGAGATGTTGAGGTTGGGACGAGGAGGCGGAGGCGAGGGCGACGGTGACGTTGGCGCCGGCGTCGGGGCTGCGGCGGCGACGGTGACGAGGCGGCTAGGGTTAGGTCGCTGGGTTTCTCGCGTGGCTACAGTTCGTGAAGAAAGAAAGATGAAGGGGGGATTTATATATATAGGGGAGAGAGAGAGAGTTAGAGAAAGGTAGAGAGAGAGAGAGAGAGTTAAAGGAGGGGCCCACGGGGGTTGAGAACCCCGTGATTGGCCAGGAAAGATTTAAAAGAAATCTTAAAGATTTAATAGATTTTAATTATAAAATTAACAGTAGGATTTGTGAATATAATATGGTTTCGAATATTTTATTAATTTTGGATTTTGGCGCTAAATGAAACATTTCCAAATCGCGCCCGGGTTGGGTCCAAAAAATTGAAATTTAAATAATAGGATTTTAAGCGGGTTCCAAATTTCAAAATGAAATGTTTTATGATTAAAAAGCATGCCCCCAAGACGGACACCTGTACGCGCGCGTAGCCGTCCAAACTTGCCCGTTTCACCGAACGGGACGAGAACTTGATGCACGGATGCTACCACGCGGCTAGGGGTGTCAAGTAGGCCAAGATAGACATTTTAATTTCATTTTAGACGCTAAAATTTGTTATATGCAGAAATGACTTAGCCAGATAAAAATTCACGGCAAGGGTCAAACAGGCAAGCTAAATGAAATGAGTAATATCTAATGCTCAACCAGTAACAGAAATTAGTAGTATTGGGCTCGGGTGTTACAAAACGGGCAAGAAATGCAGCTGTGAACTCGTCCCAAGTCATAGGAGGTAGACCTGTAGCTCGGCCTCTCTCTTCTGAATCGTACCACGTCTGAGCAAGGCCCTCCAGACAAAAACTCGTAAACTCCACCCATCTATCATCAGAACACCTCAACGAATGGCAAATCCTAGTCATCCTATCGAGAAATGCCTGCGGGTCCTCTGTCGCATCTGTGCCGGTAAAGGCTGGAGGTCTCAGCCTGATAAACTCCTGTAATGATACGGGGATAGTCGCAGTAGTAGAAGGAGAAACCATCTGGGCAGCAGGTACAATCATGGTCTATGCGGTAGAAGGAACATCCTCAGATCTCTGTGCCCGACTGGTCTCAACTAAAGATCCCATCATCTGTCGCAACTCCTGCATACCGGCCTCTAATCTGGCAGTACGGTCTGGAGAAGGCGGATCAATCTGACCCTGAGGGGTAGGCGTATCATCCCGCTCGATCCTTGCCTCAGACGAGCCCGCTCGAATCTTATCCCTAGCGGCAGCCCGCTGAGCCCTCGGCATCGAAGCTGGAATAAGAAACAGGAGCGATAAGAACAATGTAATTGAATCATGGGATGCATGGAATCAAGGAGGAAATACAAGCAATTATGTCCTAAGGTCACTTAGGCGGAGTACCGTATCGTAAGTATGCCGCGGAACATACCCACGCTACGCCACTCTGCTTAAGTCACCTACTCCATCTACCAATGGCCGTCCTACACTCAGAAAGGTAAAACCTGGCTCTGATACCAACTTTGTCACGCTCCGTACCTTCGGGTCGTGACAGGGAGATAGTTAATCGCCAGGAGATCAAGGTCAGGAGAGTTGATACGAAGGACAACACTGCCGATCCACTCATGAAGGCCATACCACAGATACAATTTGAGAGACTCTTCGAGATGTTGGGTATGAGATACTACAACAGCTGGCCTTAGTGCAAGTGGGAGATTGTTAGTTATGTATATGCCCTAGAGGCCATTATTGTACATATGATGTATATTATAGTGAATGCTTGGATATATATAGAGAGGACTTTCTTGCTCGATATGATAGTATGCTATCTGGTTACACTTTGTCTTAACATGTTGACTTGTATTGGTTTACTGTCTTGCTCTCACATGTTGATAAAGCCCTTAGGATATGTACTTGACTACTGGGACTATGAAGAGATCATACTAGTGGGGCCAGGGTAGTCAACGAGTACATCCTATAATTGTTCCTAGTCGAGGGTGTATCGAGACAGGGCATCGATACACCAGAGTAGACTAGCGTATATGTATCTTGACCCATATGATGGGCTATGGATGATTCCATATCCATCGGTGTTTGACATCAAAGATGGTGTACGGGTGCTCAGTAGAGACTGGGTACACTGAACGGACTCGCCGAGAACTCCTAGATGGATTTATACCTATCATCAGATAACAGTTCTCTGTTAACACTGGTACAGGTTAGTCTGTAGACCCGAGATCGTCATAGAGTCTTGTGTGATTCCCACTGTGCTTTGATTTACACCTTACCACATCCAAGAGGGCATGCAAAATGGTAGCTTTTGGGTATAGTCCCGAATCACATGGAGGCAATGAGCGATAGGAGGGGTTTCGTCTCTCTCGGTATAGGGAGTTGATGTTGTGCAGTGTTCGATTGGCTATAATTGGAAGTCCCTAGCCAGGGCTGATATGGAGTGCTACTGGTAAGAATTATCAGTAGTTTCTCTACCTGTTATGAACCTCATATCGACACGACTTATCGGTTACTGGGGTCTGACGTTTACCACCCCTAGATAGGATATGCAACATATCAGACGAAGAGACCTGATTGTACGATAGTGTTACTGATTGGATTCACAGGAGAATGTACAGGCTTGCTTGTTGATCTTCTGATTGCTCAATACCTGGATGGCTGTTACGTTTAGCTGACCGCTTGCAGCTTGTGGGTGTTTGATATGATCATCACCTACTGCCGGCGTATTGACGATTCTTTAGAGTCCTACACAGAGGTTTCCTGGCTCAGGCAAAACGGAGTAGGAGCACATATGCGATATGTGCGGGACCGAGAATAATACGATATGAGATACCGTATTCTATTCTCACGATATGTAATATCGGCCGGGTATATGTGATATAGCCGGGTCATCGGATCAAGTGTTGATTCGATGAATTGATACATGTTATATTAGCCGGTTATATGAAATATAGTCGGATTGTCGGATCAAGAGTTGATTCGATAATTTAATGTATAATTATATATGTGATATATTAAATTTCGTTAACTAATATAAGCTCGCTTTATTGATTCATTTTCTCACTGGATAATACATTGATGTATATGAGATATATGTTAATTGTATTATTTTCTTTTGTTACAAAATATATTATATATGTGATATATAATATTGTAACATGTTAGGGTTACAAATGCAACATGGTTATTGAGTTTAAACCAAGTTAGGGTTTAGATTTGGGTTAGCTTTTGGGTTAGCTTTTGGATGAGCTTTCATGAAGCTTCATGAAGGTTTGACTTTTGTCTTTATCCTTGATATTTTGTGTAGATATTTGTTAACCCAACCCAAACCCTTAACCATAGTTTATTCTCTACATGAGTTAAAGACTTCATTCATAACTCATGGTTGCAATTGTAACCACAACAATAATTTATTATTCATCACAAAAGCTTTTGCTTCTTCTTCTTCTTGCTCTTGAAAAAGCTTTCTAGATTTTTGAGTTGTGGTGAATATTAGTGAGAAATTGAAAACAAAAGAGAGTAATATTCCTACTTCATCATCCTCATTTATTCTAGCCACTTAGATTAGGGTGTTCACTTCTCTAATTACTTCATTAGTGAAGTGTAAGCTTGGGTTAGAGATTCTTCAAGGTAGATCCTCTTGAATCAAGAAGACTTCAAGCAAGATGCATCATTCACCTCTTGGAGCCTCACGAGAGTCAGAGTTCATGATGATCGCAGTGAAGAGACCTCAACACGGAGCTTATGAAGCGAAGGAACGGACTACAAAGGTTGTGATTCTTATCTCTTTACTTCTTTGTATGTTACAAACTTTGTTACCCTAGAAATTCTAGCATGATTAATGGTTTGCTTGCTTTGCACCTCTTTAAATTTTGAAGTGGCATGAGTGATGCTACAAAACCCTAAACTAGGTGCAAGGGAAGACCAACAGAAACATCGTCTGATTTTCTAGCATGGCTCTGATACCACTTCAAGGTTTCCTAGCACGGCAGTAAGGTTTCGGGAGGTATCGTCCATTCCAATTTCAAAAATTTGCCGTTCTAGCTAACCCTAACCATAGAATCTTTATTAGAAAATACGACGATACGATATGTAAACTACTTTACATCTAAGTGAATGAGGAATACAACCTTTTTAGACCGGTCCTTCACTTCTAATTCTCCGTATAGTAGTCCTTTTACTGCAAGTCATGAACAACCGAACTCTAGAAAGGGTTCTCCCGGAGAAATGAACAAACTTGCACGAAATCTTCAAGGCCGAAGATGATCTATGTCGAAGAGACTCAAGCTCATGCTACCTCTTCACTAATGGTTGATTAGTGAAGCAAACACCCTAAACTAAATGGCTAATAGTAGAGGATGATGAAGTAGGAAGTGGGCTCACTTTAGATTTATTTTTCTCACAATATTTTCTCACTTTTCCAAAAACTAGAAAGCTTTTTCTCAAGGATGAAGAAGATGAAATGAAGAGAATGAACTAATGAGGTGAGAATAACAACCATGGGTGAGTTAGTGTCATACACTAACCCATGTAGAGATTAAACCATGGCTAACAATAATGGTTAGGTTAATAAATATCTACATGTAAAACAAAAAGAGTGGACTTGGTCAATGGTTCCACAAGCTTCTACAAGCTTTAACCATGTGACTAAACTCCACTAATTTTGATTTACTTTAGATAAATAAAACCTTATCATTATTATTAGTTTGTTGTTAGTCTCATACACCCATGTCTCATGTGGCATCAAGCATGACACACAATATTATACACTAATATATATCACATATATACTATATGCACAATCAAATGAGAAAAGAAATCATAAGTGAGCTAATATTAGTTAATGTAAGTTAATATATCAAATATATAATTATACATTAAATTATTAAATCTACACTTGATTTAATAATCCGGCTATATCACATATAACCGAGTAATATCAAAAGTAACATCCTATCGAATCAACACTGTTTACCGCCGGACGTCGGTGACGCCACCGCGTAGGTCCGTCTAGCCTGAAATTCGGGGCAGATGCTAATAGGTGTTATCCGTCCACCTCTCCGAAGATGCCAAGTTGATTTATGGCACCGTATATCGAAGGTTTAAACGGATGCGGCCGATATAGCAGACTTCGTCAGATTCCCCCTCGTCTGAGGGGTTTTTGATTGTGGGGACGCTCTTCCCTACAGGCGCAAGCCCCTGCAGTTAATTATGCTACCGCATCGCGGTAACAACTTTCTCCTTCTCCAGCTGGTCACTTCGTGTCATGGGTGTTTATTTTGTTTGTGGTTGCCCGTGGATTGTATACGGAGACTAATTTATGTTGTCGCCCGTAGGACGTGGATTAGTCCAAATCCGTATTTTCTTAGATTTGGGTTTGGGGTTTTGGTTTAAGAATACGTTAGTCTCATTTCGGACTAAGATCAACTTAAACGTTTGTTGAGGATGCGTTAGTCTAATTTCCAGACTAAGATCAACTTAACAGGATCATTTAGATCTAACAAGAGAGCATTTGGGGCTCTATTGTTTAGTTTAGAGACATTGCGGTCGATTTCCAGTTTAGAGACATGGTGGTCCATTATAGTCCGTGGAATGTATGGCTGTCGGGACCCGTCACCTCTCTGAAGACGTTGAAGGATTACAACGACAAATATCAGAGGAGTTCAGAGATGTACCCTTGAACCAATGTTGGTTGAGAGATCTATAGTCCAATTTGGGACTAAAGTCTGTTTGAACGTTTTATGAGCATATGGGCTCAGTTGAACATTTTATTGTTCTAGCTATTGAACCTTTATTTGGGCTCGGCCCTTTTATTAATGCATAGCATTGGGCTCTGTAATTAAATGCATAGCATTTATATTTGGACTGTTAGACCTTTACTTGGGCTCTGCCCTTTTAAATAATGCATAGCATTTATAGTGGTCTGATAGTGCACCACGTGGCTTGTCAGGCGCTTTGCGCCAATCAAAGGGCGTAATGCGCTAGCGCATGCGAAAGTGACACGTGTTACGCTCTGCGCTAAGCGCAAGTCTGGTTAGCGCAGTGCGCTTTCTAAGTGCGCTGCACCAGTGAATGACACGTGGCGTGCTCTGGCGCAGTGCGCCAATCCAAGAGTGCAGTGCGCTATTTTTAGGAGCGCAAAGCGCAAATCGTTCTGTGGTTGACACGTGGCGTGTTCTGGCACAGTGTGCCAATCCAATAAGCGCAAAGGCGCATTTCAAAAGTACAAGGCACTGTCCAATAGCGCAGAGCGCATCTTGATCAATTTAAGATCAAAGAACAAGTTTTCTGTTCTCTCAAAAGAGGTTTTACTTCAAGATTCAAGAACCAAAGTTCTTGTTCTCATCAAAAGGATGTGCCTTTGTAGATCAAAAGATCTGTTAATGAAGTAAATTACTTCTTTTAATCTTATTTTATGATTAGATCTCTGATCTTTTTAGAAGATGATTCTTCTTTTTGTGAGATGTTTTCATCTCTGTTCTTCAAGAATTAAATTCTTTTACCTTTAAAGATGAAGAAAATGATCTTTTTTCTTCAAAGGCTTGCCTTTCTTTCTCCTTGAGTTTTTCTCAAAGTTTGCAGAAGGTTCTTTCTCTTCTGTATCTGTCTGTCCCCCTGAGATTTGGAGTCTAGGGGCCTTTATATAGGGCCAATTGATTTGTTAAGTTAGTTACAGAGATCTTTCTCTGATTGATCGGGGGGTATTTCCTCACCGTTGGATCTTTGATCATAAGGCCTCTGTTTTACAGGAGACAATCTTCTTATTTTAATAAGATTAGAAAGATCTTTCTAGAATTTTAATTCCGATTAATTAATAATTTATTATTTAAATTCCAGTGTTTGACACGTGGCGCGCAGCGCAGAGCGCAGCACAACCGTGCTAGCGCGCCTGTGTTTGACACGTGGCACGCAGCGCAGAGCGCAGCGCAACCGCGCTAGCGCGCCTGTGTTTGACACGTGGTGCGCAGCGCAGAGCGCAAGTGATCTGAAGCTTTGCTTCATTTTAAAAAAATGAATTTTGAAACAGAGCTTTGCTCTGATTGGGAGTGCGCTGCCTTGGGCGCAGCGCTCTTGGCGCTGGCGTGTCTGCTTTTGACACGTGGCGCGCAGCGCGCAGAATCTGAAGCGTTGCTTCAATTTTTACTTTAGATTTTTAATACAGAGCTTTGCTCTTATTGGGAAAAAGATGCGTCGCTTCATTTCAAATCTTGGAATTTGAACAGAGCTTTGCTCTGATTGGGGAAACAAATGCCCCCCACCGTTGCACTTACGTGGCCCAAGCGTGAGTGCAGCGGTGGTTGGATCAACTTTTTGGAAGTTGAAACGGCTCTGTATGCCTATAAATAGGACCTTTGGTCCCTTAGATGACTTCCATCTTCTTTCTTGATAATCTTCTCTTATTCAGAACATTGCTCTTCAATTTAAGGACTTTTCAAGAGTAAAGCTCTGTCAAAACTTAGGTAAAGTTTAAAAACTTTCAATAAACTAGGGTTTTGCCCATTAACAGAGCTTTTCTCTCTAAAAGGTTTTTATTTATAATTTCTTAATTCATTAATGGAGCTTTGCTCCTTTCAAATCATATAGGAGAACTCTTAAGAGTTTTTCATGGATCTTGAAGATTAAAAATGGAATTTTATTTTTGATGAAATATATCATCTTCAAGGCTCTCAGTGTTCTCGGGGAATTTCTTTAAATTCCCCTCATAATTGATTTTGACAGGTGTCACTCCTGTCTGCGGAGCATTGCTCCCGAGGAGTTTAACTCCCTGTGCCTGTTTTTCCTCATTGCTAATCTTCCAATGATATTTCTTTCAGGCACTATGGCTGTTCATTTATACAGTCTGAACGAGTTCATTATTTATGAGGATATCCGCGTACAGGGCCGTCACCAAAACCAAGAGTTTACAGATGCCCAGTGTGCGGAGATTATGGGTCGTCTGTATGCACGCGTTGGTTGGTTGCTTCCTCGCCGTTCTGCTCACTTGAAAGTCGTACTGGGAGCAATTTGGAGAGCACTTCCGCGGTTTCATGAGGCCATGCCGCTTAATGCGCTGGATGATGCCGAAGACAAGGTGCATTCAGTGTACCTGTCGGGGCTGATCTCGAAGAAACGACGAGATAGCCTCATTGACATTCTGCATCAAATTTTTCAACAGACGACGATAATTGCTGCTTATCAAAGGATGGGGGCCTTGCCGAAGATCTTGACACGCGTGAGCGCGAGAGGATGCACACAAGAATGATCAGAAAGGCTAGAAAGACTCTAGATGGCCATACTTTCGAATTCCTTAATCCATGCCCTGGATCCGAGGTTTTGCCATTGTAAACATTTCAATAATGCTGCTTTTGTTTATTGTCTTCATTGATGTAAGAATTCTCCGAGTATGAATGACAAATCTTTTGCCTCCTTCCTTTATTTTCTGCTTTGTTATTGGCATATTCCTTAAGTAAGCGTAGCCTGTAGGTGATATAGAACATTCCGTCTTGAATACTTCGAGGAGTAGTGATGGCGTAGGAAGCAGGTTCAGATCTGCTACGTAAGGCTTTTCAACTTTATGAGCCGTGAGGGTCTCATAAAGACTTTTCTTCCTACGAGTCGAGAGGATCTCGTAGGTGTATTTTCTCCTCAGGGGTCGTGAGGACTCCTAAGTGCATTTTCTCTTGAGAGTCGTAAGGATCTCACTAGAGAATTTTCCCTCTTACAAGTTGAGAGGACTCGTAAGTGGTTGTTTCCCTCTTTGTTGATGTTTGACTTCGGAGAGTGTGACCCGTGAATAGTATGCAAGAGTCCATTTTGGACCGACTTGCAGGGCCCCAGTGCTTAGGAAACAAGTTTTTTAATCCCCGATGCCTAAGGCTTTTCCTCACGAGTCGAGACGAATCGAGCATTTCTCGCAACAATATCCTAACGTCACAGTTAACCTCTGCTCTTTACGACAAAGGTCCGTTAGGGTCTGTGGTACTAGTATTTTGTCCGTCGTACCGTCGCGTTGGCTGATGTATTCCTCATAGGCAATCTTGCTGTTCAAGAAGCCTTGCGACTGTTGTGTCTCTGATCCCTTCGGGGGCTGGACAAGATGTCTTCAAGCAATCTTCTTAGGCAGTTTGACCGTCAGAAGAGCAAGCGTTAGGAATTTTGACATGCCGCTTTTTACTTGAGGTTAGGCCCATTTTGGAGAGCCCCGATGAGTCATAACCACTCCGCGCTGGTGTGGGATGATCTCCGATAGTCTTTCAGGTTTTATATGAGTTTCCATCAAGACCCTGAAGCTAGGAATTTGTCCTTTACTTCGTTTGCTGGCATTGCGTCTGCTGTATCGAGACGAATGTCGCGATTGTCTCTAGGTTGCTGGTGAACCGTCGAGGTTTGGAACTAGGGATTTTTCCATGGCTCCATTGTTTGATTGTCGCGTCTGAATCCTGCTGGCGGAAGAACGCTGTAATGACATCTCGTCTGCTGTGTCGAGACGAACGTCGAGGTGGTGATCATTCCGCACTGGTGCGGGATGATCTTCGATGGTCTTTTCGGTTTTATATGAGTTGCCGTCAAGACCCTGAAGCTAGGAATTTGGCCTTCGCTTCGTTTGGTTTGGCGTGTTCGAATCCTGTTGGAGGAAGGAGGCTGTAGCGACATTTCGTCTGCTGTGATGAGACGAATGCTAAGGTGGAGCTGGGATTTTGCCATCATTCCGCTTTGTCTCGACCATGGGGTCTTTTGTTGACGTTGCATCCATATCCTGCTGGACTGCTGAGGAACGCCGTTGGTGATCTCTCGTCTGCTGTATCGAGACGAATGCTGAGGTGGAGCTGGGATTTTGCCGTCGCTCCGCTTTGTTTCGACCGTGAGGTCTTTTGTTGACGTTGCATCCATATCCTGTTGGACTGCTGAGGAACGCCGTTGGTGATCTCTCGTCTACTGTAACGAGACGAATGTTGAGGTGGAGCTGGGATTTTGCCGTCGCTCCACTTTGTTTCGACCGTGAGGTCTTTTGTTGACGTTGCATCCACATCCTGTTGGATTGCTGAGGAACGTCGTTGGTGATCTCTCGTCTACTGTAACAAGACGAATGCTGAGGTGGAGCTGGGATTTTGCCGTCACTCCGCTTGATGGTGTAACATCTGTGTCCTGCTGGAATAAGGAGGCACATCGTTGTTGGTCTCCAGGCTGTAGATGTGGCAATTAAGATTTGGAACTAGGGAATTTGCCATGGCTCCATTTCTTTGCGACTTTGAGATCGGTTGTTGACGTCACGTCTGCATCTGGTTGGAGTGAGGAGAAATGCCGCTGGTGATCTCTAGGCTGTCTGTGAAGCGTCGAGATTCGGAACTAGTGGACTTTGCCATGATTCCGTTGTTCTGACTCTGGGGTCGTTTGTTGACATCGCAACTGCATCCTGCTGGAATGAGGAGGAATGCTGTCATGGGTCTTCAGGCTGTGGATGTGGCCGTCAAGACTTGGCTCTCTATCCGATAGAGCCTGGTGGGATGATATAGTCCCCTTTCTGTTTTTTCCCCTGGATTGTATACAGGGACCGATGTGATCTCACCCGTAGGGCAAAAGTTTCATTTCATATGTATATTTTTTGTTTTCTTTCCGCGATGCTCTGTCATTTCAGCTTTTCGTATCGCGCAAGTCGCGATTGCCCAATCATTTCGGCTATTTTTCGCGGTGCCCAATCATTTCGGCTATTTGTTTCTTTTTACTCGCTGCTTTTTATTGCGAGTTGCCCAATCATTTCGGCTATTTTGTATGCATATATTTTTACTTGCTGATATCGTTGCAAGTTGCCCCATCATTTCGGCTATTTCATATGCATTTTTTTTGGCTCGCTGATTTTTTCTCGCGAGTAGGGGATTTGGGATCTGATACCAATCTTAGTATCAGCATCGCTGCGATTGGAATATTTCCAGGAGCGAATCATCATTTGCCGTAAATGAACTTGGAATTTGATACCGTTTTAGGCATCAGCATCGCTACAACTGTGATATTGCCAGGAGTGAATCATCATTTACCTCTGTCGATGTCGAACAATGGTGGCTTAGCAAACAGGGTTAGGATCCCGTCGACTAAGGCTTTTGACTTCATGAGCCGTAAGGGTCTCATAAAGGTATTTCTCCCTATGAGTCGTGAGGATCTCGTAGGTGCGTTTTCTTCTTAGGAATCGTGATGATTCCTAAGCGTGTGTTCTCTTATAAGTCGTAAGGATCTTACAAGAGTGGTTTCTCCTTATAAGTCGAGAGGACTTACAAGTGTTTGTTCACCGCGTGAGCATATCCCTAGTCGCTGGTAGGACTCTGTTAGGGAAATGTTCATTCGTGCTCGTGGATTGTATACAAGGGTCAATATTGAACCGCTTGTAGGACAGTATCGGAGGTTGTGGGGGCTGCTTAAGAACAGGTTCAGATCCCTGTAGCTTAAGACTTTCAAATCTTATGAGCCGTGAGGGTCTCATAAGAGGGTTCTCCTTACGAGTCGTGAGGATCTCGCAAGTGTAATTTCTCCTTAGGAATCGTGGGGATCCCTAAGTATGTTGCTCCCTTGTGAGTCGTAAGGATCTCACGTAGGTGGTTTCTCCTTACAAAGTCGAGAGGGCCTTGCAAGTGTCTTTTAGCGTGATTGCGCCCTTTCGGGTTTTCACAAAACTCGCCGGTAACCCTGCTGTTTTTACTCACGGAGCCCTTTCGGGTTTTCATCCGTGCCCATTTTGCTTATGGACATACCGTTTTTTTTAAGGAGGTTGCTCCCTTTCGGGTTTTCGCAAGACTCGCCGGTAGCCCTGCTATTTTTACCCACGGAGCCCTTTCGGGTTTTCATCCGTACCCATTCTGCTTGTGGACATAACGTTTTTTTTACGCCAGCCTGAGGATGCCGCGGGTTGATAGTAGTTTAACGACGTTTCGGTCATTTGCAAGTTTTAGGACATTGCGGTCCGTCGTTAGTTTAGAGACGTTTCGGTCCGACGCCAGTTTTAGGACATAGTGGTCCACCGTCGCCGTATTTGAGGCGAATATCTAGTTTACTGACTTTTCGGTCTATGGGGCTTTCTCTATGAATGAGCACGATGCCCCCGACATATCCATCTTTTTCGGAGCATGCGGTTGTGACGGGCTCACCTTCCATTTTTCGGACAGCGTGAACTTGCCCTGTTGGTATTGGTCTTCAACCCAGTTTTTGAAGACGTAGCAGTTTTCGATCGGATGGCCCAATACTTGGTGGTAAGGGCAGTAATTAGGATTGTTGACATCATTCAGGAGGAGCTGGTGTTTCGGCTCCGGTAAAGTGATAAGCCTGTTGCGCACTGCTAGTTCGAACAGTCTCCTTATTTCATCCCGGGGAAATGAGTAAGGACGTTTCAACTTCTCATAGAGGGATTGCCGCTTGTTGTTTTGACGAACAACCGGTCTAAGGCCACTCGATTGTTGTTGAGCGTTGGCGACGAAGGCCGTTTTTCCCTTCCCTTTATCCTTTTTGTTCAATCTCTTGTTTGCGGGTCCGAGATTCTTTCCGGGTAGCGTGCAATTGCATGACCGAATGTTCCCGCAGCTCCTCAATTCTTTCATTTTAGAGATGGATTCCTTGAAGAGAGGACCGAGGGCTACTTTTTTGTCAGAGTCCCTCCCGAAGGTGAGAACTCGTGATTCCCCGGGATCAACCCTATAACAATTGCCGGCAATTCTTTTACGCTCATCTGTCGCATTTTTCCGTTGCCTACGAGCTTCACGCTTTGTCCTGTTGAAGTGTTGCCTGTGAGCGACATATCCTTGCCACCAACACTTACAGGAGTTGCAGTCTTCAGTAGGATGTGCGATCTTCTGATGATATAAGCAGAAGTTAGGATGTACGTCCGCTTCATCAAGATATATATCACCGGGAGAATTTTCTCTGAAAGAGGGCAGTCTCATCCCCATCGATATGGCTTTGGCGAATCGTTTCCTTATCTTGATCCTGCTTTCATTTGCGGCGGATGTACTTTGATCTGGTGGGAGTGTTTCAACCTTTTTGTCCAGTCGCCGGCGTTTGGCCTTTTCAAATATGGCCATCTCACATTCCCAATCGGCTTTACTTTTCTGATGAATTTCATTCAGGAAGGCATCGATCATTTCGTCTGATGGCCATAGAGGTTCTGGTTTAGGACCTTCCCCCCGTCTCTCGGTGCAAGGATCTCCTTTATCGTCTATCGACGAGTAAGAGATCACATGGCAGCTTGCTACATAATCCTCAGGTTCATCCGACGAGTCTTTGTCCTCATCTCCGTCCTCAAGGACGTGGCTGAGGAATTCTCGGAGTGTGACTGGGGTCCGCGCCTTCTGATTATATTCTTCCAGTGCGTCAATATGTTTTTGCAGATCCGTGCGCTTGTCCTCCAACTTCACGGGCTTTTGGGTCTTCACCTTCTTCTTCGAAGACTTTGACGGCTGGGTGCGCGGGCTTTGGCTATCACCACCAATCTTTGGAGTTGGGCGTGGCTTCAGCATTCCTTCGACGATATGGGGCTCCAGTGGATTCTTCCACTTGATCGCCAGACCTGTCTGGAGATCATTCAACATCCTTTTGGTTTTGGCCGAGAGGGCCACCTTCAATGGAGCTTCTTCAACAAAAGAGCACGTTGCCCCCTGGTGTGTCCGTCTTCTTAAGAGTGTGCGGTTGTGGTGGGTTTACCTTACACTTCTCAGAAAAAGCAAACTTGCCTTGTAGGTACTGGTCCTCAATCCAGCCTTTGAAAACGAAGCAATCTTCTATTGGATGGCTTACTGCTTGATGGTAAGGGCAGTAATTAGAATTGTTGAGATCGCCTGGCTGCAACGGATGTTTTGGGCCCGGCAGATTGATGAGTCTGTTGCGCACTGCCAGCTCGAACAGTCTCCTCATTTTATCCTGAGGAAATGAGTAAGGACGTCCTAATCTTTCCTCAAGGGATGGGTGTGGACGCATATTGTTTTGACGGACAACCGGCTTTAAGTTGCTTGGCTGTTGTTGAGTATTAGCGACGAAAGTTGCTTTTCCTTTCCCTTTTTCATTCCGAGGATCCGTCTTTGAAGGAGATGGACTATGACCCATCTGATCCATTTGGGCCAACTTGTCAATCACGGCCTGAAAAGTAGTTGGCTTGAAGAACATCATGAATTGCGAGATGGCCTCTTGAGGGTCAAGAGTGCCCACGAACATGCCCACCGCAGGTGCTTCTTCGATGCGTTGTTCGCATTTCGACCATAAGTTTCACCACCGTATTGCGTATTGAACCCACGTTTCGCCCGGCCTTACCCTGGCGTTGATCAATGCAGTGATCGGGGTGCGTTCACTAGCGCTTGCGAATCTTTGTGTAAACAGTAGCTCCATCTCCCCGAATATTTTGACAGAGTCGTTAGGCAGCTCCTAATACCATTCGAAGGCCATTTCTGCTAAGCTGCCGACGAATTGGCAAAGAAACAGTTTGTCTTCGCCTCCAGTGTTGCCACATAAAGCCCTGAACTGGGCAACATGCTGGTGGGGATTTCCTGTCCCTTTATATATATGAAATTTAGGGATGGTATATCCTGGCGGATACCTTATTTGGTCATACCAGCCCGGATAGGGTCGTCCGGTCTTGACAACTTGGCCAGCCGCTTCATTCTCCTGGTGAGCTCGTATTTGCTGAGCTATATAATCATCCAGGGCGGCCTTGGAGATAGTTTCCTCTTTGGCTGTTGAAAGAGCCAGAAGTGGATTTGATGTTTCTCCTATGTCGTTTTCGAGGATAATCGGAGGATCTTCAGCTGGAGAATCCGGCTGTAACATCATTCCTACCATGTCTTGGAAGAGAAGCGCCATTTGTTTTATGTTGGCAGCTTGTTCTACTGCTTCTCTGTCCTTCTTTTTGAGGACTCTGCGTAGGAAGTCAGCGTCAGTTTCTTGTTCGTGACGCTGTTCTGATGATGCCTCCGAGCTTTCTTTTGGCCCGGTAAGTGCGGCCATTGCAGTCATCATCTCCTGAAGCTTCTGTTGTTACTCCTGGGCTTTAGTCACGGATCGAGTGAGCGGCCGGTAACCCGTCGAAGCACGACTTTCCTCTTTTCCGGAAGCCATATAAACAGTATGGACCGTTATGCCCCCAGACTTGGGGCGTTTGGTCTCGGTGTCTTTACGTTCTGCCGCATTCATAAGGGCTTTCCTTGGCCTCCTTCTTCTTTGAGCAGTTGATGTTGAGGGAGCCGTTGTAGTGGGCACCCAAGTAGCTGTTGCTTTTTCTGGCTTGACAGTGTAATCCTTCTCCTGCCGAACCTTCATCTTTTTCTGTCGGCGGAGATAGTCTTGATCCATTACGGAGTCTTGGACTTGACGCCAGACCCTGTAAATTTTAGAGGACGGCCGTTGAGGGGGCTGCTCCAGCTTCACCTTTAGGGCATTATCCACAGGTGTAGGAGATCTTTTCAATACGGCAGTTGGCGAGTTTTTGCGCACCCTTCTTAGCAGTTCAAAGCTATTCCCGGTCGGAACCGCTGTATTAATTTCCACCATTGGAGCTGGCGGAGTTAGCCCAGAGGGGGAGTTGCCCCCAGCCTTCCTTACCAGGCGCCAGTGACGACGGCGAGCATGTCGTGCGATTGGAGTTGGTTTAGCCGTAGGGGTGACCTCTTCATGCCCCCGGTGTTGGTCAGAATTCGCTGGTATCATCCTTTTAAAGACCGACGTCCGTTGAATGGGGACGGCTAACCTATAAAAAGCAGACTTCGAGTAGGGGAAGCAACCTTGGTGATTTCGCCTGGAACGGGAGCAGAAATAGTCAGTCTTGTGAAGACCGACCCTTTGGCAGGAGAAACCACCTTAACGATTTTGGGAGCAGGGATGGCTATCCGCTTCGGGATAACGTCTTCTGGTATTGCAGGATTCTTCATGGGCCCGTTGGAGCTCTGACCTAGCCTGTTAAAAACCGAGGCAGTGGAGTTAGGCGACCCGTTGAGAGGGGCCGCGGTAGTAGCAAGCCGATCGAATACCGACTTCTTGGGAGCTTCTTGTGACGGTACAGGGCGTTGAAGCTCATGGGCGAGAGTATGGTCCCGAAGAATAGTCCAGTGGTGGCTTGAGTTACCTGCTCCACTGGCATCTTGAAAAGGGAGGCCGCTTGGGGCCCGTAAGTCACTCCTCCAGTAAGGACAGAGTGAGAGTTGCAGTTGCAGGTAGTGCAGTTTGAAGCCATTGATCTTCTGTTTTCTGCACGGAGCAAGACACCAAATCTAAATACCTCAAATCCACGGGCAACCATAGAAAACCGCGATTCATTCGCGAACATGACACACGAAGTGTAGAGCGGAAAGAGGAAGAGATCCCACCGGACGTGCCAGAATCTGTTTACCGCTGGACATCGGAGACGCGACCGCGTAGGTTCGTCTAGCCTGAAATTCAGGGCAGATGCTAATAGGTGCTATCCGTCCACCTCTCCGAAGATGCTAAGTTGATTTATGGTATCGTATATCGAAGGTTTAAACGGATGCGGCCGATGTAGCAGACTTCGTCAGATTCCCCCTCGTCTGAGGGGTTTTGATTGTGGGGACGCTCTTCCCTGCAGGCGCAATCCCCTGCAGTTAATTACGCTACTGCATCACGGTGACAACTTTCTCCTTCTCCAGCTGGTCACTTCGTGTTGTTGGTGTTTGTTTTGTTTGTGGTTGCCCGTGGATTGTATACGGAGACTAATTTATGTTGTCGCCCGTTGGACGTGGATTAGTCCAAATCCGTATTTTCTTAGATTTGGGTTTGGGGTTTTGGTTTAAGAATACGTTAGTCTCATTTCAGACTAAGATCAACTTAAACGTTTGTTAAGGATATGTCAGTCTAATTTCCAGACTAAGATCAACTTAACAGGATCATTTAGATCCAACAAGAGAGCATTTGGGGCTCTATTGTTTAGTTTAGAGACATTGCGGTCGATTTCCAGTTTAGGGACATGGTGGTCCATTGTAGTCCGTGGAATGTATGGCTGTCGGGACCCGTCACCTCTCTGAAGACGTTGAAGGATTACAACGACAAATATCAGAGGAGTTCAGAGATGTACCCTTGAACCAATGTTGGTCGGGAGATCTATAGTCCAATTTAGGACTAAAGTCTGTTTGAAGGTTTTATGAGCATATGGGCTCAGTTGAACATTTTATTGTTCTGGCTATTGAGCCTTTATTTGGGCTCAGCCCTTTTATTAATGTATAGCAATGGGCTCTGTAATTAAATACATAGCATTTATATTTGGCCTGTTAGACCTTTACTTGGGCTCTGCCCTTTTAAATAATGCATAGCATTTATAGTGGTCTGATAGTGCGCCACGTGGCTTGTCAGACACTTTGCGCCAATCAAAGGGCGCAATGCGCTAGCGAATGCGAAAGTGACACGTGTCACGCTCTGCGCTAAGCGCAAGTTTGGTTAGCGCAGTGCGCTTTCTGAGTGCGCTGCGCCAGTGAATGACACGTGGCGAGCTCTGGCACAGCGTCAATCCAAGAGCGCAGTGCGCTATTTTTAGGAGTGCAAAGCGCAAATCGTTCTGTGGTTGACACGTGGCGTGTTCTGGCGCAGTGCGCCAGTCCAATAAGCGCAAAGGCGCATTTCAAAAGTGCAAGACACTGTCCAATAGCGCAGAGCGCATCTTGATCAATTTAAGATCAAAGAACAAGTTTTCTGTTCTCTCAAAAGAGGTTTTACTTCAAGATTCAAGAACCAAAGTTCTTGTTCTCATCAAAAGGTTGTGCCTTTGTAGATCAAAAGATCTGTTAATGAAGTAAATTACTTCTTTTAATCTTATTTTATGATTAGATCTCTGATCTTTTTAGAAAATGATTCTTCTTTTTGTGAGAAGTTTTCATCTATGTTCTTCAAGAATTAAATTCTTTTACCTTTAAAGATAAAGAAAATGATCTTCTTTCTTCAAAGGCTTGCCTTTCTTTCTCCTTGAGTTTTTCTCAAAGTTTGCAGAGGGTTCTCTCTCTTCTGTATCTGTCTGTTCCCCTGAGACTTGGAGTCTAGGGGCCTTTATATATGGCCAATTGATTTGTTAAGTTAGTTACAGAGATCTTTCTCTGATTGATCGAGGGATATTTCCCCACCGTTGGATCTTTGATCCTAAGGCCTCTGTTTTACAGAAAACAATCTTCTTATTTTAATAAGATTGGAAAGATCTTTCTAGAATTTTAATTATGATTAATTAATAATTTATTATTTAAATTCCAGTGTTTGACACGTGGCGCGCAGCGCAGAGCGCAGCCAACTGTGCTAGCGCGCCTGCGTTTGACACGTGGCGCGCAGCGCAGAGCGCAAGTGATCTGAAGCGTTGCTTCATTTTAAAAAAATGAATTTTGAAACAGTGCTTTGCTCTGATTGGGAGTGCGCTGCCTTGGGCGCGGCGCTCTTGGCGCTGGCATGTCTGCTTTTGACACGTGGCGCGCAGCGCGCAGAATCTGAAGCGTTGCTTCAATTTTTACTTTAGATTTTTAATACAGAGCTTTGCTCTTATTGGGAAAAGGAAGCGTCGCTTCATTTCAAATCTTGGAATTTGAACAGAGCTTTGCTCTGATTGGGGAAACAAACACTTGATCCGATAACCCGGCTATATCACATATAACCGTCCGATATCACATATCACGAGAATATAATGCGGTATCACATATGCGCATTAATCTCGGTCCCGCACATATCACATATGTGCTCCTACTTCATTTCATATGAGCCAGGAAATCTCTGTGTAAGACTCTAAAGACTCGTCAATACGCCAGTAGTAGGTTGTTTCCCCCAATCAGAGCAAAGCTCTGTTTTGAATTTCAAAATTCAAAAATTGAAGCAACGCTTCAGATTCTGCGCACTGCGCTGCGCGCCACGTGTCAAAAGCAGACACACCATCACCAGGGGCGCTGCGCCCTAGGCAGCGCACCCCATCAGAGCAAAGCTCTGTTTCAAAATTCAAAATTTAAAAAGTTGAAGCAACGCTTCAGATTCGGCGCTCTGCGCTGCGCGCGACGTGTCAAACACGGGTGCGCTAGCGCAGTTGCGCTGCGCTCTGCGCTGAGCGCTACGTGTCGAACGTAGGTGCGCTAGCGCAAAGTGCGCCAGCGCTGGAATTAAAATTCCCCCACCGTCAGATCTAAAGATCTACTAATAATAAATTATTAATTAATCAGAACTAAAATTCTGTTGAGAAAAGATCTTTCCAATCTTATTAAAATAAGAAGATTATCTTCTGTAAAACAGAAGCCTTAGGATCAAAGATCCAACGGTAGGAAATATTCCCAAATTAATTAGAGAAAGATCTCTCAAAACTGATTTAACAAATCAGTTGGCCCTATATAAAGGCCCCTAGACTTCAAGTCTCGAAAAAGAGATAGAGAGAAAAAACCCTCTGCGAACTTGGAGAAAAAGAAGAGCAAGCTCTTAAGAAAAAGAAGATTTTTCTTCATCTTCAAGGAAAAAAGAACTATTGTTCCCCCAATCAGAGCAAGGCTCTGCTTAAATTTTGAAAATTCAAATTTTGAAGCAACGCTTCAGTTCCCGTGCGCTGCGCGCAACGCGCCACGTGTCAGAAGTTGACACGGCAGCACAACGCCCAAGACGGAACGTCCAATCAGAGCAAGGCTCTTTAAAAAACATAAGCAAAGTTCAACTGCGCAAGCGCACGACAGCGCGACACGTGTCTGCGCAGTTGCGCAAGCACGGCAGCGCGACACGTGTCTGCGCAGTTGCGCAAGCACAACTGCGCAAGCGCACGGCTGCGCGACACGTGTCTGCGCAGTTGCGCAAGCACAACTGCGCAAGCGCACGGCAGCACGACACGTGTCTGCGCAGTTGCGCAAGCGCTATTGCGCAAACGCTTCACTGCGCGACACGTGTCGTTCATTGGGGAGTTGCGCAGAAACAGAATGAAAATTTAATGAAATTTTTTCTGTTCTTTCCAAAACCAGAAGATTTTCTTCTGCCTTTGGATCAAAGATCCAGCGGTGGGAAAATTCCCAAAATCACTCAGAAAAGATCTTGTTAACAAATTCAACAAATTTGTGAGCACTATAAATAGGACCCCAGACCTCATTCGATGGGCATCAACTTGGATAATCGACTTCTAGCAAAAAAAAAAAAAAAGAGAACTCTTGGATATTATTCAAGAACAAAAAAAAAAGAAAGGTAAAAACCCTTTTTTTAAAAGAAAAATCTCTGAAGAACAAAGCATTTAAAAAAAAAAAAGGGAAATAAATAAAAATAATAAAAATAGTGCCTTGCACTTGTTATGAACCTCTGGTTCTCAGATAAATAAATAAATAAAAATAATAAATAGTGCCTTGCACTTGCTATGAACCTCTGGTTCTCTGAAACAGAAAGAAAGAAAAGATTTCTTTCTTTTCTTTTCTTTGATCTAAATTTAGATCAAGAAATTAAAAAGTGTCCTGCACTTCTTTTCCTGAATCTAAAAGATTCTTGGTGCTTTGCACAAATGCAATGCATTATTTGAAGGGCTAGGCCCAAGTTAAAAAGACCTAGCAGGTCAGAATAAATTGCAAAGCAATAAAAGGGCTGGGCCCAAATAAAATTGATGCTCTGCATCCCTTTTGGGCAAAGCCCAAATAAAAGCAAAAGAAATGCAAGAGCAATGGACTTAGCCCAATCGTGGCCATAAGTCCTTAAATTAAATTGACTGAGCAAAATGGCTCTCCTAAATCAATCTACGACTGGTTCGAGGGTACATCTCCGAACTCCTTTGACATCTATCGTTGTAATTCCTCAACGACGTCGAAGAGGTGACGGGTCCCAACGACCACACACCCATATGGACTGCGGGGTCTTTAAACTCGTGGACCGAAACGTCCCTAAACTAATAATGGACCGAAACGTCCCTAAACTAACATCGGACCGAAACGTCCCTAAACTAATATCGGACCACTACGTCCCTAAACTGGAACAATGGAGCCTCCAAACGCTCTTTTGCCGGATCTAAACGGTCCCGTTTAAGTTGATCTTAGCCCCAAACACGGCTAACGTATCCTTAAACATTCAAATGGATTATAAAACTCCCAATCAACTCTGGTTTGAGGGTACATCTCCGAGCTCCTCTGATACATGTCGTTGTAATCCTTCAACGACGTCAGAGAGGTGATGAGTCCCGATGGCCATACATTAAATTAATCATTACGTTAAGTTGATCTTAGTCTCAAACAGGACTAACGTATCCTTGACGAACGTTTAAGTCGATCTTAGCCGCAACGCGACTAAGGCATCCTTAAACCAAAAACACCAAACCTAAATCTAAGTAAATACGGATTTGGAATAATCCACGTCCTACGGGCGACGGTATTACTCAGTCTCCGTATACAATCCACGGGCAACCACAAACAAAACAAACACCCACGACATGAAGTGAAATTCTGGAGAAGGAGAAAGTTGTTACCGCGAAGCGGTAGCGTAATTAACTGCAGGGGCTTGCGCCTGCAGGGAAGAGCGTCCCCATAATCAAAAACCCCTCACCCCGAGGGGGAATCTGACGAAGTCTGCTACATCGGCCGCATCCGTCTAAACCTCCGATACACGGTGCCGTAAATCAACTCGGCATCTTCGGAGAGGTGGATGGATAAAACCAAATAGCATCTGCCCCGAACCCCAGGCATGGACGCCCCAAAGTCCAGGCCGCCGTTCGGAGGGGCACAGATTCTGGCACGCCCGGTGGGACCTCTTCCTCTTTCCACTCCACACTTCGTGTGTCGTGTTCGCGAACAAATCGCGGTTTGCTGTGATTGCCTGTGGATTCAAGGTACTAAGATTTGGTGTCTTGCTTTATGCAGAAAACAGAAAATCGATGGCTTCGAACTGCACCGCCCGCAGCGATAACTCTCGCTCCGTCATTGCTGGAGGAGTGACTTATGGGCCCCAAGCGGCCTCCCTTTTCAAAATGCCGGTGGAGCAGATGGCTTAAGCCACCACTGGACTATTTTTTGGGACCATGCTCCCACCAATGAGCTTCAACGCCCTAATGACATTGCAAGAAGCTCCAAAGAAGTCGTTCTTCGGTCGACTTACCACTGCCGCGACCCCTCTCAACGGGTCGTCCAACTCCACAGCTTCAGTTTTTAACGGACTAGGCCAGAGCTCTAACAGGCTCATGAAGAAGCCTGCCATACCAGAAGGCGTTATCCCGAAGCGGATAGCCATTCCAACTCACGTTCCTGGCAAAATCATCAAGGTTGCTTCCCATGTTCAGAAGTCCGCTTCTGACAAGTTGGCCGTCCCCGTTCAACGGACGTCGATCTTTAAAAAGCTGGTACCAGTATATTCTGACCAACACAGGGGGCATGAGAAGGTCACCCCTATAGCTGAAACAACTCCATCAGCACGACACGCTCGACGTCGCCACTGGCGTCGAGTAAGGAAGGCTGGGGGCAACTCCCCCTCTGGGATAACTCCGTCAGCTCCGATGGTGAGGATCGATGCTGCTGTTCCAACCAAGAACAGCTTTGAACTGCTCAACAAGGTGCGCAGAAACTCTCCTACTGCGATGTTGAAACGAACTCCTTCACCTGTGGAGAATACTCCAGAGAAGAAGTTAGAGCAGCCCCCTCAACGGCTGTCCTCTAAAATTTACAAAGTCTAGCGACAGGTCCAAGAGTCGGTGATTGATCAAGACTGCCTCCGACGACAGAAAAAGATGAAGGTTCGGCAGGGGAAGGATTACTCTGTCAAACCACAAAAAGCAAAAGCTACTGGGGTGCCCACTACAACGGCTCCCTTAACTCCAATCACTCAAAAAAGGAGGCCACAAAGAGCCCATGTGAACATGGCGAAGCATAAAAGCGTCGGACACAAACGCCCCAAGTCTGGGGGCATGGTGGTGCACACTGTTTATATGGCTTCTGGAAAGGAGGAAAGCCGCACTTCTACGGGTCACCGACCGCTCACCCGATCCGTGACGAAAGACCAGGAGCAACAACAAAAGCTTCAGGAAATGATGACTACAATGGCTGCACTCACTGAGCCAAAAGAAAGCTCTGAAATGTCTTCGGATGAGCGTCAAGAACAAGAAACCGACGCTGACTTTTTACCCAGAGTCCTCGAAAAGAGGGACAAAGAAGCTGCAGAGCAAGCGGCTAACATAAAACAGATGGCGCTCCTCTTCCAAGATATGGTAGGGATGATGTTACAGCCGGACCCTCCTGCTGAAGATCCTCCGATCGTCCTTGAAGACGACAGGGGAGAAACGTCAAATCATCCGCCGGCTCTGTCAACAGCCAAGGAGGAGGCAATCTCCAAAGTTGACCTAGACGAATATATAGCTCAGCAGATCCGGGTTCATCAGGCGAATGAAGCGACTGGGCAAATTGTTAGAACTGGACGACCGTATCCGAGCTGGTATGACCAAATCAGTTACCCGCCGGGATATACGATCCCTAAATTCCACGTATATAAAGGGACGGGGAATCCGCATCAGCATGTCGCTTAATTCAGGGCCTTATGCGGCAATACTGGAGGCGATGACAAATTGTTGCTACGTCAATTCGTCGGCAGCTTAGCAGAAACAGTCTTTGAATGGTATTCGGAGCTACCTAACGACTCTGTCAAAACATTTGCAGAGATGGAACTGCTGTTTACACAAAGATTCGCAAGTGCTAGTGAACGCACCCCGATTACAGCACTGATAAATGCCAGGATAAGGCCCGGCGAAACGTGGGTCCAATACGCAACACGATGGCGAAACCTATGGTCGAAATGCGAACAACGCATAGAAGAGGCACCTGTGGTAGGCATGTTTGTGGACACTCTCGATCCGCAGGCGACCATCTCGCAATTCATGATGTTCTTCAGGCCGACCACCTTCCAGGCCTTGATCGACAAATTAGCCCAAATGGACCAGATGGGCCATAGACCGTCTCCTCCAAGACCCGATCCCCGAAATGAGAAAGGAAAAGCGATCGTCGTCGCCAATGCTCAACAACAGTCGAGCAACTCAAAGCCGGTCGGTCGCCAAAACAACGTGCGTCCCCGCCCATCCCTCGAAGAGAGGCTAGGGCGTCCTTACTCGTTTCCTCAGAATAAAACAAGAAGACTGTTTGAGCTAGCAGTGCGTAACAGACTCATCAATCTGCCGAGTCCAAAGCGTCTGTCGCAGCCAGGCGACCTTAATAATCCCAATTATTGCCCTTACCACCAAACGGTAAGTCACCCGATTGAGGATTTTTTCGTCTTTAAGGGATGGATCGAGGATCAATACCTGCAAGGCAAGTTCACGCTGTCTGAAAGCTGGAAGGTAAACCCCCCACAGCCGCACTCTCCAAAGAAGACGGACACGCCGGGGGCAACTTGTTCCTTCGTCGAGGATGAAAACGATGGAGAAAACTTATCGGATGAATCCGAAGACTACGTAGCGACTTGTCATGTGATTCCTCATTCACTGACGGATGATGAGGAGGATCCTTGCGCTGAGAAATCAACGGCGGACCCTGAAACAGAAATTCCGTGGCCGTCAGACAAGTTGATCGATGCCTTCCTAAATGAAATTCGTCTGAAAGCAAAAGCCAATCAAGAGCATGAAATGGCCATACTGGAAAGAACCAAGGTATTCCCGTCAAATCAAAGGCCATACACTGCGGGTAAAAACAAATTCAAGACGAGGAAACGGTTCGCCAAAGCTCTATCAGTAGGAATGAAGCTACCGCCCTCTGAAGAAAATTCTTTCTCTGAGGTAGAGATGCACCCTAACTTCTGTTTATATCATCAGAAGATCATACATCCTACTGAAGACTGCGAGTCCTTTAACTGTTGGTGGCAAGGGTATGTCGCTCAAAAGCAACACTTCGACAAGACAAAGTGTGAATCTCGTGGACATCGGAAAAATGCGATATATGAGCGCAAAGGAGCCGCCGCAAACTGTCATATAGCCGACTTCAAGGGATCACAAATTGTCACCTTTGGAAGCGACTCTGACGAAGAACCTATCCCCAACTTTTCCCTCGGGGAATCTATTTCGAAAATAAAGGAATTGAGAAGCTGCGAGAACGTTCAGCCATGTAATCGCACGCTATTCGAAAAAAATCTCGGCCCCGTAAACAAAGGATCGAACAAAAAGGATAAAAGAAAAGGAAAAAAGGCCCTCGTCGCCAGCACTCACCAGCAATCAGGTGACCCTAGACCGGTTGCTTGCCAAAGCAACAAGCGGTAATCCCTCCAGGAAAAGTTGAAACGTCCTTACTCGTTTCCGCAAGATAAAACAAGGGGACTGTTCGAGCTGGCAGTGCGCAATAGACTCATTAATCTGCCGAATCCAAAACGTCCGTTGCAGCCAGGCGACGTTAATAATCCTAATTATTGCCCTTACCACCAAACAGTAGGTCACCTGATCGAGGACTGCTACGTCTTCAAAAACTGGGTTTAAGACCAATACCAACAGGGCAAGTTCGCGTTGTCCGAAATTTGGAAGGTGAACCCGCCACAACCGCATGCTCCGAAAAATATGGACACGCCGGGGGCATCATGCTCATTCATAGAGAAAGCCTAACGGACCACTATGTCCTAAAACTGGATAACGGACCGAAACGTCCTTAAACTAACAACGGACCGAAACGTCCTTAAACTAACGGCGGACCGCAATGTCCTAAAACTTGCAAATGACCGAAACGTCGTTAAACTACTCCCAACCCGCAGCATCTTCAGGCTGACATTAAAAAAAACAAAAAAACAAAAAAACAAAAAAAATGGTATGTCCACAAGCAAAATGGACACGGATGAAAACCCGAAAGGGCTCCATGAGTAAAAACAGCAGGGCTACCGGCGAGTGTTCGTGAAAACCCGAAAGGGCGCGACCTCGTTAAAAAAAAAAAAAAAGAAAAAAAAAGAAGAAGAAAAAGAAAAAGAATAAAAAAAAAACGGTATGTCCACAAGCAAAATGGGCACGGATGAAAACCCGAAAGGGCTCCGTGAGTAAAAACAGCAGGGCTACCGGCGAGTGTTTGTGAAAACTTAAAAGGGCGCAACCTCGTTAAGAAACACTTATAGAGTCCTCTTGACCCTGTAAGGAGAAACCACCTGCGTGAGATCCTTACGACTCACAAAGGAACAACACACTTAGGGATCCCCACGATTCCTAAGGAGAAAATACACTTGCGAGATCCTCACGACTCGTAAGGAGAACTCTCTTATGGGACCCCCACGGCTCATAAGATTTGAAAGTCTTAAGTTACAGAGACCTAAACCTATTCTTAAGCAACCTCCCACAACCTTCGATATTGCCCTACAAGCGGCTCATACTGACCCTTGTATACAATCCACGGGCGTGAATAAACATTTCCCTAACAAAGTCCCACCCATGACTGGGGATATGTCCATATGGTGAACAACCCTTGTAAGTCCTCTCGACTTATAAGGAGAAAACACTCTTGTAAGATCCTTACGACTTATAAGAGAACATACACTTAGGAATCCTCACGATTCCTAAGGAGAAAACGTACCTGCGAGATCCTCACGACTCGTAGGGAGAAATACCTTTGTGAGACCCTTACGGCTCATGAAGTCAAAAGCCTTAGTCGACAGAATCCTAACCCTGTTTACTAAGTCATCCTTTGTTCGATATCGACAAAGGCAAATGATGATTCGCTCCTGGCAATATTCCAGTTGTAGCGATGCTGATGCCTAAATCGGTATCAAATTCTAAGTTCTTTCATGGCAGATGATGATTCGCTCCTGGCAATATCCCAGTTGTAGCGATGCTGATGCCTAAATCGGTATCAAATTCCAAGTCCTTTCACGGCAAATGATGATTCGCTCCTGGCAATATTCCAGTCGCAGCGATACTGATGCTAAGATTTGTATCAGATCCCAAAACCCAAACTCGCGATAAAAAAAAAATCAGCGAGCCAAAAATGCAGATGAAATAGCCGAAACGATAGGGCAACTTGCAATAAAAAGCAGCAAGTAAAAATGTATGCATGCAAAATAGCCGAAATGATTGGGCAACTCGCAATAAAAAGAAGCGAGTAAAAATAAAATAAATAGCCGAAATGATTGGGCACCGCGAAAAATAGCCGAAATGATTGGGCAATCGCGATTTTCGCGATATAAAAAGCTGAAATGATAGAGCATCGCGGAAAGAATAAAAAAAATGAAAAAATGAAACTTTTTGCCCTACAGGTGAAATCACATCGATCCCTGTATACAATCCAGGGGCACAGATAAAAAGGGAACAATTCCTTCCCAACAGGCTCCACCAGAAAGCGAAGCCAAATCTCGACGGTTCATAGATAACCTAGAGACCATCTCGACATTTGTCGCAATATTACAGACACGATGTCAACAAATGAAGCAAAGGAAGGTCCCTAACTTCAGGGTCTCGACATCAATATCGACAACTTAAAGATCACCAACGGCGTTTCTCCTCACTCCAACTAGATGCAGACATGACGTCAACAATTGACCTCAGAATCGCAACGAAACGGAACCATGACAAAGTCCCTAGTTCCAAATCTCAATAGCCACGTCTACAGCCTAGAGACCAACAACGGTGTGCCTCCTCATTCCAACAGGACACAGATGTTACACCATCAAGCGGAGCGATGGCAAAATCCCAGCTTCACCTCAGCATTCGTCTCGATACAGTAGATGCAATGTCAACAACAACGTTCCTCCGCAGTCCAGCTGGAGGCAGATGCAACGTCAACAAAAGACCTCACGGTCGAAACAAAGCGAAGTAACGGCAAAATCCCAACTCCACCTTAGCATTCGTCTCGTTACAACAGACGCAATGTCAACAAAGGCGTTCCTTCGCAGCCCAGCGGGGTGTACATGCAAAGTTAACAAAAGACCCCATGGTCGAAACAAAGCGGAGTGATGACAAAATCCCAGCTCCACCTCAGCATTCGTCTCAATACACCAGACGCAGTGTAAGCAAACGAAGCGAAGGCCACATTCCTAGCTTCAACGTCTTTACGGTAACTCACATAAAACCGGAAAGACAATCGAAGATCATCTCGCATCAGCACAGAGTGGTCACCACCTTGACGTTCGTCTCGATACAGCAGACGAAATGTCAACCCCAGCGTTCTTCCCCCAACAGGATTCGGACGCGCCAAAGCAAACGAAGCGAAGGCCAAATTCCTAGCTTCTACGTCTTTACGGTAACTCACATAAAACCGGAAAGACAATCGGAGATCATCTCGCACCAGCACAGAGTGGTCACCACCTTGACGTTCGTTTCGATACAGCAGACGAAATGTCAACCTCAGCGTTCTTCCTCCAGCAGGGATTCAGACATGACAAAGCAAATGAAGCGAAGGCCACATTCCTAGCTTCAACGTTTTTTACGGTAACTCACATAAAACCGGAAAGACAATCGGAGATCATCTCGCACCAGCACAGAGTGGTCACCACCTTGACGTTCGTTTCGATACAGCAGACGAAATGTCAACCTCGGCGTTCTTCCTCCAGCAGGGATTCAGACATGACAAAGCAAATGAAGCGAAGGCCACATTCCTAGCTTCAACGTTTTTTACGGTAACTCACATAAAACCGGAAAGACAATCGGAGATCATCTCGCATCTGCACAGAGTGGTCACCACCTTGACGTTCGTCTCGATACAGCAGACGAAATGTCAACCCCAGCGTTCTTCCTCCAACAGGATTTGGACACACCAGAGCAAACGAAGCGAAGGCCACATTCCTAACTTCGACGTCTTGACGGTAACTTATATAAAACCGGAAAGACAATCGGAGATCATCTCGCACCAGCACAGAATGGTCACCACCTCGACGTCCGTCTCGATACAGCAGACGAGATGTCACCCCAACGTTCGTCTCGACACAGCAGACGCAACGTCATCAAACAAACGGAGCCACGGCAAAATCCCTAGTTCCCACCGCAACATTCGTCTCGATACAGCAGACGCAATGCCAGCAAACGAAGCAAAGGCCAAATTCCTAGCTTCAGGGTCTTGACGGCAACTCATATAAAACCCGAAAGACTATTGGGGATCATCCCACACCAGCGCGGAGTGGTTATGACTCATCGGGGCTCTCCAAAATGAGCCTAACCTCAAGTAAAAAGCGGCATGGCAAATTCCTAGCGCTTGCTCTTCCGACGGTCAAACTGCCAAGGAGGATTGCTTGAAGACGTCTTGTCCAGCCCCCGAAGGGATCAGAGACACGGCAGTCGCAGGGCTACTCGAACAGCACGATTGCCTATCGAGGACTATATCAGCTTATGCGACGGTACAATGGCCAAAACCCTAAGTACCACCAACCTTAACGGACTTCTGTCGTAAAGAGAAGAGGTTAAATGCGACGTTAAGATGTTCTTGCGAGAAACGTTCGATTCGTCTCGACTTGTGAAAAATTGTCGAGGCGGCTCGACTCGTGAGATAAAGCCTTAGGCAGTGGGCATAAAAGAAGACTGTTTCCTAAGCATTGGGACCCTGCGAGTTGGCCCAAAACGGTCTCTTGCATACCATCCACGGGTCTCACTCTCCAACGTCGAACTTCGACAAGGAGGGAAGCAACCGCTTACAAGTCCTCTCGACTCGTAAGAGGGAAAAATTCTCTTGTAGGATCCTTACGACTTACAAGAGAAAACCACACTTAGGAATCCTCACGATTCCTAAGGAGAAAACCCACCTACGAGATCCTCTCGATCCGTAGGGAGAACAGTCTCTATGAGACCCTCACGGCTCATAGAGTTGAAAAGTCTTAGGCAGCAGATCTAAACCTGCGGCCTAAGCCATCGCTATCTCTTGGAAAAAGAAAAAAAAAAACTAAGTTATCTGCCAATTATGTTTATCAAAGACAACATGCTGATAATAAGAGAATGCAGAAAGAAAAAGTGCATACAAGACATTGCAAAAGAAAATGTGTATCTTTATTCATTGACTTCAATCAAATACAAGATGAATCGTACAAAAGAATAAAGAATAGATACATATTATTTTAAAGGAAAATTTTACAAATACATTGATACAAAGGCAGCTACTGGGAAGGAAGCGTCTTAAGTAGCTTTATCAGTTGTTCGCACACTTCCTTCCAGGCCTTTTCCCGATCGGCTACCACCGCCAGCTCTGCCTCCACTTGGGCTCGTTGCTGCAAGACCGACGCAAGCTGCTCCCTCACGACTTGATAGGCAGCTTCCCGACTTGGAATATTGCGCTCGGCTACGTCGAGTTTCCGCTTCAAGTTTAGCCCATGGGAGATGCGCTCCAAGAGACCCTCAAAGATAGTCTTCACTTGGATAGCATTTGCCTCAACCTCAGCGCGCAGATGGGCCGTTTCGTTCGAGGTCTTTTGGCATTCCCTTAGTCTTAAAGCTGCTTCTTTCTCCAAGTGGCGGGAGTGCGAAGTGCTTTGCTCGAGCCAAGTTGTGCGTTGGGTGCTCAGGGCTAAAACTTCGGGAGAAGGGCGCGTCGACTCCAGCCGGTATAGACAGGCCTCGATCTCCCTGCAGTGATTAACCCAAGATCTGACGACGCCTTCGTTATGAAAAGTTACGAGCGCCGCCAACATTGGATTAACATCCACAGCGAAATCTACGGCAGAAGGGAGAGCATCCATGTTAAGCTCTTCGATGTACCCGCTCAGCATGCCCAAACTCATCACAGCACCCTTTGAAGATGGGCGTCTCAAGAAAGGGCCTGCCGGTAGAAAGACGCGAGACTCAAAAGGGACCGGAGCCGGAACAATAGCTGCAAAACAAAACATGGTTAAACGATGGTTCAAGAGATATTTAAGGGTTACCAAAAAAAGGAATTTGCTATACCAGAAGCAATGGACGGCAGAGCCGGAAGGGCCGGAAGCACGGCAGGTCTGGTATCCCCTCCTTCGATTTGTGGTACTGCAATAAAGAAAGGGAAAAGTCAGAAATCATTCAATTGCTAGAAAAAGGGGATGAACAAAGATATTGTATTGAACGTACACTCACCAGCGCCACTAGAAGGAGAAGCAAGTTCGGATGGGAAGGAGAAGTGTGGGAGCAACACTTGATATAGATGATCAAAGAGCACTCCTGAAAAGATGCGGTGGTATGGCGTTAGTCCATGAACTACACGTTTAAAAGATTAACTTGTGAGTCGCAAATCCATACCTTCCAACATCCGCGATGGCACGAGGGAGGACGGGGAAGTGACCACCGCCAAAGCAGTAGTTGACGGTGCTCCTTCAAGCAATGGAGCGTCGGCACTGGCCGCACCTGCAAAGACAAGCTTGTTAGAAGAGATCGCAAGATATATAAAAAGGGGGGAAACGATAGTAACCCGAAACTTACCCGACGAACTGCCAGCCGAGACTGAGGCAATTCCTTCCTCCATTGACATCAGGCCACCACCCGTAGCCTCGTCACCCGACTCGATGGGAACCGTTGTTGTGCTTGCAAGCCCGGGAGACGGCAAGGAACCATACGCGGGGAGGGCTATGATTGGAGTATTGCCAGATTCCAGAGAAGGAGCGGCTGGCTCATCCTCAGGAATCATGGCCACCTCACCCGCTACTCCTTCGGGTCCTGCGATCACAGTTGTCTCATCCATCGGCACCGTGACATCTCCAGCCTCAAGCGCCTCGACTTCTACTGCCTTCGGCTCGACAATCATCTCATCTGCCGCCACTTCAGATGCGGCATCGATGACCCTCTCGGCAGCGGATCCTTCAATTTCTGTCTCAGGCGCCGTGGCCCCGATGACGTTGCTCACTGTCAGCTCGGGCTCGGCAAGTACCGCTTCCTCCGCTCCCCGGGGTTCGACGGTCTCCGCCTTCCCCTCAGTCGGACTTGGCCCTGCAAGAGGAATGCGTATGAGCCAACGGCTTGATAATTCTTACAACAAGGTTCTGAAAGAAATGTTACCTGAAGAGGACTTATCGTTTGCATCCCGAACCGTGCGCGCCACCTGCCTATGAGCGGTAGGCAGAGCGGCAGGGGCCTCTTCAGAAGGAGTGTCGGCACGAGAAATCGTGCTAGGGCCCGCTCCCGTGGCCAAAGCAGCTCTGCTCGCCTCTGCTTCAGAAGGAGTGTCGGCACGAGGAAGAGTGCTAGGGCCCGCTCCCGCCGCCAAAGCAGCTCTGCGTGCCCTTGCTTCGCGTCTCAACCGCTTCCGCTCCTCTCGAGCCGTTGAGACGGATGCCACTAGGGCTTCCTTGAGTAAGGCTCCCTCGTCCGTATATAGGGATGCCTCTAGATTCTTCAAGGCATCCTTCATCGTTTTGTCAAGCCGAGGCTCTTGCGGCAACTTTGACGAAGTCGGGACCTCAGTTACAGACTCGGGAAGGACCCCCGCGTCAATTAATACAACCCCTGCAAAGAAACAAAAGAAAGTCAGGTTGAATATCATAGAGAGACAACAAACTTTCCTTATGAAAGGGAAAGGGGTGAAACATACCAACACCTGCTAGGGCACGCTTCTCCTCCTCCTCCTGGAAGGTTTTCAAGGATGCAGCAATAGCCTCTTCAGTGGAAACACCTGTTGAAAATAGAGCAAATGTTAGTTAAATATAATAATACAAAGCGCGATAAAACGACAAATAAAGCGTCTGATGATTACCGGACTCAGCGAGTTTACTTAACATCGCTTCAAGCCTCGCCGATCGCTCCGAAGCTGCAATGGCGGCAGCCAGATTGGTGTCCGCAGGATCTACCACGAAACCCTCATTGCTGCCATATTCACATATGGCCTCGGCGGGAGGAGCCGCAGGATTTAAGCTGAGGATCGCGTCGAGGGATAGGGTGGACTTCTTCTTCTTCTGCCCTCCAGCTTTAGATCCACCCGGAGCAGCTTTGCGCTTGGTAGTCACTTTAGGGCGGCGAGTCCCGATATCCGCTCCTGCGCCAGACTCTGGCGATACCACTTTAACTGTCTTTGTGGGAGCACGGGGCGCCGGTGGTGCATCCACCGTAGTAGGCAGTGGCAATCCACGCGGGGGGGCCAACACGCGTGGTCGGTCGGCTCCGGCCTCTTTTAGCGGAGGGACGACCGGGCGCCTTGGCTGCAAGGGAGCCTTACGATCACCACCAGGAGGCGCACCCCTACGGTCAACTAGCAAGCGTTTCTCCATTAAAATGATTGGGCCCATAGCATGCGCATACCAGGCTACATACGGATGGATTATTTTAGGGGCACAGCTAGGCTCACTAATAAAAAAATAAGAGCCTGTATTGAGCCGGACGAAATGATGCATCACATTCCTTATCCCCTCTGGGCCGACCGCGGGTGTTTCCAGAAAGGCCTCCATCGGGATCCCTTGATTGTAACTCGATTGTCGGGCAAATCGATGTGGGTTATACCTCATAAAGAGAGCCGTCTTATTCTGCCTAAATACTAGGTAGCCCGGCCGAATGGAGTAAAGGTGAAGGATTTCCCGAGCCTTCAGTACAGAAACCCCGCCCTTAAAGTCGTCACGCAGCGACACCACTGACTTAGCGGTCTCGGAGCCTATGGTGATGACCTTATCCACAAAAGAAGTCTTCGCTCCGACTAGATGTGAACGCAGGAGCAGTCCCCTAGACTCCCGCGGAGGTGCAACCACGATTGAAGCCCCGACCAACCGCATAATTCTTGGGAGTTTGAATTTATCAAAGAACGGAGGAGTCTTATGGGCACCAAACACCCCGCGCACATGCAGCTCCATCCAAGAAGTGAAGTAGTGCATCGGGAAGTTAGCAGGCTGTACACCAGGCTCATTAGCATCCGCCGCTACGCTAAGTCCATTGTAGAGGTAAGCCAGCCCGGCGATCCCTACTGATAACTGTAAACCAGCCGCCATTCGATGCGCCGGGTAAAAGACAGAGGACCGCATGAGGCGTGGGTGCATGGGAAGCGCGAAGCTGCATAGCCATAGACCCAAGAACCCTATGAAAAAAGTCTCCTCGTCCATGCCAGGAACGGCGATCTCTGAGAAAGGGACGCTGGCAGTGCCCGGGAAATAAAAATCCCGCTGGTCATTTTCCAATGAAGGTCGGCGGTCCAAGCCGAAACCAAAGGGGTCAGCAAGCTGAGCGAACTTCTCGCCCTGCTCTGATAGGAACTCCGGGCGGATAAAACGAGCAATGAAATCCGTGAAACTGACGCCCCGGTCGCCCGATTCCAAATGGAGTTCCTCATAAATCTCCAACACCTTCACCAAGCCCGGGTGCTGATGCTGAATGGCATTTTCCGGAGTTAAGTCAAATACAAGCTTCTTGGTGGCGAAGACATACTCGTCTGGAGGAAGCAGCTCCTCGTAGTGTTCTCCCCTCATTGGCAGACCTGAAATTTCAGCAAACTCCTCTAGAGAGATGGAGACTTCCCTATCCGCTGTCAAGAAGGTATGGGTGGGGATATTCCATTGTTCGATGAAGACCTTTATCCACCACGTCGGAGGAGAGGGATACTCGAAAAGCGAGACGTAGACAGCTGAGTATAAGCCAATCGTCGTCAGGAGAGCCCTCTTCGTCGCCAAAATGTAGCGGGCCCATTGCAGGTATCCGGCAAGCGGTCGCGGGATCAGTCCAATATTATAAGCCTGTCCCCAAGGGCGTGCTTCACCCTGACAGATTCGCCTCCCCAAGATATCTATAGCCGGCGGCGGCTGCACCGGAATGGCACCGATTGCAGGCTGAAGGAGGTCGTCGGCATTCCAATTTTTAACCTCCACGGCATACTCCACCGGGGGCTTGTCCGCATAAGGGATCGTAACTATGGGCTCAGAAGGCGAAGCGGAGCTGAAGCTGCGACGGCCTTGGATGATTTGGCTGTACCACCTTCCCCACAAATGGAGTCTCTTGTACTCTGGATCATGATCTTTAATCAAGGCGAACGCCACCCGGTCCACTGGTGCGTGTGGGAACCCTCCTTCTGAGCGAACAAAAGGGAAAGACAAATCTTCAGACATGTTCCCTGTAGAAAAAAAATAAAAATAAATAAATAAATATAACCGTTAGCGTTCCAATGCTTCACATGTCAAAGTCCTACATCACACTACAGTGCAGTGAGTAGGGGACCAAAGGGGGACCCACAAAATCTAGATGACGGCGCATCATTTGATAAGACAGTCCCATCATTGGATGAGACTGTCAGTCAATGAAAAAGACCCCCAAAAGAATACCCTTATTGGGGGGATCCCTAGAGACAAGGAGAAAATCTCCTCTTTTTAGAGCAAAGCTCTATCACAGAGTGACATTTGTCAAACTCTGGTCTCAAAGGAATAAAACTTCTTATAAAGAGCCTAGCTCTGTAGTAGTAATGAAAAATTATAACTCCTAGGAATTAAAATTTTTGGGATCTTAAAGGTCCATGAAAACTTTTAGGAGTTCTCTATTTGATCTATGAGCATGGCTCTGTTCATGGGTTAAAACCCAGGAACCAGATCTCTGTAAATTTTTGAGAGCAAGGCTCTGTGGATGAAACCCCAAAGGGGTTTTCTTTAGATCAAAGATCTATGAGAGCAAGGCTCTGTTGAAGAAACCCCAAAGGGGTTTTCTTTAGATCAAAGATCTACAAGAGCAAGGCTCTGTTAATTAAAATTAATTTAAATTAATTTAAATTTTTACCTAAGAGTGATTCTAAATTCTGAACTTCAAAGTTCTTGGGAAGAAGCAAGAGCAAGGCTCTAAGAGTTTTTAAGCAAGAGCAAGGCTCTGAAATTCAAATTCTTGGAATTGGTAAAGAATTACCAAGTACCAAGGGTCCTATTTATAGACGCCTACGTCTCTTCAAATGACCCCCATGATCCAACGGTTTGGGTCTTGCCACCGCTGCACTCACGTGCGCGCCACGTGAGCGCAACGGTGGGGGGGCATTTGTTCCCCCAATCAGAGCAAGGCTCTGCTTAAATTTTGAAAATTCAAATTTTGAAGCAACGCTTCAGTTCCCGTGCGCTGCGCGCAATGCGCCACGTGTCAGAAGTTGACACGGCAGCACAACGCCCAAGGCGGAACGTCCAATCAGAGCAAGGCTCTTTAAAAAACATAAGCAAAGTTCAACTGCGCAAGCGCACGACAGCGCGACACGTGTCTGCGCAGTTGCGCAAGCACGGCAGCGCGACACGTGTCTGCGCAGTTGCGCAAGCACAACTGCGCAAGCGCACGGCTGCGCGACACGTGTCTGCGCAGTTGCGCAAGCACAACTGCGCAAGCGCACGGCTGCGCGACACGTGTCTGCGCAGTTGCGCAAGCGCTGTTGCGCAAACGCTTCACTGCGCGACACGTGTCGTTCATTGGGGAGTTGTGCAGAAACAGAATGAAAATTTAATGAAATCTTTTCTGTTCTTTCCAAAACCAGAAGGTTTTCTTCTGCCTTTGGATCAAAGATCCAGCGGTGGGAAAATTCCCAAAATCACTCAGAAAAGATCTTGTTAACAAATTCAACAAATTTGTGAGCACTATAAATAGGACCCCAGACCTCATTCGATGGGCATCAACTTGGATAATCGACTTCTAGCAAAAAAAAAAAAAAAAAGAGAACTCTTGGAGATTATTCAAGAACAAAAAAAAAAGAAAGGTAAAAACCTGTTTTTTAAGAGAAAAATCTCTGAAGAACAAAGGATTTTAAAAAAAAAAAAGGGAAATAAATAAAAATAATAAAAATAGTGCCTTGCACTTGTTATGAACCTCTGGTTCTCAGATAAATAAATAAATAAAAATAATAAATAGTGCCTTGCACTTGCTATGAACCTCTGGTTCTCTGAAACAGAAAGAAAGAAAAGATTTCTTTCTTTTTTTTTCTTTGATCTAAATTTAGATCAAGAAATTAAAAAGTGCCCTGCACTTCTTTTCCTGAATCTAAAAGATTCTTGGTGCTTTGCACAAATGCAATGCATTATTTGAAGGGCTAGGCCCAAGTTAAAAAGACCTAGCAGGTCAGAATAAATTGCAAAGCAATAAAAGGGCTGGGCCCAAATAAAATTGATGCTCTGCATCCCTTTTGGGCAAAGCCCAAATAAAAGCAAAAGAAATGCAAGAGCAATGGACTTAGCCCAATCGTGGCCATAAGTCCTTAAATTAAATTGACTGAGCAAAATGGCTCTCCTAAATCAATCTACGACTGGTTCGAGGGTACATCTCCGAACTCCTTTGACATCTATCGTTGTAATTCCTCAACGACGTCGAAGAGGTGACGGGTCCCAACGACCACACACCCATATGGACTGCGGGGTCCTTAAACTCGTGGACCGAAACGTCCTTAAACTAATATTGGACCGAAACGTCCCTAAACTAACATTGGACCGAAACGTCCCTAAACTAACATCGGACCGAAACGTCCCTAAACTAATATCGGACCACTACGTCCCTAAACTGGAACAATGGAGCCTCCAAACGCTCTTTTGCCGGATCTAAACGGTCCCGTTTAAGTTGATCTTAGCCCCAAACACGGCTAACGTATCCTTAAACATTCAAATGGATTATAAAACTCCCAATCAACTCTGGTTTGAGGGTACATCTCCGAGCTCCTCTGATACATGTCATTGTAATCCTTCAACGACGTCAGAGAGGTGACGAGTCCCGATGGCCTTACATTAAATTAATCATTACGTTAAGTTGATCTTAGTCTCAAACAGGACTAACGTATCCTTGACGAACGTTTAAGTCGATCTTAGCCGCAACGCGACTAAGGCATCCTTAAACTAAAAACACCAAACCCAAATCTAAGTAAATACGGATTTGGACTAATCCACGTCCTACGGGCGACGGTATTACTCAGTCTCCGTATACAATCCACGGGCAACCACAAACAAAACAAACACCCACGACACGAAGTGAAATTCTGGAGAAGGAGAAAGTTGTTACCGCGAAGCGGTAACGTAATTAACTGCAGGGGCTTGCGCCTGCAGGGAAGAGCGTCCCCACAATCAAAAACCCCTCACCCCGAGGGGGAATCTGACGAAGTCTGCTACATCGGCCGCATCCGTCTAAACCTCCGATACACGGTGCCGTAAATCAACTCGGCATCTTCGGAAAGGTGGATGGATAAAACCAAATAGCATCTGCCCCGAACCCCAGGCACGGACGCCCCAAAGTCCAGGCCGCCGTTCGGAGGGGCACAACTATGTTCTTGAATAATAGAGATGAAACCATCTCGTAAAAAGAAGAATCATCTTCTAAAAAAAAGATCAGAGATCTAAGAAAAAGACCAAGGTCTTTAATAAAAAAGAAAAGATCAAAGATCTAATCATAAAATAATAAAAAGAAGTAAAATACTCACTCACAGATCTTTTGATCTATAAAGGCAGAGCCTTTTATAAAAACAAGAACTTTTGTTCTTGGATCTTGAGTCAAAGCCTTCTTTGAAGAACATAAACTGTTCTTTAATCTTAAAATTGATCATAAGCGCTTTGCGCTATTAAAAAGTGCCTTGCACTCATGTATTGCTTTTTTGCGCTTCTTGGACCGGCGCTCAGCGCTAAAACATGCTACGTGTCAACCATAGACACTACTTGCGCTTTGCACTTCTGAAATAGAGCTCTGCGCTCATGGGCTGGCGCTCAGCGCCAAGCGTGCCACGTGTGACTCACTGGTGCGCCAACGGACTAGCGCAATGCGCTAATAAATTAAAAGCGCAACGCACTAACAAACTAGCGCTTAGCGCTAAACGCGACACGTGTCCTCTTCGTGTGCGCTACCCGACAGAAGCGCAATGCACTCTTTGACTGGCGCAACGCGCCTGGTGCGCTACGTGGCGCACTGTCAGAACAAACTTTGTTTCTGATAAATGCTATGCATTCAATACAAGACAAAAATGTCATAGCCCAATGCTTAGCATTATTAAAAGGGCCGAGCCCAAATAAAGGCTTAATTGCCAGAACAAAAAAAATGTTAAAACATTTTAATTGGACTTAGCCTAATTCTGACCATAAGTCCTCAACTTATCTTGAATTGAGCACATCTTCTCTTTCAACCAACTCACCTTGGTTCAAGGGTACATCTCTTCACTCCTTTGATATTTGTCGTTGTAATTCCTCAACGTCTTCAAAGAGGTGACGGGTCCCAACAACCACACATTTCATGGACTGTGGGGTCCTTAAACTCATGGACTTTGATGTCCTTAATCTCGACCGTGATGTCTTAAAACTAACAACGGACTGTGAGGTCCTTAAACTCATGGACTATAATGTCCTTAACCTCGACCGTGATGTCTTAAAACTAACAACGAACTGTGGAGTCCTTAAATCCACGGACTATGATGTCCTTAACCTCGACCGCGATGTCTTAAAAATAACATTGGACCAAGATGTCCTTAAACTAACAATGGACCATAATGTCCTTAAACTAATCGACCGCAATGTCACTAAACTAAACAACATAGCCCAATTGCTCTCTTGTCGGATCTAAACGATCCCGTTAAGTTGATCTTAGTTTAAAATTATACTAACGTATCCTTAACAAACATTTAAGTCGATCTTAGTCTCAAATGAGACTAACGTATGCTTAAACCCAAACCCCCCAAACCCAAATCTAAGAAAGATACGGATTTGGACTAGTCCACGCCCTACGGGCGACAACATAACTTAGTATCCGTATACAATCCACGGGCAACCAAATACAAAACAAACACCCACAACGCGAAGTGACCATCTGGAGAAGGAGAAAGTTGTTACCGTGATGCAGTAGCGTAATTAACTGCAGGGGCTTGCGCCTGTAGGGAAGAGCGTCCCCACAATCAAAAACCCCTCAAACGAGGGGGAATCTGACGAAGTCTGCTACATCGGCCGCATCCCTTTAAACCTTCGATACATGTGCCATAAATCAACTTGGCATCTTCGGAGAGGTGGACGGATAGCACCAATTAGCATCTGCCCCGAAATTCAGGCTAGACGTCCGCAGCATCTTTGTCGCGTCTTTCGGAGGGGAACAGATTCTGGCACGTCCGGTAGGACCTTTTCCTCTTTCCACTCCACACTTCGTGTGTCGTTTTCGCAAACCAATCGCGGTTTGATAATGGTTGCCCTTGGGTTTCGAGGTACTAAGATTTGGCATTTTGCTTGCTGCAGAAAGCAAAGAATCAATGGCGTCCACTTATGCAAGATGTTCCAACTGCAACTGCAACCTACGCTCCGCCTCACCTGGAGGTGTAGCTTACGGGCCCCAAGCGGCTTCCTTATTCACGATGCCAGTGGAACAGGTCACTCAGGCCACTACTGGATTATTTTTGGGGACCATGCTCCCGCCAATGAGCTTCACCGTTCCTGTACCAACACCAGAAGCTCCCAAGAAGTCGGTCTTCGATCGGCTTGCTACTACCACGGCCCCTCTCAACTGGTCATCCAGCTCCAACTCCTCGGTCTTCGCCAGACTGAGCCTGAACTCCGATGGACCTGCCATGAAGCCCATGATACATGAAGTGGCCATCCCAAAGAAGATAGCCACCCTTGCTCCTGAAGATGTCAAGGCGGCTTCTCCTGCCAAAAAATCGGTCTTTACAAGACTGACTATTCCGGCTCCCGTTCCTGCTCGAAGGTCTGTCTTTGACAGATTGGATACCACTGCTCAAAAGACGTCAGTCTTCAAGAGGCTGGCACCAGCGGCGCCTCATCTGGACAGGGGGCAAGACAAAGCCATTCTGTCACGCTCCGAAAGTACGGAACATGACCGGCACTTAAATTACGAAACGTCTCGAGGCGTAGTAATCTAAGTAAGCCAAAAAAACCCAGAAATCCAAACCAAGAAAAGTAGTAGAGTGAAGGAAAAACCAATTTAAATCAAGTAGTTTGCAACATACGCCGAAATATGCATTTTTAAAATCACAAGTCTTTTCTAAAAATTTCGGCAGAGTTTCCTTTGTAAATACTGACCCCAAACGGGTACAAAAACCTGATAAAGCATATATAATGAATAAAGGCATCCCCAAGCGGGAGCTAGCTCTTCGTCAAACGACGGTCACAACCACGCAAGCAATATAATATATAACGCCGAAGGGTGAGGATCACAACAGAAAAAGAAACTCAAAGCACCATGAAATCCATAGAAATACAACGCGCAACTTTAAGGTCGAAAGAATAAACAACTGGTCTCAAGTGTGAAATAAATACATGTCTGGTTGATGGAGTTTAACTAGGTACAACTGAAATAAATAATATACAAGGTATAATGGTGGTCACGATGCAAGTGAACCCACCTACCAAGCAAATCACCCGGAAAGGAAGCAGTGTGCCAGCAAAACCGTAATGAAACCTGTACGGCAAAACCTGCAAGAAACTGTGGCACAACGGGGGTGAGTTGCCAACTCGTGAATAGAAAACATCTACGAGCAGAAATCGCATGAATAACGCAATCCTAGGTCATACGATCAATATAATCCTCAAAATGATAAGTCTGAAACATGAAAACGTGGCAAGGGTAAACATCTAACCCAAGTGTAATCCCACGTACTCGTGTCAGTGCCTCAGGTAGCAATATATCATATGAATGAGGTATGAATGCATGAAAACAGAATACATGTAAATGAAGAAACTGCTTTCATAACTTAGTGAGGTTTCTGTATATTTAAAATGAGGTATCATAAATGAAATCAGCATAAGCAGTGTCTAGTATCGACACAAAACATAAATCCACATGTCTCAACATCTCAGGCTCCGGCTATCCGGACTGGCCTGTATCATCAAAACTCAATGCCTCAATATCTCAAAATCTCAGTGTCTCAATCTCACTATCTAGGACGCCGTCAGTCCAGATCGCCCCCTAACATCAATCACAGGACCATGACGGTATCCTCCGGATATCCGACGCGTCAGATAAAATCACTGGTAGGTAGTCTTCCTCAGCCGGGCTCATCGTCTACTACTCGATCTTCTTGCCCCGGGGTACCTTACCGGGTCCACCATGTACCCGAGATGGTTCATCCGGCTCCTCGAATCGGGTCTCGAAATCCAACAGCAGTCATGAAAACTCATGGTGGACGACTCATACATCATGAGAAAATAGCAGTTTTTATTTTAAAAAGAGAGAGAGAAAGAAGTTTATATGTATTCTTGCGGTTTTCTCCCAAATCCAGGAAATCTCATGAAAGTCCGAAATCCAATCATCAATAGCACGTAAACAGTGAACATAGGCATAAAACTCCATAATACTGCACAACAGTGAATAATAATATGCATGAAGTAGCGAGTAATAATTGCAATGTCTAAACTGGTATATAAGGCAAGTACACTAATATCATGTCGAAACTATTAGCTAACAGGCTATATCAATGAAATAGTATTCTCTAAAGTATACGTGACATGGCAATTACCGATGATGATGTGTGCGAGCCGGCAAGTAAGTGTACGTGGAACATACGCATCATCGGTAATGGTGCTGGTGTCCTAACAGCATGATATCAATAACGGTATATGAAATCACAATATAAGTATGCGATGCGGAGCGAACAGCAATAATGTGCGGGAGCTGAATGATAAACACAATGATATCTAATCTGCATTTAATATAAATATAAGTCATACAGTAGTGCCTTTTGAAATAACACGAATCGTGGTGTTTTGAAAATAAAGGCTACGGTGTTTTTAAGAAAAGATGCGTCCCTTGAAATATCCGTAGAACCCCTTGGCCTGTCTTTTAAAATACCCACGATTCGTTAGTTTTTGAAATAGGTAGGAATCAAATCTAGTCTAACAACTACACTAAACTATAGGGCTGAGCTAACAGGCTAAATTAAGGGTAAGGAAACCGCCTGACATCTGAGTCGATACATATATACATATATATATTAGTTGGTGATCCCGCCTCAATAGTATCAGATACGATACAATATCTATAATATGACATCCTCAAGTCACGAGTGCGGATTTATCATCAATATATAGCTCGTACGTAAATCCGTCGTACGGCATCCCAAATCTGGGTACGGGTCAATATCACATTCATCACATTATTCATCTGGTATTCTCTTTACCAAAGATCATAATCCGGGGTACTGATCTACGTCTAGTACAATACCAATACCATCTATGTATGCATTCACGTGTATGAGACACTACGTCAAAGGACCCGCTAAATCATCATGTCGTATCTCAAATACGAACCCTGTCATATCACTGATCTCACGGCCTCAAATCGAATCTCATCGACTCGTCTCAAATCCCAAGTACTATCCTCATAATCCAGTATATGTACACATAGTCCCATACCCATGTGAACACATATATACATATTCCTATATACGCATGTGAAATAAAGAATGTATGCAAGTATGTGTGTGCGTGTGTGGGTGCAACCACTACTCTAGGGTTTCGCAACTAACACTAAACCAATCCAAGAACACCTAGAATCCATCTTTATCATCAATAAACACAAATCAACATATAAAATATATATGTGTGTATACGTATTCGTATACATCACCACGAACTGCGGGGGTGCTATACGCCATCCACCCGACTTCCCCCGTAGATATAATCTATTCACCTTGCATCCTGCGTGTCGGTGTCGATGCCGCCTTCATCTTCTTCATCATATGAAACCCTCGTGAAGGTAACTACAAAAATAACACAATTGCAAAAGCAAATGAAAATCACATCGGAAAACCCAAAATGACACGCTAAGGCCTATAGGTTAGAACCTATGGACTACGCTTCCAACACCATCAACACCCTCGATATCGTCGTACAAACGTCAAGTGATCGAGGTAAAACACAAATACGCAAATCCAGAATTCAAAATACGAGAAACGGAACCTCGAATCAAAACAACAACTATTTTAAATGGTCCCAGATTTTACCCTAGGTCAAACCAGACAATTTTGCGTATACCAAGGGTCTAATTTACAGACAATAGAGCTACAGAACAAATACGAATCAAAATGGTGGGACCCAGGCCGCAATTTGCGGCCATCTGGGTTAAATCTACGGCCAAGTTCAGGAGTTAGGGGCTAGGGTTTTCATGGTAGCTTCCTAGGTGCCTGCATGTATCACTGTCCTTGCAAAATAATTTTTCAGGTCCCCGAGTGTGAGAAGATTCCGTTACACTCACACAGAATTCACAATTTCAATATCGGCAGATTTTCAAAGTTCGTATTCTGGGGCTAAGTCTCAGGTTTTAGTCCAATATGATATCACTAACAGGGTTTTAAGGTCACTACTAGTCTCAATTTCACTTTACAACTCAATCCAAATCCTAACCCTAACTAGAAATTTCTAAGTTCACTAAACATCGATATATCGGTTCCAAACAAACATAAGTGCTAAAGTGAATGGAAAACTATGGTAAGGGTGAAGGAAATACCTCATTTGGCAACTCAAGAATTTTCTTGAGTTGCCCAAAGTCCTCAAAACTCGATTTTTCTTAGTCCAATGTGCTTCCCTTGAGCTAGTGAACATTTTTAATGAAAATGAGATGGGGTTTTGGGTTTGTTTTGGGGGTGTTTTGAGGGTTTGAAGAGGAGGGAGGAGAGTGTGCTGCCATGGATGGTGAGAGAGTGAGAAAGATGAAGGAAAAATGAAGAGAGAACAATGAGCCATCACTTTGGTTTGATCCTTCACCCCCTCTCTCTCATGACCATCCCCCTTGCAATCATTGTGTCTCCTTTGACTTTCTTTTCTTTTCTTCTTTCAAATAAAACAACAACCATGGTATGAAACAAGAAGAAAAGCCATGATAAAATGTAACAAGTGTAAAAATGATATGGTGCATGTCATGTGCACAAATCCGGTTTAATACACGATTAGCGATTTTTAATCGCGATTAGCACTAATAGTGAATATAAATAATCATAAAAATTCATAATTCACCCAAATCACATAAAACACCCTCATTTCAGTAATTTCCATAATTTTCCAAATTTTTCCCAATTTATCGGTATTTAATTATACCGCCTTATTAAAATATTCAATATTTTATTATTTTAATAATAAAAATTCCCAAAAATAATATTTTATTTTTCTGAAATGTTGCACATCCCCATCGCCGAACCAACACCGTCAAATCGACACGCTCGACGTCGCCACTGGCGCCGAGTAAGGAAGGCTGGGGGCAACTCCCCCTTTGGGTTAACTCCACCGGCTCCAACGGTGGAAATCAATACTGGTGTTCCAACCGGGAACAGCTTTGAGCTACTGAAATAGGTGCGCAGGAATTCTCCTACCGCCGTACTAAAAAGATCTCCGCCGCCGGTGGAGACTTTCACAGAAATGAAGCCGGAACAGTCCCCTCAACGACTGTCTTCCAAAGTTTACAAAATCTGGCGATAAGTCCGAGAGTCAGTGGTGGATCAAGACTATCCCCACTGGAAGAAGAAGCCGAAGGTCCGACAGGAAGAAAACCGTCCTGTTAAGCCACAAAAGGCGACGGCTACTTGGGTGCCTAGTGCAACGGCCCCCTCAACTTCGACCGCTCATAAGAGGAGAAGGCCGAAGAAAATCCCCATGCCTGCGACAAATGTCAAAGGCACTGAGCCCAAAAGCCCTGAGTCTGGGGGCATGGTGGTGCATACCGTCTACATGGCATCCGGGAAAGAGAATATCCGCGCTTCTATGGGCCACCGACCACTCACCCGATCGATCACGAGAGCTCAGGAACAGCAGCAGCAGAAACTTCAGGAGATGCTGACTGCGATGGCCGCACCCACCGGGCCAAAAGAAAGCCCGGAGGCGCCATCGGAACAACGTCACGAACACGAGACTGATGCTGACTTCCTTCGCAGAGTCCTCGAAAAGAAGGACAAAGAAGTCGCAGAGCAAGCTGCTAACATAAAGCGAATGGCACTTCTCTTCCAAGACATGGCGGGCATGATGATCCAGCCGGATCCCCCAGCCGAAGATCCTCCAGTAATAATTGAAGATGACAGAGGAGAAACATCGAACCCTCTGCCGGCTCTGTCAACAGCCAAGGAGGAGACAATCTCTAAACCTTCCCTAGATGACTATATTTCTCAGCAAATAAGAGTTCACCAGGCAAATGAAGCAGCCGGCCAAATCGTCAAAACTGGGCGACCGTATCCAGGCTGGTATGATCAGATAAAGTACCCGCCGAGCTACACGATCCCGAAATTCCATCTGTATAAGGAGACAGGCAATCCCCATCAACATGTTGCTCAGTTCAGGGCTCTCTGTGGAAATACTGGTGGCGATGACAAGCTTTTGCTCCGCCAATTCGTCGGCAGCTTATCGGAGACGGCATTTGAGTGGTACTCCGAACTTCCAAATGACTCCGTCAAAACTTTCGCGGAAATGGAGTTGTTTTTCACCCAACTATTCGCAAGTGCTAGTGAACGCACCCCAATAATGGCATTGATCAATGCCAGGGTGAAGCCGGGCGAGACATGGGTTCAGTACGCAATCCGATGGCGGAACCTGTGGTCGAAGTGCGAACAGCGCATCGAAGAAGCACCAGCGGTGGGCATGTTCGTGGGCACCCTAGACCCTCATGCAACTATTTCACAGTTCATGATGTTCTTCAAACCGACCACGTTCCAGGCTCTAATCGACAAGCTGGCCCAGATGGACCAGATGGGTCATAGACCATCTCCCCTAAAGCTGGAACTGTGAAACGAAAAGGGTAAAGGGAAGGCGATCTTCGTTGCGAACACCCAACAGTAGCCCAGTGCCCCAAAGCTAGCGGATCAACTGGAAGAGAGACGACACTATTATAATGAGAAGGTGAAGCGTCCTTACTCGTTCCTACGGGACAAAACGAAGAGACTATTCGAGCTGGCGATGCGCAACAGGCTTATCAATTTGCCGAATCCGAGGCGACCATCGCAACCCAGCGAAGTGAATAATCCTAATTATTGTCCTTACCACCTAACGGTAAGTCATCCAATCGAAGATTGCTTCGTCTTTAAGGGATGGATCGAGGATCAGTACCTACAAGGCAAGTTTGCGCTGTCTGAGAAGTGGAAGGTAAACCCACCACAACCGCACACTCCTAAGAAGACGGACACACCGGGGGAAACGTGCTCTTTTGTTGAAGAAGCTCCATGGGAGGTGGCTCTTTCGGCCAAAACCAAAAGGATGTTGAATGATCTCCAGATATGCCCAGCAATCAGGTGGAAGAACCCGCTGGAGCCTCAGATCATCGAAGGGATGCTGAAGCCGCGCCCAACTCCAAAGATTGGTGGTGATAGCCAAAGTGCTCACACCCCGCCGTCGAAATCTTCGAAAAAGAAGAAGAAATCCAAAAAGCCCACGAAGCCTTGCGACAAGCGCACGGACCTGCAGAAACAGATCGACGCGCTGGAAGAGTATAACCAGAAGGCGCGGACTCCGATCACACTCCAAGAGTTCATCGGCCACGTCTTTGAAGACGGAGATGATGAAGAAGACTCGTCGAATGAATCTGAGGATTACGTAGCAACTTGTCATGTGATCTCTCACTCGTCAATAGACAATGAAGAAGTACCTTGCACCGAAAGACTGGGGGCAGGGCCTGAATCGGAACTTTTGTGGCCGACAGACGAAATGATCGACGCTTTTCTAAATGAAATTCATCTGAAAAGTAAAGCCGATCGAGAGCGTGAGATGGCCATATCTGAAAAAGCTAAACGCCGGCGACTGGACGAAAGAGTCGAGACACTTCCGCCGAATCAAGGGACATCCGTCGCGAATAAAAACAAGTTCAAGACGAGCAAAAGGTTTGCTAAAGCCATATCAAGGGGGATGAAGCTACCACCCTCCGAAGGAAACATTCTTGGTAAAGCAGAGACACATCCTAGCTACTGCTTATATCACCGAAAGATTTCGCACCCCACCGAAGAATGCGACGCTTTTAAAAGATGGTGGCTGGGATATGTTGCTCACCGGCAGCATTTTAAGCGGATGAAACGCAAAACTCGCCGGGAGCGAAGAAATACGACCGAGGAGCACAAAAGAACTGCCAGCAACTGTCGCATGGTTAACGCTGGGCGATCGCAAGTTCTCACGTTCGGGAGCGACTCCGATGAAGAGATGACTCTTGGCCCTCTATTCAAGGAATCCACCTCGGGAAAGGAGGGAGAATCGAAGACCTGTGAAAATATCCAGCTGAGCAATCGTACGCTGCCCGAAAAGAATCTTGAACCCGCAAACAGAAAAGATAAGGGAAAAGAGAAGGTCTCTGAAGATATCGCCCTAGATGACCAAGTCATGAAAGAGCTGACCGCCAAGGACCCGCCAAGGAAAAGTAAGGTGGACTACAACATTCTGGCACACTTGAGGAAGTTACCCTCGCAGCTCAACATTCTCGACGCTCTTTTACTATCAAAAGAAGCAAGGGACTCATTGATCATGGCGCTACAAGAGCCAGAGCAATTCCAAGCTTTTCTCGCCGAAGAAAAGATGAAGGACGAGCTGGAAGAAGTACACACAGCCGATATTACCTTCGGCGATGAAGATCTCCTTCTTGGGACGTGCGAGCACAACCGTCCCCTATATGTCTCCGGATATTGTCACAATATCAAGATAGGCAAAATCCTGGTCGACAATGGGTCTTCCGTCAATCTTCTTAACGTGCGAGTGTTGAAGGAAATCTGCATGAGCGTTCAGCACCTCGCTCGTGATAAAATCACCATCTCCGGCTTCGATTCCCAGTCATCATGGACCCTCGGGTCTGTGATACTGACGCTGCGCTTTGGACTACTCGTCACAGATATTAAATTTCACGTCATCGATGCCAAGACATGCTACAATGCGTTGCTCGGCAAGCCCTGGTTACACGAGTACAACATAATCCCTTCTACAGAACATCAGTTTATGAAATATTTCAAGGATGGTATCGAGTACACTGTGACGGGGGAGTTGAACCCATTCTCAATGAATGAAGTCCGAAAGTACGAAGATGCAGAATACTTCTTACCAGACTTTGAAGACACAGAGAGATGTCATAAACCGGAGAACAAAGCTATCATCACCATTCCGGTCTTCGGGAGTGATACCGAGGAAGAGGAAGAGATAGTTTATTCAGGGCCACCCCATTACAACAAACCAGGACCGTCCGCTCCGATGTTGATCTTTGGCAGCGACTCGGAAGATGGGGTCCATGCTATATTCTCCGCTCGGCCTTCAATACAAACATTCGCTGATGAAGAGCAAAGTTTGCAAGTTACCATGGTTCCGCCCAAGCATCATAAAGAACTAGACGCGCTTGATACCTACAGTGTGGAAGAGCTGCAGACGTTCTATGTCCTTCCCAGGCGAGAAGGTGAAAAGGCAATCCTATTCTACAGATCAGGGGAAACTAAAGTGGAGAAAGAAATCTGGCACAGCGCGGATTCCACACTCGACAGGCTCCAGCCCATCCGTTTGCCCAGATATTATACAGACGGACTAAGGAGACTCTTGAGACGCTAAGGTGTACCCCTTAAACAAACTGCTCGGCAAGCACGGTTCTATTACAGGATCTGGAACGTCCCTGGAACTCAGCGAAAGTTGCCCAACAGGAAAATGGAAACGATCAGGCTTGGATATGTTCAATCCAAGAAACGGGAGTTACTCCGCGACTGCTACGTCATACATGACTTTGATGAAGAGGGAGATGCTTTTTCGGAAAATGCTAACCCTGAATCAGAAAGAGCTCCCGACGTAAAAATTCCCAGTCCGTCGTTTGAAGAACAAATGGACAAGCTTATAAGGGAAGCAAGTCAAAAGGTTCAAGACGACCACAATCGCGAAATGTCCATCTACGAGAAAGCCAGGACGCAACGCCTTCTTCAACAGGCTGTGAAAGATGAAAATGCTCCTCCCTGTCAACCCGTTGTACAAAAGGCACAACGCAAAGGCAGAAACAAACCAAAGAACGGGAAAAGCGTTCGACAGCGACAAGGCGGGTCCAAGAAGCCATATGATTGGGAAGTGAGCAATTCGGATTCATCCCTTATAAAGAAAATGAGTCGAGCATACTCTTTTCCTCCGAATAAAACACAGAAGATACTTTATCTTGCTATAAAACATCAACTGATCATACACCCGGAGTCCAAGCACCCCGAGCAAGCTGGAAAAGTCTCTCATCCGGACTATTGCTCCTATCATAGGGCAATAGGACAACCTATTGAAGACTGCTTCACCTTCAAGAACTGGATCGAACATCAATATCGACAGGGCAGATTCGCTCTATCCAGCAGCTGGAGAGTAACCCCGCCGCAGAAGCATGAACCCAAATCCACGAGGGTAGAACCAGATCAACATTGGTCTTGGAAGCGAGATCGTACTTTCCACGTGATAACGCTATCAGAAGAAGACCCCGACAGTATGGATGACCTCCCCTGGTGCTTTGAAAACGATGATAACGAGGTGATCTTGGAGTTTCCGCCGGCGCCGAAAGAGCTGGAAGATGGAATACATACTACTGCAGATGATCTTAAGAAAATTGATTTGGGGACGACAAGTCATCCGCGGGCGACATTCGTCAACGAGTTGCTGTCTGAAGAAAGGGTGGCTACACTAAAGGACATTCTCATGCTGCATAAAGATTGCTTCGTATGGAATTATTCCGAGATGCCAGGACTAGATCCAGAGATTTCCATCCACAAGCTGGCAATATCCCCAGACATTAAGCCAATCAAACAAGCACCGCGAAGAATGCGGCTCGAGCTTGAGATGATCATCAACGCCGAGGTCAAGAAGCTGATTGACTCCGGCTTCATCCAAGAGGTTCAGTATCCTGATTTGATCGCCAACATCGTCTCGGTGATGAAGAAAATGGGACAGTACGCATATGTGTGGATTTTCGGGATCTCAATAAAGCCTTCCCGAAAGATGACTTCCCAGTACCGGTCACCGAGCTAATGATTGACAATACGTCCACCCACGAGGTTTTCTCCTTCATGGACGGCTCATCAGGATATAATCAGATAAAAATGCATCCCGAAGACCAGAAGCACACCGCTTTCCGGACCCCTTTGGGTATATTCTGCTACAAGGTGATGCCCTTCGGTCTAAAGAATGCCGGTGCCACCTATCAGAGGGCCATGACGAAGATCTTCGATGACCTCATACATGAAATCGTCGAATGCTATATCGACGATCTCGTGGTGAAAAGCAAATCATACGAGGAACATCTAGAGCATCTAAAGATCGTGTTTCAATGCCTCCGCCAATACAACTTGAAGATGAACCCTCTCAAGTGCATGTTCGGAGTTACCTCGGGCAAATTCCTTGGATTCATCGTCACACACCGAGGCATCGAGATAGACCCGTCGAAGATCAAGGCGATCATGGAAATGCCTCCGCTAAGGACTCTCAAGCAATTGCGGTCTCTCCAAGGGAAGCTGTAAGTCGATGTACAACACCCCAATACTTGTGGGGAGGCGGAATTTTCAAAAACGAACTTGTTTAGTGAACAAACATCGACTAACCGCTTGAATCGAAGCTAAACGATAACTAACTTGAAACATAGAGTTGCTATGCTACTATGTTTAGGGATTATACCTAACGAATCGTGTCCTTCGTCTTTGCGAACTCCACCTCCTCCTCGGCCTTCTCGAAGTAGTAGACGATCCACCCGAGAGCTTTACTCCAAGCTTAGCCTCTAAACTTGAGGCAACTAAACTTCTTTAAGTGCTAATCAAAGAAGCTAGGTGTAATATAGAGAGGGTTATGGATTAAGTAGTCTAACTTGTTGGAGATAGTGCCCTCAGAGTCAATTATTAGGTCACAGGTACGTGATTGTAATGATTGAGGGAGGACCTATCCCGGTAGGACAGTCTTACTCGAGATGATAGTATGCTATCTGGTTTACCTTTATCATCGTGTACTGTTTTAAGTGACCTGACACGTCGCTATTATACGTTGATAGAGCCCCTAGGATTCTTGCTTGACCACCAGCAGTATGAGGGCGATCATATAAGTGGGAGCTGGGGGTCTATAAGCTTATCCTTAAACGGTCCCTAGTCGTGGGAGTTTCGAGACTGGGCATCGATACTCCATTAGTAGACTAGTGTATACAGTCGAGACCCCGACGAGGGGCGGTGGCCGGTCTCACAAGCCACTGGTGTCAGTTGGATCACCTAAGATGTATACAGGTGCTCATTGGGTTATGAGTACACCGGACAGGACTCGCCGGGAACATGCTAGTTGGTCATATACCAGACGTCAGATGGCAGTTCCCTGGTGACATGTGTGCAGGTTAGTTCATCGACCTGGGGATCGTCATTTGTCTCGTGTGAGTTCCCACTGTACTTTGATTACTACCCTACCACGGCTCAAAGGAGTCGTGCAAACAGGTTTTAGTTGGGTACAGTCCCGAGCCACATGGAGGCAGTGAGCGTATCTTCAGGGGTTCGTCTCTCCCGGTATTGGGGGTGAGGTCGTGCTGTGTCTAGGAGAGCCATTACACAAAGTCCTTGGCCAAGGCAAGGAGATTTACTGGTAGGTATTCCAGTAGTATCTCAGGGTGTTCTGGGCTACACTCCGACACGACTTGTACCGCTTTTGGGGGTCTGACTTTTACCAACCCCCTAGGCCCGCCATGCGATGCTTATAGACGAACGGACCGGACTGCACGGATATTGTCACTGACAGGCTCAGTTGGGTGTCGGGGTGAGCTTCCTCATCGACGTCCCATTTGGTCAGTACCTGGTAGCCCGTCACGTATTGGCTTATACCTCTGACGTGCTAGTGGTTAAATCCACAACCAAGGTGTTGACGAGTCTTTAGAGCCCCCCACATTCAGTTACTCAGCTTTCGGGCGAAAGGTTGTAGAGGCCATATGGAGATATGGCAAGGTCCGACCAAATACGTGCGGTATTGCACGGATCGGGATCGGACAGTTTGTACTATAGGCCGTATGGTTATATGGCAGGGTTCGATCAGATACGTGCGGTATTGCACGGATCAGGATCGAACAGATATTACTAGCCGGCTTTGGTATAAGCCGGATCCTAGTATAGTACAGTGTAGATTTTGTCTCTTTGTATTTGTATTTCGGTCGAAATACAGATGCGGATGTGTATGCACAGTATCGGGGTTTTCCTGTAATTTATTACGGGACCAGTTTTCTGGAGTTGCCAGTTTGCTTTCCGTTTCGGCCAATTTCCTTTGTTCCGTTCATTGGCCGAAGATTGGTGGAGGAGGGCTTATTTGCATTGTTGCAAATAGGCATTTGTGGAGGGGGTCTTTGCATTTTTGTTGTATCATGATAGCACCATCCTTTGACTTGATTTCTTCATGATGGCTTGACTTCATAACCTCATCATGGCTTGACTTATGTATGATGATGGAGGGACATGATGGTTGATGATGATGAGGGGTGAGGTTGGTGGAGTGTTAGTTTACACTTGTGATCATTTCCTTTTTGGATGATAACCTTTCCTCTCTCTCTCTTGTATGGGTATTATTATTGGCCTCTCTCATATTCTTTTGATACAACCTCCTCATTCTCACTCTCCCTATTGTAGTGGCCGGCCCAAGCTTGAGTGGGGCTGTCCAAATTTTATGGAGTGGGGTTTTTGCTCATTTGATGTTCCAAAACCCCCAAAGTCCCTCCATATAGTTCTTGTATCTTTTCCTCCACCAAAAGGCACCTCCATGAACCCCAATAGAGACAATAGCTCACTACACATTCTACAGCAAATCTTGGGCACGTCGAGTAGCCGGCTTCGTGCCCGAGTTGCCTCGGCATTGAGGTGGGAGCCCGTAAACAAAGTAGGCGATGTGGTGCACTTCCGGCGACGAGGAGGAGACGGGACTTTTCCGCAGGAGATCGGGACCATGACGAGAAGACCGGAGGACTTGGATCGTCGGTATATCTCTAACCCTTCTTCTAGTTAGCTTAGACTTGTTAATGGTTCGATCCGGGTGTTTAGTGCGCGGTGGTGCCGGTTTGCTAAGTCCGCAAAATTTAAGTTATTCAACGCTTCCGCATTTGGCCGTCGGATCGACGGCCGGGGCGCCGCCGTGCACTTACAGTGGTATCAGAGCCTCGCCATTAACTTAGTCTAGCTTTGTGTAATGTGTTTGCATTTCCGATCGATCAAAAAGTTCCAAAACCCGTATTGCCTTCGCATCAGTTTCTGTTGAAAATTTTTGGTCTCGGAAAATTTTTCAGGTGGTCTCAGAATGATGTGCAGGGAGTTATAAGAACACTGAAAAAATTTCGTAGCACGATCCCTCCGTACGACCGCGGAAGGGCGGCCAAAACCCTCTTCTGGCCGCGCTTCCGCCGCAAGTTTGTGGGCTCGTGTGATTATTTTTTTGCAGTGGGCTTATGGGCTTATTTCAGGGGTTTTGGGATATTAAAATTGGGCCCAGGTTTTCTGTGATTGCTACAGTTTTGTTTGGGGGCCCACTTGTTAATTGTTTGATCAATCGGAAAATTTTGAACACATTTTTCACAGTATTTACATTATATCTGCGACCGTGAATGTCACTTGATCGGTAAATCCGGTCTAACTGCTATAGCCCGGTTAGACGGATTTGCGAACGTGACTTTCACGTTGATGTTCTATGTTTATGCTGTGATGTTGCGGATCGGTCGTGGGGGATAGCCTGGATGCAATGCTAGTACAGTTTTGTTGTATTATGTACATTTGATATTGCGGGGCGAGCGTCCGACATGTAGACTGCCGTCACTGCCTGTTTGTATTATTATTTTGGGGCACGACCTGGTTGCGGTCGATGTACCCGTTGTATGTATATTTTACTTTCTGTACTAGGATTGCCCCGCGGAGGGGTGCACGGATAGCCGGGTTCTAGAGGGCAACAAGCCCGCATCTCATGGCATTGAGACGGAGGGGGCTTCACTCTAGGATTGGCGGGCTATTCGCCGCACTCGTAGGGGGTACAGGTTGACCCAGGAGGGGTGCCCAAGTTACCGGATTCCGTGAAGTGCTGGGTGGTCCATTCACGGTGCTGAAGGGGGCTGCCTCGCTTCAGGTTTTGGCGGGTGACTTGCCGCACCCGTAGGGGTCTAGGTTTTCATTGCACAGGCTATCCACACGACCAGGGGAACGTCGGGTTTCAACGGCTCTGTGAAACCCGGGGATCCCAGATATCTGTATTGTTTCTGTGATGCTGTTCATTCTCTGTGATGTTGCATTTTATTCACGCCTTGAGCGAATATAATATATTGGTATATATATTAGTAGATGTTGTATATGTTTTGCATCCGCGCTAGTCCAGTCCCCGCTCTGTCGTTAGTAAGCTAACCTAACGGGTAATGACGGGACCCAGTGGCGAATGCGGATGGCATATACGTACATCAGTATATTTTCGTTCTTTTTGGTGTGATCAATTGATGGGACTGCATTGATTCGGATCAATGCAAGTTAAAAACAAACCTAATCTGATGTTGTTGGAACACTTTTCAAAAAGCTGTTATTGCAAGGACGTTTACTTTTGTTTTGCATCGTGGTATTCATTGGAATATCCTGCTCCTCAGTCGACGAGGCAAGGGCCGAGATCCCTTCACCGGGAGTGACCCCTTGGACAGAAGTTTGCGTCAGGGCATTAACTTCACTATAGCCGATTACTTTTGCTTTGCATCGCGGTATTCAGTTGGAATATCCTGCACCTCATTCTACGGGGAAAGAGCCGAGATCCCTTCACCGGGAGTGACCTCTTTAGCGAAGGTTTTCGTCACTATATTTTAAAAATCTATCCGTTCCTTCGACGATATCAAGTTCTTTACGTTAAAGGTTTTCGCCAGAAACCATTCGTAGCCCTCCGTCATTTCAGCTAAATATTCGGTAGTATTCAAGCTATGTATTTTGACCTCACGCCAAGGCATAGTGATTGGTAGCTGCCGGGTATTTATCTGTTGCATAGATAGATGCGTTGGTTTGGGACAGTCGTACTACTATTTTGGCCTACGTCAAGGGTATGTACGGGTGGATTCAAATTAACCTGGATAATGACGGGTAGAACTTGACATGTGACTTATGATATTTTGACCTCACGCCAAGGTCATAAGAGCATGGGGCAGAAATCACATCGGGAGTTTCAAAAGAACTGAAACTTGCCAGATATGCGCATACCTTCTGGAGTGTGATACCGTGAGCGGATTCCGTCACGTTGTCATGCGATGAGAGTTGGATCCCGATTCCCACTGATGAGTTAGTTTACTCCTCGGGTAACCCCGACTAATTCTTCTTTCAGGTTTGGAGGAGAATTTGAGGTACAGTGGGAGGATTCCAGATTAGATAAATTGGTAACCATTCTGATCTAGGTTAGAGTGCACGCTGAGTGTTTCTTTTCTCTCTCTCTCTGGCAGCGACCATTTGACCCGACCCTAAGACTATGACTCAGTGACCAAGTTGACCGAACCTTCTTTAACACCGGCTTTTGGATTGTCAGAATTGCAAACCTCATTGCCACTCCTACTTTTACCCTTTTCTCCAGGACACCCCGTTTTACTACGAACGTCCACTTCCATTGGACAAAACCATCGTATGGTTAGATACGAACTCGAAAGAATTTATTCGAGGATGGTTTCCGGTTCTGGAGAAAACGGATAGGATTATTCAGTTGTCTTTTCCTTTTACCCTCTCTCAGGTTACGAGTACTCCTTGGTTTAGGGGTAGTACACCTATTACGCAAATTGGATTGTCTTCTTCCAAACCTTAGGCTGGTGCCGACCGGTAGGGAATGAAGAAAACCAATTAGCATAACGATGGTGTGCAGAAGGTATTAAGTTCAGACAAAGCAAGGGATTAGTAAGAGGGCAAAGTAAATTGCAACAGATATTCACGACCAAACCAAATATTTCGATACCACTCCCTCATCACCTTTGTATTTCTCCAGGACACTCCGTATCACTACGAAGATCCACAGTTTATTTGGATACTCCATCGTATGGTTATATACGAACTCGAATGGAACTTGTTCCAGTTCGGGGATGGATTCTGGTTCAGGAGAAATAGGAATAAGGTTTATTCGGTTGTCTTTTATCTTCACCCTCTCTCATTGCGAGTGTTCCTAGGATTGGGACAGTACACCCATTATGCTTATTGGATAGTCTTCTTCCAAACCATAGGCTGGTGCCGAACGGTAGGGAAGGAAGAAAACCATTTAGCCTGAAGGGGTGTACAGAAGGTAAAGACTAAAGACATATGAAGGGATTTGGAGAGGTGGCAAAGAATTATACGGTTACAGTCGTGAGTCTGGAAGAGGCATTACTAGGAATACCAGGATACCCCATCGAAACATTTCGATGTTTCAGTTTCACTGTGCAATGTTAAAGGAAAACTGATTTCCCGATTAGATACTTACTCCAGGGTATGTATTTACCAGGTACGATTCTCACATCTGTATGGTTTTACAGATGATGAGTGGGAGTAAGTTATTGGGAATTGGGTGATTATCCTCATTATATCGGGATTCGTTGTAATCGGTGATATTTGAGGAAATCACCTGGGCTGTTTGCCGGTTGGCAAATATTTGGTTTTGAATATCCGCTGTTATGCACCAATTTCAAATCGATATATCTGTACGTCTATTTTCATAGAGTGAGATATACCCTTTTGAAATTATGTCTGCGACATTTACCTATATCAGTGGATGGTTAGGTAAGGAGCATTAAACAGCGGTGTAATTCTTCTTGACCATAAGTACAGTTTTCAACCTACGACACACAGTGAATGAGTTTTCAGACTCAAGGGACTTATACAAAGTATTGTATGTTGTCCAGGGTCCATCAGGACAGAGGGGATGGTTCTCGTACTATATTCGGTTTACTTATGACTTCTCTAGTTTTTAGACAGGTGTTTCGTAGAAACACAGGGTCCGAATTTGGAGAAGTTATAGGTATTTGAATAAAGTAGAGAACCAGGTATTGCAAGTATCGGGATTCTTCAAAGTAATCGAAGATGTAGATACTTGTCAATGGTATTCAGTTGATAGTAATGACTAAGAGAACTTGCTTCTTTTTCAGGTTACTCATAATTGGAAGCATTCCTAAGTTGAGTAACGCTGATCGGCCTCCTTCCATTTAGTTGACATGCACTGGAGACAGTTGCATGATTTGAATCTGGTTCAATTAAATCAGTGCCTCTGGTCCTATATGGGATATAGAACAGTTCATATCTTAACGATGTTAAGGTACGGGGAGTTGTCCGGCTTATGCTTAAAACCAGACACTGGACAACTCAAGGCACGTTTCTGTAATGGCTGTTTGTGGGTTAACCCAGGCTATGACGCGGGTTGACTTTCTACCATCTGGATGAACAATAGCAATATTGTTCTAGACTCGCCACAGTTTTATTAAAAATGGATTTTTCAGAAAACAGTAGTGGGAGTATGGTAGAACTGGAAGTGATTCCAGAACCACAAACGATTACTGAAGATTTGATAAGGAACCTAAAGATTCAATCCGGTTTGACATTCCATTGGCCACTCCGCAGATAAGGTGGGTAACTTCAGGCACCCGAGAGGCACTACGGTAGCCTCAAGGACGGTGACAGGGAAGTTCTTGTTTACCCACAATTACCATTGCTGTTGTTCCAGGTTACGAGACCCGGCGGGAGGATGAGTATAGCGTCGTTCTAAACCAGTTTTAGAAGTGTACGTCTATATGACTCTGCCAGAGGGTTGTCGTAGTCAGTGGGAGCAGCGGAAGCATTGGTGGACAGGTTGCTTATGTCTATTTATAGACTAGAGCAGATGTAGCGGAGATAGATCATCTATTTCTGACGTGACAGTCATGGGTTTGACTTCGTCAGAATAGGGGCTGGATCTGTTGAGAAGGTAGTAGGGTGTGATATCCTGGTATTTGGATGATATACACAGAGTAGGAAAAGAAACTCCTACACTACGATCGGTTATACTTTGGTCGTCACACAGTTGTTTCTCCACAAAGGAAATGGATTTTATATCAGACATACTGGTTACTAGATCTATGGTTTTAGATCTAGATTTGGGTGGTTTCCCAATCAGGGTACTTGACAGCATTCTAAGAGTATTTAGGATGGACGACTCCTGGCACGGTAGTGTACCTGCAGGTAATGGAGTCACCCTCTCCAAAGGTGTCTTACAGACTAAAGGGGAGAGGGATGGGCATGATTGGCAGATCACTTGCTCAGGCAATTGAGTCAATCGTGAGATGTCAAGTACCACACCAGATGTTGTTCTTGCACTAGATGCAATAAGTTGACATTAATCCAATCCTGGAGAAACAGTCGGAAGCAGTTTTAGAACATAAGTGGATGTTCTAGGGATATGATAACGACAGCCTCATTCAGGAGACAGTTATCATTCCAGGCTTCCAAGGTGACATGGACGACAAGGAGGTTGTCAGAGTTATAGTTTTCCTTCTGATGAGGGGCAGTATTTTGGACAGGTGGTCCAAGGCAATACTGAGGGAGGCATGGCGCGCAGGATACTGATTAAGTTCAGTTGACGATACAGTCTAAGAAGTTTGGATTTGGAGTTCATTTATGAGCTAGGTCCCATCAGACATCCAGACATATTCTGAGACAGGTATTGCTCTTTTCGGGAGATGGGTTTCTCCGCGAACTTGAGATATAGAGAGACATAGAAAGAAACAACTAAGCGGATCCACTCACTGAGGCTATTCCTCGAACGCAATAGTTCCGCAAACGAGCTTTGTGAGACTGACTAGTAGAGGAGTTGGATGTTCGGTATCACACGGGCTGTGAGTATGCGACATCGCAATAATTAGCCTTGAGTGCAAGTGGGAGATTGTTGGAGATAGTGCCCTCAGAGTCAATTATTAGGTCACAGGTACGTGATTGTAATGATTGAGGGAGGACCTATCCCGGTAGGACAGTCTTACTCGAGATGATAGTATGCTATCTGGTTTACCTTTATCATCGTGTACTGTTTTAAGTGACCTGACACGTCGCTATTACACGTTGATAGAGCCCCTAGGATTCTTGCTTGACCACCAGCAGTATGAGGGCGATCATATAAGTGGGAGCTGGGGGTCTATAAGCTTATCCTTAAACGGTCCCTAGTCGTGGGAGTTTCGAGACTGGGCATCGATACTCCATTATTAGACTAGTGTATACAGTCGAGACCCCGACGAGGGGCGGTGGCCGGTCTCACAAGCCACTGGTGTCAGTTGGATCACCTAAGATGTATACAGGTGCTCATTGGGTTATGAGTACACCGGACAGGACTCGCCGGGAACATGCTAGTTGGTCATATACCAGACATCAGATGGCAGTTCCCTGGTGACATGTGTGCAGGTTAGTTCATCGACCTGGGGATCGTCATTTGTCTCGTGTGAGTTCCCACTGTACTTTGATTACTACCCTACCACGGCTCAAAGGAGTCGTGCAAACAGGTTTTAGTTGGGTACAGTCCCGAGCCACATGGAGGCAGTGAGCGTATCTTCAGGGGTTCGTCTCTCCCGGTATTGGGGGTGAGGTCGTGCTGTGTCTAGGAGAGCCATTACACAAAGTCCTTGGCCAAGGCAAGGAGATTTACTGGTAGGTATTCCAGTAGTATCTCAGGGTGTTCTGGGCTACACTCCGACACGACTTGTACCGCTTTTGGGGGTCTGACTTTTACCAACCCCCTAGGCCCGCCATGCGATGCTCATAGACGAACGGACCGGACTGCACGGATATTGTCACTGACAGGCTCAGTTGGGTGTCGGGGTGAGCTTCCTCATCGACGTCCCATTTGGTCAGTACCTGGTAGCCCGTCACGTATTGGCTTATACCTCTGACGTGCTAGTGGTTAAATCCACAACCAAGGTGTTGACGAGTCTTTAGAGTCCCCCACATTCAGTTACTCAGCTTTCGGGCGAAAGGTTGTAGAGGCCGTATGGAGATATGGCAAGGTCCGACCAAATACGTGCGGTATTGCACGGATCGGGATCGGACAGTTTGTACTATAGGCCGTATGGTTATATGGCAGGGTTCGATCAGATACGTGCGGTATTGCACGGATCAGGATCGAACAGATATTACTAGCCGGCTTTGGTATAAGCCGGATCCTAGTATAGTACAGTGTAGATTTTGTCTCTTTGTATTTGTATTTCGGTCGAAATACAGATGCGGATGTGTATGCACAGTATCGGGGTTTTCCTGTAATTTATTACGGGACCAGTTTTCTGGAGTTGCCAGTTTGCTTTCCGTTTCGGCCAATTTCCTTTGTTCCGTTCATTGGCCGAAGATTGGTGGAGGAGGGCTTATTTGCATTGTTGCAAATAGGCATTTGTGGAGGGGGTCTTTGCATTTTTGTTGTATCATGATAGCACCATCCTTTGACTTGATTTCTTCATGATGGCTTGACTTCATAACCTCATCATGGCTTGACTTATGTATGATGATGGAGGGACATGATGGTTGATGATGATGAGGGGTGAGGTTGGTGGAGTGTTAGTTTACACTTGTGATCATTTCCTTTTTGGATGATAACCTTTCCTCTCTCTCTCTTGTATGGGTATTATTATTGGCCTCTCTCATATTCTTTTGATACAACCTCCTCATTCTCACTCTCCCTATTGTAGTGGCCGGCCCAAGCTTGAGTGGGGCTGTCCAAATTTTATGGAGTGGGGTTTTTGCTCATTTGATGTTCCAAAACCCCCAAAGTCCCTCCATATAGTTCTTGTATCTTTTCCTCCACCAAAAGGCACCTCCATGAACCCCAATAGAGACAATAGCTCACTACACATTCTACAGCAAATCTTGGGCACGTCGAGTAGCCGGCTTCGTGCCCGAGTTGCCTCGGCATTGAGGTGGGAGCCCGTAAACAAAGTAGGCGATGTGGTGCACTTCCGGCGACGAGGAGGAGACGGGACTTTTCCGCAGGAGATCGGGACCATGACGAGAAGACCGGAGGACTTGGATCGTCGGTATATCTCTAACCCTTCTTCTAGTTAGCTTAGACTTGTTAATGGTTCGATCCGGGTGTTTAGTGCGCGGTGGTGCCGGTTTGCTAAGTCCGCAAAATTTAAGTTATTCAACGCTTCCGCATTTGGCCGTCGGATCGACGGCCGGGGCGCCGCCGTGCACTTACAGAACTAATCCTTGTACTCAACACATGAGAGGGGAGGATTAGGGTTTGAAGAGGGAGAGCTTGAGGAGAGAGAAGGTGAGGATCATTATCATATGAGAATAATGAGTTATCATAATATATATGAAACATTAAAATTCATCAATAAAAGAAAAACAAATGATGAATAATCAAGTTTCATAAATATCTAATGGTGATTCATAACCATGACTCATTAAGCATTTATTGTGCATTAATGATATGGATGAATCACTCTCATGACTCACTAAACTCATTCAATGCATATGACACCTAAACCTCCTTAGTCACCATCTTCTAGAAGCTTCTCACACAATTACGAGAACGCCCCTCCAATCCGCAAAAATATGGAAAAACTTTAGACTGTATAAATCCAATAACCGGATACCAGTAACTGGCTTAAACCAAAGCCGACTGGTAAAAACTGTCCGAAAGTCGTACGCGCGTAAACGCACGTATGCGTCCGAACCCTTGTCGTAAAACCATACGACCTCTATATCGTTTCGCCTGGAGTAAGGAAACTCTCTGTGTGGGACTCTAGAGACTCGACTACTACGCTGGCAGTGGGTTTAACCACAGACCGCAAGCGGCACTAGCTGTACGTAACGGTCCCCAGGTAGATGTCGATAAGAAGGCCGATGAGGGAACCCATCCGAACTCCTACTGAGTCTGATGTGACAATCTCCATACAGTCCGGTCCGTTTGTCTTAGACTATCGCATATCGGGCCTAGGGGGGCGGCAAGCGTCAGTCCCCTAATAGCGGTATAAGTCGTGTCAGAGGGAAGCCCATTACACCCTGAGAAACTACTGAAACCTACCAGCAAATCTCGCTTGCCCTGGCCAGGGACTTTGCGTAATGGCTCTCTGACACAGCGCGATATCAACCCCCAATACCGGGAGAGACGAATCCTGTCTAACCGCCACTGCCTCCAAGTGCTCGGGACTGCACCCAACTGCTACCTGTTTGCACGACTCCTTTGAGCCGTGGTAGGGTAGCAATCTAAGAACAGTGGGACACACTCGAGGCGAAGTAGCAGTGTCAAGTCTGCGGACTATGCTGTACTCATGTCACCTGGGAACTGTTCACTGACGACTGGTATAAAACCAACCAACAGTTCCCTGTGAGTCCTGTCCGGTGTACCCGTAACCTAACGAGCACCTGTATACTATCTCCAGTACGACGTACTGACGGCTGTGGGACAGACCATCTCCCCAACTGGGATGAGAAGCGTACACACTAGTCTACTCCGGAGTATCGATGCTCTGTCTCGATAATCCAACGACCAGGGACCTGAATAAGGATGTGCTTGTAGACTACCCAGCCCCCACTAGTGTGACTGCCATCACAACGCTGGTAGTCAAGCAAGATCCTAAGAGCTCTATCAATACGTATACTCACATATTAAGATAGAAAAACCAAGTAGCATACTACCATGTTTAGCAAGACTGTTATATACATGTGAATATCCCAAGCTTCCATTAAGTAATATACAAACTAGTATGATACAGTAATGGCCTTCTAGGGCATAAACACTAACAATCTCCCACTTGCACTAGGGCCATGTACTGGCGTATCGTAGACCGATGATCTCGAGTAGCCTCTCGAACTGAATCTGAGGTAGGGCCTTCGTGAATGGATCAGCAATGTTCTCTTCAGAAGCAACTCTCCGAACCTCGATCTCCTGACGATCAATGATCTCCCTGATCAGGTGATACCGCCTCAAGATGTGTCTGGACTTCTGATGGGACCTTGGTTCCTTCGCTAAAGCTATAGCTCCGTTGTTGTCGCAATACAGAGGTATTGGATCAACTATGGTAGGAACCACCTGAAGTTCTGTTAGGAACTTCTTCATCCAGACTACTTCTTTTGCGGCATCGCAAGCAGCTATATACTCCGCTTCCATCGTCGAGTCAGCAACGGTGTCCTGCTTGGAGCTCTTCCAGCACACCGCCCCTCCGTTGAGGGTAAAGACATAACCCGACATGGACTTGGAATCGTCCTTATCACTCTGGAAGCCGGAATCAGCAAAGGCCTCCAACCTGAGGTCTTTTCCGCCGTAAACCAAGAACATCTCCTTAGTCCTTCTCAGGTACTTGAGAATGTTCTTTACTGCTCTCCAGTGCATCTCCCCTGGGTCTGACTGATACCGGCTTACCACGCTTAGTGCGTAAGCTACATCTGGTCTGGTGCACAACATCGCATACATTATAGAGCCTACCGCAGAAGCGTAGGGTATAATAGACATGCGTTCCCTTTCCAAATCAGTCTTGGGAGACATCTTTTTGGAGAGGGTGATTCCGTGACAAGACGGTAGATTACCGCGCTTAGAATCTTCCATACTGAATCTCTTCAGTACAGTGTCGATATACCTGGACTGCGAAAGTCCCAACATCCTCTTGGATCTATCACGATAGATCCGGATCCCCAGAATGTAAGAGGCATCACCCAGGTCTTTCATGGAGAACCCGTGTGACAAGAATCCTTTGACAGATTGTAGCATAGGAATGTCATTTCCTATTAATAGAATGTCATCCACGTACAAGACGAGGAATACGACACTTCTGGCTACTACTTTACTATATATGCACGGTTCATCTGGATTTTTGATAAAGTCATATTCTTTGACTGTCTCATCAAAACAGATGTTCCAACTCCGCGATGCCTGCTTTAGTCCATAAATGGACTTAAGCAGCTTGCATACTTTCCCGCTGCTCCCACTCTGATTGAAACCCTCTGGCTGATCCATATAGACGCACTCTTCTAAATTTCCATTCAGAAAAGCCGTCTTTACGTCCATCTGCCAGATTTCATAATCATGGAAGGCAGCAATAGCAAGAAGGACCCGAATGGATTTGAGTATAGCCACTGGAGAAAAAGTTTCGTCATAGTCCAAACCAGGTCTTTGACGAAAACCCTTTACAACAAGTCTAGCCTTATAGGTTTCCACCTATCCATCTACACCAATCTTTTTCTTGAAGATCCATTTGCATCCTATGGGTTTTACCCCATCTGGAGCAAAGTCCAAAGTCCATACTTTGTTGGTGTACATGGACTCCATTTCGGTCCGCATTGCATCTAGCCACCGTACCGAGTCGCCGCTCTGGATGGCCTGCTGGAAGTCAGTAGGTTCATCATCATCTATGATGCAATCCTCTCTATCCCCATCTATGAGAAAACCGTAGTATCTCTCAGGCGGATGAGACGGCCTACTACTCCTGCGGAGGGGTGCGGGAATGTCCTGTTCTTCTTGAACTCCTGGTTCTACCAAACTTTCAGTAGCAGTTTGTGGTTCTGGAATTTCTTCCAGTTCTATTTCGCTCCCACTTATTTCCTTTTCTAAAAACTGATTTTCCAGAAAATGGGCATTACGAGAAACAAAAACCTTTTGTTCCTCTGCGTAATAGAAATAATATCCCTTGGAGTTCTTTGGATATCCCACAAACATACATTTTACTGATCGTGCATCGAGCTTGTCCACATGCTGCTTTTTAACAAAAGCTGGACATCCCCAAATCTTTATATGTTGAAGATGGGGTTTCTTCCCAGTCCACATCTGATATGGAGTGGTAGGCACAGTCTTGGTAGGAGCCCTGTTCAAAAGATATGCCGCTGATTCTAGCGCATAACCCCAGAAAGATCGCGGTAACTCAGCATTACTCATCATGGATCGTACCATATCCAATAGGGTTCGATTCCGTCTCTCCGATACACCGTTATGCTGTGGAGTGTATGGAGGAGTAAGCTGAGAGAGAATTCCTTTCTCTTTAGGTAACCTAGGAACTCGGCACTTAAGTATTCTCCACCTCGATCAGATCTCAGTGTCTTAATACTTTTGCCTGTTTGGTTTTCTACTTCATTCTTATACTCTTGGAATTTCTCAAAAGCCTCGGATTTATATTTCATCAGATAAATGAATCCGTATCTTGAGTAATCATCCGTGAAAGTAATGAAATAGGAAAAACCACCTCTTGCATGTGTAGACAATGGACCACATACATCGCTGTGTATGAGTCCTAAGAGCTCGCTCGCTCTTACTCCTTGTCCAGTGAATGGAGTCTTTGTCATCTTTCCTTTGAGACAAGATTGACAAGTGTCATAAGTTTGATATTCGAACGAGTCCAAATATCCTTCTCTATGCAACTTAGTCAACCTTCTCTCATTGATGTGACCCAGTCTACAATGCCATAAGAAAGCTTTATTTAAATCTGGAGACTTTCTTTTAGTGTGTTCTGGACATTGAAAATTTGGAGTTGGTTTAAAACATATATACCGTTATTTAGAGTACCGGACCCAATCAAACCATGATTAAGGTGGATGTTAACAACATCTCTTATAAACGTGAAATCATAACCTTTATTTGATAACAAAGAAACTGATATGATATTACACGTTAAGCTTGGTACAAAATAACAGTTATGTAAAACCAAAATGTGTCCACTCGTCAATCCTAGGTGATAATCCCCGACGGACGCAGCTCCTACGCTAGCTCCGTTAGCAACCTTTAGGGTCATATCACCTTCCTTCAGCACTCTACGGTTTCTCAGTGCCTGCAATGAATTGCAAATATGAGATCCTGATCCGGTATCCAATACCCAGGAAGTAGAGTTGATCGACAGACAATTCTCAATTACAAACACACCTGAAGTCGAAGCCACAGCTTGCTTCGGTTCCTGGTTCTTGGCGTTCCACGCCTTGCAATCCTTCTTCCAGTGCCCTTTCCTGTGACAATGGAAGCACTCATCCTGGCCAACTACCGGTACTGCAAACTTTTTCTTTCCCTTCCCTCCCACCTTACTAACACCTCCTCTAGGTTTGGGGACGGCCTTCTTCTTCCTTCCTTTGGCCCTAGCCTTGGACCCGGAAGAAGATGCACCGCCAATAAACATAGCGGGTGTTTCCCTTGCCTTCTGCAAGGTGCCCTCTGCACTCCTTAACATGTTCAGGAGTTCCGGAAGTTCAACTTCTTTTCCTTGAAGGTTGAAGTTCAGGATAAACTGGGCGTAGGTGGGAGGAAGGGACTGGAGAATCAGGTCTGTATATAGCTCATTATCCAAAGTCATCCCAAGGTCTGCGAGCTCTTCAATATAGCCGATCATCTTTAGGACATGTTCTCCTACCGATGACCCGACAGCCAACCTCGCTCGAAACAAGTTCTTAGAGGTCTCGTATCTTGCTATACGAGATTGCTCTCCATAAAGTTCCTTTGTATGGAGAAATATGCCATCTAGGGTCATATCCTCGTGCCTCCTCTGATGTTCATTGTTCATTGAGGCAAGCACGATGCACTTGGCTTTCGCGCAATCTAAATCCCAGGTTTTGCGGATTTCCTTATCCGCATTGCTGGATTTGGGACCAGGGACAGCAGGTGCCGTAGCGGTGAGGATGTACCCCAATTTGTCATAGGTCAAAGCCATTTTGACATTCCGCAGCCAATCTTTATAGTTTGGCCCTGTCAGTATATTTTTCTCTAAAAGTAACTTAAGTCCAGTCATTTTCAGGGTCGCTGCAATTAGGAGAGAGAGAAGAAAACTCTTTAGCATGATGCTCTTGCAAGTTTAGAGTGGTTTTTAGTTTATTTAAACTGGATGGCTCCCACTGTTTCTCGAATCCTTCCTCAAACCATAAAAGAAGAATTAGCCAGGACTATTCTCACTGTACAATACTTGCTTAACCGTTCAGCCAGGCTGGTGTTGGTACTTCGAGGGAGGTTTTCCAACGCTTTCGCGAAGTTCCTTAATTAAATAACCTCTTTTCTCTGGGGGCGTAACCCCGCTGACACTTTTCTGGACACCTACTAGGTTTATAGCATTGATCGTTAAGTGACGAATATCCTGATAAGTAGCATATACTCACAGTAGGATCGGGATCCAAATATCATCGTATGATAATGTTGAAGGAGTGCTACCAACATTCATCAAACTCCAAATGGTATGCATCTCTTTGCAAATTTCAGTTTCTTTAGAAATTCCCGATATAAGTTTTTGCCCCATGCTCTTATGACCTTGGCTTTGGTCAAAATGTCATAAGTCACATGTCAAGTTCTACCCGTCATTATCTTGTCAATTTGAACCCATCCGTATATACCCCTGACTTTGGTCAAATGGTAATACGACTGTCCCAAACCAACTCATCTATCTTATGCAACAAATGAAAACCCAGTAGCTACCAAACACTATGCCTTGACTTTGGCCAAAATGCATAGCTTGAATACTACTGAATACCCAAATGAAATGACGGAGGGCTACGAATGGTTTTGGCGAAACCGTGAACGTAGTGAACTTGATATAACCGAAGGAACCTGATAGCTTTTAAAAGGAGTGGTCAAAGCTCTGCATTTAAAAATATCCGTTTTTAAAATTAACCGAGTGGTTTCTTTTAAATTGTTCCAACGATTAAACTTTTTGGTTTATTTTCTTTGCATTATAAATAATGCGTCCCATCATTAACCTATCATTGCAGAAAACAGCGAAAATACAACGTCCTCTTATGCCATCCGCATTCGCCACGGGGTCCCGTCATCACCCGTTAGCTTACTTAACTAACGACAGAGCGGGGGCTGGGCTAGCGCGGGTGTAAAACATAAGTGACGTCTAAATAGCTATCATATATATAGATATTTTACATTCGTCAGACGCAATAATAGGCATTCCAGATCACAGATGAACTTAATTGGATTTGCAAGCAATCCGCGTTTGTTTTGAGCCTGCAACAAAATACGGATTACACAGTTGTGATGAATAGCCATTACCCCACCCTCGACCCCTACGGGTGCGGCAAATTACCCGCCCGGCAGTTTGTGCACCCCACCTTGGGTCTGTCCTAGGAGCAAAAACAGTAAAATGAAATAATACAACGGTGGCTACAACCGCAACCTGGATGTGCCCCGCAAAATAATATTACAACAAATTACATTTACATCAAATGAATTAAATGATAACCCATCACATAACCCCGGCTATACATCACAACAGTCCAACACAGTTCATATGCACAAACAGATAAAATCCATTTCAGAAATGTGCAACCCCCTGCCAACTGACATACTAGCAGTTAGGGGAGGTTTACGAACACATTATACAATCACAGATATAATCCAACAAGCAAATACTGTATAATTTCGATCGATTAAACACTTTTAATCTTGCTCCAATACTGCTCTGTAAACTTGAAACCTGAGCAAAATTAAAAAATACCAGAAAATCCCAAATATCACAGAGAACCAACACAAGAAAAATGAGTCCCTGAATCGTCAACTCGGCGGCGGAAGCACGGCGGATCGGTGCTATCCGCCGCGGTTCCGCGGCGCCGTAGGCGATTCAGGGGACCAAATTTTTTGTGTGTTCTAATAATGTCATTTTAAGCTTTCTGAACATCCCTGAAAAATTTTTGGACTTCATTTAAAAATCGACAGAAACTGATATTTTCGGGCTTTTCCGGTTTCGTTTTTTCCGTTCGAAATTCATACAAATTTGCAAGTAAGTTATTTATTGTTTAGCGAGGCTCTGATACCACTGTAAGTCGATATACAACACCCCAATACTTGTGGGGAGGCGGAATTTTCAAAAACGAACTTGTTTAGTGAACAAACATCGACTAACCGCTTGAATCGAAGCTAAACGAAAACTAACTTGAAACATAGAGTTGCTATGCTACTATGTTTAGGGATTATACCTAACGAATCGTGTCCTTCGTCTTTGCGAACTCCACCTCCTATTCGGCCTTCTCGAAGTAGTAGACGATCCACCCGAGAGCTTTACTCCAAGCTTAGCCTCTAAACTTGAGGCAACTAAACTTCTTTAAGTGCTAATCAAAGAAGCTAGGTGTAATATAGAGAGGGTTATGGATTAAGTAGTCTAACTAATCCTTGTACTCAACACATGAGAGGGGAGGATTAGGGTTTGAAGAAGGAGAGCTTGAGGAGAGAGAAGGTGAGGATCATTATCATATGAGAATAATGAGTTATCATAATATATATGAAACATTAAAATTCATCAATAAAAGAAAAAAAAATGATGAATAATCAAGTTTCATAAATATCTAATGGTGATTCATAACCATGACTCATTAAGCATTTATTGTGCATTAATGATATGGATGAATCACTCTCATGACTCACTAAACTCATTCAATGCATATGACACCTAAACCTCCTTAGTCACCATCTTCTAGAAGCTTCTCGCACAATTACGAGAACGCCCCTCCAATCCGCAAAAATACGGAAAAACTTTAGACTGTATAAATCCAATAACCGGATACCAGTAACTGGCTTAAACCAAAGCCGACTGGTAAAAACTGTCCGAAAGTCGTACGCGCGTAAACGCACGTATGCGTCCGAACCCTTGTCGTAAAACCATACGACCTCTATATCGTTTCGCCTGGAGTAAGGAAACTCTCTGTGTGGGACTCTAGAGACTCGACTACTACGCTGGCAGTGGGTTTAACCACAGACCGCAAGCGGCACTAGCTGTACGTAACGGTCCCCAGGTAGATGTCGATAAGAAGGCCGATGAGGGAACCCATCCGAACTCCTACTGAGTCTGATGTGACAATCTCCATACAGTCCGGTCCGTTCGTCTTAGACTATCGCATATCGGGCCTAGGGGGGCGGCAAGCGTCAGTCCCCTAATAGCGGTATAAGTCGTGTCGGAGGGAAGCCCATTACACCCTGAGAAACTACTGGAACCTACCAGCAAATCTCGCTTGCCCTGGCCAGGGACTTTGCGTAACGGCTCTCTGACACAGCGCGATATCAACCCCCAATACCGGGAGAGACGAATCCTGTCTAACCGCCACTGCCTCCAAGTGCTCGGGACTGCACCCAACTGCTACCTGTTTGCACGACTCCTTTGAGCCGTGGTAGGGTAGCAATCTAAGAACAGTGGGACACACTCGAGGCGAAGTAGCAGTGTCAAGTCTGCGGACTATGCTGTACTCATGTCACCTGGGAACTGTTCACTGACGACTGGTATAAAACCAACCAACAGTTCCCTGTGAGTCCTGTCCGGTGTACCCGTAACCTAACGAGCACCTGTATACTATCTCCAGTATGACGTACTGACGGCTGTGGGACAGACCATCTCCCCAACTGGGATGAGAAGCGTACACACTAGTCTACTCCGGAGTATCGATGCTCTGTCTCGATAATCCAACGATCAGGGACCTGAATAAGGATGTGCTTGTAGACTACCCAGCCCCCACTAGTGTGACTGCCATCACAACGCTGGTAGTCAAGCAAGATCCTAAGAGCTCTATCAATACGTATACTCACATATTAAGATAGAAAAACCAAGTAGCATACTACCATGTTTAGCAAGACTGTTATATACATGTGAATATCCCAAGCTTCCATTAAGTAATATACAAACTAGTATGATACAGTAATGGCCTTCTAGGGCATAAACACTAACATAAGCTCGCGTATATTCAGCGATTTATAGCCAATCTCTCAGGCAAGTGTCGTCCTTACAGTCACCTAATGAAGAAGGGAACCTCATTCTTCTTGGATCACAAATGCCAAAGCGCGCTGGACGAAATCAAGCAATACCTACAGAATCCTCCAGTGTTGGCTGCTCCGGTCAAGGGAAAGCCTCTCATTCTGTATACAACCGCCCTTGAAGGTTCCTTAGGCGCATTATGGGCACAAGAGAACGACCAAGGGAAAGAAAAAGCTCTCTATTACTTGAGTCGAGTTCTACTGGGGGCAGAAAGCAATTACTCTCCCATCGAAAAACACTGCCTGGCATTGATCTTCGCGATAACGAAGCTCAGGCACTATGCATTGGAACATGAAGTCCGTCTCATATTGAAGGTGGATCCCCTCAAATATTTGATGTCAAAGGCCATACTGACGGGGCGACTCGCTAAATGGGCCCTTCTCTTGATGGAGTTCTCAATAACTTATCAGCCTCTTAAGGCAGTGAAAGGCCAGGCCATCGCCGACTTCCTCGTTGAGCATCCGATACCTGCCGATTCTCCTTTGAATTGCGAATTGCCAGACGAACATGCGTTTGACACGATCGACGGGGGTGATACCCAGTGGGAACTTTATTTTGATGAAGCGTCTTCTATGAAGAAGCGCAAACAAACTACCCCTATAATCAAATCAGGGGTAGGCCTCATCTTTGTAACTCCCCAAAGAGGGATAATGCGCTTTGCCTTCTCCTTAACAGAGCCGAGGACGAATAACGAAGCCGAGTATGAAGCTTTGATAGCAGGTCTCGAGATCTCTATTAACATGGGAATTGAAAACCTCCTCATATACGGAGTCTCCAAACCGGTCGCTAGTCAAATAAATGGCGACTACCAAAAGTGCAAGCCAGAGTTGGTGAAGTACGGCGAGAGAGTACAAAAACTACTGACCCAAATTCCTTCCTACACCTTGGAAAATATACCGCGCGCGGAAAATAGAAAAGTGGATGCATTATCCAAGCTTGCTAAAGAATTGGCCGATGAGAACCTCGATGACGTAAGAATCATGGTACAAAGCCGTCGGGTTCTTGCACCGGCAGAAATATCTCCGGAGTCGTCCGAGGAAAAGGGAGCGATCAAGCAAATGGCCCTACAAATAAAAGACCAAGAAACGGTTGAGGATTAGAGAGAAGTCTTTATAGACTACTTCAAATCCCATCGAACGCCCGAAGACGCGTCCTCAAGACATCAGCTTATGAAACGAGCTCTATCTTTTGCTTTCGTCAATGATACTCTGTACAAGAGGTCATTTGATTCTTTGTGGCTAAGATGCCTGGGACCTGAAGAGACAAAGAGAGTCGTCCAAGAAACTCATGATGGACTCTGTGGTTCTCACCAAGCCGGGCCGAAGATGAAGCTGAAGATCAAACGGATAGGTTATTATTGGCCCACGATGATCCAAGACTGCCTCGAATACGCGAAGCAGTGCCACTCGTGCCAGATTCACGGGAACTTCATCCATCAGCATCCGAATCCGCTACATCCGACGGTGGCTAGCTGGCCGTTCGAAATGTGGGGAACTGACATAATCGGCCCCATCGAACTAGCATCGTCCAGAGGACATCGATTCATTTTGGCGATGACTGATTACTTATCCAAATGGGCAGAAGAAGTACCGCTAAGGGAAGTGAAGACAGAGAATATCCTCCATTTCTTCAAGACGCACGTCATTTATCGGTTTGGAACTCCGAGACGGATCATATCCGATAATGGGCCAGCCTACAGAAGCCATAAAATCAACCGTTTCGCACAACAACATAATATAGACTGGAGATATTCATCAGTCTATAATCCCCGAGCTAACGGTATAGCTGAGGCTTTCAATAAGACCTTGACAAAGATCGTGAAAAAGACGGTGTCCCGAAATAAGAAGGACTGGCATGAGAGACTGCAAGAAGCTCTCTGGGCGTATCGAACGACGTTCAAAACAGCCACGAACACAACGCCGTACGCATTGGTATTTGGTACAGAAATGGTACTCCCCCTCGAGATAGAGCTACCCTCCCTACGAGTGGCAGTTCACTACGAGCTAACGGACGAATAAAACGCTCACCTTCGGCTTGAGGAGCTCGATGCCCTTGATGAAACCCGGCTCATGGAGCAACAAAATTTGGAGGCTTATAAAGCAAAGATGACGCGCTCATACGAGAGATTGACTAGGCCGAGAACATTCCGCCAAGGCGAACTTGTACTTGTGGTCAAAAGACCTATGATCCCCAATCGCGCCAAGCGGGGGAAATTCGAGCCAAACTATGAAGGCCCGTACATCATAGACAAGGTCTACCAGGGTGGGGCCTATGTACTCATGGACATGCATGACGAAAGGCCCTTCAAGCCAATAAATGGTCGCTTCCTTAAGAAATACTATGCCTGACGAGTCACGGCCTAGGTCAATGACAGATGACGACGACTATGTCCGCTCGCTATCTTCCTAAGCCTAAACTCTGTAGGTAGTAGCTGGTTTCATTAACAACGGACCGAGACGTCCTTAAACTAACAAGGGACCGAAACGTCCTTAAACTAATAATGGACCGAAACGTCCTTAAACTAACAACGGACCACTATGTCCTAAAACTAGCCGTTGACCGAGATGTCGATAAACTACGGTGGATTGCAGCATCCCAAAGCTGATACAAAAAAAAATAATACAAAAAAAGAGAAAAAAGAAAACGGTATGTCCATAAGCAAAATGGGCACGGATGAAAACCCGAAAAGGCTCCGTGAGTAAAAACAGCAGGGCTACCGGCGAGTCTTGTGAAAACCCGAAAGAGCACAACCTCGTTAGAATAAAAAAAAGAAGAAAAAAAACGGTATGTCCATAAGCAAAATGGGCACGGATGAAAACCCGAAAGGGCTCCGTGAGTAAAAACAGCAGGGCTACCGGCGAGTCTTGTGAAAACCCGAAAGGGCACAACCTCGTTAGAATAAAAAAAAGAAGAAAAAAAAACGGTATGTCCATAAGCAAAATGGGCACGGATGAAAACCCGAAAGGGCTCCGTGAGTAAAAACAGCAGGGCTACTGGCGAGTTTTATGAAAACCCGAAAGGGCGCAATCTCGTTAAAAGACACTTGCAAGGTCTTCTCGACTTTATAAGGAGAAACCACCTACGCGAGATCCTTACGACTCACAAGGGAGCAACATACTTAGGGATCCCCACGATTCCTAAGGAGAAATTACACTTGTGAGATCCTCACGACTCGTAAGGAGAATCCTCTTATGGGACCTTCACGGCTCATAAGATTCAAAAGTCTTAAGCTACAGGGATCTGAACCTGTTCTTAAGCAGCCCCCACAACCTCCAATACTGCCCTACAAGCGACTCAATGCTGACCCTTGTATACAATCCACGGGCGCGAATAAATATTTCCCTAACAAAGTCCCATCCGTGACTAGGGGTATGTCTGCACGGTGAACAGCCCTTATAAGTCCTCTCGACTTATAAGGAGAAAACACTCTTGTAAGATCCTTACGACTTATAGGAGAACACGCACTTAGGAATCCTCACGATTCCCAAGGAGAAATTACACCTACGAGATCCTCACGACTTGTAGGGAGAAATACCTTTACGAGACCCTTACGGCTCATGAAGTCAAAAGCCTTAGTCGACAGGATCTTAACCCTGTTTACTAAGCTAGCTTTGTTCGTCACCGACAGAGGCAAATGATGATTCGCTCCTGGCCATATCCCAGTTGTAGCGGTGCTGATACTGAAATCGGTGTCCAAATCCAAGCTTGCAACAAAAGCTGGCAAGCCACACATGCATACGAAATAGCCGAAATGATGGGGGCAACTTGCAAACAAAATCAGCAAGTAAAAATGTATGCATACAAAATAGCCGAAATGATTAGGCAACTTGCAATAAAAAGCAGCGATTAAAAATAAAACAAATAGTCGAAATGATTGGGCATCGCGAAAAATAGCCGAAACGATTGGGCAATCGCGACCTTCGCGATATAAAAGCTGAAATGATAGAGCATCGCGGAAAGAAATAATTTTTTTTTTTTTTGAAATGAAGTTTATGCCCTACAGGTGATATCACATCAATCCCTGTATACAATCCAGGGGCGCAAACAAAGAAGGAATCATGCCTTTCCTCCCCAGGTTTCATCAGAAGAAGAAGCCAAATCTCAACGGTTCACAGATAGCCTGGAGATCGTCTCAACATTCGTCTTATTACAACGGACACAACATCAAGCAAAGTGGAACAACGGCAACTCCCAGTTCCATGACTCGGCAGTGCACAAACGACCGAAAGTCAAACCCCCAACTCCGTCAAATGCGGATACAATCAACAAAAAAATTCTGGTCACGTGGAACGCGGATTATGTCACTCCTGACCCCATGGAAAACGTCCAGAGCGGATCCTGGTCCTCGCAGAGCGTGGCAATGACGCCGTGTGAAGCATCCAGAGTGGAGCCTGGTCCTCGCCGAACACGGCAGTGAACCCGTGGGAAGAATCCAGAGCAAAATTCCTGGCTACATGGAACGCGGATTATGTCATTTCTGACCCCGTGGAATACGTCCAGAGCGAATCCTGGTCCTCGCAGAGCACGGCAATGACCCCGTGTGAAGCATCCAGAGCGGAGCCTGGTCCTCGCCGAACACGGCAGTGAACCCGTGGGAGGCATCCAGAGCGAAATTCCTGGCTACGTGGAACGCGGATTATGTCACTCCTGACCCATGGAAAACGTCCAGAGCAGATCCTGGTCCTCGCAGAGCACGGAAATGACCCCGTGTGAAGCATCCAGAGCGGAGCCTGGTCCTCGCCGAACACGGCAGTGAACCCGTGGGAAGCATCCAGAGCAAAATTCCTGGCTACGTGGAACGCGGATTATGTCACTTCTGACCCCGTGGAAAACGTCCGGAGCGGATCCTGGTCCTCGCAGAGCACGGCAATGACCCCGTGTGAAGCATCCATAGTGGAGCCTGGTCCTCGCCGAACACAGCAGTGAACCTGTGGGAAGCATCCAGAGCAAAATTCCTGGCTATGTGGAACGCGGATTATGTCACTTCTGACCCCATAGAAAACGTCCAGAGCGGATCCTGGTCCTCGCAGAGCACGACAATGACCCCGTGTGAAGCATCCAGAGCGGAGCCGGGTCCTCGCCGAACACGGCAGTGAACCTATGGGAAGCATCCAGAGCAAAATTCCTGGCTACGTGGAACGCGGATTATGTCACTTCTGACCCCGTGGAAAACGTCCAGAGCGGATCCTGGTCCTCGCAGAGCATGGCAATGACCCCGTGTGAAGCATCCAGAGAGGAGCCTGGTCCTCGCCGAACATGGCAGTGAACCTGTAGGAAGCATCCAGAGCAAAAATTGGACTGTGAGGTCCGTAAACTCACGGACTATGATGTCCTTAACCTCGACCGTGATGTCTTAAAACTAACACTGGACTATGGGGTCCTTAAACCCATGGACTATGAGGTCCTTAACCTCGACCGTAATGTATTAAAACTAACATCGGACTGTGGGGTCCTTAAACCCATAGACTATGATGTCCTTAACCTCGGCCGTGACGTCTTAAAACTAACATTGGACTATGAGGTCCTTAAACTCATAGACTATGATGTCCTTAACCTCGACCGTAATGTCTTAAAACTAACATCGGACTGTAGGGTCCTTAAACCCATGGACTATGATGTCCTTAACCTCGACCGTGACGTCTTAAAAATAACATTGGACTATGAGGTCCTTAAACTCATGGACTATGATGTCCTTAACCTCGACCGTGATGTCTTAAAACTAACAACGGACTGTGGAGTCCTTAAATCCATGGACTATGATGTCCTTAACCTCGACCGCGATGTCTTTAAACTACGGTATCCTGGAAAGCATCCAGAGCGGAGCCAGGTCCTCGCCGAACACAGCAGTGAACCCGTGGGAAGCATCCAGAACAACCCCTGACTCCGTGAAATGCGGATAAGGGCAACTTCACCCATCACTTGTGGGTCCTCACGACTCGTAAGGGAGCAAATTCTCTTATGAGATACTTACGACTTTCAAAAGAAAACACACTTAGGAATCCTCACGATTCTTAAGGAGAAATTACACCTACGGGATCTTCTCGACCGGTAGGGAGAAAATTCTTTATGAGACCCTCACGGCTCATAAAGTTGAAAAGTCTTAGGGGACAGATCCTAACCCTGTTTTCTAAGCCATCACCACTTTACAAAGAATCCAAGATTGACAGCTATATAATAAAAAAATGCAAGGAGAAAAATGCAACAGTATAATAAAAAAATGTGTCTTTATTCATGAGCTCAATTGAATACAAGATCACATGAATTTATACAATGACGGCTACAACCCCGACCCGGTTGTGCGGCCAAATAAATAATATTACATCAATTTACTTATCACATGAATGAAAGAAAAAGAAACTCTCATCTCACACCCATTCCCGGTTATTCATCCGCGACAATCCACCGAGTTCATATACACAAACCAACAAGCATTACAGATCACAGATATGTATAACCCCCACTAATCGACGTATAGCGATTAGCAGACGTTCAATACATTTAAATATCACAGATATAACCCAATAGTCAAAGTATAGTGAAGTTCGATCAAAAAACACGGATTTATAGCCACCCAAATACAAATTTCTATTCTGGAAAATCTGGGCAGAAATAAAATATCTTAAAAATCCCAAAACCATTACAGAAGAACACTGCACCAAACTCGGTCCAGAACCGAGTCAAATCGGCCGCGGTTCAGCGGCAATAGCATGCTATTGCCGCGGAACCGCGGCGTTTTGAACGATTCACTAGATCGTTTTTGGTGCGCTTCTTAACAAAACCCTGAGCCAATTTTTGAAGTATGATTTATTATTTTTAGAGCAGAAAAAAAAATCAACAGAAACTTAGGGTTTTGCGATTTTTACCGATCGAACTTCTATACACTTTACTAACTAGCTAGTTTATGTTTAGTTAGGCTCTGATACCACTGTAAGTCCACGTTGCCCACCCCGGTGCTTGCGGGGAGGCAGAAAACGGAATAAAAATTGGATTTTTATCGAACTAGGCAACATGGACTAACTAAAGGAGGATCTTTGCTAAACAAAAACTAACTACAAGCTAACTAGTCTTAGCTATATGGAAGAAAGGTTATACCTTGGGCTTTATGTCCTTCTCTCCTTGCTCCTTGGAGTGAAAGAAAGAGATCACCTTGTCGCCTTCTCTAGTCGAAGAAGGATCCACCCGAGAGGCACAACCTTTGGCTTCAATTTCAAGCTAGAAGTAACTAAGGTCCTAGAAGTGCTAATCCTAGAACCTTAGATGAGAGTAGAGATTAATTTAGAGAGGTTTATCTCAATCTCATGTGTTTCTCAACTCATGAGAGGGGAGAGCTTGAGAGAGAGGAAGAGGAGGAGAGGGAATCTATATGATAGAATGAGAGAAATAATGAACCATTCTCTCTAATATGGGTGAATTATGAAACTAGATAATTAGCTAGATAATTGTCATGGTTAATCAAGACTTGACCATTATCATTTCATATTTAATGCAAATTGCAAGGATCAAAGAGCATCTTTTAGATGGAATGATGATGGTCAAAATGTCAACCTAGGTCAACAAGTCAAGTATGGTCAAAAGGTCAACAACCCTAACCATGCACAATTATATTTAACTAATATCAATTATTCATAATACACACATAAGCATTAGGGTTAAGAAAATGACAATGGTCATTAACCCTAATCAAAGTCCTCTGCTTCTGTCTCAGTCAACAGTACATACGCACCCGTATCCGTGATCCGAGGAACACGAATACAATGAGATAAGACCAATCCCAAATCATATACTAGGATCTGGCTTAAACCAAAGCCCGCTAGCATAAGCTGTCCGGACAGCAAACGTGCACAAGTGCGTGGATGTGAACGAACCCTGTCGCAAAACCATGCGACCTCTACTCATTTTGCCTAAAGGCGAATAACTCTCTGTGTGGGACTCTAAAGACTCGACACTACACTGGCAGTGGGTTTAACCACAGACCGCAAGCAGCACTAGCTGTACGTAACGGTCCCCAGGTAGATGCCGATAAGAAGACTGACGAGGTGACCCCATCTGAACTCCTACTGAGCCTGAATGTGACAGTCTCCGTACAGTCCGGTCTGTTCGTCTGATACATCGCATGGCGGGCCTAGGGGGCGGTAAACGTCAGTCCCCTAATAGCGGTACAAGTCGTGTCGGAGTGTAGCCCAGAACAGCCTGAGATAACACTGGAAACCTACCAGTATATCTCGCTTGCCCTGGACAGGGACTACTTGTGTAATGGCTCTCCTGGACACAGCGCGATGTCAACCCCCAATACCGGGAGAGACGAATCCTGTCTAACCGTCACTGCCTCCAAGTGCTTCGGGACTGCACCCAACCACTACTTGTTTGCACGACTCCTTTGAGCCGTGGTAGGGTAGTAATCAAAGTACAGTGGGAACACACTCGAGGCGAAGTGACAGTGTCAAGTCAGCGGACTAAGCTGTACTCATGTCACCTGGGAACTGATAACTGACGATAGGTATAATACCAACCAACAGTTCCCGACGAGTCCTATCCAGTGTACTCGTAACCTAACGAGCACCCGCAAACTATCTCAAGTACGACATACTGACGGCTGTGGGACAGACCGTCTCCCACGCTGGGATGAGAAGCGCATACGCTAGTCTACTCCGGAGTATCGATGCCCTGTCTCGATAGTCCTACGACTAGGGACCTGTATAAGGATGTGCTTATGGATTACCCAGCCCTCACAAGTGTGAGCGCCATCACAACGCTGGTAATCAAGCAAAGATCCTAAGGGCTACACTAATGCGTATAGGTGATATAATAAAAGAAACACATGTACATATTAAAGCAGAGACAAACCAAGTAGCATACTACCATTTCGAGCAAGATTGTATATACAACTGTGAATATCCCAAGCTTCCATCAAGTAATATACATACTAGTATGATACAGTAATGGCCTCTAGGGCATATACACTAACAATCTCCCACTTGCACTAAGGCCATGTACTGGCGTATCGAAGACCTATCATCTCGATCAGCTGCTTGAACTGAGTCTGGGGTAAGGCCTTCGTGAATGGATCTGCAGTGTTATCTTCTGATGCAACCCTCCGAACCTCGATCTCCTGGCGATCCACGATCTCCTGGCGATCCACGATCTCCCTGATCAGGTGATACCGCCTTAAGATGTGTCTGGATTTCTGATGGGACCTGGGTTCCTTCGCTAAAGCTATAGCCCCGTTGTTGTCGCAATACAGAGGTATTGGATCAACAATGGACGGAACCACCTGAAGTTCTTTCAAGAACTTCCTCATCCAGACGGCTTCTTTTGCGGCATCGGATGCAGTGATGTATTCCGCTTCCATAGTCGAGTCAACAACGGTTTCCTGTTTGGAGCTCTTCCAACACACCGCCCCTCCATTGAAGGTAAAGACAAAACCCGACATGGATTTGGAATCATCCTTGTCGCTCTGGAAGCTGGAGTCAGCAAAGGCCTCAATCTGGAGGTCTATTCCGCCATACACCAAGAACATCTCCTTAGTCCTTTTCAGGTACTTGAGAATGTACTTTACCGCTATCCAATGTTTCTCCCTAAGGTTTGACTGATATCTGCTTACCACACTCAGTGCATAAGCCACATCTGGTCTGGTACACAACATCGCATACATTATAGAGCCTACCGCAGAAGCGTAGGGTATAATAGACATGCGATCCCACTCCAAATCAGTCTTGGGAGACATCTCTTTGGAGAGGGTGATCCCGTGACAAGCCGGTAGATTACCGCGCTTGGAATCTTCCACACTGAATCTTTTCAGTATGGTGTCGATGTACCTGGACTGTGAGAGTCCTAAAATCCTCTTGGATCTGTCACGGTAGATCCGGATCCCCAGAATGTATGAGGCATCACCTAGGTCTTTCATGGAGAACCTGTGTGACAAGAACCCCTTGACAGATTGTAGCATAGGAATGTCATTTCCTATTAAGAGAATGTCATCCACGTATAAAACGAGGAATACTACAGTTCTCGCTACAAATCTACAATAGATGCATGGTTCATCTGGATTTTTGATAAAGCCAAATTCCTTGACCGTCTCATCAAAACAGATGTTCCAACTCCGTGATGCCTGCTTTAGTCCATAAATGGACTTGAGCAACTTGCACACCTTTCCGCTGCTCTCACTCTGAATGAAACCCTCTGGCTGGTCCATATAGACACACTCCTCTAAATGTCCATTTAGAAAAGCGGTCTTTACGTCCATCTGCCAAATCTCATAATCGTGGAAGGCAGCAATGGCAAGAAGGATCCGAATGGATTTCAGCATAGCTACTGGAGAAAAGGTTTCGTCATAGTCCAAACCAGGTCGCTGACGAAAACCCTTTGCAACCATTCTAGCTTTATCGGTCTCAACCTGTCCATCTACACCAATCTTCTTTTTGAAGATCCACTTGCATCCTACGGGTTTTACCCCATCTGGAGCAATGTCCAATGTCCATACTTTGTTGGTGTACATGGACTCCATTTCGGTCCGCATTGCATCCAGCCATTTTACCGAGTCAACGCTCTGAATGGCTTGCTGGAAGCTAGTAGGCTCATCACAATCTATGATGCAATCCTCTCTATCCCCATCTATGAGAAAACCGTAGTATCTCTCGGGCGGATGAGACTGCCTACTACTCCTGCGGAGTGGCGTGGGAATGTCCAGATCTTTTGAACCCTCTGGTTCTACTAAGCTTTCAGTAATAGCTCGTGGTTCTGGAATTTCTTCCAGTTCTATTGCGCTCCCACTTCTTTCCTTTTCTAAGAACTGATGTTCCAAAAAGTGGGCATTACGAGAAATAAGGACTTTTTGTTCTTCTGCGTAATAGAAAAGATACTCCCTGGTGTTCTTTGGGTATCCCACAAACTTTCACAGTACTGAGCGTGCCTCGAGTTTGTCCGCATGCTGCTTTTTGACAAAAGCTGGACAACCCCAAATCTTCAGGTATTGAAGATAGGGTTTCTTCCCACTCCATAACTCATATGGTGTGGTAGGCACAGTCTTAGTGGGAACTCGGTTCAAAAGGTATGCAGCTGATTCTAGCGCATATCCCCAGAATGATCGCGGTAACTCAGCGTTACTCATCATGGACCGTACCATATCCAATAGGGTTCGGTTCCGTCTCTCCGATACACCGTTATGTTGCGGAGTGTATGGATAAGTAAGCTGAGAGAGAATTCCATTCTCTTTTAAGTAATCCAGGAATTCGGCACTCAAGTATTCACCACCTCGATCAGATCTCAGTGCCTTGATACTTTTGCCTGTCTGTTTTTCTACTTCATTCTTGTATTCCTGGAAATTTTCAAAGGCATCAGATTTATGCTTCATTAAGAAGACATGTCCGAACCTTGAAAAATCATCCGTAAAAGTAATGAAGTAAGAATAACCGCTTCGTGCATGTGTAGACATTGGACCGCACACGTCGCTGTGTACGAGTCCCAAGAGCTCGCTCGCTCTTACTCCGTGTCCAGTGAACGGAGTTTTTGTCATCTTTCCTTTGAGACAGGATTGACAAGTTGCATACGATTGATATTCGAACGGATCCAAATATCCTTCTGTATGTAACTTCGTCAACCTTCTCTCATTAATGTGACCGAGTCTACAATGCCATAAGAAAGCCTGATTGATTTCAGGAGACTTTCTTTTGTGTGTATTCTGGACATTGAAAATCTGTGGTTGGTTTAATACGTATATACCATTGCTCAATGTACCTGACCCAATCAGAACTTGATTAAGGTGAATGTTTACAACATTACTTACAAACGTAAATTCATAACCTTCTTTAGAAATCAAAGATACAGAAATGATATTACAAGTTGCGTTGGGTACAAAAAAGCAATTACGTAAAACCAAAACATGTCCAGCTGACATTCCCAGGTGATAGTCCCCCACGGCCTCAGCATTCATGCTAGCTCCGTTTGCAACTTTGAGGGTCATTTCACCTGCCTTCAAAAACCTACGCTTTCTCAACCCCTGCAAAGAATTACAGATATGAGATCCTGATCCGGTATCCAATACCCAGGAAGTAGAGTTTATTGATAGACAGTTTTCAATAACATACACACCTGAAGCTGAAGCCGCAACTTGCTTCAGATCCTGTGTTCTGGCCTTCCAAGCCCTGCAATCTTTCTTCCAGTGTCCACTCTTGTGACAGTAAAAGCACTCTTCTTTCCCCACAAGCTTCCCCGCTACCTTTGTTGCTTTTGCCTTTCCCTTCGTATCCACTTTACTAACACCGCCCCTTGGTTTGGCGGGGGCTTTCTTCTTCTTTCCCTTGGCTTTCGCCCTGGACTTAGAAGAGGAAGATCCTCCTACAAACAAAGTGGATGTTTCCCTACCTTTCTGTAGGGTGCCCTCTGCACTCCTCAGCATGTTGAGGAGCTCTGAAAGTTCAACTTCCTTTTCCTGTAAGTTGAAGTTCAGGATGAACTGGGCGTAAGTGGAAGGAAGGGACAGGAGAATCAAGTCCGTATAGAGCTCATTCTCCAACGTGGTCCCAAGTTCCGCGAGCTCCTCTATGTAGCCAATAATCTTAAGCACGTGTTCCGCTACCGATGATCCGATAGCCAATCTTGCCGAAAATAGCTTCTTCGATATTTCGTATCTGGCGATACGAGACTGCTCTCCATACAGTTCTTTTGTATGGAGAAATATGGACTCTAGGTCCATATTCTCATGCCTCCTCTGATGTTCGTTGTCCATCGAGGCAAGCACGAGGTATTTGGTCTTCCCGCAATCTATTTCCCAGGTCTTATAGATTTCCTTATCTACGACACTGGTTTTGGGACCTGGGACAGGTGGAGCTTTGGTGGTAAGAAGATACCCCAACTTGTCATAAGTGATTGCCATCTTGACATGCCTTGATACTTTTGCCTGTCTGTTTTTCTACAAGATCAATCTTTGAATAAAGACACATTTTTTTATTATACTGTTGCATTTTTCTCCTTGCTGTGTTGTTGCCATGTGTCTTTATTCATGAGCTCAATTGAATACAAGATCACATGAATTTATACAATGACGGCTACAATCCCGACCCGGTTGTGCGGCCAAATAAATAATATTACATCAATTTACATATCACATGAATGAAAGAAAAAGAAACTCTCATCTCACATCCATTCTCGGCTATTCATCCGCGACAATCCACCGAGTTCATATACACAAACCAACAAGCATTACAGATCACAGATATGTATAACCCCCACTAATCGACATATAGCGATTAGCAGATGTTCAATACATTTAAAAATCACAGATATAACCCAATAGTCAAAGTATAGTGAAGTTCGATCAAAAAACACGGATTTATAGCCACCCAAATACAAATTTCTATTCTGGAAAATCTGGGCAGAAATAAAATATCTTAAAAATCCCAAAACCATTACAGAAGAACACTGCACCAAACTCGGTCCAGAACTGAGTCAAATCGGCCGCGGTTCAGCGGCAATAGCATGCTATTGCCGCGGAACCGCGGCGTTTTGAACGATTCACTGGATCGTTTTTGGTGTGCTTCTTAACAAAACCCTGATCCGATTTTTTAAGTATGATTTATTATTTTTAGAGTAGAAAAAAAATCAACAGAAACTTAGGGTTTTGAAATTTTTGTTTTGTGATTTTTACCGATCGAACTTCTATACACTTTACTAACTAGCTAATTTATGTTTAGTTAGGCTCTGATACCACTGTAAGTCCACGTTGCCCACCCCGGTGCTTGCGGGGAGGCGGAAAACGGAATAAAAATTGGATTTTTATCGAACTAGGCAACATGGACTAACTAAAGGAGGATCTTTGCTAAACAAAAACTAACTACAAGCTAACTAGTCTTCGCTATATGGAAGAAAGGTTATACCTTGGGTTTTATGTCCTTCTCTCCTTGCTCCTTAGAGTGAAAGAAAGAGATCACCTTGTCGCCTTCTCTAGTCGAAGAAGGATCCACCCGAGAGCCTCAACCTTTGGCTTCAACTTCAAGCTAGAAGTAACTAAGGTGCTAGAAGTGCTAATCCTAGAACCTTAGATGAGAGTAGAGATTACTTTAGAGAGGTTTATCTCAAGCTCATGCGTTTCTCAACTCATGAGAGGGGAGAGCTTGAGAGAGAGGAAGAGGAGGAGAGGGAATCTATATGATAGAATGAGAGAAATAATGAACCATTCTCTCTAATATGGGTGAATTATGAAATTAGATAATTAGCTAGATAATTGTCATGGTTAATCAAGACTTGACCATTATCATTTCATATTTAATGCAAATTGCAAGGATCAAAGAGTATCTTTTATATGGAATGATGATGGTCAAAGTGTCAACCTAGGTCAACAAGTCAAGTATGGTCAAAAGGTCAACAACCCTAACCATGCACAATTATATTTAACTAATATCAATTATTCATAATACACACATAAGCATTAGGGTTAAGAAAATGACAATGGTCATTAACCCTAATCAAAGTCCTCTGCCTCTGTCTCAGTCAACTGTGCATACGCACCCGTATCCGTGATCCGAGGAACACGAATACAATGAGATAAGACCAATCCCAAATCATATACTAGGATCCGGCTTAAACCAAAGCCCGCTAGCATAAGCTGTCCGGACAGCAAACGTGCACAAGTACGCGGATGTGAACGAACCCTGTCGCAAAACCATGCGACCTCTACTCATTTTGCCTAAAGGCGAATAACTCTCTGTGTGGGACTCTAAAGACTCGACACTACACTGGCAGTGGGTTTAACCACAGACCGCAAGCGGCACTAGCTGTACGCAACGGTCCCCAGGTAGACGCCGATAAGAAGACTGACGAGGTGACCCCATTTGAACTCCTACTGAGCCTGAATGTGACAGTCTCCGTACAGTCCGGTGTGTTCGTCTGATACATCGTATGGCGGGCCTAGAGGGGCGGTAAACGTCAGTCCCCTAATAGTGGTACAAGTCGTGTCGGAGTGTAGCCCAGAACACCCTGAGATAACACTGGAAACCTACCAGTATATCTCGCTTGCCCTGGCCAAGGACTACTTGTGTAATGGCTCTCCTGGACACTGCACGATGTCAACCCCCAATACCGGGAGAGACGAATCCTGTCTAACCGTCACTGCCTCCAAGTGCTTCGGGACTGCACCCAACTACTACCTGTTTGCATGACTCCTTTGAGCCGTGGTAGGGTAGTAATCAAAGTACAGTGGGAACACATTCGAGGCGAAGTGACAGTGTCAAGTCAGCGGACTAAGCTGTACTCATGTCACCTGGGAACTGATAACTGACGATAGGTATAATACCAACCAACAGTTCCCGACGAGTCCTGTCCAGTGTACACGTAACCTAACGAGCACCCGCATACTATCTCATGTACGACGTACTGACGGCTGTGGGACAGACCGTCTCCCACGCCGGGATGAGAAGCGCATACTCTAGTCTACTCCGGAGTATCGATGCCCTGTCTCGATAGTCCTACGACTAGGGACCTGTATAAGGATGTGCTTATGGATTACCCAGCCCCCACGAGTGTGAGCGCCATCACAACGCTGGTAATCAAGCAAAGATCCTAAGGGCTCCACTAATGCGTATAGGTGATATAATAAAAGAAACACATGTACACATTAAAGCAGAGACAAACCAAGTAGCATACTACCATTTCGAGCAAGATTGTATATACAACTGTGAATATCCCAAGCTTCCATCAAGTAATATACATACTAGTATGATACAGTAATGGCCTCTAGGGCATATACACTAACAATCTCCCACTTGCACTAAGGCCATGTACTGGCGTATCGAAGACCTATCATCTCGATCAGCCGCTCGAACTGAGTCTGGGGTAAGGCCTTCGTGAATGGATCTGCAGTGTTATCTTCTGAAGCAACCCTCCAAACCTCGATCTCCTGGCGATCCACGATCTCCCTCATCAGGTGATACCGCCTTAAGATGTGTCTAGATTTCTGATGGGACCTGGGTTCCTTCGCTAAAGCTATAACCCCGTTGTTGTCGCAATACAGAGGTATTGGATCAACAATGGACGGAACCACCTGAAGTTCTTTCAAGAACTTCCTCATCCAGACGGCTTCTTTTGCGGCATCGGATGCAGCGATGTATTCCGCTTCCATAGTCGAGTCAGCAACGGTTTCCTGTTTGGAGCTCTTCCAACACACCGCCCCTCTATTGAGGGTAAAGACAAAACCCGACATGGATTTGGAATCATCCTTGTCACTCTGGAAGCTGGAGTCAGTAAAGGCCTCAATCTGGAGGTCTTTTCCGCCATACACCAAGAACATCTCCTTAGTCCTTCTCAGGTACTTGAGAATGTTCTTTACCGCTATCCAATATTTCTCCCCAAGGTTCGACTGATACCTGCTTACCACACTCAGTGCATAAGCCACATCTGGTCTGGTACACAACATCGCATACATTATAGAGCCTACCGTAAAAGCGTAGGGTATAATAGACATGCGATCCCTCTCCAAATCAGTCTTGGGAGACATCTCTTTGGAGAGGGTGATCCCGTGACAAGCCGGTAGATTACCGAGCTTGGAATCTTCCATACTGAATCTTTTCGGTATGGTGTCGATGTACCTGGACTGTGAGAGTCCGAAAATCCTCTTGGATCTGTCACGGTAGATCCGGATCCCCAGAATGTATGAGGCATCACCTAGGTCTTTCATGGAGAACCTGTGTGACAAGAACCCCTTGACAGATTGTAGCATAGGAATGTCATTTCCTATTAAGAGAATGTCATCCACGTATAAAACGAGGAATACTACAGTTCTCGCTACAAATCTACAATAGATGCATGGTTCATCTGGATTTTTGATAAAGCCAAATTCCTTGACCGTCTCATCAAAACAGATGTTCCAACTCCGCGATGCCTGCTTTAGTCCATAAATGGACTTGAGCAACTTGCACACCTTTCCGCTGCTCCCACTCTGAATGAAACCCTCTGGCTGGTCCATATAGACACACTCCTCTAAATGTCCATTTAGAAAAGCGGTCTTTACGTCCATCTGCCAAATCTCATAATCGTGGAAGGCAGCAATGGCAAGAAGGATCCGAATGGATTTCAGCATAGCTACTGGAGAAAAGGTTTCGTCATAGTACAAACCAGGTCGCTGACGAAAACCCTTTTCAACCAGTCTAGCTTTATAGGTCTCAACCTGTCCATCTACACCAATCTTCCTTTTGAAGATCCACTTGCATCCTACGGGTTTTACCCCATCTGGAGCAATGTCCAACGTCCATACTTTGTTGTGTACATGGACTCCATTTCGGTCCGCATTGCATCCAGCCATTTTACCGAGTCAACGCTCTGAATGGCTTGCTGGAAGCTAGTAGGCTCATCACAATCTATAATGCAATCCTCTCTATCCCCGTCTATGAGAAAACCGTAGTATCTCTCGGACGGATGAGACTGCCTACTACTCCTGCAGAGTGGCGTGGGAATGTCCAGATCTTTCGAACCCTCTGGTTCTACTAAGCTTTCAGTAATAGCTCGTGGTTCTGGAATTTCTTCCAGTTCTATTGCGCTCCCACTTATTTCCTTTTCTAAGAACCGATGTTCCAGAAAGTGGGCATTACGAGAAATAAGGACTTTTTGTTCTTCTGCGTAATAGAAAAGATACACCATGGTGTTCATTGGGTATCCCACAAACTTTCACAGTACTGAGCGTGCCTCGAGTTTGTCCGCATGCTGCTTTTTGACAAAAGCTGGACAACCCCAAATCTTCAGGTATTGAAGATAGGGTTTCTTCCCACTCTATAACTCATATGGTGTGGTAGGCACAGTCTTAGTGGGAACTCGGTTCAAAAGGTATGCAGCTGATTCTAGCGCATATCCCCAGAATGATCGCGGTAACTCAGCGTTACTCATCATGCACCGTACCATATCCAATAGGGTTCGGTTCCGTCTCTCCGATACACCGTTATGTTGCGGAGTGTATGGAGGAGTAAGCTGAGAGAGAATTCCATTCTCTTTTAAGTAATCCAGGAATTCGGCACTCAAGTATTCACCACCTCGATCAGATCTCAGTGCCTTGATACTTTTGCCTGTCTGTTTTTCTACTTCATTCTTGTATTCCTGGAACTTTTCAAAGGCTTCAGATTTATGCTTCATTAAGAAGACATGTCCGAACCTTGAAAAATCATCCGTAAAAGTAATGAAGTAAGAATAACCGCTTCGTGCATGTGTAGACATTGGACCGCACACGTCGCTGTGTACGAGTCCCAAGAGCTCGCTCGCTCTTACTCCGTGTCCAGTGAACGGAGTTTTTGTCATCTTTCCTTTGAGACAGGATTGACAAGTTGCATACGATTGATATTCGAACGGATCCAAATATCCTTCTGTATGTAACTTCGTCAACCTTCTCTCATTAATGTGACCGAGTCTACAATGCCATAAGAAAGCCTGATTGATTTCAGGAGACTTTCTTTTGTGTGTATTCTGGACATTGAAAATCTGTGGTTGGTTTAATACGTATATACCATTGCTCAATGTACCTGACCCAATCAGAACTTGATTAAGGTGAATGTTTACAATATTACTTACAAACGCAAATTCATAACCTTCTTTAGAAATCAAAGATACAGAAATGATATTACAAGTTGCGTTGGGTACAAAAAAGCAATTACGTAAAACCAAAACATGTCCATCTGACATTCCCAGGTGATAGTCCCCCACGGCCTCAGCATCCATGCTAGCTCCGTTTGCAACTTTGAGGGTCATATCAACTGCCTTCAAAAACCTACGCTTTCTCAACCCCTGCAAAGAATTACAGATATGAGATCCTGATCCGGTATCCAATACCCAGGAAGTAGAGTTTATTGATAGACAGTTTTCAATAACATACACACCTGAAGCTGCAGCCGCAACTTGCTTCAGATCCTGTGTTCTGGCCTTCCAAGCCCTGCAATCTTTCTTCCAGTGTCCACTCTTGTGACAGTAAAAGCACTCTTCTTTCCCCACAAGCTTCCCCGCTACCTTTGTTGCTTTTGCCTTTCCCTTCGTATCCACTTTACTAACACCGCCCCTTGGTTTGGCGGGGGCTTTCTTCTTCTTTCTCTTGGCTTTCGCCCTGGACTTAGAAGAGGAAGATCCTCCTACAAACAAAGTGGATGTTTCCCTACCTTTCTGTAGGGTGCCCTCTGCACTCCTCAGCATGTTGAGGAGCTCTGAAAGTTCAACTTCCTTTTCTTGTAAGTTGAAGTTCAGGATGAACTGGGCGTAAGTGGAAGGAAGGGACTGGAGAATCAAGTCCGTATAGAGCTCATTCTCCAACGTGGTCCCAAGTTCCGCGAGCTCCTCTATGTAGCCAATCATCTTAAGCACGTGTTCCGCTACCGATGATCCGATGGCCAATCTTGCCGAAAATAGCTTCTTCGATACTTCGTATCTGGCGATACGAGACTGCTCTCCATACAATTCTTTTGTATGGAGAAATATGGACTCTAGGTCCATATTCTCATGCCTCCTCTGATGTTCGTTGTCCATCGAGGCAAGCACGAGGCATTTGGCCTTCGCGCAATCTATTTCCCAGGTCTTATAGATTTCCTTATCTACGACACTGGTTTTGGGACCTGGGGCAGGGGGAGCTTTGGTGGTAAGAAGATACCCCAACTTGTCATAAGTGATTGCTATCTTGACATTCCTGAGCCAATCTTTGTAGTTTGGCCCTGTCAGTATGTTTCTATCTAGTAATAACTTAAGTCCGGTCATCTTGATTGGTCGCTGCAATTAGGAGAGAGAAAAGAAACACTTTAGCATGATGCTCTTGCAAGTTTAGAGTGGTTTTTAATTTGTCTAAACAGGATGGCTCCCACTGTCTCTCGAATCCCTCCTCAAACCATAAAGGAAGAATTAGTCAGGATCAATCTCACCGTACAATACTTGCTTAACCGTTCAGCCAGGCCAGTATCGGTACTTCGTGGGAGGTTTTCCAACGCCTTCGCGAAGTTCCTTAATTAAGTAACCTCTTTTTCTTGTGGGCATAGCCCCGCTAACACCTTTCTAGACACCTACTAGGTTTATAGCATTGATCGTTAAGTGAGAGATTTCCCGAGGAGTAGCATATACTCACAGTAGGATCGGGATCCAAATATCATCGCGTGATAAAACCAAAGGAATCCTACCAGAATCATCACACTCCAAATGGTATGCAGCGCTAGCAAGTTTCAGTACTTATGAAACTCCCGATGTGGATTTTTGCCCCATGCTCTTATGACCTTGGCGTGAGGTCAAAATGTCATAAGTCACATGTCAAGTTCTTCCCATCATTATCCAGGTTAATTTGAACCCACCCGCACCTATCCTTAACGTAGGCCAAAATGGCAGTACGACTGTCTTAAACCAACGCATTCTATCTATGCAACAGATAAATATCCGGCAGCTACCAATCACTATGCCTTGGCGTGAGGTCAAAATACATAGCTTGAATACTACCGAATATTTAACTGAAATGATGGAGGGCTACGAATGGTTTTGGCGAAACCGTGAACGTAGTGAACTTGATATAATCGATGGAACGAGATAGCTTTTAAAAGGAGTGGTTCAAGCTCCGCATTTAAAAGTTTGGTTTTGAAAAGAACCGAGTGGTTTTCAAAGTGTTCCAATCGACATTTACTTGGTTTATTTTCTTGCATTAGTTCTTTTAATGTGTCCCATCATTTAATCCTACCATTGCAGAAAACAACCAAAATATGGTGTACGCTTATGCCATCCGCATTCGCCACGGGGTCCCGTCATCACCCGTTAGGTTGCTTAACTAATGACAGAGTGGGGGCTGGACTAGCGCGGATGCAAAACATAAGCAACACCTAAATAGATATCATATATAGATATATAGAAATGATAGTCAATCCAGATCACAGATGAACATTTTGGATATACTAGGAATCCGCGATTCGTTCGAGCTTGAACGAAAAGCGGATTACACGGTCGCGATGAATAGCCAATAGCCCACCCAAGACCCCTACGGGTGCGGCAAACTACCCGCCAAGTACCCGAAGCGAAGCAACCTCCCTCAACGACGTGAGTAGGCCACTCGGCACTTCAAGATACTCGGTAGTTTGTGCACCCCACCATGGGTCTACCCAAGGAGCAAAAACAGTAAAAAGAAATTATACAATGACGGCTAAAACCCCGACCCGGTTGTGCGGCCAAATAAATAATATTACATCAATTTACATATCACATGAATGAAAGAAAAAGAAACTCCCATCTCACACCCATTCCCGGCTATTCATCCGCGACAATCCACCGAGTTCATATACACAAACCAATAAGCATTACAGATCACAGATATGTATAACCCCCACTAATCGACGTATAGCGATTAGCAGACGTTCAATATATTTAAACATCACAGATATAACCTAATAGTCAAAGTATAGTGAAGTTCGATCAAAAAACACGGATTTATAGCCACCCAAATACAAATTTCTATTCTGGAAAATCTGGGCAGAAATAAAATATCTTAAAAATCCCAAAACCATTACAGAAGAACACTGCACCAAACTCGGTCCAGAACCGAGTCAAATCGGCCGCGGTTCAGTGGCAATAGCATGCTATTGCCGCGGAACCGCGGCGTTTTGAACGATTCACTGGATCGTTTTTGGTGTGCTTCTTAACAAAACCCTGAGCCGATTTTTGAAGTATGACTTATTATTTTTAGAGCAGAAAAAAAATCAACAGAAACTTAGGGTTTTGAAATTTTGGTTTTGCGATTTTTACCGATCGAACTTCTATACACTTTACTAACTAGCTAGTTCATGTTTAGTTAGGCTCTGATACCACTGTAAGTCCACGTTGCCCACCCCGGTGCTTGCGGGGAGGCGGAAAACGGAATAAAAATCGGATTTTTATCGAACTAGGCAACATGGACTAACTAAAGGATGATCTTTGCTAAACAAAAACTAACTACAAGCTAACTAGTCTTAGCTATATGGAAGAAAGGTTATACCTTGGGCTTTATGTCCTTCTCTCCTTGCTCCTTAGAGTGAAAGAAAGAGATCACCTTGTCGCCTTCTCTAGTCGAAGAAGGATCCACCCGAGAGCCTCAATCTTTGGCTTCAACTTCAAGCTAGAAGTAACTAAGGTGTTAGAAGTGCTAATCCTAGAACCTTAGATGAGAGTAGAGATTACTTTAGATAGGTTTATCTCAAGCTCATGTGTTTCTCAACTCATGAGAGGGGAGAGCTTGAGAGAGAGGAAGAGGAGGAGAGGGAATCTATATGATAGAATGAGAGAAATAATGAACCATTCTCTCTAATATGGGTGAATTATGAAATTAGATAATTAGCTAGATAATTGTCATGGTTAATCAAGACTTGACTATTATCATTTCATATTTAATGCAAATTGCAAGGATCAAAGAGCATCTTTTATATGGAATGATGATGGTCAAAGTGTCAACCTAGGTCAACAAGTCAAGTATGGTCAAAAGGTCAACAATCCTAACCATGCACAATTATATTTAACTAATATCAATTATTCATAACACACACACAAGCATTAGAGTTAAGAAAATGACAATGGTCATTAACCCTAATCAAAGTCCTCTGCCTCTGTCTCAGTCAACTGTGCATACGCACCCGTATCCGTGATCCGAGGAACACGAATACAATGAGATAAGACTAATCCTAAATCATATACTAGGATCCGGCTTAAACCAAAGCCCGCTAGCATATGCTGTCCGGACAGCAAACGTGCACAAGTGCGCGGATGTGAACGAACCCTGTCGCAAAACCATGCGACCTCTACTCATTTTGCCTAAAGGCGAATAACTCTCTGTGGGACTCTAAAGACTCGACACTACGCTGGCAGTGGGTTTAACCACAGACCGCAAGCGGCACTAGCTGTACGTAACGGTCCCCAGTTAGATGCCGATAAGAAGACTGACGAGGTGACCCCATCTGAACTCCTACTGAGCCTGAATGTGACAGTCTCCGTACAGTCCGGTCTGTTCGTCTGATACATCGCATGGCGGGCCTAGGGGGACGGTAAACGTCAGTCCCCTAATAGCGGTACAAGTCGTGTCGGAGTGTAGCCCAGAACACCCTGAGATAACACTGGAAACCTACCAGTATATCTCGCTTGCCCTGGCCAGGGACTACTTGTGTAATGGCTCTCCTGGACACAGCGCGATGTCAACCCCCAATACCGGGAGAGACGAATCCTGTCTAACCGTCACTGCCTCCAAGTGCTTCGGGACTGCACCCAACCACTACTTGTTTGCACGACTCCTTTGAGCCGTGGTAGGGTAGTAATCAAAGTACAGTGGGAACACACTCGAGGCGAAGTGACAGTGTCAAGTCAGCGGACTAAGCTGTACTCATGTCACCTGGGAACTGATAACTGACGATAGGTATAATACCAACCAACAGTTCCCGACGAGTCCTGTCCAGTGTACTCGTAACCTAACGAGCACCCGCATACTATCTCAAGTACGACGTACTGACGGCTGTGGGACAGACCGTCTCCCACGCTGGGATGAGAAGCGCATACGCTAGTCTACTCCGGAGTATCGATGCCCTGTCTCGATAGTCCTAAGGATGTGCTTATGGATTACCCAGCCCCCACGAGTGTGAGCGCCATCACAACGCTGGTAATCAAGCAAAGATCCTAAGGGCTCCACTAATGCGTATAGGTGATATAATAAAAGAAACACATATACACATTAAAGCAGAGACAAGCCAAGTAGCATACTACCATTTCGAGCAAGATTGTATATACAACTGTGAATATCCCAAGCTTCCATCAAGTAATATACATACTAGTATGATACAGTAATGGCCTCTAGGGCATATACACTAACATGCAGCACCTGGTACAGGTGGTCAAAAAGGATTCCTGCAAAAACGCGATAATGCAACGTCAGTACATGAATTACACAGCCGAGAGATAAGACTAATGGGTCACAAATCTATACCTTCCAGCATCTGCGACGGTACAAGAGAGGGTAGAGAGGTGGTCACCGTCAGAGCAGTAACTGATGGCACTGTCTCGAGTAGTTCGGCATCAGCACTAGCCGCACCTACATTAGAAACAAGATAAACCTTGTTAGGAAAGATTGCAGAATAAAAAGCAGGGCGGTAACCTAAAATCTACCTGAAGAGTCGCCAGCCGGAGCCGTGACGAGGGCGTCACTTGATTCAACAACGGCGTCTCCCTCCTCCATCGGGGTGGCCTCACCTCCCGTCGCCTCGTCCCCTGACTCCACGAGAGCCGTCGTCACGCTTGCGACGCCAGGAGACGATAAAGAACCGTAGGCAGGAAGAGCGATGATCGGAGCAGTGCCCGACTCTTCAGAAAGAGCGGCCACATCGGACCCAACAATTGCACCCGTTTCGCTCGCCACCACCTCGGGCTCAGTAATTGCAGCCGTTTCATCCACCACTGCTTCAGGCTCAGCCATGGTAGCCATCTTTTCGGCCACTACCTCGAGCCCGGAAATTACGACCACATTGCCTGCCACCGCCCCGTATTCGGGAATAGCATCTACCTCCTCCACCGCTCTCTCAGACTCAGCGGTCGCGGCCACTTCTTCGAGAAGACTCGGCTCTGCAAAGATAAGATATATGGGAACTGATGGTTTAAAACTTTGACAGCAGAGCCTCAAGGCACAATACCTAGAGTTGATTTGCCGTTTGCTTCCCGAGCTGCACGTGCCGCCCGTCTGTGAGCAGTAGACAAGGCAACCGGGAACTCCTCTGAAGGAGTAGCAGCAGGGGTAACGGCGCTTGAACCTGCTCCCGCAGCTAAACCAGCACTACGCTCCCTTGCTGCGCGCCTCAGGCATTTCTTTTCCTCCCGAGCCGTCAAAACAGACCTTTTAGAAGCCTCCTTCAACAGGACGTTATCGTCCGCATTCAGGGTTACCTCTGGAGCCGTCAAGGCTTCCGTCATCGGTTTTTTAAGTAAGGCCTCTTGTGGCAGTGCCGAAGAGGCCGGGACTTTGATAGCTGGCCCGGGGAGAATTTCCGCATCAGCTTGCGGGATAGGCATTGTGGTACCTGCAATAAGACAAAGAAAGGGTCAGATTACTCATAAGAAACGGAAGCAGAAACATGGCGAACCGAAATGTACCAAGGCCTAAGGATGCTCGAAGTCGTTCCTCTTCCTCAAAAGTCTTGAGAGAAGCAGCGAGAGCTTCTTCGGTAGAAATGCCTATTGAAGAAGGAAAAGCGTTAGTCAAAAAACAATGATAGAAGTATGATGCAATGGCGAAAAATACAACTAATGATTACCTGATCGCGCGAGGTTAGCCAACTCCTCTTCGTGTCTCGCCAATCGCTCAGAAGCTGCAATGGCAGCCGCCAGATCAGTATCATCTGGTGGCATAAATAGGCTGTCGTTGGTCCCGTACTCACTCAAGCCCTCGCTGTAAGGAGCATGAGGCTCCTGAACGAATACGACATCGGCGGAGAAGAGCGACTTCTTTTTCTTCTTCTGTGAGCGAGCTCTGGTCGCAGCTAGCACCAGCTTGCGTTTCGTAGGCACTTTGGGACGGCGAGTCCCGATATCCGAGTCCATGCCAGATTCGGGTGAAGCTGCAGTTACCGTCTCCACGGGAGCACGAGGCGCCGATGGCACGTCCACAGAATCATGGGGCAATCCACGTGTGGGGCTTAACACACGTGGAGGCTCAACTGCAACAGCCTCTCTTAGAGGAGGGGGCATGGCGATCCGTCGCCTTAAAGGGACGTTACGATCGCTGGCAGGGGGTGCACTCTTGCGATCGAGCAACAGCCGCTTCTCCTCCTTGATGACAGCACCCATCGCGTGCTGATAGCAAGCCCCGTACACGTTAAGGGCCCTCGGGATGCAACTTGGCTCGCTGATGAAGAAGTGGGAGCCCGTATTCAAGCGCATAAAGTGATGCAGCGCACCCCGTATTCCCTCTCTGGTGGCAGCAGGTTCTTCTAAAAACGCCTCCAGTGGGACACCCTAGTTATAACTTAGTTGCTGGGCAAAATGATGGGGGTTGTATCTCATAAAAAGCGCCGCATCATTTTGCCTGAATACGAAGAAGCCCGGCCTGATGGAGTATAGATGTAGAATCTCCCGGGCTTTCAACACGGAGGCCCTGTCCACAAATTGTTACGCAATGCCAGCACCGTCTTGGAAGTTTCCTGGCCAATCGTCAGGACTTTATCCGTAAAAGACATACTAGCTCCGACCGTGCGTGGATGAAGAATCAACCCCCTAGCCTCCTGCTGAGACGGATTCACGATGGAAGCGTCAACCAGCCGCATAATTTTGGGAAATTTGCACTTCTCGAAAAATGAGGGTCTTTTATGAATACCAAACACCCCGAGCACGTGCATTTCCATCCACGAAGTAAAGTAGTGCATCGGGAAGTTGGCAGCTTGCACCCCCGGTTCAGTTGTATCCACCGCCACGCTAAGACCATAGTACAGGTGGGCCAGCCCGGCGATCCCAATGGCCACTTGTATGCCAGCCACCATTCGATGTACTGGGTAGAAGACGGACGGCCTCATATAGCAGGGTGCATGTGGAGCGTGAACCAGCACAACCACAGCCCTAGAAACCCGAGGAAGAAAGTCTCCTCGTCGATGCCCGGAGCGGCGATTTCTGATAGAGGGATGATCGCGGTATCGGGGAGATAAAAGCCCTTCTGCTCATCTTTCAATACTGGTCGACGGTCCAAGCCAAAGCCAAAGGGATCGTCGAGCTTGGCAATTTTTTCGCCTCGTTGCGATAGAATCTCCGGTCGAAGAAATCGGGCAATGAAGTCTGCGAAACTGACCCCCCGGCCTCCGGACTCCAAGAAAAGACTCTCGTACATATTCAGCACCTTTATCAGACTAGGAAACTGGTGCTGGATGGCGTTCTCCGGTGTTAAGCCCATCACCACTAGCTTGGTGGCGAAAACGTATTCGTCCAGAGGAAGCAGCTCCTCGTAGTGTTCCCCCCTAACCGGCAAACCGGAAATCTCAGCGAATTCTTCTAAGGAGATGGAGACTTCTCTGTCAAGTAGAAGAAAGGTGTGGGTTGGGATGTTCCATTGCTCCAAGAACGCCTTAATCCACTATGTCGGAGGAGCGGAATATTAGAACAGCGAGGCATAAACCGCAGGGTATAGACCGATCTTCAGCAAGTGCGCCTTCTTCGCTGACAAAATGTACCTGGCCCACTGCAAATACCCGGCCGAATGTCGGGGGGTCAACCCGACGTTGTAAGGTTGTCCCCAAGGGCGCGACTCGCCCTGGCATATCCGCCGCCCCAAAGTATTCAAAGCCGCCGGCAGCTGCATGGGTATGGCGGCAATCGAAGGTTGAAGAAGACCCTCCGAAGTCCAATTGACAACCTCCACGGCATAATTCACCGGGGGTGCATCTGCATATGAAATCGACGAGATCGGCTCCGACGGCGTCGCACAGGAGAAGCTTTGACGACCTTTGATGATCTGGACATACCACCTACCCCATAAGTGAAGGTTTTTGTGTTCTGGGTCATAGTCTCTGATAAGCGCGAGAACCTCCCGGTCCACCGGTGCCTCAGGGAATCCTCCCTCTGAAAGGAAAAATGGGAAAGAAAGATCGGAAGACATGTCGCCTGCGAGAAAGAATGGAATTTAATTATCAGTATTATAACTTAATTTTAAAATCCCGACGCTCGGCACTTTAAAATTTGTAACACACTGCAATGCAGTGGAAAGGGGACCAAAGGTGGACCCACAAAATCCAGATGACAAATGCATCAATTAATAAAACAGCCTCATCATTGGATGAGGCTGTCAATTAATGAGGAAATCTTGAAGGAATATTCTCATTGAATGAGAAATCCCTCGGAAAAAGGAGAAAATCTCCCTTTGAGAGCAAAGCTCTGCAACAGAGTGACACTTGTCAAACTCTGGTCATGAAGGAATAAAATTCCTTAAAGATCCTGGCTCTGTAATGATGATGGAAAATCCATCAAAGATTAATTAAAATTAATACTTGAGAATTAAAATTCTGGGATCTTCAAGATCCATGAAAAAACTCTTAAGAGTTCTTCATCAAAGATCAAAAGATCTACATATTATAAAAAGAGCAGAGCTCTGATGCACGGGATAAGAAACCCCAAGAAAAGATCTGTTCAGATCTATGGATTTTTGATAGCAAGGCTCTGTTTATGAAACCCTAAAGGGGTTTTCTTTAGATCAAGGTTCTATGGAGAGCAAGGCTCTGTTAATGGGTAAAAACCCTAATTTATTAAAATTAATTTAATTTTACCTAAGCTTGGTAGAGTTCTAACTCTTGAAAGTTCTTTAACAGAAGAGCAAGGCTCTGAAATAAAATTCTTGAGAAGAAGATGATAATCATCTAAGGACCAAAGGTCCTATTTATAGGCACTGAACCGCCTCTTCAACTTCTGAGTTGATCCAAGGGCTCAGATGTTGCCACCGCTGCACTCACGTGTGCGCCGCGTGAGCGCAACGGCGGAGGGGGCATTTGTTTCCCCAAATCAGAGCAAGCTCTGTTTTGAATTTCAAAATTCAAAAATTGAAGCAACGCTTCAGATTCTGCGCGCTGCACGCCACGTGTCAAAAGAAGACACACCAGCGCCAGGGGCGCTGCGCCCTAGGCAGCGCACGCCATCAGAGCAAAGCACTGTTTCAAAATTCAAAATTTAAAAAGTTGAAGCAACGCTTCAGATTCGGCGTTCTGCGCTGCGCGCCACGTGTCTGACACGGGTGTGCTAGCGCGGTTGCGCAGCGCTCTGCGCTGCGCGCCACATGTCTAACACAGTTGCGCTGCGCTCTGCGCTGAGCGCCACATGTCGAACGTAGGTGCGCTAGCGCAAAGTGCGCTAGCGCTGGAATTAAAATTCCCCTACCGTCAGATCTAAAGATCTACTAATAATAAATTATTAATTAATCAGAACTAAAATTCTGTTGTGGAAAGATCTTTCCAATCTTATTAAAACAAGAAGATTATCTTCTGTAAAACCGAAGCCTTAGGATCAAAGATCCAACGGTGGGAAATATTCCCAAATCAATCAGAGAAAGATCTCTCAAAACTGATTTAACAAATCAATTGGTCCTATATAAAGGCCCCTAGACTTTAAGTCTCGAAAAAAAGAGAGAAAGAAAAAACCCTCTGCAAACTTGGAGAAAAAGAAGAGCAAGCTCTTAAGAAAAAGAAGATTTTTCTTCATCTTCAAGGTAAAAAGAACTATGTTCTTGAATAATAGAGATGAAACCATCTCGTAAAAAGAAGAATCATCTTCTAAAAAAAAGATCAGAGATCTAAGAAAAAGACCAAGGTCTTTAATAAAAAAGAAAAGATCAAAGATCTAATCATAAAATAATAAAAAGAAGTAAAATACTTCACTCACAGATCTTTTGATCTATAAAGGCATAGCCTTTTATAAAAACAAGAACTTTTGTTCTTGGATCTTGAGGCAAAGCCTCCTTTGAAGAACATAAATCTGTTCTTTAATCTTAAAATTGATCATAAGCGCTTTGCGCTATTAAAAAGTGCCTTGCACTCATGTATTGTGATTTTGCGCTTCTTGGACCGGCGCTCAGTGCCAAAACATGCCATGTGTCAACCATAGACACTACTTGCGCTTTGGGCTTCTGAAACAGAGCTCTGCGCTCATGGGCTGGCGCTCAGTGCCAAGCGCGCCACGTGTCACTCACTGGTGCGCCAACGGACTAGCGCAATGCGCTGATAAATTAAAAGCGCAACGCGCTAACAAACTAGTGCTTAGCGCTAAGCGCGACACGTGTCCTCTTCGTGTGCGCTACCCGACAGAAGCGCAATGCGCTCTTTGACTGGCGCAACGCGACTGGCGCACCACGTGGCGCACTGTCAGAACAAACTTTGTTTCTGATAAATGCTATGCATTCAATACAAGACAAAAATGTCTGAGCCCAATGCTTAGCATTATTAAAACGGCCGAGCCCAAATAAAGGCTTAATAGCCAGAACAAAAAAAATGTTAAAACATTTTAATTGGACTTAGCCCAATTCTGGCCATAAGTTCTCAACTTATCTTGAATTGAGCTCATCTGCTCTTTCAACCAACTCACATTGGTTCAAGGGTACATTTCTTCACTCCTTTGATATTTGTCGTTGTAATTCTTCAACGTCTTCAAAGAGATGACGGGTCCCGACAACCACACATTTCATGGACTATGGGGTCCTTAAATTCATAGACTATGATGTCCTTAACCTCGACCGTGATGTCTTAAAACTAACAACGGACTGTGAGGTCCTTAAACTCATGGACTATGATGTCCTTAACCTCGACCGTGATGTCTTAAAACTAACAACGGACTGTGGAGTCCTTAAATCCACGGACTATGATGTCCTTAACCTCGACCGCGATGTCTTAAAACTAACATTGGACCGAGATGTCCTCAAACTAACAATGGACCGTAATGTCCTTAAACTAATCGACCGCAATGTCACTAAACTAAACAACAGAGGCCAATTGCTCTCTTGTCGGATCTAAACGATCCCGTTAAGTTGATCTTAGTTTAAAATTAGACTAACGTAATGTTTAAGTTGATCTCTCAAATGAGACTAACGTATCCTTAAGCCCAAACCCCCAAACCCAAATCTAAGAAAGATACGGATTTGGACTAGTCCACGCCCTACGGGCGACAACATAACTTAGTCTCCGTATACAATCCATGGGCAACCAAATACAAAACAAACACCCACAACGCGAAGTGACCATCTGGAGAAGGAGAAAGTTGTTGCCGCGATGCGGTAGCGTAATTAACTGCAGGGGCTTGCGCCTGTAGGGAAGAGCTTCCCCACAATCAAAAACCCTTCAAACGAGGGGGAATCTGACGAATTCTGCTTCATCGGCCGCATCCGTTTAAACCTTCGATACATGGTGCCATAAATCAACTTGGCATCTTCGGAGAGGTGGACGGATAGCACCAATTAGCATCTGCCCCGAAATTCAGGCTAGACGACCGCAACGTCTTTGTCGCGTCTTTCGGAGGGGAACATAGGTGATGATCATATCAAACACCCATAAGCCGCAAGCGTTCTGCTAAACGTAACGGCCACCCAGGTATTGAGCGATCAGAAGATCAACAAGCAAGCATGCTCATACTCCTGTATATCCAATCAACAACACTACCGTATAGTCCGGTCTCTTCGTCTGATATGCCGCATATCTCGTATAGAGATGGTAAACGTCAAACCCCAATAACCGATAAGTCGTGCCGATATGAGGCTCATAACGGGTTGAGAAACTACTGGTAACACTTATCAGTAAATCTCTAAATCAGCCCCTGGCCAGGGACTTCCTTGTTATGGCCAATCGAGCACAGCGTAACATCAACCCCCAATACCGGGAGAGACGAAACCCCTCCTATCGCTCATTGCCTCCATGTGACTCGGGACAGTACCCAAAAACCACCGTTTTGCACGTTCTCTTGAACGTGGTAAGGTGAAAATCAAAGCACAGTAGGAATCACACAAGACTCTATGACGATCTCGGGTCGACAGACTAACATGTACCAGTGTCACCAGAGAACTGCCATCTGATGTGAGGTATAATACCATCTGGGAGTTCTCGGCGAGTCCGTCCAGTGTACCCAGTCTCCACTGAGCACCCGTATATCATCTCTGATGTCAAACACCAATGGATATGGGATCATCCATCGCTCATCTACATGGGTCGAGAAGTTATACGCTAGTCTACTCTGGTATATCGATGCCCCGTCTCGATACACCCATGACTAGGGACATTAAAGGATGTACTCACGGACTACCTTTGTCCTACTAGTATGATCTGCATCATAATCCAGGTAGTCAAGTACACATCCTAAGGGCTTTATCAACATGTAACATAGAGATAATCAGTGTACATGTTAAGATAAAGTGCAACCAGATAGCATACTATCATGTCAAGCAAGAAAGTCCTCCCTATATATGTCCAAGCATCCACTATAATATACATCTCATGTACAATAATTTCTTCTAGGGCATACATATAACTAACCGTGAGCTGGCCAATCTGTGTAAGTTTAACATACGAATCATCGATAATGGTGTAGGTGTACTAGCACAGATATATGTAAAGCAATGAGAATATCATGAATGTAGCATAAGGTACATTGTCAACAAAATGCTATAAGGTATACATATCTATAACATGTCTGGGTCGGTGAATCTATCAATTGGCATCCAGCCTCAATATATCACGTACGGTATAATACATCGTATGACCCTCTAGTCAAGGGTATGGATCAATCATCAGATAAACTCATCATGTATGGTAACCCATCGTACGGCGGCATTAAACAATTAGGGATTCTATCAACCTATATGACAATGAGGGTACGGACCTAACATCTCATACGGCATATCACTCATTATTCACGTCATCATACATATATATACCTATCTCTCAGGTCACATCCATAACAATATCAAATTAGGGGACCGACAAGGATATCAATTATCTCATATCGACTCGCATCCGTATAACGACATATCAAACCAAATCATCATATCTCATCGTATACTCTTTTCATCACATCAATATCTCACATCAAGTCATCTTCTTAATCTCATATCATATTTATCAACCTCATAACATGCCACTATAATCCCACACATATTCTCTTGCAACTACATATCTATATATCGTGATTCACATTCACGTTTCACATCCTTATATATCAATTCTATCATATCATGTCACACTAAACCATAAACTATAACCTTAAGTCGTGGTATATCTTGTTTCCTACTAATTCTGTAACCAAACCTGTAAGTTTCTAACATGGTTTCCTTAACCATATTCTATATATCGGTTTCCATCAAACTTGCGGGGATGCTATACGCCATCCACCCGACTTCACTCGTAGATATAAATCTACTCACCTGCGGAACTCCTTGTTCAGCCGTAATCGATGTGCTTCGTCGTCTCAGAATCCATGCGAAGGTACCTACAATAAATACACAGTCGCAATGCTATTAAAATCAACTCCGGAAAACTAATACGGCACACGGCGCGCTCATAGGTTAGAACCTATAGCCTATGCTTGCAAAAACAACCAACAACCCTCATCGTTGACGTACAAACATCCAACGACACAATACAATATCAAATACTAAAACCAAGAATTCCAATATCGGAAAACATAACCAAAAACACCCCAATATGCTCCCAGATTTCATCTCAGGTCAAATGAGACAAAACAAGCAAGTACAGGGAGTTGTATATATGGATTAGGAGCTACAGACCCAATCCCATCACCCTAGCCCACAACTTGGCCGGCGACACTGCCAAGAAATCTGGCCTGCTCGGCCTGGGGTGCTCTGCCGGGGTTCGTCTACTCAGGATGGTCTCATAGTACTCAATTTAGGTTAATGGTGTTGCTAGTTTTCCTCGTAAACGTCCCAGGTTTCTCCAGATTCACTGTAGGCCAATATTATCACAAAATTGACACGGGGAAGTTTCTAAGTTCGTATTTTAGTTTCTAATCCGGGTCTAGACCAGTAAAATCAACACTAAGGTCTTGTAAACAGCCCCTAAACATCACAAATCCACACAATCACCCAAACTCTCTCTTGGAATTTTCCAAACATCACTAATCTAAACAAGTTTAACTCTAAACTAAACTAGGATGCTAGGAAACTTAAAACTAAACTAAATGAAAGGAAATATATCTCATTTGGCAACTCAATAATTTTCTTGAATTGCCCAAAGTCTTCAAAATCCAACTTTGATTGGTCCAATGGGTTGAGGATGAGGTGGGGATCATTTTTAATGAAGGGAGTATAGGGTTTTGATGAAGATTTTGAGATGATACTTGGAAGTGGAGGTGGAGGGAAGCTTGAGGAATATGAAGGAAAAACAATGGGGTGAGGAATGAGGCATCCCTCTCTCTCTCTCTCTCTCTCTCTCTGATTCTCACCTTCTCACATTCAAGCCATGTCACACTCTCTCTCCAATAATTCTCTTTTTCTCTTCTCACTTTTCTTTCTCACAATAATTCAAATAACACCAATAAAACAACACAAATAAAACATGCAACAAAATGCAACATGATATGGTGCACTAGCCATGGAAAACTGTAGAAACACGGATTTGGCTTAATCGCGATTATTAGTGTACTAATCAATTTTTATTTAAACTGCATATAATTAATTATAAAAATGCCAAATCCAAGAAATATATATTTAAATGAATAAATCATTTTAATCTCCAATTATTTCACAAATATTGGTATATATATATACCATTTTACGAAAACCCCAATTTCGCAAATCGGGTAGTTTTCGCGAAATATATTATTTTAATATTAAATTCCAAAAATAATATTTTATATTTTATGAAATGTTACATCTCTGTTAAGGAAATGGCTAAACGCATTATCCCTCCTTGCGGAGTCAGGAAGATAAGGCTCACCCCAGCTTTGATTATGGGAGTGCTTTTCTTTCGCTTCTTCAAGGAAGATGCTCCGTCGAAGTATAGTTCCCATTGGACATTATTTCCTTCCTTCCCTCTTTCGATTGTATAGAATACGTGTTCGTCTGGCAATTCTCAATTTAAAGGAGAATCGGCTGGTATTGGATGCTCAGCGAGAAAGTAGGCGATGGCCAGGCCTTTCACTGCCTTGAGCGGTCGATATGTTATCGAGAACTCCATCAAGAGGGGGGCCCATTTGGCAAGCATTCTTGTTAGTATGGCTCTTGACATCAAATATTTGAGAGGATCCACCTTTGATATGAGATCGACCTCATGTGCCAAGGCATAATGTCGAAGCTTCGTTATTGCGAAGATCAGTGCCAGGCAATACTTTTCAATGGGGGAGTAGTTGTTTTCTGCCCCCAGAAGAACTCGAATTAAATAGTAGAGATCTCTCTCCTTCCCCTGGTCGTTCTCCTTTGCCCATAACGCGCCTAAAGAACCTTCAAGGGCTGTTGTGTACAGGATGAAGGGCTTTTCCTTGACCGGAGCGGTCGATACTGGTGGGTTCTGCAGATATTGCTTGATTTCGTCCAGTGCACTTTGGCATTTATGATCCAAAACGAGCGGGGTTCCCTTTTTCATTAGATGGTTGTAGGGGCGGCATATTCCGGAGAGGTTAGCTATGAACTGTCGGATATATGCGAGCTTTCCTTAGAGAAACCGTGTAAGTCTATGTTACCCACCCCGGTAGTTCACGGGGAGGCGGAATAGGTAAAAATCGAATTTTTTTATGCAAGATAACATAGACTAGACACTAGGATCTTTGCTAAATATTAACTAACAAACTAACTAGAAGTGTTAACTACTATGTTAGAAGATTATACCAAAAGCTTGAACTCCTTCTTCTCCTTGTTGTAGTCCTCCTTGTTGTCAGCTCCTTGGAGTGGTTGTGGATGGTTCCTCCTCACCGGCTTCTCCGCATTAAAGAAGATCCACCCGAAGGCCTCTATCTTGAGCTCCAACCTCTATAATGAAGTAATTAGAGTCCTTGGTGTGCTAGACTAAGAACCCTAGAGTGAGTAGAGAAGTGTTTTGGTCTCAAAAGCTCTTGATTTTCAACTCATGAAACACTTGTGCTTTGAGAGAGGAAGAGGAGAGAGCAACCATGAGAGAGAATGTGTCATGATAAAATGAAGGTTGAGCTCTCATATTAGGGAAAAAGAATAATCAAAATTTTATTAAGATAATTGTTATGGTTGATGTTGATTTGACCATTATCATGTCATAATTAATGCTAAGCACAAATATCTTTTGCTCAAAAAAATATCTAAGTCAACAAGGGTCAACATGGTCAAACCAAATTAGCCATAACACAATTATCTCTAATAAAAGATTAATAATAAATTTCCCCATCTCATTAAGGTTTTAATCAAGTCACTGGTCAAAAGCCTAATGAGGTGTTTCTTTCTCTGCCTCTGTCAACTGTATATACATACCCGCATCCGTGTTCCGAAGAACACGAAATGCAGTGAGACTGAACCAACCCAAAATCAGATACTAGGATCTGGCTTAAACCAAAGCCCACGAGTGTCAACTGCCCGAACACCAAAACACGCACATGTACGCGTATGTGAACGAACCCTGTCGTAAAACCATACGACCTCTACCTCATTTCGCCCAAAGGTGAACAACCCTCTGTGTGGGACTCTAAAGACTCGACACTACGCTGGCAGTGGATTTAACCACAGGCTGCAAGCGGTACTAGCTGTACATAACGGTCGCCAGGTAGATGTCGATAAGAAGGGCGACGAGCGAACTCATCCGAAACCCCTACTGAGCCTGTCCGTGACAATATCCGTGTAGTCTGGTTTGTTCGTCTGAGAGTATCACATGTAAGGTCTAGGGGGTGGAAAACGTCAGACCCCTAATAACCGTACAAGTATTGTCGGTGTGGATCAAGACCATCCGAGGATCTACTGGCTCGTCCACCAGTAATTCTAAATCAGCCCTGGCCAGGGACTTATGGTAATGACCAACCGATCACTGTGCGATATCGACTCCCTATACCGGGAGAAACGAATCCCTAACAGTCGCTCACTGCCTCCATGTGGCTCGGACTGTACCCAACTAAAACCTATTTGCACGACTCCTTTGAGCCATGGTAGGGTAGTAATCAAAGCACAGTGGGAACTCACACGAGACAAATGACGACCTCAAGTCGACAGACTATCTGCACACATGTCACCAGAGAACTGCTATCTGACGCTAGGTATAATACCATCTAGTCAGTCCTCGGCGAGTCATGTCCGGTGAACTCACACCCAGTGAGCATCTGTATACAATCTTAGGTGCACATCACCAATGGCTGCGGGACCAATCCATCGCCCCTTACTAGTCTACTCTGGAGTATCGATGCCCAGTCTTAATACTCCTGCGACTAGGGACATTTAAGGATGTGCCTGTTGACCACCCAGCTCCCACAAGTATGACTGCCATCACAACGCTGGTAGTCAGGCAAACATCCTACAGGCTTTATCAACATGTTCACAATATATGAAACACGGAGTAAAATATATCACATGTTAAGATAAAGACAAACCAAATAGCGTACTATAATATCGAGCAAGATTGTCCTGTACATACATATCCCTAGCATCCTATACAATGAAGGCCTCTAGGGCATATATATCCAACAATCCCCCACTTGCACTAAGGCATGTAATTGGTGCAACGAGTACCCACCGTCTGTACTAGATCCAGTTACTGGCGTACCGCATGCCCAACATCTCAAACAGTCTCTCGAACTTGACTTGAGGGATGGCCTTGTTGAATGGATCTGCCGTGTTGTCTTTTGTGTCCACTCTCCGCACCTCGATCTTCCGACGATCTACGATCTCCCTTATCAGGTGATACCGCCTCAAGATATGCCTGGATTTCTGACGGGACATTGGTTCCTTCGCTAATGCCACAGCCCCATTGTTATCATAATACAAAGGTAATGGATTGGCAATGGACGGAACCACTTGAAGTTCAAAGATGAACTTCTTCATCCAAAGATGAACTTCTTCATCCAGACAACCTCTATTGCGACATCATTAGCAGCTATATACTCAGCTTCCATTGTTGAGTCTGCGACGGTATCCTGTTTGGAACTCTTCCAACATACCGCCCCTCCATTGAGGGTAAACACAAAACCCGAAACGGATTTAGAGTCATCTTTGTCACTTTGGAAGCTGGAGTCGGTAAAAGTCTCGACCTGGAGGTCCCCATTACCATAAATCAAGAACATCTCCTTAGTCCTTCTCAGGTACTTGAGAATGTTCTTTACCGCTATCCAATGCTTCTCACTTGGGTCAGACTGATACCTACTTACCACACTATGTGCGTAAGCTACATCTGGTCTGGTACATAACATCACATACATTATAGATTCTACAGCCGAAGCGTAGGGTATAATGCCCATGCAAGCCCTCTCTTCATCAGTCTTTGGAGACATCTCTTTGGAGAGGGTGATCCCGTGACAAGCGGGTAAATTACCGCGTTTGGAATCTTCCATACTAAATCTCTTTCATATAGTGTCAATGTACCTGGACTGTTAAAGTCCCAACATTCTTTTGGATCTATCACGATAAATCTTAATCCCCAGAATGTAGGAGGCATCTCCCAAGTCTTTCATGGAGAATTTCTGTGACAAGAAGAGCTTTAATGATTGTAGCATAGGGATATCATTCCCTATCAGCAGTATGTCATCGACGTACATAACGAGGAAGACTACTGCTCCTTCTACAATCTTTCTATAAATGAATGGTTCAACTACATTTTTGATAAAGTCAAATTCTTTGACTGTCTCATCAAAACAGATGTTCCAACTCCGCGATGCTTGCTTTAATCCATAAATGGATTTAAGAAACTTGCACACTTTTCCGCTGCTCCCACTGTCTAAGAAACTTTTTGGTTGATCCATGTAAACACTTTCTTCTAAATGTCCAATTAGAAAAGCTGTTTTTACGTTCATCTGCCAGATTTCATAATCATGGAAGGCAGCAATGGCAAGCAGGATCTGAATGGATTTAAGCATAGCTACCGGAGAAAAGGTTTCGTCATAGTCCAATCTTGGTCTTTGACGAAAACCTTTTGCAACGAGCCTAGCTTTGTAGGTTTCCACTTGTCCAAATGCACCAATCTTCTTTTTGAAGACCCATTTGCATCCCACTGGTTTTACCCTAGGAGGAGCAACATCTAAAGTCCATACTTTATTGGTGTACATGGATTCCATTTCAGATCTCATAGCATCCAGCCACTTCACCGAGTCATTACTCGTAATAGCCTGCTGAAAATTAGTAGGCTCATTATCATCGATAATGTTATCCTCTCGATCCCCATCTATAAGAAACCCATAGTATCTATCAGGAAGACGAGAAAGCCTACTAAATTTGCGGAGCGGCGTTGGTTCATCGGGATCTATTGAAACCTGAGGTTCTACTAAGTCCTCAGCAGCAGTTTGTGGTTCTTGAATTTCTTCCAGTTCTACCACGCCCCCACTAGATTCTTTTGCAAGAAATTCGCTCTCTATGAAGACAATGTGGCGAGCAACAAAACACCTTTTGTTCTATAGTGAGGTAGTGATTGATGTGAAGTTTTGCGTGCTTGCGCTTTTAAAAGATAAATCAAAGAATATTAACCGCAATTAAGAACGGCGTCGCTTGGTAGCTAGCCGGTTGAGTATGTGTCGGTCCACAGGGATTTTGTTTATTTTCTATTTGTTCTAACGAGTTAATTCCAATTGTGGTAGGATTGATTATCTCTAAAAACTGAAATGAGTTTGATTAAGATTAAAACCTTGCTAGGGTTAGGTTTAGGTTAAGTTTGGAAATTCAATATTTCTCACCGCTTTCTATGCCCTAATTAAGATCTATTTAGATGTTAAGCTAATAATTAACAAAGGGGATTAGCACGATCGGGAAGAAACTATGTTTCTTCCTTGAGGTCCTTGTCCGTTCTTTCTTAACTCTTACCCTAACCTCCATAGAAAACATACTCAACCGGTCTTTTAAACTATGGTATCACCGCTATCTCTTGGGATAGGGTGCCGTAGTGAGCGGTGTGTGTATGTATGCATGGAGTCCTATAAAAAATGTATGATGGGCAAGAAAGGGGTAAGAGATTTTTATCTCTCAAACCTTCCCTATTCCTAACCCTAACAAGTGAGGAACTACTCACTCATTAGGGAATTGATAACAAGAGACATTTTTTTGTTTGTTTTTAATAACCTAATTATCTAAACTACGACAAATAAATAAAATTGCTAACTAGGGCAAATGAATAAAATTTATACTAAGGCAGAAAAGAAAATTAAACTAAGGCATAGAAAAGAAAGACTTACTTTATTTGATAAACTCTTCAAACATTTACAGCGAATAAATATTCTGAAATTTGATAAATAAAAAGAGGCATGATCCAAAAAGAGCTGTAGGGTTCCAATTTATAAATTATAGAAACCCTAGGGTTTACATCTGATCCCTATCTACATTTACAAAACTACCCTGAGAAGCTTAGTTAACGCACCGCCATCCACCGTCAAAACGCACCGACACGTGCTCAGCACGGCCATGGATCCGCCGCAGGAAGCCATGTTTGGCCGCGGATCCGCGGCCATCTTGGAGGCTCTTGGCTCTGTTTTCTCAGGTATATTTTATGTTGCTTTTTCCTTGACTTTTCTTCACTTGGTTCTTCAGAATGTCTTCTAGTTTCTTCCAAATTTTCACAGTGTAGAATGTGGTGGACTTTTACCGTTTGTTTCGTGTTGAAGTCTTGAATCTTGTGCTGCCTTTGTGCTGTCGAACTGTTTGCTGATCTTCGTTTGTCCCTTAAACTGTAGGCATAATCAAGATTCTTCTATTTGTTGGTCGTAGTCTCACTTTTGTATCGTCTTTTCATCATTTTCACTGTTTTGTTCCGAGAACTTGTAACCTGCAACTATGTAGCAGACATGGATCAAAAGCACCTATTTATTTGTAAGATGAATAAGAATGGGGAATATAATAATGCAAAATTATGATATGAACAAATACCCCCAAACTTATCTTTTGCTCGTCCTCGAGTAAAACTAGTTTATTCTTGAAAAAGCCTAACCTCACTTTCGCAGGGAAACACGATTGCACTGAGCTCGTGCAACAAGCCGTTAAATCTCTAGGTATCCCTAGTAGGAGGAGTGTTGTCTCCTGAGGGTTTTCAGCGGATACTACCCATAAAATCCTATCAATTCGGCCTATTGACTTTCATTTTTCAATTCGGTTTTCTTAGCAAGAAATTTTATTATCTTCAACTCAGAAATTATCAACCCGTATTTTTCACGCTTCCTTATCATTTAACTTAAGATTGTATATGTTCTGTAAATTTACTTAGCTTTTAGCATCTTTTGAGTTTTCCTTCTAAGGTTCCATCTCAACTTAGGAATTTTTATCATCTCTACTAAAGATATAAGTCATATTTTTCATTCCTATCTCTCATCCAAACCCCAAGAATATACCCCTACGTGTGTGTATGTATCACCCCTACACTTGGAAATTCAATTCAAGCTCTTATACTCTTGTCCATCGTCCAAAGTACTTTTTAATTGGTGAAATTTTAGATGAAATTGCTCACACATTCTTCATGCAACCGTTAATTCTTCATGCACATTAAGGCGTAATTTCTTGTCTTGTAATACCTAAGGCTTTTAGCAGTGACTCCCAAACCACTTGGTCTAAGGCACTAGGTGATAAAGCACCCTCGCTATATATTTTTTCTATTTACGCAGCTTTAAGTAATTACAAAACCAGTGTTCATTTTTTCTCTCTTTATTCACACTTGTATTTTTATTTTCATACTAAGGACTTTAGACAAGAGCACTTCAAGGTCTCCTCTACTATTCCAAGTTTCATGGTTCGTGTTTGTGCAATTTGTAGGGTATATATTTTCAGAATTTAGACTTAAGCTTAGGAATTATTTTTCAGACTTATACTTTAATAAAAATATCAATACTCTTCCTTTATTTTGACTCAGCCCAAGAAGTGAACTCAAAATTTGCCTATTTCTAAGTAAACTACAAAGACATATATTTTCTACCGTTAAATTTTAAGAAAGGTTATTTTTAGGGTTTTTAATTTACTAAGTCTAGGATCTAGTTTTTCCTAGCTAGTTAACCTTCTTGTCAAACTCAAGTCAATTATGGCCAAAATTGAATTTTTCAATTTTTATAATTTTTCAAATTTTTCGGTTTTTATATGATTTTTATATTTTCAATTTTTTTTAATAATCATTTTTTCAATTTTTATGAATTTTTATAAAGATGCACTGCAGAATTTAAACATGCAAAAGAAAAAGAAAAATATATACAAAAATTTAAAAAAAAATATATACAATGCAAATGATAATTATTTACAACCACCAAGTCCCCCAAACTTACCAAAAGCAGTGCCCTCACTGCTCGGCCCCATGCCGCGCCCTTGAGCGTGAACGGGAACGCTCCTCCCTACCCTGCACGGTTCGGATCCCCTGCTCTACGTCAGTCAATCGCCGATCGTGCTCCCTTGCTATCCCCCTCAACTCGTCAATGCCCCTAATATCTCTTCGCATCAAATTTGCATGTTCTAAAGGGGTAAGTTCTCCCTCGCCCGCGGTCGAGCTGGAGCTAGGTGTTCGGGTGGGCACGTGCTCCGCCGATTCAGTTCTTGACCAAACATCCGTCAAGCGTGTATAGGACGTAGATACGCCCTCAATGAGAGGTCTAACGGGTATGCCTCCAACCATGTAAAATTCAAACTCCTCCACGGGGAGGAAATAGCGACACAGTTGTGTCACAAGCATGAGGCAAGGATAGTTTGCGGCTCTTTTGCCCGCACCAATTGAGTTCAGCAGCACCGTGCACATATCAAATCGAGGGTTTCTGGTCATAAGTGTGTGCACAATATGCAGTGATGGAGTGAAAAATGTGGTGTTGTGGAAACTACCAAAAACATTATTTTGTGCCTACCGGCACACAGTTAAAACATTGGCGAAAAGGGTTCTCGCCTGGATCCCCTTCCGCGGTTCCCTTGAGCAATCATTGCCCATTAAGGTCATGTAATCCTCAAACTATAATGGTTGATCATGAGCGGGTATCCAAGGGATTAAGGTGACTTCATGTATGAAGTCCCTATCAATTATAATCTCCCTATCACCCCACTGCAATTTTATAAAGCCGTATTGGGCGAGACACCCATCTTCCATGCACTCATAAAAACGAGTGACTAATTCCGGAAGGGCGTAGGCGTTTGGGTGATTATATATCAAAAAGTTCTAGCCCCTACGTGCTATTTCATTCGCAAAGTAACTCCCATACACAGCGTGTGAAAAAATTTGTGAAAAGTCACGCTCTAGTTGCATATTGGGTGCCATCAGATAAACTACAGATATTAAAAATTAAAAACAGAGAGTAGTTACAGAAATCGAACCTCTTTTGAAAATTTCAGAGGGTGACGGCACTGATGCGCGGCGGATGCGTGGCCAGAGTGGGGTTCCTGCGGCGGTTGGGCGGCGGGACGACGAGATCTCGCTGAAAAAATCGAAGCGGCAGCGGCTAGGGTTTTTTAGAAGATGAAATAAGGGTTTGTGATCAGAGAGAGGGGTCGGGGTTATTTATATAGGGGGAAGTGTTGGCTATTTTCAAATAAACCCCTCTAAAAAGAGGAAATTATTTGCAAATAAAATTTTTATTTTATTTATTTAATCTGGAAATTTACAAAAATACCCAAAAAAAATTCAATTTTTTTTTATTTTTTATGTTATTTTGTATTTATAATATTACAAATGATACATACCCCCAAACTTGCTTGAAACAATGTTTTGGTTAGATGATCAAAAAATTGGGGGTAAATGGAGGAAGATCAGTCAGTATAAATCGGCTCCTGCAAAAACAGAAGCTCCTCCGACGGGTCCGCAGTGAGGAACGGTTTAAGTCGATGTCTGTTTACTTTAAATAATGTACCGTCCTCCGGGTTTTCTAGATCTACCACACCGTGTGGATATACGGTGCGTACCAAAAACGGCTCTTTCCATCTAGATTTGAGCTTGCCGGGATGGAAGTGTAACCGAGTGTCATAAAGCAAAACTTGTTGGCCAGGTTTGAAAGTTTTGCGCATAAGGTGTTTGTCATGGAACAACTTTGTTCGGTTTTTAACAATTACCGCATTTTCATAGGCCTCATCCCGCAGCTCATCTAATTCATTCAATTGCAGCTTTCTATTGCTGCCCGCATCTCCCATGGATAAGTTCAACTCTTTAATCGGCCAAAATGCCTTGTGCTCAATTTCAACAGGAAGGTGGCAAGCCTTCTCATAAATAAGTCGGTATGGAGACATGCCAAGATCGATCTTGTAGGCAGTACGGAATGCCCATAGTGCATCAATCAGTTTTGTTGACCAATCTTTACGGTTTTTGGAAACCGTTTTCTCCAAAATTTGTTTAATCTGCCGATTCGAAACCTCGGCTTGCCCACAAGTTTGGAGATGATATGGTGTTGACAATTTGTGAGTAATGGAGTATTTGCGCATTAAGGACTCAAAAGTCCTATTACAAAAATGAGATCCATTATCACTTATAATCGCTCGTGGATGCCCAAACCAAGAAAAGATATTTTCTTTAAGAAATCTAACGACAACCTTGTTGTCATTCGTTCGGCTGGGCACAGCCTTGACCCATTTTGACACATAGTCAACAGCCAGTAGAATATACATATTCCCAAAGGAATTGGGAAATGGTCCCATGAAGTCTATTCCCGAAACATAAAAAATATCAACAACCAAATTGGTTGGAGCGGCATTTCGTTTCTCCGAGATATCCGGCCCAAGTGTTGGCACCGGGAGCATGTCTTGCAGTATTCGTATGCATCTCTAAAAAGTCGTGGCCAGTAGAAGCCACACTGCAAGATTTTTTCTGCTGTCTTCTTGGGGCCAAAATGCCCGCCACACGCTTGATCGTGGCAAAAAGACAGCACACTCTTAAACTCGTTTTCGGGGACACACCGACGAATGATTTGGTCGGAACAGTATTTAAAGAGATACGGTTCATCCCAGTAAAAATGTCTTACTTGGGACAGGAATCGGAGTTTGTCCTGATTCGACCAATCTTTTGGTATCAGTCCGGTGGCCAAGTAATTTACTATATCAGTGAACCAAGGTTCGCATAACACGGTTAAGAGCTGCTCATCGGGAAAAACATCTTTAATAGGAATTTCGGGTGTAGGCGAAGAAGGAAGTCGTGAAAGGTGGTCGGCAACTACATTTTCACATCCTCTCTTGCCTCTTATGACAAGGTCAAACTCTTATAGCAAGAGGATCCAACGTATTAGCCGAGATTTAGCATCCTTCTTCGCGAAAAGATGGCGAAGAGCTGAGTGGTCCGTGTAAACAATAACTGGAGAGCCGATTAAATAGGGCCTGAATTTTTCTAGTGCGAACACAACGGCTAAAAATTCTTTTTCTGTTGTTGTGTAATTCAATTGGGCCTCATTTAATGTTCGGCTAGCGTAATAAATTACGTGCGGCATCTTATTAATGTGTTGTCCAAGAACAGCACCAATGGCGAAATCAGATGCATCGCACATAATTTCAAATGGATGCGTCCAGTTGGGAGATGAAAGAATGGGCGCAGAAATAAATGAGTGTTTCAACGACTCGAACGCTTTCATGCAGGTTGAGTCAAAATCAAAAGTTGTGTCCTTGGCCAATAAAAGAGTCAAGGGTTTAGCTATCTTGCTAAAATCCTTGATGAACCGTCTATAAAAACCGGCATGGCCAAGGAAGGCTCGGATGTCTTTGACGCACTTAGGAGGAGGAAGATTGGAAATGACTTCAATCTTAGCTTTATCAACCTCTATGCCATTTTGCGAGATGACATGTCCTAAGACAATACCCACTCATACCATAAAATGGCATTTCTCCCAATTTAAAGTGAGGTTCTTATCCCTACAGTGGGTAAGAACTGCGTCTAAGTGTGGCAAACACTCATCGAAGGAGTCGCCGAAAATGGAGAAATCATCCATAAAAATCTCCAAGAATTTCTCCACCATATCTGAAAAGATCCCCATCATATACCGCTAGAAAGTAGCGGGTGCATTGCATAACCCAAAGGGCATGCGACAGTAAGCGAATGTACCGAAAGGACAAGTAAATGTGGTCTTGTCTTGATCCTTTTTGGCGATGGGAACTTGATTATAGCCGGAGTAGCCATCCAAAAAGCAATAAAATTCGTGCACAACCAATCGTTCTAGCATTTGTTCAATAAAAGGTAACGGAAAGTGGTCTTTCTTTGTAGCGGCATTAAGTTTTCTATAATCGATGCAAACTCGCCACCCATTTTGGGTGCGAGTAGGTATTAACTAATTCGCCTCATTGGTTATGACCGTTATGCCCGATTTCTTTGGGACAACGTGAATGGGGCTAACCCACTGGCTATCCGAGATAGGGTAAATGATACCACTATCAAAACATTTTACAATCTTCTTTTTGACAGCCTCCTTCATTATGGGGTTGAGGCGTCTCTGTGGATCCCTTACTGGCTTGGCATCATCCATCATATGTATATGATGTTCAACTATGAGGGGACTAATCCCCTTGATGTCCGCCATAGTCCAGCCAAAAGCTTGCCGGTTATTTTGTAAGACCATTAAAAGGGCTTTCTCTTGCTCGAGAGCTAGAGATGCCGTTATGATAACAGGAAGGGTCTCATTCTCACCTAGGTAAGTGTAGGTGAGAAAGCAAAAGCTTGAGTTCGAGTTTTGGAGGTGAAACAATTGAAGGTAACATTGGTGAAACTGTCTCGAACTCGAAGGATTCCATCAATGGTTCAAAACGAGTATAAGCAACCGAGTCGGATGGTTCAACTAACTCATCCGAAAAATCAAAGGACTCAAACTCGGGTGGTGAGTCTCCAAAATCGTCCAAAAAAGTGAAACACTCGTAATCGTTATCGGGTGTAAAAGCTGTATCAGATTTAAGGAGGAACACACTAGTGGCGTCAAAACTGCTGTGATCGAACAGAAATTTTTCGAGCTCACAGTCTTACTGCGTAATCTCGTGGATCGAGCAAACATCAAGTATACTAGCATTAGGCTCGGAGGGCTGATTCCCCAACTTAAAAATGTTGAGTTCAATTGTCATATTTCCAAAAGATAGGTTTATCGAACCATTTCGATAATTGATCACTGCATTAAAAGTCGCAAGGAATGGTCGACCGAGTATCACCGGAATTTGACTCCGGGGGTTAGCTCCAGGCTGTGTGTCCATAACAATGAAATCAACGGGGAAAATGAAATCCCTTACTTTGATTAACACATCCTCTAACTCACCCCTAGAATGGGTGATGGATCGGTCTGCCATTTGGAGAGTACAATGAGTGGGTTTAAGCTCTCCAACGCCTAATTGTTCATATACTAAATAGGGTAGCAAATTAACACTAGCACCAAGATCTAAAAGTGCTCGATTGATGTTCTTATCCCCAATTGTTATTGAAATTGTAGGACAGCCAGGGTCCTTATGCTTTTGGGGTAAAGGTTGGACAAGAGCATCACTTACAGCACTAGCCACGAAAACTTTCTTTGGTACTTATGAGTTCCTCTTCTTGGTGCATAAGTCCTTTAAGATTTTAGCGTAAGAAGGGACTTGTTGGATTGCATCAAAGAGAGGTATGTTTATGTTAACCTGTTTGAATAACTCCACAATCTTCTCCATTTGGGGAGTAGGTTTATTGGATCTCAACCTGTTTGGAAATGGAACATTTTGAAAATTTGTTGAGTCCAATGTTTGTGGAGTAGACTGTGGAGTCGGAACGGATCCCAGTGTTGGTGTGTTCATGAAGTGAGATGTTGGTCCGTTAGAAGTAGAAGAAGTAGAGCCTTGTGAAGAATGAAGAATAGGTTCTGAAGAAGATGAAGATGAAGAAGAAGCATATGATGAAGAAGAAGCACCGGCAGGGGTGTCATCACTATTACCCACATTATTGTGCAACACTCTTCCTGATCTCAACGTGGTCACAGCATTTACATTATGATTTTGTTGTTCATAAGCAACATGTGTGTTGTGTGTGTGACCGGGATTTGGCAATGGTTGAGACGGAAGCTTTCCCTTTTCTCGCTCGCTCAACGCAGCATTTAGTTGTGCAATTTGGGCCTCAATTGATTTGATGCTTTGATCATGTGAAGCACTGTTTTGCACCAAAAACTGAATGGAAGTCTCCAACCTTGCTGCGGATTGTGTAGATTGTTTTAAAAACGCATCCAAACTTCGTTCTAGTAAGGAAACCTTATCGTTATTCGGCTGAACAAAATTGTTTTGAGGATAAGAGTTGTTGGGTACAAAATTGTTCATTTGGTTTGGGTAAGGTTGGGATTGGAAAGGTTGCTGATATTGAGTTTGTTGAGGTGCTTGTTGTTGTGGAAGATGAGGCCTTTGAAAATTGTTATTGCCTTAGAATTGTTGATTTTGATTCCAAGCAAAATTTGGGTGGCTCCTCCAACCAGGATTATAAGTCGAAGAGTATGGATCATTTCTTTGTCTTTGCTGAAAGGCAGCATTGACTTGATCTTGTCCTTGAACAGGTGGATTGTACTGACACTCTTCAGTAAGATGGGATGGATCCGAACAACATGCGCAACAGTGCGTAGGGGTAAAGCAGGGGCAGGAGATGGCAATGAGAATTTGCTCTCAATTGCTTCTACCTTTTTCGTAAGTGCAGCCATTTCGTCCTTCATTGCAATCGATATATCAAGTTGATGTATGCCTGCCCTAGACTGACCTGATGAAGTAGATGAGGTGGTCTTAGTGCTTTCCTACTGGAGTGTTTGTTCAGCAAGATCATCGAGAAACTGCCAAGCTTCCTCGCTAATTTTGTAAGAAAGTGACCTTGACAAATGGTTTCCAACAACTGCTTAGTTGCTGGGTTCAGTCCTTCGTATAAAGTTTGGCAAAGTTGCCAATTCTCGATACCGTGGTGAGGGCACTGAACAAGTAGGTCTTTAAATCTTTCAAAACACTTCCAAAAAGGTTCGGAAGGAAGCTGGGAAAATTGAATAATTTCATTGCGAATTCTCGTGGTCTTGTGGTGTGGGTAAAACTTTTTTAGAAAAGCCTTAACAAACTCTTCCCAATTTTTTATTGAGTGTGATGCTGTGCTATATAACCATTTCACGGCTAGGTCACATAAGGTGAATAGAATGACACGTAGCCTTATAGCATCATCAGAAAGTTGTGTAGTTTTCATCATTGCGCAAACATTCTGGAATTTGTTTATGAAGATGTGGGCATCTTTGGATTCCAGCCCGTGAAATTTGGACAACATGTTGATGAAGTGGGGTTTAATTTCAAAGTTATCCCCATTGGCCGGTGGAAGTGAAAAACAAGTGGGTAAAGCGGTGCGGATAGGGTAGAAAAGATCCTGGAGCGCGCGATTCGTTGGGGCACTACAACAGATGGGTGTGGTGGGTTATTCGCACCTAGTGGAGGTGGAATCAGTCCCGCGGGTAAGGGGTTGTTAGGATTGAATCCCGACATCTCCTTAGGAGGTGAAGAATATGAAGATGAAGGTAAAGAAGTGGATGGAATTTCGACTTCGGAGTCGAAAGCGTCGTCAGTCGGCACTAACGAGACACAGACTAAACGGGCGCTAGTGTCCCTAGTCTAACTGGACATACACTAAAGAGGTGTAGTGTAGTCAAAAGGTGAAAACAAAAGGTGGGGGTAAGAAAACGTCAATTAGAGGAAGTGGGTGCAAGTGGGGTGCAATGGATTTCATAGCGACAAGTGGCAAGTTTTTATAAAAAAAATTCCGTTTTGTGTTTTTTTTATAAGGAGCTTTTTGCAAAAAGATTTTCAATAAAAAACTTAGACACACGTTCAAGCAATCACAATATGCACAATCAAGCCTAGATCTAGGGCCTCCTAGGTCAACTAGACTGCTCCTAACTGTTCCAAAGGGCAAGTTGTGAGGTCCTCAAATCGCCTCTTCACCGCCAATTGTGGCCAGGTAAGCACAAGTAAAGAAAGGAGGGATCCGCTCACGAATCACCGTGAGACAGGCCTTTTAAAGTTACCTTTCCCCACTTATCTAGCCTAGGCACCACAAAGTCTGGTTTAGATAAACGATCGATACTTACAACTATTCCTTTGTCCTATCGAGCATGACAGTCCTTATAGGCTGGGTCTAATCTTTTTTAATTAACTCGATGGTTTATGCAAAATGCTTTTTTGTGATTTTTTGGGGTCCTAGGAAGGGTAATGAAATCCCCACCCAATCTGGATTGGTGTTATAGCCCCTTAAAAGTCAGTTTAAGAATGCAAAGCAGTAAAACACACAAAATACACTTGCCAAATTTTTTTTATTGCGGCGCAAAGAATCCTGCACAAGATCAAGTTATTGGAGAAGGGGAGAAGTTTTTGCGCAAAGAACCCTGTAGGAAATTTTTTTAGAGGAGATCAGGGGGTTACAGAGAAGAAAAGAAAGCTTACAGAGGGGTTTTGGATTGCTGACGTCAGCAACCTGCGGCGAATCCGCAGTCAAAGTGGGATTTTAGCGGCGGTTCCGCGGTCCTTTAGTCGGTTCAGTTCCCAAAAATTCTTCTGTTTCTCTGTTCTGATTATCCTCTGCTTGTTCAGATCTGCTGTTTGCAGTTTTGCTCTCTGGATTTTTCCAGATCTGAAATTGTTCATCTCTTCAATCCTGCACAATTCAAACGAAAATCCTTCAAAAAATAACAAGATGATAATTTTTTATAATTTTTCTATTTTTCAGTTTTTTATGATTTTTTTATTTTATATTAATCCGAAATTAGAAAAAGAAAATAACTACTCGATCCCCGGCAACGGCGCCATTTGATTGATGTGAAGTTTTGCGTGCTTGCGTTTTTAAAAGATAAATCAAAGAATATTAACCGTAATCAAAAACGACATCGCTTGGTAGCTAGTCGGTTGAGTACGGGTGGGTCCACAGGGATTTTGTGTATTTTCTATTTGTTCTAACGAGTTAATTCCAATTGTGGTAGGATTGATTATCACTAAAAACTGAAATGAGTTTGATTAGGATTAAAACCTTGCTAGGGTTAGGTTTAGGTTAAGTTTGGAAATTCAATATTTCTCACCGCTTTCTATGCCCTAATTAAGATCTATTTAGGTATTAAGGTAATAATTAACAAAGGGGATTAGCACGATCGGGAAGAAACTATGTTTCTTCCTCTAGGTCCTTGTCCGTCCTTTCTTAACTCTTACCCTAACCTCCATGGAAAACATACACAACCGGTCTTTTAAACTACGGTATCACCGCTACCTCTTGGGATAGGGTGCCGTAGTGTGCAGTGTGTGTATGTATGCATTGAGTCCTATAAAAAATGTATGATGGGCAAGAAAGGGGTGAGAGATTTTCATCTCTCAAACCTTCCCTATTCCTAACTCTAACAAGTGAGGAACTACTCACTCATTAGGGAATTGATAACAAGAGACATTTTTTGTTTGTTTTTAATAACCTAATTATCTAAACTACGGCAAATAAATAAAATTGCTAACTAGGGCAAATGAATAAAATTTATACTAGGGCAGAAAAGAAAATTAAACTAAGGCATAGAAAAAAAAGACTTACTTTATTTGATGCACTCTTCAAACATTTACAGTGAATAAAAATTCTGAAAATTGATAAATAAAAAGAGGCAAGCTCCAAAAAGAGCTGTAGGTTTCCTATTTATAGATTATAGAAACCCTAGGGTTTACATCTGATCCCTGTCTACATTTACAAAACTACCCTGAGAAGCCTAGTCAACGCACCGCCATCCACCGTCAAAATGCATCGACACATGCTCAGCACGGCCGCGGATCCGCGGCAGGAAGCCATGTTTGGCCGCGGATCTGCGGCCATCTTGGAGGCTCTTGGCTCTGTTTTCTCAGGTATATTTTATGTTGCTTTTTCCTTGACTTTTCTTCACTTGGTTCTTCAGAATTTCTTCTAGTTTCTTCCAAATTTTCACAGTATAGAATGTGGTGGACTTTTACCGTTTGCTTCGTGTTGAAGTCTTGAATCTTGTGCTGCCTTTGTGCTATCGAACTGTTTGCTGATCTTTGTTTATCCCTTAAACTGTAGGCATGATCAAGATTCTTCTATTTGTTGGTCGTAGTCTCACTTTTGTATCGTCTTTTCATTATTTTCACTGTTTTGTTCCGAGAACCTGTAACCTGCAACTATGTAGCAGACATGGATCAAAAGCACTTATTTATTTGTAAAATGAATAAGAATGGGGAATATAATAATGCAAAATTATGATATGAACAGGTAGATAAGATATCCCCCTGAATGCTTGGGGTATCCCACGAACTTGCACAAAACCGATCGTTCCTCGAGCTTGTCCTGATTCTACTTTTTAACAAATGCTGGACACCCCCATATCTTGAGATACTTAAGATATGGTCTCTTCCCACTCCACATTTCATATGGAGTGGTAGGCACAGACTTAGTCGGAACTCTATTCAATAGGTATGCAGCTGATTCTAGCGCAAAACCCCAGAGGGAAAGTGGCAACTCAGCACTACTCATCATTGAACGCACCATGTCCAGTAGCGTGCGATTCCTTCTTTCTGATACACCATTATGTTGAGGTGTATATGGAGGAGTAAGTTGAGAGAGAATTCCATTCTCTTTTAAGCATTCAAGGAAACTAGTACTTAAGTATTCTCTACCTCGATCAGATCGAAGCGTCTTTATGCTTTTACCAGTCTATTTCTCTACTTCATTTTTATACTCCTTAAATTTCTCAAAGGCCTTGGATTTATGCTTCATTAAGAACACATGTCCATACCTAGAGAAATCATCAGTAAAAGAGATGAAGTAGGAGTGACCGCTTCGTGCATGTGTAGACATCGGACCACATACATCGCTGTGTATAAGTCCCAAGAGCTCCGTGGCTCTTTCTCTGTGTCCGGTGAACGGAGATTTGGCCATTTTCCCTTTGATACATGATTGACAAGTTTCATATGATGAATACTCAAACGGATCTAAATATCCATCTTTATGCAACTTAGTCAACCTTGTTTCATTTATATGACCAAGTCTACAATGCCATAGGAAGGCTTGGTTTAAATCTGGAGCCTTTCTTTTGAGTGCTTTGGTCTATTTCCTTTTTTGAGCCGGGTGTTCTGAATATTGAAAACTTGAGGTTGATTAAGTATGTATATGCCGTTTTCCAGTGTGCCAAACCCTATCATTTCTTGATTTAGGAGAATGTTCATGACATTTCTTTCAAGTGCAAAATTATATCTTTCATTAGATAACAAAGATACTGATATAATATTACATAGCATACTGGGAATAGAAAAACAGCTGTACAACACCAAAATGTACCCACTAGTCAACCCCAGGTGATAACCCCTCACTGCAACAACATCCACATTTGTTTCATTGCCAACCCGGAGGGTCATATCACCTGCCTTTAGTGCTCTACGGTTTCTCAGAGCCTGCAAAGAATTACAGATGTGAGAACCAGAACCGGTATCAAGTACCCATGATGTAGAGTTTACTGAAAAACAGTTTTCGATTACAAACACACCTGAAGTAGAAGCAGCAGCTTACTTCGTGTCCTTGGCTTTGAAAGCCATGCAATTCTTTTTCCAGTGCCCCTGCTTGTGACAATAGTAGCATTCATTCTTGTCCGCTTTCACTTTCCCTGCCTTGTTCGTTCCCTGCATCTTCTTGACCCCACCTTTCGGTTTGGTGGCTTTCATCTTCTTCTTCCCCTTAGCTTTTTTTTTGGATTTAGAAGAGGATGATTGGCCAACATACAGAACGGGGGTCTTCTCCTTTTTCAAGGAGCTCTCTGCTACCCTCAGCATGTTGAGGAGCTTTGGATCTTCCAATATCGTGCATATTGAAGTTCAGCACGAAGTGAGAGAAGGTGTGGGGAAGGGACTGCAAAATCAAGTCGATGTACAACTCATTTTCTAGAACACATCCCAGGTTTGCGAGTTCCTCAATGAGGCTGATCATTTTCGGAACATGCTCTCCTACAGGTGATCCTGGAGCTATCCTCATCTGGAATAGTTTCCTTGAGGTCTCGTACCTCGCGATACGAGAGTGCTCTCCATACAATTCCTTACAATGGAGAAAAATGGATTTAATATCCATACTTTCATGCTGTTTCTGGAGTTCATTGTTCATGGATGCCAGCACGATACAGTTAGCTTTCTCGCAGTCTAGATCCCAAGTTTTGCGGACCTCTTTGTCCGCAACTAATGAATCTGGTTCTGGGATAGGGGAGCGATAGCGGTGGTGACATATGCAACTTTGTCATAAGTCAGTGCAATGTTAACGTTCCTTAACCAATCCTTATAGTTGGGCCCGGTCAGTGTATTCTTTTCAAGTAATAGTTTTAGTATTGTCATGATAGCTGCCAGAGAGAGAGAGAAAAGAAACACTCAGCATATGCTCTTGCAAGTTTAGATTGGTTTATTAGTTTATCTAAACAGGATGGCTCCCACTGTTTCCTCAAATTTTTCTTCAAACCCTAAAAGAAGAATTAGTCAGGATTAATCGCACGTCACAATACATGCTTAACCTTTCAGCCAGGCTAGTGTCAGTATTTTGAGGAAGGTTTTCCAACGCTTTTGCGAAGTTCCTTAATTATATAACCTCTTTTCCCTGGAGGCGTAGCCTCGCTAACAGCGTTCTAGACACCTACTTGGTTTATAGCATTGATTGTTAAGTGAGAAAAAATTTCCCGAGAGTAATCCTACTCACCAGTGGGATCGGGATCCAACTATCATTGTATGATGACCTAGATGGAGGCCACTTTAGTTACCACACTCCAAAAGGTATGCTAAATCTGCAAGTTTCCTTTATGTTTGAAACTCCCGATGTGGTTTTTACCCCAAGCTCTTATGACCTTGACGTAGGCCAACAAATCATAAGACGCAAGTCAAGTTCTACCCGTTGTTGTCCTGATTAATTTAGACCCATCCGTACTCTTTCTTGACGTAGGCCAAAAAGGTTGTACGACTGTCCTAAACTAATGCATCTATCTATGCAACAAATAAGCAACACATTGCTACCATTCACTATGCCTTGACGTAGGCCAACAAACATAGCATGAATACAATATGTTCTTTATTTGAAACGACGGAGGGTTACGGGTAGTTTTTGGCGAAACCGTTAACGTAATGAACTTGATATAATCGAAGGAACCATGATAGTTTTTTAAAAGGAGTGGTTTAAGCTTCGCATTTAAAATTCGCTTTTTGAAGAAAACCGAGTGGTTTTGAAATTGTTCCAACGAATTAGTTTAGGTTTGTTTTATTTGCATTAATGAATTAATTCTATCCCATCAATTAATCCTACCATTGCAAAAAGAAACGAAAATACAACGTACGCTTATGCCATCCGCATTCGCCACGGGGCCCCATCATCACCCGTTAGGTTACTTAACTAACGACAGAGTGGGGGCTGGACTAGCGCGGGTGCAAAACATAAGCAACGCCTAATAAATATCATATATAGATATATCCATTCGTCTCCCGCAATAATAGGCATTCCAAATCACAGATGAACACATTGGATATACTAGGAATCCGCGTTTCGTTTGATCCTGCAACGAAAGACGGATTACACGGTTGCGATGAATAACCAAAACCCCACCCTAGACCCCTACGGTTGCGGCAAACTACCCGCCAAATACCCGAAGTGAAGCAACCTCCCTCAAGAAAGTGAGTAGGTCACTTGGCACTTCAAAGTACCCGGTAGTTTGTGCACCCTACCTTGGGTCTATCCTAGGAGTGGAAAACAATAAAAGAAATAATATACAATGGTGGCTACAACCTCAACCCGGATATGTGACCATAAAATAATATTACATCAATTTACAATTTACATCAAATGAAAGATATACACTCATCTCACAACCCCGGCTATTCATCAACGACAATCCAACAAGTTCATATACACAAACCAATATCACAGATCACAGATATGTGCAACCCCCACTAATCGACGTATAGCGATTAGTATACGTTCAGCACATATAATACATTACAGATATAATCCGATTAGCTAAAGTTTATAGAATTCCGATCAATAACCATATTTGAATCTACTCCAAGTACAACACTGTACACAATAATTCCTGAGAAGAAACAAAATATCCCAGAAAACACAAAACCAACACAGAGAGCACCAGAAAAAAATTGGACCAACTCGGAGTCGACTCGGTCGCGGATCCGCGGCGGAACGCTTGGTTCGGCCGCGGTTCCGTGGTGGTCTGACCGAGTTAGGCGCCCAAATTTCTTCAGTGTTCTAGAAAAAGCCTGCATGTATTTTTCAGGTCTTTGAAAATATTTTTAGACCCGCTTTTAAAATCGACAGAAAAGGCAATTTTTTTGTTCGTGTTTTCTGGATTTTTCCGTGATCGAAGTTCTAAAGACTTTGCTAACATGTCAGTTATGGTTTAGCTAGGCTCTGATACCACTGTAAGTCTATGTTACCCACCCCGGTAGTTCACGGGGAGGCGGAATAGGTAAAAATCGAATTTTTCTTTGCAAGATAACATAGACTAGCCACTAGGATCTTTGCTAAACATTAACTAACAAACTAACTAGAAGTGTTAACTACTATGTTAGAATATTATACCAAAATCTTGAACTCCTTCTTCTCCTTTTTGTGGTCCTCCTTGTTGTGAGCTCCTTGGAGTGGTTGTGGATGGTTCCTCCTCACCGGCTTCTCCGTGTCAAAGAAGATCCACCCGAAGGCCTCTACCTTGAGCTCCAACCTTTACAATGAAGTAACTAGATTCCCTGGTGTGCTAGACTAAGAACACTAGAGTGATTAGAGAAGTGTTTTGGTGGTTTAGTCTCAAAAGCTCTTGATTTTCAACTCATGAAACACTTGAGCTTTGAGAGAGGAAGAGAGAGCAACCATGAGAGAGAATGTGTCATGATAAAATGAAGGGTGAGCTATCATATTAGGGAAAAAGAATAATCAAAATTTTATTAAGATAATTGTCATGGTTGATGTTGATTTGACCATTATCATATCACAATTAATGCTAAGCACAAATATCTTTTGCTCAAAAAAATATCTAAGTCAACAAGGGTCAACATAGTTAAATGGTCAAACCAAATTAGCCATAACACAATTATCTCTAATAAAAGATTAATAATCAATTTCCCAATGTCATTAAGGTTTTAATAAAGTCACTGGTCAAAACCCTAATGAGGTGTCTCTTTCTCTGCCTCTGTCAACTGTATATACATACCCACATCCATGTTCCGAAGAACACGAAATGCAGTGAGACTGAACCAACCCAAAATCAGATACTAGGATCTGGCTTAGACTAAATCCCACTAGTATCAACTGCCCGAACACTAAAATACGCACAAGTACGCGTATATGAACGAACCCTGTCATAAAACAATACGACCTCTACCTCATTTCGCCCAAAGGTGAACAGCCCTCTGTGTGGGACTCTAAAGACTCGACACTATGCTGGCAGTGGGTTTAACCACAGGCCGCAAGCGGTACTAGCTGTACATAACGGTCCCCAGATAGATGTCTGTTGGAGTTAGTGCCCTCAGAGTCAATTATTTGATCACAGGCACGTGATTGCAATGATTGAGGGAGGACCTATCCCGGTAGGAAAGTCTTACTCAAGATGATAGTATGCTATCTGGTTTATCTTTATCATCGTGTACTGCTTTAGGTGACATTACTGATCACTATTACACGTTGATAGAGCCCTTAGGATCCTGCTTGACTACCAACAGTATGATGGCGATCATATACGTGAGAGTTGGGTAGTCCATAAGCACATCCTTAAAGTGGTCCCTAGTCGTGGGAGTTTCGAGACTGGGCATCGATACTCCGTTAGTAGACTAGTGTATACAGTCGAGACCCCGACGAGGGGCAGTGGCCGGTCTCACATGCCACTGGTGTCAGTTGGTTCACCTAAGATGTATACATGTGCTCATTGGGTTATGAGTACACCGGACAGGACTCGCCAAGAACCTGCTAGTTGGGATTATACCTGATGTCAGATAGCAGTTCCCTGGTGACATGTGTACATGTTAGTTCATCGACCTGAGATCGTCATTTGTCTCGTGTGAGTTCCTACTGTACTTTGATTACTACCCTACCACGGCTCAAAGGAGTCGTGCAAACAGGTTTTAGTTGGGTACAGTCCCGAGCCACATGGAGGCAGTGAGCGGATCTGCAGGGGTTCGTCTCTCCCGGTATTGGGGGTGAGGTCGCGCTGTGTTTAGGAGAGCCATTACACAAAGCCCTCGGCCGAGGCAGGAGATTTACTGGTAGGTATTCCAGTAGTATCTCAGGGTGTTCTGGGCAACACTCCGACACGACTTGTACCGCTTTGGGGGTCTGACTTTTACCAACCCCCTAGGCCCTCCATGCGATACTCATAGACGAACGGACCGGACTGTACGGATATTGTCACTGACAGGCTCAGTAGGGTGTCAGGATGAGCTCGCTCATCGACGTCCCTTTTGGTCAATAGCTGGTAGCCCGTCACGTATGGCTAATACCTCTGACGTACTAGTAGTTAAATCCACAGCCATAGTATTGACGAGTCTTTAGAGTCCACCACACTCAGTTACTCAAGTTTCGGGCGAAACACAGTAGAGGCTATATGGAGATATGGCAGGGTTCGATCAGATACGTGCGGTATTGCACGGATCATGATCGGACGGTTTTTACTAGCCGGCTTTAGCTTAAGCCGGATCCTAGTATTAGATAGTGTAGATTTTGTCTCTTTGCATTTGTATTCAGTGGGAATACAAATGCGGGCATGTATATGCAGTAGCGGGGTTTTCTTGTAATCTATTACGGGATCAGTTTTCTGAAGTTGCCAGTTTGCATTCCGTTCCGGCCGGTTTTCCTTTGTTTCTTCGCGGCCGGACTTTTCGATGGAGGGGGTAATTTGCAATTGTGCAAATTACTTATTGTGGAGGGGTTTCTTGCTTAGGTGTGGCTTCCTCATCATGAGATCCTTTTCTAGTCACCTCACTTGCATTAGTTAAGATTAGAATTGGATTTGATTTATTGTGACTTTGTCATCATTGCTTTTGGGGTGTGGTCACCTTTATTCCTCTCCTACACTCACCTCCCTTCTTGTTTTTCCTCTCCACCATTTTTCCTAATAGGGGCCGGCCACAATTTGTGTGGAGAGGGGGTTTCAATTTTGGATAAGGGAAAATTTGTTCATCTTTTTTTCTTGCTACAAAATTCTAGCTCCACTTGAAAGTTCATTTCATTCTCTTCTCCATCCATGGCAACTTCACTACCCCAAAGAGGCAACCATTCTACACTACACTTACAGCAAATCTTGGACGCGTCGGCTAGCCAACTTCGCGCCCGAGTTGCCTCGGTCCAGAGGTGGGAGCCCGTAAAAGAATCCGGCGATGTGGTGCCCGTTTCGACGAGGAGACGACGACCGGAGATTCCGCGAGGAGATCGGAGTGGAGACGAAGACCAAAGGATACGGATCGCTTGGTATAGCTTCTCTACCCATTCTCTTGTTAGCTAGGATTAGGTTAATGGTTACGATCCGGGTTTATTGTCCGCGGTAGCGCCGGTTTAAAGTTAAGAAAAAATTTTGATTCCGCATTTTGGCCTCGGATAGACGGCCGGGGCGCTGCCGTGGCGCAACATGGTATCAGAGCCACGCCATTAACCTAGTCTAGCTTAGTCTAGTGTGTTTAAAGCTTCGATTGATCAAATATCCGAAAACCCGATATCGTATGCATCAGTTTTCTGTCGAATTATTTTTGGCTCGAAAATTTTTTCAGTACATTGCAGAATACTGTGCATGGAAATCTAAGCATTCTGTGAAAATTTGGTCGCGAGATCTCACCATACCACCGCGGAACCACGGCCAAACCCATGATTGGGCCGCGGTTCCGCCGCGCTTTTAACTGTTCAGCGTGCCAAATTTTTCCAGAAGGCTTTAGACATGGAAATGGGGTTTTTGGAACATTCTTTTTGGGCCCAGATTTTCTGTGAGTGCTGCAATAGTGCTTGGGGCCTACTTGGGTATATTTGATCGATCGAAAATTTTAAACATGTTAGTTCACAGTATTTACATTATATCTGCGACCGTGAATGTCATTTGATCGGTAAATCCAGTCTATCTGCTATAGCCCTTTTAGACGGATTTGCGAACGTGACATTCACGTTGATATTCTGTGTTGTGCTGTGATGTTGCGGATCGGTCGTGGGGGATAGCCTGGATGCAATGGTAGTACAGTTTCATTTTATATGTACATTTGATATTGCGGGGCGAGCGTCCGACATGTGGACTGCCGTCACTGCCTGTTTGTATTATTCTTTTGGGGCACGACCAGGTCGAGGTCAATGTACCCGTTGTATGTATATTTTACTTTCTGTACTAGGATTGCCCCGCGGAGGGGTGCACGGATAGCCGGATTCTAGAGGGCAACGAGCCCGCATCTCATGGCATTGAGACGGAGGGGGCTTTACTCTAGAATTGGCGGGCTATTCGCCGCACTCGTAGGGGGTATAGGTTGACCCAGGAGGGGTGCCCAAGTTACCGGATTCCGTGAAGTGCTGGGTGGTCCATTCACGTTGCTGAAGGGGGCTGCCTCGCTTCAGGTTTTGGCGGGTAACTTGCCGCGCCCGTAGGGGTCTAGGATCTCTTTGCACAGGCTATCCACACGACCAGGGGAACGTCGGGTTTCAGTAGCGGCTCTATGAAACCCGGGGATCCCAGATATCTGTATTGTTCTGTGATACTGATTACATTTCTGTGTTGTTGCATTTTATCACGCCTTGAGCGAATATTATATATTATATATATACTAGTAGATGTTGTATATGTTTTGCATCCGCGCTAGTCCAGTCCCCGCTCTGTCGTTAGTTAGCTAACCTAACGGGTGATGACGGGACCCAGTAGCGAATGCGGATGGCATATACGTACGTCATTATTTTCGTTCTTTATTGGTGTGATCAATTGATGGGACTGCATTGATTCGGATCAATGCAAGCTAAACAAACCTAATCTGATGTTGTTGGAACATTTTTCAAAAAAAAAAGACTATTATTGCAAGGACGTTCTCTTTTGTTTTGCACAGTGGTATTCGGTTAAGAATATCCAGCACCTCAGTCGACGAGGCAAGGGCCGAGATCCCTTCACCGGGAGTGACCCCTTGGACAGAAGTTTGCGTCAGGGCAACAACTTCACTATAGTCGTTTACTTTTGCTTTGCATCGTGGTATTCAGTTGGAATATCCTGCACCTCATTCTACGGGGAAAGAGCCGAGATCCCTTCACCGGGAGTGACCTCTTTAGCAAAGGTTTTCGTCACTATAATTTTTATTAAAAGTTATCCGGTTCCTTCAATGATATCAAGTTCATTACGTTAAAGGTTTTTCGCCAAAAACCAGCCGTAGCCCTCCGTCATTTCAGATTGGTATTGCTTAGTATTCGTGCTACGTATGTCGTGCTCAGCCGAGGCGTAGTGTGCGGTAGCTCTGTAATGCTTTTCTGTCTTATGGATATGTGATTGGTTAGGACAGTAGTACGGTCATTTTGGCTCAGTCAAGGACTCGTGCGGGTGGGTCTAATGCAATCAAGATAATGACGGGTTGAACTTGACTAGGATCCTTTGATATGTTGGTTCAGTCAAGGTCACTTGGGTCCTAGGGGTAAAAACATACATCGGGAGTTTCTAAAGAAACTAAAACTTGCCAGGCATGCGCATACCTTCTGGAGTGTGGTGACGTGAGTGGATTCCGTCACGTTATCATGCGATGACAGTTGGATCCCGATTCCCACTGATGAGTTGGTTTACTCCTCGGGTGATCCCGACTAATTCTTCTTTCAGGTTTGGGGAAGAATTTGACGTTACAGTGGGAGGTTTCCTGATTAGATAAAATGATAACCATTCTGATCTAGGTTAGAGTACACGCTGAGTGTTTCTTTTCTCTCTCTCTTTGGCAGCGACCATTGACCCGACCCTAGACTATGACTCAGTGACCAAGATTGACCGAACCTTCTTATAAGACTGGCTTTTGGATTGTCAGAGTTGCAGACTTCATTACCACTCCTACTTTTACCCTTTTCTCCAGGACACCCCGTATTACTACGAACGTCCACTTCCATTGGACAAAACCATCGTATGGTTATATACGAACTCGAAGGAATTTATTCGAGGATGGTTTCTGGTTCTGGAGAAAACGGATAGGACTAATCGGTTGTCTTTTCCCTTTTACCTTCTCTCAGGTTGTGAGTGCTTCTTGGATTAGGACAGTACACCTATTACGCAAATTGGATAGTCTTCTTCCAAACCATAAGCTGGTGCCGACCGGTAGGGAATGAAGAAAACCAATTAGCCTAAACGGTGTACAGAAAGTATTAAGTTAAGACAAAGAAAGGGATTAGTAAGAGGGCAAAGTAAATTGCGACTGCTATTCACGACCAAACCAAGTATTTCTTCGCCAATCCTAAATCACCTTTTGTATTTCTCCAGGACACTCCGTATCACTACGAAGATCCCAAGTTTATTGGATACTCCGTCGTATGGTTATATACGAACTCGAAAGGAACTTGTTCCAGTTTGGGGATGGATTCTGGTTCAGGAGAAATAGGAATAAGGTTTATTCAGGTGTCTTTTATCTTCACCTTCTCTCGCATTGCGAGTGCTCCTAGGATTAGGACAGTACACCCATTATGCTCATTGGATAGTCTTCTTCCAATCCATAGGTTGGTGCCGAACGGTAGGGAAGGAAGAAAACCATTTGGCCTAAAGGGGTGTGCAGAAGGTAATGACTAAAGACATATAAAGGGATTTGGAGAGGTGGCAAAGAAATATACGGTTATAGTTGTGGATCTGGATGATGGAAGAGGCATTACCATGAATACCAGGATACCCCATCGAAACATCTCAATGTTTCAGTTTTACTGTGTACTTTTAAAAGAAAACTGATTTCCCAATTAGACACTTGCTCCAGGGTATGTATTTACCAGGTTTGATTCTCTCATCTGTATGGTTTTACAGATGATGAGTGGGAGTAAGTTATTGGGGATTAGGTGATCATCCTCATTATATCGGGATTCGTTGTAATTGGTGATATTTGAGGAAATCGCCTGGGTTGTTTGCCGGACGGCAAATGTTTGGTTTTGAATATCCGTTGTTATGCACCAATTTCAAATTGATATATCTGTACGTCTATTTTCATAGAGTGAGATATACCTTTTTTGAAATTATGTCCGTGACATTTGCCTATATCAGTGGATGGTTAGGTAAGGAGCATTGAACAGCGGTGTAATTCTTCTTAACCATAAGTACAGTTTTCAACCTACGACACACAGTGAATGAGTTACTAGACTCAGGGGACTTATATAGAGTATTGTATATTGTCCAGTGTCCATTATGACAGAGGGGTTGGTCCTCGTACTATATTCGGTTTACTTATGATTTCTCTAGTTCTTAGACAGGTGTTTCGTGGAAACACAGGGTCTAAGTTTTGAGAAGTTATAGGTATAAGAATAGAATAGAGAACCAGGTATTGCAAGTATCGGGATTCTTCAAGGTGATCGAAGATGTAGATACTTGTGTATGGTATTCAGTTGACAGTAATAAGAACTTGCTTCTCTTTCAGGTTACTCATAATTGGAAGCATTCCTAAGTTGGGTAACGCTGATCGGCCTCTTTCCATTTAGTTGACATGCACTGGAGACAGCTGCATGATTTGAATCTGGTTCAATTAAATCAGTGCCTCTGTTTCTGTATTGGATATAGAACAGTTCATATCTTGACATTGTTAAGATACGGGGAGTTGTCCAGCTTATGCTTAAAACCAGACTCTGGATGACTCAAGGCACGTTTCTGTAATGGCTGTTTGTGGGTTGACCTGGGCTATGACGAGAGTTGATTCTCTACCATCTGGAAGATCAATAGTGATATTGTTCTTGACTCGCCACAATTTTAAAAGAAATGGATTTTTTTCAGAAAACAGTAGTGGGAGTATGGTAGAACTGGAAGTGATTCCAGAACCGCAAACGATTACTAAAGATTTGATAAGAACCTAAAGGTTCAATCTGGTTTGATATTCCATTGGCCACTCCGCAGATATGGTGGGTAACCTCAGGCACCCGAGAGGTACTCTGGTAGCCTTAAGGACGGTGACAGGGAGGTTCTTGTTTACCCAGACTTGCCATTGCTGTTGTTCCAGACTGTGAGACCCAGCAGGAGAATGAGTATAGCGTCGTTCTGAACTAGCTTTAGAAGTTTACGTCTATATGACTCTGCCAGAGGGTTGTCGTGGTCAGTGGGAGCAGCGGAAGCATTGGTGGACAAGTGGCTTGTGTCTATTTATAGACTATAGCAGATATAGCGGAGATAGATCATCTATTTTTGATGCGACAGTCATAGGTTTGACTTCATCAGAATAGGGGATGGATCTATTAAGAAGGTAATAGGGTGTGATGTCCTGGTATTTGGATGACATACACAGAGTAGGAAGTGAAATTCCTATACTACGATCGGTTATTCTTTGGTCGTCACACAGTGATTTCTCCACATAGGACTTGGATATTATTGTTAGTGTATATGCCCTAGAGGCCATTACTGTATCATACTGGTTTCTATATTACTTAATGGAAGCTTGGGATATTCACCTTGTATATACAATCTTGCTCAAAATAGTAGTATGCTACTTGGTTTGTTTCTACTTCAATATGTACATGTGTTTATTTTATTATATCACCTATACGCATTAGTGGAGCCCTTAGGATCTTTGCTTGATTACCAGCGTTGTGATGGCAGTCACACTAGTGGGGCTGGGTAATCTATAAGCACATCCTTATGCAGGTCCCTAGTCGCAGGACTATCGAGACAGGGCATCGATACTCCGGAGTAGACTAGCGCATGCGCTTCTCATCCCAGAGTGGGAGATGGTCTGTCCCACAGCCATCAGTACGTCGTACTGGAGATAGTATGCGGGTGCTCGTTGGGTTACGAGTACACTGGACAGGACTCGTCAGGAACTGAACGGTTGGTATTATACCTATCGTCGGTTATCAGTTCCTAGGTGACATGAGTACAGCTTAGTCCGCTGACTTGACACTGTCACTTCGCCTCGAGTGTGTTCCCACTGTACTTTGATTACTACCCTACCACGGCTCAAAGGAGTCGTGCAAACAGGTAGTAGTTGGGTGCAGTCCCGAAGCACTTGGAGGCAGTGACGGTTAGACAGGATTCGTCTCTCTCGGTATTGGGGGTTGACATCGCGCTGTGTCTAGGAGAGCCATTACACGAGTAGTCCCTGGCCAGGGCAAGCGGGATATACTGGTAGGCTTCCAGTGTTATCTCAGGGTGTATTGGGCTTCACTCCGACACGACTTGTACCGCTATTAGGAGACTGACGTTTACCGCCCCCCTAGGCCCGCCATGCGATGTATCAGACGAACAGACCGGACTGTACGGAGATTGTCACATTCAGGCTCAGTAGGAGTTCAGATGGGTTTCACCTCGTCAGTCTTCTTGTCGGCATCTACCTGGGGACCGTTACGCACAGCTAGTGCCGCTTGCAGTCTGTGGTTAAACCCACTGCCAGCGTAGTGTCGAGTCTTTAGAGTCCCACACAGAAAGCTATTCGCCTTTAGGCAAAAGAGTAGAGGTCGCATGGTTTTGCGACAGGTCGCATGGTTTTGCGACAGGGTTCGGTCACATCCGTGCACTTGTGCACGTACAGTGTCCGGACAGTTTACACTAGCGGGCTTTGGTTTAAGCCAGATCCTAGTGTACCTTTTGGGATTGGTTTTATCCAGTTTGCATTCGTGTTCCTCGGAACGCGGATGCGGGTGTGTATGCACAGTTGACGGAGAGACAGAGGCAGAGGATTCTCATTAGGGTTGTTGACCGTTGACCGTTGACTTTTTGCTCAACCCTAATGAGAATATGATATGTAATTAACAATTATATTAATTAAGTATTATGGTGACATGCTTGTTGAGGGGTTGACTTTGTTGACCGGTTGACTAGGCTTGACTAGTTGACCATCATGATAACAATGGCTATCATTTCATGACAAAGACTTTTGCTTGCTTGCTCTCTTGTACAAAATGAGTGCATGAAATGATATGGCTATTGTTGCTTAAACCATCACATAATACTTGATTGCTATGATGTGTTATGATGGTTTTGGATTATGAGAGCCAAAAGAGAAAAGTCTTCTCTCATTCTATCATTCTCATTCTCTCTCTTGTTCTTGAGCTCTCATCTTCCTCCTCTTGCTCTCCCTCTCTTGAGTCTATGGTTCACTTGTCTCATGTGTTGAGAACCAAGAACCATAGATAAAATCCCAAACAAACTCTTCTCTACTCACTCTAGTTCACAAGGTTTAGCAAACCGAGTGAACTAGTTTCTTCAAAGTTCAAAGAAGGAGCCAAAGGTAGAAGCTTTCAGGTGGATCGATCTTCGGCGCAAGGAGACGACGGGGTGAAGCCGATCCGAACAACCATCGAGGCTTGAAGACGAAGGAGTTCAAGAAAGAAAGGTATAACCCCCTAACCAAGTAGTTAACAACTCCTAGTTAGGTTGTTAGTTAGATGTTTAACAAAGATCCGGGTTTTAAGTCCATGTTACCACCTCTAAGAAAATTGTTTTTCACCAAATTCCGCATGCCCGAAAGTACCGGGAGAGGTAGCATGGACTTACAGTGGTATCATATCCTAGTTAAACTCTACCTAACATGTTAGCATAGTAACTAAAAATTCGATCGGAGAAAAAGTCGCGAAATACACCCGTTTTCAAACTTTTTGTCGATTTTCAAAGTGCTGGAAAAATTATTTGAGATACACCAAAAATCGACTCAGGGTTTTTAGAGTATACTGTAGAAAGACGGTCCCCTGATCCCATCAAAGCGCCGCGGAAACGCGACAATAGCTTGCTATTGCCACGGTTCCGCGGCCGTCTTGGCTCCTCTCTGGGTCTTCTTTGCTACAGTATGCTTATAGGCGTATTTTGGGATTTTTGGAATATATAGTTTCTGCCCAGATTTTCCAGAACGAAAATTTTGTGTTTGGGGCCTGAAAATCCGTATTTTTGATCGAACTTCTAAAAGACTTAAGCTGACGGGTTTTTTTGTGATGTGATATTTGTATTGAACGTCTGCTAATCGCTATATGTCGATTAGTGGGGGTTATACAAATCTGTGATCTGTAATGTTATTGGAATGTGTATATGAATTCATTGGATTATCGCGGGTGAATAGCCGGGGGGTTGTGAGACGAGAGTTTTCTTTTCTTTCAATTCATGTAAATTTGTAAATTGATGTAATAATTATTTGTATGGCCGCACAACCGGGTCGGGGTTGTAGCCGTCATTGTATAATTTCTTTTTACTGTTTTTGCTCCTAGGATAGACCCATGGAGGGGGTGCACAAACTACCGGGTATGCCGAAGTGCCGAGTGGCCTACTCACGGAGTTGAGGGAGGTTGCTTCGCTTCGGGTACTTGGCGGGTAGTTTGCCGCACCCGTAAGGGTCTTGGGTGGGGTATTGGCTATTCACCGCAACCGTGTAATCTGCTTTTCGTTACAGGCTCGTACGAATTGCGGGTACCTAATATATCCAATGTCTTCATCTGTGATCTGAAATGACTATCATTGCAGTATATCTATATATGATATTATTTAGGCGTTGCTTATGTTTTACAGCCGCGCTAGCCCGGCCCCCGCTCTGTCGTTAGTTAAGTAACCTAACGGGTAATGACGAGGCCCCGTGGCGAATGCGAATGGCATAAGCGTACGTCATAATTTGGTTGTTTTCTGCAATGGTAGGATTAAATGATGGGACGCATTAAAAGAACTAATGCAAGAATATCACGCATTAAAAGAACTAATGCAAGAAAATAAACCAAGTTAAAATCGTTGGAACACTTTCGAAAAACCACTCGGTTCTTTTCAAAACTAACTTTTAAATGCGGAGCTTGAGCCACTCCTTTTTAAAAGCTATCTCGTTCCATCGATTATATCAAGTTCACTACGTTCACGGTTTAACCAAAACCATTCGTAGCCCTCCGTCGTTTCACATGGATGGTCGATAGTATTCAAGCTATGTTTGTTGGCCAAAGTCAAGGCATAGTGATTGGTAGCTATTGGGTATTCATGTGCAGCATAGAAAGATGCGTTAGTTTGGAACAGTCGTACTGCCTTGTTGGCCAAAGTCAAGGGTAGGTGCGGGTGGATTCAAATTAACCTGGAGAACGACGGGTAGAACTTGACATGTGACTTATGATTTGTTGGCCAAAGTCAAGGTCATAAGAGCATGGGGCAAAAATCCACATCGGGAATTTCAAAAGAACTGAAACTTGCTAGTGTTGCATACCATTTGGAGTGTGATGATTCTGGTAGGATTCCTTCAGTTTCGTCACGCGATGATATTTGGATCCCGATCCTACTGTGAGTATAAGCTACTCCTCGGGAAATTTCTCACTTAACGATCAATGCTATAAACCAAGTAGGTGTCTAGAAACGTGTTAGCGGGGCTACGCCCCCAGGGAAAAGAGGTTATTTAATTAAGGAACTTCGCGAAAGCGTTGGAAAACCTCCCTCGAAGTACCAACACTGGCCTGGCTGAACGGTTAAGCAAGTATTGTACGGTGAGATTGATCCTGACTAATTCTTCCTTTTTGGTTTGAGGAGGGATTCGAGAAACAGTGGGAGCCATCCTGTTTAGACAAATTAAAAACCATTCTAAACTTGCAAGAGCATCATGCTGAGTGTTTCTTCTCTCTTCTAATTGCAGCGACCAATCGACATGACTGGACTTAAGTTACTCCTAGATAAAAACATACTGACAGGGCCAAACTACAAAGATTGGCTCAGGAATGTCAAGATGGCAATCACTTACGACAAGCTGGGGTATCTTCTTACCACCAAAGCTCCCCCTGTCCCAGGTCCCAAAACTAGCGTCGCAGATAAGGAAATCCATAAGACCTGGGAATTAGACTGCGCGAAGGCCAAGTGCCTCGTGCTTGCCTCTATGGACAATGAACATCAGAGGAGGCACGAGAATATGGACCTGGAATCCATATTTCTTCGTACAAAAGAACTGTATGGAGAGAAATCTCGTATCGCAAGATACGAAGTGTCGAAGAAGTTATTTTCGGCAAGATTGGCCGTCGGATCATCGATAGCGGAACACGTGCTTAAGATGATTGGCTACATTGAGGAGCTCGCGGACCTTGGGACCATGTTGGAGAATGAGCTCTATACGGACTTGATTCTCCAGTCCCTTCCTTCCACTTACGCCCAGTTCATACTGAACTTTAACTTACAAGAAAATGAAGTTGAACTTTCAGAACTCCTCAACATGCTGAAGAGCGCAGAGGGCACCCTACAGAAAGGTAGGGAAACATCCACTTTGTTTGTAGGAGGATCTTCTTCTTCTAGGTCCAAGGCGAAAGCCAAGGGAAAGAAGAAGAAAGCCCCCGCCAAACCAAGGGGCGGTGTTAGTAAAGTGGATACGAAGGGAAAGGCAAAAGCAACAAAGAAAGTGGGAAAGCTTGTGGATAAGGAAGAATGCTTCTATTGTCATAAGAAAGGACACTGGAAGAATGATTGCAGGGCTTGGAAAGCCAGGACACAGGAATTGAAGCAGGTTGCAGCTTCAGCTTCAGGTGTGTATGTTATTGAAAACTGTCTTTCAATAAACTCTACTTCCTGGGTATTGGATACCGGATCAGGATCTCATATCTGTAATTCTTTGCAGGCGTTGAGAAACCGTAGGGTTTTGAAGGCAGGTGACATGACCCTCAAAGTTGCAAACGGAGCTAGCATGGATGCTAAGGCCGTGGGGGACTATCACCTAGGAATGTCAGATGGACATGTTTTGGTTTTGCGTAATTGCTTTTTTGTACCCAACGCAACTTGTAATATCATTTCTGTATCTTTAGTTTCTAAAGAAGGTTATGAATTTGCGTTTTTAAGTAATGTTGTAAACATTCACCTTAATCAAGTTCTGATTGGGTCAGGTACATTGAGCAATGGTATATACGTATTAAACCAACCACAGATTTTCAATGTCCAGAATACACACAAAAGAAAGTCTCCGGAAATAAATCAGACTTTCTTGTGGCATTGTAGACTGGGTCACATCAATGAGAGAAGGTTAACAAAGTTACATACAGAAGGATATTTGAATACGTTCGAATATCAGTCGTATGCCACTTGTCAATCCTGTCTCAAAGGAAAGATGACAAAGACTCCGTTCACTGGACACGGAGTAAGGGCAAGCGAGCTCTTGGGACTCGTACACAGCGACGTGTGCGGTCCAATATCTACACATGCGCGAAGCGGTTATTCTTACTTCATTACTTTTTACGGATGACTTTTCAAGGTACGGTTATGTCTTCTTAATGAAACATAAGTCTGAAGCCTTTGGAAAATTCCAGGAATATAAGAATGAAGTAGAAAAACAAACCGGCAAAAGTATCAAGATCCTAAGATCGGATCGAGGTGGTGAATACTTGAGTGCCGAATTCCTGGACTATTTAAAAGAGAACGGAATTCTCTCTCAGCTTACTCCTCCATACACTCCGCAACATAACGGTGTATCGGAGAGACGGAACCGAACCCTATTGGATATGGTACGGTCCATGATGAGTAACACTGAGTTACCGCGATCATTCTGGGGGTATGCGCTAGAATCAGCTGCATACCTTTTGAACCAAGTTCCCACTAAGACTGTGCCTGCTACACCATATGAGATGTGGTGTGGGAAGAGACCCTATCTTAATCACATTAAGACATGGGGAAGTCCAGCTTTTGTCAAAAAGCAGCATGCGGACAAGCTCGAGGCACGCTCAGTACAGTGCAAGTTCGTGGGATATCCAAAGAACTCCAAGGGATATTTCTTCTACTGCGAAGAGGAACAAAAGGTTTTTGTTTCTCGTCATGCCTACTTCTTGGAAACTGAGTTTTTGGAAAACCAGATAAGTGGCAGTAGAACTGGAAGAAATTCTAGAACCACGAGCTATTACAGAAAGCTTAGTGGAACCAGAGGGTTCAAAAGAACAGGACATTCCTACGCCGCTCCGCAGGAGTAGTAGGCAGTCTCATCCGCCCGAGAGATACTACGGTTTTCTCATAGACGGGGATAGAGAGGATTGCATCATAGATTATGATGAGCCTACTAGCTTCCAGCAGGCCGTTCAGAGCGTTGACTCGGTAAAATGGCTGGATGCAATGCGGACCGAAATGGAGTCCATGTACACCAACAAAGTGTGGACGTTGGACATTGCTCCAGACGTGGTAAAACCCGTAGGATGCAAGTGGATCTTCAAAAGGAAGATTGGTGTAGATGGACAGGTTGAGACCTATAAAGCTAGACTTGTTGCAAAGGGTTTCCGTCAAAGACCTGGCTTGGACTATGACGAAACCTTTTCTCCAGTGGCTATGCTGAAATCCATTCGGATCCTTCTTGCCATTGCTGCCTTCCACGATTATGAGATCTGGCAGATGGACGAAAATACCGCTTTTCTAAATGGAAATTTAGAGGAGTGTGTCTATATGGACCAACCAGAGGGTTTCATTCAGAGTGGGAGCAGCGGAAAGGTGTGCAAGTTGCTTAAGTCCATCTATGGACTAAAGCAGGCATCACGGAGTTGGAACATCTGTTTTGATGAGACGGTCAAGGAATTTGGCTTTATCAAAAATCCAGATGAACCATGCATCTATAGTAGATTTGTAGCGAGAACTGTAGTATTCCTCGTTTTATATGTGGATGACATTCTCTTAATAGGAAATGACATTCCTATGCTACAATCTGTCAAGGGGTTCTTGTCACACAGGTTCTCCATGAAAGACCTGGGTGATGCCTCATACATCCTGGGGATCCGGATCCATCGTGATAGATCCAAGAGGATATTAGGACTTTCACAGTCCAGGTACATCGACACCATACTGAAGAGATTCAGTATGGAAGATTCCAAGCGCGGTAATCTACCGGCTTGTCACGGGATCACCCTCTCTAAAGAGATGTCTCCCAAGACTGATTTGGAGAGGGATCGCATGTCTATTATACCCTACGCTTCTGCGGTAGGCTCTATAATGTATGCGATTTTGTGTACCAGACCGGATGTAGCTTATGCACTGAGTGTGGTAAGCCGGTATCAGTCAAACCCTGGGGAGAAACACTGGATAGCGGTAAAGAACATTCTCAAGTACCTGAGAAGGACTAAGGAGACGTTCTTGGTGTATGGCGGAAAAGACCTCCAGATCGAGGCCTTTGCTGACTCCAGCTTCCAGAATGACAAGGATGATTCCAAGTCCATGTCGGGTTTTGTCTTTACCCTCAATGGAGGGGCGGTGTGTTGGAAGAGTTCCAAACAGGAAACCGTTGCAGACTCGACGATAGAAGCAGAATATATCGCTGCATCTGATGCCGCAAAATAAGCTGTCTGGATAAGGAAGTTCTTGAAAGAACTTCAGGTGGTTCCGTCCATTGTTGATCCAATACCTCTGTATTGCGACAACAACGGGGCTATAGCTTTAGCGAAGGAACCCAGGTCCCATCAGAGATCCAGACACATCTTGAGGCGGTATCACCTGATCAGGGAGATCATGGATCGCCAGGAGATCGAGGTTCGGAGGGTTGCTTCAGAAGATAACACTGCAGATCCATTCACCAAGGCCTTGCCCCAGACTCAGTTCGAGCGGCTGATCGAGATGATAGGTCTTCGATACGCCAGTACATGGCCTTAGTGCAAGTGGGAGATTGTTAGTGTATATGCCCTAGAGGCCATTACTGTATCATACTAGTTTGCATATTACTTAATGGAAGCTTGGGATATTCACCTTGTATATACAATCTTGCTCAAAATAGTAGTATGCTACTTGGTTTGTTTCTACTTCAATGTGTACATGTGTTTATTTTATTATATCACCTATATGCATTAGTGGAGCCCTTAGGATCTTTGCTTGATTACCAGCGTTGTGATGGCAGTCACACTAGTGGGGCTGGGTAATCTATAAGCACATCCTTATGCAGGTCCCTAGTCGCAGGACTATCGAGACAGGGCATCGATACTCCGGAGTAGACTAGCGCATGCGCTTCTCATCCCAGAGTGGGAGATGGTCTGTCCCACAGCCATCAGTACGTCGTACTGGAGATAGTATGCGGGTGCTCGTTGGGTTACGAGTACACTGGACAGGACTCGTCGGGAACTGAACGGTTGGTATTATACCTATCGTCAGTTATCAGTTCCCAGGTGACATGAGTACAGCTTAGTCCGCTGACTTGACACTGTCACTTCGCCTCGAGTGTGTTCCCACTGTACTTTGATTACTACCCTACCACGGCTCAAAGGAGTCGTGCAAACAGGTAGTAGTTGGGTGCAGTCCCGAAGCACTTGGAGGCAGTGACAGTTAGATAGGATTCGTCTCTCCCGGTATTGGGGGTTGACATCGCGCTGTGTCTAGGAGAGCCATTACACGAGTAGTCCCTGGCCAGGGCAAGCGGGATATACTGGTAGGCTTTCAGTGTTATCTCAGGGTGTATTGGGCTTCACTCCGACACGACTTGTACCGCTATTAGGGGACTGACGTTTACCGCCCCCCTAGGCCCGCCATGCGATGTATCAGACGAACAGACCGGACTGTACGGAGATTGTCACATTCAGGCTCAGTAGGAGTTCAGATGGGTTTCACCTCGTCAGTCTTCTTGTCGGCATCTACCTGGGGACCGTTACGCACAGCTAGTGCCGCTTGCGGTCTGTGGTTAAACCCACTGCCAGCGTAGTGTCGAGTCTTTAGAGTTCTACACAGAAAGCTATTCGCCTTTAGGCAAAAGAGTAGAGGTCGCATGGTTTTGCGACAGGTCGCATGGTTTTGCGACAGGGTTCGGTCACATCCGTGCACTTGTGCACGTACAGTGTCCGGACAGTTTACACTAGCGGGCTTTGGTTTAAGCCAGATCCTAGTGTACCTTTTGGGATTGGTTTTATCCAGTTTGCATTCGTGTTTCTCGGAACGCGGATGCGGGTGTGTATGCACAGTTGACGGAGAGACAGAGGCAGAGGATTCTCATTAGGGTTGTTGACCGTTGACCGTTGACTATTGACTTTTTGCTCAACCTAATGAGAATATGATATGTAATTAACAATTATATTAATTAAGTATTATGGTGACATGGTTGTTGAGGGGTTGACTTTGTTGATTTTGTTGACCGGTTGACTAGGCTTGACTAGTTGACCATCATGATAACAATGGCTATCATTTCTTGGCAAAGACTTTTGCTTGCTTGCTCTCTTGTGCAAAATGAGTGCATGAAATGATATGGCTATTGTTGCTTAAACCATCACATAATACTTGATTGCTATGATGTGTTATGATGGTTTTGGATTATGAGAGCCAAGAGAGAAAAGTCTTCTCTCATTCTATCATTCTCATTCTCTCTCTTGTTCTTGAGCTCTCATCTTCCTCCTCTTGCTCTCCCTCTCTTGAGTCTATGGTTCACTTGTCTCATGTGTTGAGAACCAAGAACCATAGATAAAATCCCAAACAAACTCTTCTCTACTCACTCTAGTTCACAAGGTTTAGCAAACCGAGTGAACTAGTTTCTTCAAAGTTCGAAGAAGGAGCCAAAGGTAGAAGCTTTCAGGTGGATCGATCTTCGGCGCAAGGAGACGACGGGGTGAAGCCGATCCGGACAACCATCGAGGCTTGAAGACGAAGGAGTTCAAGAAAGAAAGGTATAACCCCCTAACCGAGTAGTTTACAACTCCTAGTTAGGTTGTTAGTTAGATGTTTAACAAAGATCCGGGTTTTAAGTCCATGTTACCACCTCTAAGAAAATTGTTTTTCACCAAATTCCGCATGCCCAAAAGTACCGGGAGAGGTAGCATGGACTTACAATTATATCAGATATTCTGGTTACTGGATCTATGGTATTAGATCTAGATTTGGGAAGTATCCCAATCTGGGTACTTAGACAGCATTCTATGAGTATTTAGAATGCACGACTCCTGGCACGGTAGTGTACCTGCAGGTGATGGAGTCACCCTCTCTAAAGGTGTCTTATAGACTAAAGTAGAGAGGGATGTGCATGATTGGCAGATCACTTGCTTAGGCAATTGAGTCAATCATGAGATGTCAAGTACCACACCAGATGTTGTTCTTGCAGGAGATGCAATAAGATGATGTTAATCCAATCCTGGAGAAATATTCGGAAGCAGTTTAGGACATAAGTGGATGTTCTAGGGATATGATAACGATAGCCTCATTCAGGAAACAGTTATCATTCCAGGCTTCCAAGGTGACCTGGATGGCAGAGTAGCTGTCAGAGTTAAAGTTTTCCCTCTGGCGAGGGGCGATATTTTGGACAGATGGTCCAGGTGGATACTGAGGGAAGGCATGGCGCAGGATACTGATTAAGTTCAGTTGACGATACAGTCTAAGAAGTTTGGATTTGGAGTTCATTTATGAGCTAGGTCCCATCAGATATCCAGACACATTCTAAGACAGGTATTGCTCATTTCGGGAGATGGTTTTCTCCGCGAACTTGAGATAAAGAGAGACATAGAAAGAAACATCAGAGCGGATCCACTCACTGAGGCTATTCCTCAAACGCAATAGTTTCGCAAACGAGCTTTGTGAGACTGACTAGTAGAGGAGTTGGGTGTTCGGTATCACACGGGCTGTAAGTATGCGACATCGCAATAATTAGCCTTGAGTGCAAGTGGGAGATTGTTGGAGTTAGTGCCCTCAGAGTCAATTATTGGATCACAGGCACGTGATTGCAATGATTGAAGGAGGACCTATCCCGGTAGAACAGTCTTACTCAAGATGATAGTATGCTATCTGGTTTATCTTTATCATCGTGTACTGCTTTAGGTGACATTACTGATCACTATTACACGTTGATAGAGCCCTTAGGATCCTGCTGACTACCAACAGTATGATGGCGATCATATACGTGAGAGTTGGGTAGTCCATAAGCACATCCTTAAAGTGGTCCCTAGTCGTGGGAGTTTCGAGACTGAGCATCAATACTCCGTTAGTAGACTAGTGTATACAGTCGAGACCCCGATGAGGGGCGGTGGCCGGTCTCACATGCCACTGGTGTCAGTTGGTTCAGCTAAGATGTATACAGGTGCTCATTGGGTTATGAGTACACCGGACAGGACTCATCGGGAACCTGCTAGTTAGGATTATACCTGACATCAGATAGCAGTTCCCTGGTGACATGTGTACATGTTAGTTCATCGACCTGAAATCGTCATTTGTCTCGTATGAGTTCCCACTATACTTTGATTACTACCCTACCACGGCTCAAAGGAGTCGTGCAAACAGGTTTTAGTTGGGTACAGTCCCGAGCCACATGGAGGCAGTGAGCGGATCTGCAGGGGTTCGTCTCTCCTGGTATTGGGGGTGAGGTCGCGCTGTGTCTAGGAGAGACATTACACAAAGCCCTCGACCGAAGCAGGAGATTTACTGGTAGATATTCCAGTAGTATCTCAGGGTGTTCTGGGCTACACTCCGACACGACTTGTACCGCTTTTGGGGGTCTGACTTTTACCAACCCCCTAAGCCCGCAATGCGATACTCATAGACGAACGGACTGGACTGTACGGATATTGTCACTGACAGGCTCAGTAGGGTGTCAGGATTAGTTCGCTCATCGACGTCCCTTTTGGTCAATAGCTGGTAGCCCGTCACGTATGGCTAATACCTCTGACGTACTAGTGGTTAAATCCACAGCCATAGTATTGACGAGTCTTTAGAGTCCACCACACTCAGTTACTCAAGTTTCGGGCGAAACGCTGTAGAGGCCGTATGGAGATATGGTAGGGTTCGATCAGATACGTGCGGTATTGCACGGATCATGATCGGACGGTTTTTACTAGCCGGCTTTGGCTTAAGCCGGATCGTAGTATTAGATAGTGTAGATTTGTCTCTTTGCATTTGTATTCAGTGGGAATACAAATGCGGGCATGTATATGCAGCAGCGGGGTTTTCCTGTAATTTATTACGGGATCAGTTTTCTGAAGTTGCAAGTTTGCATTCCGTTCCGGCCGGTTTTCCTTTGTTCCTTCGCGGCCGGACTTTTCGATGGAGGGGGTAATTTGCAATTGTGCAAATTACTTATTGTGGAGGGGTTTCTTTCTTAGGTGTGGCTTCCTCATCATGAGATCCTTTTCTAGTCACCTCACTTGCATTAGTTAAGATTAGAATTGGATTTGATTTAGTGTGACTTTGTCATCATTGCTTTTAGGGTGTGGTCACCTTTATTCCTCTCCTACACTCACCCCCCTTCTTGTTTTTTCTCTCCACCATTTTTCCTAATAGGGGCCGGCCACAATTTGTGTGGAGAGGGGGTTTCATTTTTGGATAAGGGAAAATTTGTTCATCTCTTTTTCTTGCTACAAAATTCTAGCTCCACTTGAAAGTTCATTTCATTCTCTTCTCCATCCATGGAAACTTCACTACCCCAAAGAGGCAACCATTCTACACTACACTTACAGCAAATCTTGGACGCGTCGGCTAGCCAACTTCGCGCCCGAGTTGCCTCGGTCCAGAGGTGGGAGCCCGTAAAAGAATCCGATGATGTGGTGTCCGTTTCGACGAGGAGACGACGACCGGAGATTCCGCGAGGAGAGCAGAGTGGAGACAAAGACCGAAGGATATGGATCGCTTGGTATAGCTTCTCTACCCATTCTCTTGTTAGCTAGGATTAGGTTAATGGTTACGATCCGGGTTTATTATCCACGGTAGCGCCGGTTTACAGTTAAGAAAAAAATTTGATTTCGCATTTTGGCCTCGGATAGACGGCCGGGGCGCTGCCGTGGCGCAACAATGTCGATAAGAAGGGCGACGAGCGAACTCGTCCGAACCCCTACTGAGCCTGTCCGTGACAATATCCGTGAAGTCCGGTCTGTTCGTCTGAGAGTATCGCATGTAAGGTCTAGGGGGTGGAAAACGTCAGACCCCTAATAACCGTACAAGTCATATCGGTGTGGCTCAAGACCATCCAATGATCTACTGGTCCATCCACCAGAAATTCTCAATCAGCCATGGCCAGGGACTTATGGTAATGACCAACCGATCACTGTGCGATATCGACTCCCTATACCGGGAGAGATGAATCCCTAACAGTCGCTCACTGCCTCCATGTGGCTCGGGACTATACCCAACTAAAACCAGTTTGCACGACTCTTTTGAGCCGTGGTAAGGTAGTAATCAAAACACAGTGGGAACTCACAAGAGAAAAATGACGACCTCAAGTCGACAGACTATCTGCACACATGTCACCAGAGAACTGCTATCTGACGCTAGGTATAATACCATCTAGTCAGTCCTCGGCGAGTACTGTCTGGTGAACTCACACCCAGTGAGCATCTGTATACAATCTTAGGTGCGCATCACTAATGGCTGCGGGACCAATCCATCGCCCCTCGTCAGGGTCTAGATATGTATACACTAGTCTATTCTGGAGTATCGATGCCCAGTCTCAATACTCCTGCGACTAGGGACATTTAAGGATGTGCCTGTTGACCACCCAGCTCCCACAAGTATGACTGCCATCACAACGCTGGTAGTCAGGAAAACATCCTACGGGCTTTATCAACATGTTCATAATATATGAAACACAGAGTAAAATATATCACATGTTAAGATAAAGACAAACCAAATAGCGTACTATCATATCGAGCAAGATTGTCCTGTACATACATATCCCTAGCATCCTATACAATGAAGGACTCTACGGCATATATATCCAACAGACCGAAGTTGTTTGAGAGTTCTTGGCATGGGCATTTCCATAATCGCCTTGATCTTTGATGGGTCTATTTCTATGCCTCGGTGTCGTATGATTAATCCTAGGAATTTGCCTAAGGAGACTCCAAAAGCGCATTTCAGAGGATTCATATTTAGATTGTATTTCCGAAGACGCTGAAACACTATATTCAGATGTTCCCAATGTTCCTCGTATGACTTGCTTTTCACCACAAGGTCGTCGATGTAACATTCGACAATCTCATGTATGAGGTCATTGAAGATCTTTGTCATAGCCATCTGATAGGTAACGCTTGCGTTCTTCAGACCGAAGAGCATCACCTTATAGCAGAATATGCCTAGCGGAGTTCGTAAGGCGGTGTGATTTTGGTCTTCAGGATGTATTTTTATTTGATTATAGCTTGAAGATCCATCCATGAAGGAGAAGACCTCATGAGTGGACGTGCTATCGATCATCAGCTCGGTAACGGGTACTGGGAAGTCATCCTTCGAGAAAGCCTTGTTGATGTCCCGAAAGTCCACGTAGACGCGCACCGTCCCATTTTTCTTCATCACTGGAACGATATTGGCGATACAGTCAGGATATTGAACTTCTTGGATGAAGCCGAAGACAATTAGTTTCTTGACTTCGGCGTTGATACTCATCTCAAGCTCGAGCCGCATTCTTCTTGGCGCCTATTTGATTGGCTTAACGTCCGGCGATATAGCCAGTTTATGTACCGCTATTTTTGGATCTAGTCCTGGCATCTCAGAATAATTCCATGTGAAGTAATCTTTATATTGTAGAAGCACGTCCTTTAGTGTGGCCACCTGCTTTTTAGACAGCAGCTCACTGACGAACGTTGGCCTCGGATCATTTTCCGTTCCCAAGTTAATTTTCCTTAGATTGTCTGCCGTGGTGTGTATCCCATCTTCCAGCTCTTTTGGCGCCGGTGGAAATTCTGAGATCATCTCGTCCTCATTCTCATTTGTGAAGCACTAGGAGAGGTCGTCCATATTCTCGTGCTCCCTCTCCTTTAAGAATGTTATCATATGGCAGGTACGAGTTCATTTCCAAGATCGATGTTGATCTATACTTACCCTCGCAATATAGGTTGCTTTTGGCTCATGCTTTCATGGTGGGGTTACCCTCCAACTGTCGGATAGAGCAAACCTGCCTTACTAATACTGGTTTTCGACCCAGTCTTTGAAGGTGAAGCAGTCTTTAAGAGGATGTCCTATTGCTCGGTGGTAGGAGCAATAAGCCGAATGATGGACATCATTTATCTGTTCTGGGTACCGAGGCTCCGGGAGTGTCATCATTTGATTCTTAATGACAAGGTTAAATATTTTCCTTGTTTTGTCTTGGGGGAAAGAATATTCCCGACCCATCCTCTTCATCAGCGATGGATTCCAGCTGATCTTTTCTCGATCGTGTGGCTTCTTGGATCCCCTTCTCTGTTTTAGAACGTCGTTCTCATTCTTCACCTTGTTGTTGCCTCTGCGTCGGGCTTTTTCCTTGCCACGAGAGCGCACAGCGGGCTGAGGGTGAAAGGCATCGTAGTATTTTCTTCCCGCAAACTGCTGAGTGAGACGCTGCGTCCTGGCTTTCTCGTAAATAGCCATTTCGCGACTGTGGTCATCCCGAACCTTTTGACCTTCTTCTCTTATTAGCGTAGCAACCTGCTCTTCGAACGACGGACTTGACGTTCTTATGGCGGGATCTCGCTCAGGTTTAATGTTATGACCATTTTGAAAAATGTTCCCTTCTTTACCGAAGCCATTTATGACGCGACAATTATGGAATCGCTCTCGTTTATTTGACCGAACATATCCGAGCCCAATCATCTCCATTCTCTCATTGGGCATCTTTCGCTGAGTCCCGGGAACGTCCTAAATCTTGTTGTAGAACTGGGCGTGTCGAGCGATTTATTTGAAGGGTACGCCTTAGTATCTTAATAGCCTTTTCAATCCCTCTGCGTAATATCTGGGTAGACGGATTGGTTGAAGTCGGTCAAGTGCAAACTCGGTACCATGCCAGACTTCTTTCTCCACTCTGGTCTCCGTAGATTGATAGAAGAGGATCTCCTTTTCACCTCTTCGCATAGGAGGGACGTAGAAAGTTTGCAGCTCTTGTACGCCGTATGTATTGAGCCCATCCAGTTCCCTGTAATGCCGCCGCGGAACCATGGTAATTTGTAAATTCTGGTCAGCTCGGTAAAGGTCTGCATTGACGGGCGGACGGAGAAGACCGCGTTGGCCTCGTCCTCAGAGTCACTGCAGAAGACCAAAATAGGGGTAGATGGTCCGGGCATGTTGTCTTGGGATTGCCCTGAGTAGACTATCTTTTCATCCTCCTCGGTATCGCTCCTAAAGATCGGGATAGTGGCGACGACTTTTTGTTGGTTCTCCGGCTTATGACATCTTTCTGTGTTTTTGAAGTCCGGTAGGAAGTACTTTGCTTCTTCAAATTTTCAGACTTCGTTTACGAAGAACGGGTTTAGCTCCCCCGTAACGGTGTACTCGAGGCCGTTTTTGAAATACTTCATACACTGATGTTGTGTAGAAGGGATGACGTTGTACTCGTGTAACCAAAGACTTCCGAGCAAAACGTTGTAGCAAGTCTTGGTGTCGATGACATGAAATTTGATGTCAGTGACGAGTAGCCCAAAGCGTAATGTCAATATTAAGGACCCTAGCGTCCGTGATGACTATGAGTCAAACCTGGAGATAGTAATTTTGTCCCGGGCCAGGTGCTGAACGTTCATGCAAATCTCCTTCAGCACCTTCACGTTGAGAAGGTTGACGGAGGACCCGTGGTCGACCAGGATCTTCCCTATCTTAATATCGTGGCAGTACCCGGTGACATATAGAGGACGGTTGTGCTCGTACGTTTCGAGGAGGAGATCTTCATCGCCGAATGTAATGTCAGCTGTATGAATCTCTGTCAGCTCGTCCTTCATCTTTTCTTCTGCAAGGAAAGCTTGGAACTGATTAGGTTCTTGCAATGCCTTGATCAGAGAATCCCATGCCTCTTTGGACAAGAGGAGAGCATCCAGTATGCTTAGTTGTGAGGGAATCTTCCTCAGATGTGCCAGGACATTGTAATCCACCTTGTTTTTCTTAGGCGGATCCTTGGTTGCGAGCTCTTTGTCGACTCTATCATCGAGGGCAATTTTCTCAGGGACTTTTTCCTTCCCCTTGTCTCTTTTGCTCGAACCTTTGCTTGTAGGCCCGAGGTTATTTTCAGGCAACGTACGGTTACACGGCTGAATGTTCTCGCAGTTCTTCTCCACTTCTTCTTTTCCAGATGTGGATTCTTTGAAGAGAGGGCCGAGGGTTATTTCTTCCTCAGAATCGCTCCGAAATGTAAGAACTTGAGATTTTCCCTTTGTCAAACCGGCATCGATCATATGACAGTTGCCAGACGTTCCTTCACGCTCGTCTGTCGCGCTTCTTTGTTGTCGACGGGTTTTGCGCTTCATCCGCTTGAAGTGTTGCCGGTGAGCAACGTATCCTTTCCACCACTTCTTGAAGGAATTGCACTCTTCGGTGGGGTGTGTGACCCTCTGATAGTATATGCAGTAGTTCGGATATACATCCGCTTCGTCGAGGCACGTACTCCCGGGAGTGTTTTCCATGAGAGGGGGCAACTTCATTCCCATTAATAAGGCTTTGGCGAACCACTTCTCCGCTTTGATCCTGCTCTTGTTTGTAGCAGGTGTGCTTCGGCTTGGTTGGAGTACTTTACGACTCATCCTTACCGCAGCTTCTTCATCCTGATGCCGACGCTTGGCCTTTTCGTATATGGTCGTTTCACGTTCTCGGTCAGCTTTACTCTTTTGAAGGGCTTTGTTTAGCAGCCTGTCAATTGGGTCTTCTGACAGTTCCAGGGATTTTGGCGCCGGTCCTGCCCCCAGTTCCCCTACATTGTTTTCCGACGCCGAGGGAGTTTCTTCGTTATTTAACAACGAATGAGAAATCATGTGGCAACTTGCTACATAATCTTCGGTTTCTCCCGACGAGCCATTTCCCTCATCATCATCACTATCTCCGTACTCAAGTATATGATTGAGAAACTCTTCGAAGGTGACTGGGGTCCGCGCTTTTTTGTTGTATTCCTCTATCGCGTCGATATATTTTTGCAGGTCCGTGTGCTTGTCGTCAGGCTGCACGGGCTTCTTGGTCTTCTTCTTTCCCTTCGAAGACTTTGAAGGCTTGACCCGGGTGTTTTGCCCATCGCTAGCTGTTTTCGGTGTTAGACGCGGTTTAAGCATCCCCTTAATGATCTCGGGCTCCAGCGAGCTTTTCCATTTGATCACCAGACATGCTTGAAGATCCTTCAGCATTCTTTTAGTTTTAGCTGAAAGGACCACTTCCCAAGGAGATTCTTCCACAAACGAGCATGATGACCACAGTGTGTCTGCCATTTTAGGAGTGTTCCTTTGTAGTGGGTTCACCCTCCAGTTTTCGGAAAGCACAAACTTCCCTTATTGGTACTGGTCCTCGACCCAGTTTTTGAAAACGTAGCAATCCCCAATTGGGTGGCCCACTATTCTGTGGTAGGAGCAGTAGTTAGGATTGTTGATGTCACCGGGCTGCAGTAGACGTCTTGGATCCGACAGTGTGATGAGTTTGTTGCGCATTGCCAGTTCGAATAATCTCCTCATTTTATCATGGGAAAACGAGTATGCTCGTCCTATCTTCTCTTCCAGGGATTGGCGTAGGCGCGCGTTGTTTTGGCGAGCAACCGGTTTCGGGTCATTCGGTTGTTGTTGAGCGTTGGCAACGAAGGCCGCTTTCCCTTTACCCTTTGCATTCCGAGGGTCCATTTTTAAAGAAGGAGGCCCGTGGCCCATCTGGTCCATTTGGGCAGCTGGGCGATCAAAGCCTGGAAGGTGGTCGGCTTAAAGAGCGTCATGAACTGGGACACAGTCGCATGAGGATCGAGAGTCCCTATGAACATGCCCATGGCAGGAGCTTCTTCGATGCGTTGTTCGCATTTTGACTAGAGGTTCCACTATCGGATTGCGTATTGAACCCAGGTCTCTCCTGGCTTCACCCTGGCATTGATTAATGCCGCAATTGGGGTGCGCTCGCTTGCGCTGGAGAATCGTTGTGTGAATAGCAGCTCCATTTCTGTGAATGTTTTGACGAAGTCATTTGGGAGCTCCGAGTACCATTCAAACGTCGTCTCTGACAAGCTGCCAATGAACTGGCGAAGCAGCTATTTATCGTCGCCTCCAGTATTGCCGCATAATGCTCTGATCTGGGCGACGTGCTGATGTGGATTTCCTGTCCCCTTGTACACTTGAAATTTGGGGATCGTATATCCCGGCGGGTACTTGATTTGATCGTACCATCCTGGGTATGGTCGCCCGGTTCTGGCGACTTGGCCAGCTGCTTCGCTTTCTTGATGAGATCGTATTTGCTGAGCTATGTAGTCATCGAGGGCAGCTTTGGAGATCGTTTCCTCCCTGGTTGCTGATAAAGACGGAAAAGGGTTTGATGTTTCCCCTCGTCCTCGATAATTATCGGCGGGTCTTCAACTGGAGGTTCTGGCTAGATCATCATTCCAACCATGTCTTGGAATAGGAGTGTCATCTGCTTTATATTAGCTGCTTGTTCCGCGGCCTCCTTATCCTTCCTTTCCAGCACCCTTCGTAGGAACTCCGTATCGGTTTCTTGCTCCTGGCGGGCTTTCTTTTTTACCGATGAGTGCTGCCATTTTCGTCAGCATCTCCTGGAGCTTTTGTTGTTTCTCCTGAGCCTTTGTCAACGATCGAGTTTGGTGCTGATGACCCATGGAAGCACGGCTTTCCTCTTTTCCGGAAACCATATAAACCGTGTGCATGATCATGCCCCCAGACTTAGGGCGTTTGGATCCATCACCTTTGGGATTTGCCGCCGGTGGTGGTAGATTCTCCGGCCTTCTCTTTTTGTGAGAAGTTGAAGTTGAAGGATCCATTGTAACAGGCGCCTTCGTGAAAGAATTCCCTCGCTGCATGGTGGAGGGATGGTCCTCCTGTTGCCGAGACTTTGTTTTCTTCAGTTGGCGAGAGTAGTCTTTATTGATCATAGAATCTTGGACTTTCCACCAGACCCTATGGACTTGGGAGGACAGCCGCTGAGGGGGCTACTCTGGCTTCGCCTGTATTATGTTTTCAACAGTGGGGGAGATTTCTTCAGCACCGCGGTCGGAGAGTTCTTTCTCACCCTCCAAAGCAGTTCAAAGCTGTTCCCGGTTGGAACAGCAGTGTCAACTTCCACCACTGGAGCTGGTGGAGTAAGTCCAGAGGGGGAGTTGCCCCCAGCTCTTCTCACTTGGCGCCAGTGGCGATGTCAACCGTGCCTTGCAGATGGGACCACCTCAATTGTAGAAGCGGCTTCGTCATACCCCCTACTTTGGTGAAGGGCTACTGCTGGTGCCAGCATGTTGAAGACTGACGTCCGTTGAGAGGGGACGGTCAATCTTTCGAAGGGCCACTTTCTAGTAGGGGAAGCACTTTTGATGACTTCACATATAGCAGGAGTTGGAATGGACAATCTTGCGAAGACCGAACCTTTAGTAGGAGAAGCCCCTTTGACGACTTCACCCGCCGGAGATGGAATGGCTATCCATTTCGGGATAACCCCTTGAGGTATTGCAAGCCTCTTTATGGGCCCACTTGAGCTTTGGCTCAGCCTGTTGAAGACTGAGGTGGCAAACTTGGACGACCCGTTGAGAGGGGCCATAGTGGTTGCAAGTCGATCGAAGACCGACTTTTTTGGAGCTTCCCCTTGCGGCACTAAGGCGCTGAAGCTTGTTGGCGGGAGCATGGTCCCGAAGAACAATCCAGTGGTGGCCTGAGTCACCTGCTCCACCGGTATTGAAAAGATGGAGGCCGCATTGGGCCCGTAAGTCACTCCTCCAGTCGGGGCGGAGCGGGAGTTGCTGTTGCGGGTACACTTGGAAGCCATTGATCTTATTTTCTCTGCACAGGAGTAAGACACCAAATCTTAGTATCTTGAATCCAGGGGAACCATAGTAAACCGCGATTTGTTCACGAACACGACACACGAAGTGTGGAGTGGAAAGAGGAAAATGTCCCACCGGGCGTGCCAGAATCTGTTCACCGCCGAAAACAGAGACGGAACCACGTAGGTCCTCTTGCCTGAATTTGGGGGCAGATGCTATTTGGATTTATCCGTCTACCTCTCCGAAAATGCCAAGTTGATTTATGGCACCGTATATCGGAGGTTTGGATGGATGCGTCCGTTGTAGCAGACTTCGTCAGATTCCCCCTCGTTTGTGAGAGGTTTTTGATTGTGGGGACGCTCTTCCCTGCAGGCGCAAGCCCCTGCAGTTAATTACGTTACCGCATCGCGAAAACCACTTTCTCCTGCTCCGGAATTTCATTTCGTGTCGTGTGTGTTTTTATTTGTTTAGATTGCACGTGGATTGTATACGAAGACTAATTTATGTTGTGGCCCATAGGGCGTGGATTAGTCCAAATCCGTATATTTTTAGATTTGGGTTTGGGTTGATTTAAGGATCGTTGATCCGTTTTGAGATCAAGATCAACTCAAATGCATACGAGTAGTTGGGAGCTCGGTTGGTTTTTTTTGTTAAGGATACGTTAGTCCAATTTGAGACTAAGATCTACTTAACAGGGTGTTAGGATCATTTTTGTTTCAGATCCAACAAGAGAGCACTTGGGCTCTATTGTTTTAGTTTAAGGACATTTCGGTCACTTATCGCCATTTTGGAGGTGATGTTGTAATTTGAGGACATTTTGGTCTGTTGATCACCATTTTTGAGGTGAGATTTTAGTTTAAGGACGTTACGGTCCGTTGTTGCCATTTTGGAGGCAAACCTATAGTTTGAGGACATTTCAGTCTGTAGATCACCATTTTTTAGGCGAGATTTTAGTTTAAGGACGTTACGGTCCATCGTCGCCATTTTGGAGGAAACATTGTAGTTTGAGGACATTTCGGTCTGTAAATCACCATTTTTGAGATGAGGTTTTAGTTTAAGGATGTTACGGTTCGTCATCGCCATTTTGGAAGCAACGTTGTAGTTTGAGGACATTTCGGTCTGTAGATCACCATTTTTGAGGTGAGGTTTTAGTTTAAGGACGTCACGGTCCGTTGTTGCCATTTTGGAGGCAATGGTTAGTTTAAGGACGTTTCGGTCCGTTGTTAGTTTAGGGACATCTCGGTCCGTATATCATCTTGCGCGTACATGTATTTGTTACATGGCGGGATGAACAACGATGATATGGGGTGCACCCAGTTTGGGGTGCGGTTTGATCTGGGATGTGCACGTCAATTTGGGAAGTACACCAAAAAGCTGTTAGTTGTCGGGACCCGCCACCTCTCTGAAGACGTTGAAGAATTATGACATGTATCAGAGGTGTAGAGAGATGTACCCTTGAATCAATTCCCATATTTGAGGGAAAAAGGAGTTGGTGGTCAACCCAGAAATCATTAGTCGTATTTTGAGACTAAGATTTCCTCGGGGGAATTTAGGATGAATATCGTTTTGGATATCATCAGTTGAGGGGTCATCAGTCATGTTTGAGACTGAGATTAGTTTGGGAAAACATGAGCACAGAGACTCGGTCGATTTAGAGATCAACGAGGTTTTGACCTCAGGAAGACTTAGCCCATTTGGGGCTGAAGTTGATTTCCTATAATGCCAAGTACTAGTGTATGTTCAGCACTCACGTGTTCCCACGCGAGGCTCTGAATCAGTGTTAAACACTGTACTTTGGAGGCGCTCACGTGTAGGCATGTGAGGCACCCCAAAGTGGGAGCTGTTCTCTTGGTTCTATTCCCCCTTTCTTTTATAAGTGCTAAGCACTTGGTTATTGTGACACTCACGTGTGAGCCCGTGAGGCGCCCCAAAGTGGATGCAGCCTTTTGGGTTTTATCCCCTCCTCTTTTTTTATAAGTGCTAAGCACTTGATTGGAGATCGCATGCAGAATACGTGACTGCCATGGGAGGCACTTCTTGTTCTTCTTTTTTTAAGCGCTTGCGTGGGAAACACGTGCGGTCCTCGTTGTAGTGATTAAATAATAATGCATCATCGATTTATCCTTCTTGGTGTTTGGAGATTTCGATCTTATGTTAATGACCCTAGGGTTTGGAGGATCTCATGCCTTTCATTTTGTAATAATTAAATTCTTTTTATAGGGTTAAACCCTAGTTTTCATATGTTTTGTAAGAATCAAATTCTTTTGAACTCAATTCTTTCCCCTAGGTTTTGAATCTGCATGAAAGAATCTCCCCGATGAGAATTAAATTCTCATCTTGTGGGGAGATCTGCTTCTGCAGATCTCAACCAGAAGTAGAACTAAGTTTTTCTATGAAGGGTTAAACTCTTAAAGATGTAAAAAAACAGTGTTTTTGTTTTTTCCTTTACCTAGTATTTCAAGGGAACAAGTATTTTCTTTTGAGAATTAAATTCTCTCACCATATATTCTTTAAGTCTCTGGGGAGTTCTCTCTCTCTGCAGTCGTCTTTCTCTTTTTCTCCTCCCTTCCACTTTTTTCTTTTTTTTCTCTTCTCTGTTTGCTCCTGTTTATAGGAGAGGAGAAAAGATCAATCTCGTTTAGCAAATCTCTGATTGAGAGATCAAGAATGATCTTTTGATCAAACGGTGCATTTTATTCACCATTGGATTTTAATCCAAAGGTTCTCTGTTTAACAGAGAGGATTTCTTATTTTTTTTTTTTTTTTTTAACCAGATTAGAAAATATTTTCCTAAGATAGAATCTAATTCTATCACATGAATATCTCGTTAATTTAACAAGATTAGAATTTTATTCTACTATAGAATTTTATTTATATGAATATCTTCTATAGAATTTTATTCTATCAGACGATCACCGTTGGATCTTTGTTCCAAAGGTCCTCCGTTTAACAAAGAAGATCTTTCTAGTTTAAGGAAGATCAGGGAAATATTTTCCATATAGAATTTAATTCTATTAGATAGATCATCCAAGATTCTTTGTTAGAGAAGGATCTTTCCATATTAGAAAGATTTAAGAAAATATTTTCCAAATATAGTTTTAATTCTGTTGTTTAGAATTTAATTCTATCAACTTCAAAGGTTTTAAGAGCACTCACGTATAGCACGTGATCTCCATGAGATTAAGCTTGTTTGCTTATATGCAACAGCATGCATCACGTGTTAACACATGGGCCTTTTTGGCTTGCCATCCGTTTGAATGCAGCGCCTATATGCTTTGCATATAGGTGCTCATGTGCTTACACGTGAGGCTCAATTTTAGCCTATCGATTGCTTAAATGCAGCGCCTATAAGCTTTGCATATAGGTGCTCACGTGTGGGCACGTAAGGCTCCATTAGCCTAGCAGTTTTTTTAACTGCAGTGCCTATATGCGGTTCATATAGGCACTCACGTGTTAAACACGTGGTGCTGTTTTAGTGGGGAACTTTCCCCCACCCCTTTTTGTAAGGGAATACATGCCAAGGGAAAATTCGAGCCAAACTGAGAAGGACCGTACGTCATCGAGAAAGGTTTGATGGAGGATCCTACCAGCTGATAAATGCCGAGGGAGAAAGGCCCATGCCACCCATTAATGGCTGATATATCAAGAAATACTATGCGTGAATGCTCTAAGCCGCAGACGAATTGAGCAGACATGCCCTACGTTCTGGATCATACATCCTGTAAAACCATATACAATCCACGGACGCAAAGGACCCTTGTCTCCCAGGTCCTGCCGGCGAGACTACATCTGAAGTCCTACTAGCGATGAAGTAAAAAAAGAAAATAGAAAAAAGGGGGGGTATGTCCACAAGCAAAACGGGCACGAATGAAAACCTGACAGGGCTCCGTGAGAAAAAAACAACAGGACTGTCGGTGAGTTTGTGAAAACCCGAAAGGGCGCAAACTCATGAAGAGAAATGAAATACACTCGTAAAGTCCTCTCGACCTTGTGAGGAGAAAATCCCCGCGTGAGATCCTTACGACTCACAAATGAGCAACACACTTAGGAATCCCCACGATTCCTAGGGAGAAATACACCTGCGAGATCCTCTCGACTCGTAGGGAGAAAATACTTTTATGAGACCCTTACGGCTCATAAAATTGAAAAGCCTTAGGTGATAGAGATCTAAAACTGTCTCCTAAGCCATCGTTCCCTAACGGGCATGGCAAATGATGAATTGCTTCTGGCACTATGCTTCAGTGTTAGCGGTGCTGATGCCGACCCAAAACTTAAACTCCAAACTCCCAAACGGCGAATGATAAGTCGCTCCTGGTACCACATTCCAGTGCAGTGATGCAGACGCCAACCTAAACTCAAACTTCAAGATTCTCAAATGGCGAATGATGAGTCGCTCCTAGTACCATATTCCGGTGTAGCGATACAGACGCCAACCAAAATCTAAATCCCCCAAATTCTCCCAGCCCTACGGCCAGTCCTCAACTGGACTACTGTATACAATCCATGGGCATATACAAGTTAAATCACACCCATGTCCCACGACAATCACCAGCCCCGCGGCCGGTCTCCGCCATCGGAATTATGTTCTATTTAGGAAGACCCACTGTCATGCCCCGCTTCCGAGAATGCGCAAACTACGACACATGACAGAGCCAACCATGCTACCAGTGGATAGGAATCATCCCTCCACAGTCACATTACGGCTGTCTATAAGATATCAAGAGCAGTAAAATATAAAATCTATCTAGCACATGTCCATTTGCCAAAATAAAAGAGTCAAGAAAATATATAAGCGGAAACGATAATAATATCCAACAAACAACATCTGGAAATACGTCCCAATATAGGCTCACATCAAGAAATAAAAGTGCGGAAAAATAAGCTAAGAGTCTAAAAGCTAAACATCTCTAAACTATACATAATCAATTCCTCACTGCTCGGCTTGACGGTTAAAGTACTCCTGTTCATCCTGCGATAAAGATAGAGGAACTAGGCCATGCAAAACCCAGACATCAGTGCGTCATAACATCAAAATAACAATAATAACCAGGATGTAACAAGATATGTAAACTTGAATATAAATCAACAACATGAATATAAACAGTGAGGTAGGTGTGTGTATGTGATGTGTAACCTAAAACTGGGCTTCTACGTTATCTAATCTAAAGTCTTCAAAATCAATTGATGTAATCCTCATCGTAACCCATCAGTTTATGCCCCGTTCATTCCCCACGGGACCACGGTAACAGGATTATTCTGTAACGCCCGGAAAAACGGCAAACAAGATATTCCGTAACGCCCGGAAAAATGGCAAACATGTAATTATTCCGTAACGCCTGGAAAAACGAAAAACAGGATATTCCGTAATGTCTGGAAAAATGACAAACAGGATATTCCGTAACGCCCAGAAAAACGGCAAACAGGATATTCCGTGACGCCCGGAAAAATGGCAAACGTGTAATAAGAACCTTTTGAGTTACGTTTGGTTACATTCTTAATTTCTCCTTTACCCCTAAGTTTGTGTTCAAGTCAGGTATTGCCAAGATAGATCTAATGCCAACACAGGATCAAGCGGGTACAGGTTTTCGTCTATGCAGACAACATGTTACGTCCGTCAGGACAACATGTCAATATTGTTGGCATTAGCAACAAGATCCATGTAACAAGTCAGTAGTGTGTCGTGAACCTGTCAGGTGATGTATATGCATCAACTAGATATCCAATGTAAACTGTAACGAATATCGAAACACGGTTAATGCACGGATGCACATGTATCTATCTGTGATAACCTTTTATAAGTCCATGACTACGTATGATGCATATTAGAAAGCACGTTGTACTAATATAACAGTAATATGATATAATGAGGTTCCGGCATGCAACTAGATATGCAATTGTCAGTACGGATACGAACGGAAATCGAAAACGGTAAATATATAACATTAGATGCATAATTAAAATACATGTATTATTTTTATTCATATGGATATAAATATAGTAACATAGCATGTAACAATATAAACTTGCTTGATTAGATCTCACGACGGGGTACGTACGTCACGTTCGACGTTCGGTAAACGTCGTGATGCACACACGCGCGTACAGGACTGGACTTGGCTACTCAAGGGCATAACCACGCTGGATGAGGACGACGACTGTGTCGCCCGGATCGTCGGCGGCGTGCGTGACTCCGGCGACGACCGGAAAAGCAAGAATCAAGAAAGAAAAGAAAAGAAAAAAAGAAGAAAAGAAGAGATGGAGGGATTTGGGGTTGTGGTTTAGCTCTGGCTTCTGGGGACAGAGGGGACGACGACAGGGTCAGGGTGATCTCCGGCAATGAGAGGTGCTGGCATCGGCAGCGGGTTTCTTAGTGGCTGCAAGGGTTGCAGGTTCTTGGGTGAAGTTGCTAGGGTCGTGGTGGTGGTGTTATAGTGCTGGTGGAGAGAAGAGGTGAGGAGATGGAGATGGTGAGGTTGGGACGGCCGGCGACGATGAGGGTTTGGGTCAACGAGTTTTGGGTTCTCAGGGTTGTGGGCCGTCGGGTTTGTAAGGGGTTGGTGGTAGTGTTGGGAGGTCGGGAGAAGAGAGAAGGATGAGGAGGTGAAGGCGGGGATGAGGGTGACGGCGACGAGGTGGTAAGGTGACCGGCGGTAGAGGCGAGGGAGTTTCTAGCATTGCTTGAGGAGTTTGCAGGGGTTGGTTGCAGGGATGGGTCGTTGGCGAGAAGAAGAAGAGGGGAGGAGGTTGAGATGATGATGGAAGTGGTGGTGACAACGAGGGGACGAAGGCGAGGGTGGTAGCGAGGTGAGGTGAGGATAGGACTCGGCGTGGGTTTCACGACGAAAGGGAGAAAAGAGAGAGGTGACGAAGAAAGAGAAGGCTGTGTTTAATATAATTAGGTTTATAATATATTATAAATATATATAGAGAGAGAGAGAGGGAGAAAGACAAAGTATATATATATATATATATATATATATAGAGAGAGAGAGAGAGAGAGATAGCGTAGGGAGAGAGACTGAGAGTGTGTGAGGAAATATATTATTTAGTTTTTAAAATATTATATATATATATATATATATATTATGTATATGAACTGAGAATCTATATAAAAATATTATAATATATTTTCTAGGATTTTATAGTTAATATAAAAATACTCCGAAAAATATCCGGGTCTCTTCTAAAAATCCAGTTTTTAAATATGAATAACATACGTGTCAGTTAAAATATTAATGCGACGTCCAGTTAAATAAAATGCATACCCCCAAGAACGGATACACGTAAAAACACGTAGCGATCTAAACGAGTCTGTTTCATAAAACAGGAAGTGAACACAATGTCTGGATGCAACCACAGGGTATGGTGTATGATACAGGCCAGGATAGATGTTAAAATATTATATTTGGTTATAATTTGTACTATCTAAAAGAAACACAGATACAACATATCATATAAGTGTAATATCAAATCTAAATGTACACGGATCCTTAGTACTAGTAAGGACATGTCGTAATCTACAATCATGGTGGGTTTCAAGTATGGGGGTCGGGTTGGATACTAAACACAGATACCATATACACTATTTGCACCCAATAACATACATGAACTAAAAGTTGTCACAAGATTAGGAAAACCCCAAATAAATTTTGGTATAAAATGAACTAGGGTGTTACATTATACCCAACTACAAAAGAATTTCGTCCTCGAATTCCCGGAACAAGAGAAGACAAGAAAACATGAATCTAAGAAAAAAGATGTGGAAACTTCTGTCGAATCTCGTCTTTTCGTTCCCAAGTTGATTCTCCGTGTGAACGATTCCCCCATGAAACAAGTACTAGAGGGATAAACTTGTTCTTGAGGACCTTTTCTCTTCAATCTACAATCGCCATCGGTCGTTCTTCATATGTCAAGTCCTCACTTACTGTCAGCTCCGAATGATCTAGGACGTGTGTCTCATCTCGAACATACTTGCGGAATTGAGATATATGAAACACATTATGAACACTCGCCAAGGATGATGATAAAGCCAATTGATAAGCTACTTCTCCAACGCGCTCGATAATATTGAAAGGACCCACGAATCGAGGACTAAGCTTGCCTCGACTACAAAATCGAATCACTCCTCTGGTCGGTGATATCTTCAGGAATACAAGATCACCAACTGTGAACTCTAGAGGTCTTCGTCCTGTATCGGCCCAATTTTTCTGTCGATCTTGTGCCTCCTTCATATGGTTTCAGATCACATTAACTTTTTCCACAGTTTGCACGATAAGATCCGGTCCCAATAATCTTCTTTCTCCAGCATCATTCCAGCAGACGGGCGAGTGACACTTACGACCATGCAATGCTTCGAATGGAGCCATCTGTATAGTCGCCTGAAAACTGTTATTATACGAAAACTCCACCAAGTGCAAATGATCCTCCCAATGAACCCTTGAAGTCTAACATGCACGCTTTCAACATATCTTCAAGAGTTTGGATCGTTTATTCTGACTGGCCATCTGTCTGAGGATGATAGGCGGTGCTGAATTTCAATCGAGTCCCCAAACTTTCCTGTAGACTCCTCCAAAAGTGCGATAAGAATCGGGAATCACGATCAGAAACGATGCTTACAGGTACTCCATGCAATCTCACAATCTCCTGCATGTACTGCTCTGCTAACGGTTCCGTCGACTGACCAACTCGAAACGGTATGAAATGAGCTGCCTAGGTCAATCGATCAAAAATCACCCAAACTGTATTGTTGCCCTTTGGGATCTATGGTAATGCTGTCACGAAATCCATGGTTATATGTTCCCACTTCTACTGAGAAATCGGAAGTGGTTGCAATAAACCAGCTACCCTTTGATATTCAGCCTTGACTTGCTGACACACCAAGCACTTCGATACATAGCGAACGATCTCCATTTTCATGCCTTCCCACTAGAAATGTTGTCATAGATCTCGGTACATCTTTGTGCCTCCCGGATGTACGGAATATGCGGAATTATGAGCCTCCTTCATGACGTCTTCACGAATATCTCCTTCAGGCACACATAAACGTCTCCCATATCGTAACGAACCATCTTCATAGATCGACAAGTCCGTTCGAAGTCCCGCTTCTACCTGCTCTCGAAACTTCTACAACCTTAGATCGTGCGACTGCGTTGCTTTAATATTATCAATCAAGAACGACTGTACCTACAATTGCATCAACTTTCCCGAAGAACGCGGAAATACAATCTCCAACTCGAATCACTGAAACTCGGCAATAATCACCTTCTGTGCTGTAACGCTTTAGAAATCGTTTATGTTAATTATTTTTTAATTAGAGTTTTAACATGTGCTTTGCTACTAAATCTAGTTATAATTATTTTTCCTCATAAACATAAATATAACTATTCTACTTACGTTTACTTATTTATTTGGTATTTAACTAGTATTTATTTAATTACTCGCTTACTTAATTATTTCCTTATTTATTTATTTTTTTACTAAATTATTTTTAAAACTTACACTTACACACTAATCTAGTGTTAATCATAGGATAACAATATGTTAACATGTTTTTGTAACCATGATACATGCACACACAAAGTTTAATATGGTTAACACAATTTAAATTCAAGAGGGTTCTAGAATTTTTGATAAAAGATAATTGAAAATGAAAAGAAATTAAGGTATGGACTTTAAAGAGGCATGGGTGTGCCATGACTTGGATCTCTCACCCTCTCCCTCACTTGTCAGATATTTTCTCCCCCTTCCTTTTCTTTGTTTCCCTTTTGCTAAAACCTTCTCTACCTCACAACAAACCTCCACAAATCAACACAAATCATTATACAAAATCCTTCACTAATCCATTCTAAATCCTAATTTCAACCCCTTTAAGAGTTTCCATCAAGCAAGTCTTCATTTTGGGTGGCAAGGCAATCAAGTTAGAATCTTTTCCAAATCATTTTGAGGTATAAAACCAAGTTTACTTATAACTGTGTTAATCTTTGCTTTTAACTGTCTTAAGTAGGTGTTTTAGTAGTTTTAATGCATGTTCAGTGTGCTTAAGTGAGGGTTAGGTTAAGATAGGGGTTTTATGGCTTATTAGGGTAGTTAAAAGTAGATTAACACCTAATAGTCTTACTAATCCACCTACATTGCACTAAAATACCATATTGTTCTAATTTAGTATTTTAAAACGGTTTTTAATCAAGTTTTCTGTTATCTGAAATCTGCTATCATTTCATCAATCTTTTATTTAATCAAACAGTACAGTAGTGTAGTGTATTGAGCCCTGAGATTACCCTTGAAACCCGGACCCACTCCTCAAAACATCGACCGGCGAGATTCCTTCTTCAGCCGGCGCCATCGGTCCTCCTGTAGAATTAGATGATTAGTTTTTGTAGGTAATTCTCTGTAGGTATTTTATGGTATTTGGTCTTGTTTGTTTTTCTTAGTTCAGCTTCAGATAAAATCTGGGACCATTTATCATTAGTGAGAGTGTTTTGTTTAGGTACGATATGCATGATTCGAGTCTAGGTTTGGCGTTTTTAGTGGAAAACTGCCTATAGGGGTGGTTTTAGACGTTATCTCGCGCGTTTTGTGCACCAAGTGCACGCGTGTTTAACTAGTGCACGTCAGTTGCTTCGTATCGTGTTGTGTTCACGTTTATCGGATATTTAGTCTTATGTGTTATGATTGTGCGATTCTAGGATCGGTTGAGGAGACGTCGGACGCAGTAAAGAAAGACAAGGCGATGGTCGGATTCGATTAGCCAAGGCGTTCCGGTGAGTAGATGTACACATCTATGGGGAAATCGCTTGGATGGCGTAAAACGCCCGATAGCTAGGATTTACTTATAATTCTTGTTTGCATTGCGTGTATCATATTCATATTGTACTTGCATCATCACATACCTTGATATTATCACTTAGGACACTTGCACCTTCCCGATGGTTCATGCCGCACGTGCACTACTTTATGTGAACACACATGCCATTGGTAACTGCTATATCACGAACACTAGAACTTGCTTAATAATCGGTATTTTTGCATTGCATCATCACTGATATGTAGTATTCAAGTTATTTAGCTCATTTCATCATTATTGCTATGTAGTTACTAAGTCATTCATCATCATTGCATCATATTTATATCATGGACTTTCATCGGCATTCACATATGCATATATTGTGATTCTCTTGGAGATTTCTGGATTTGGAGAAAACGTCTAAGGATTTTCATAAACTTATTATCATTTTTAAAATGGAAAATTGCGGTTTTCTCGTGATGTGATGTGTGTGGCGTCCATCATAAGTTTTCTTGGTTCTTAAGCCACGTATGTACATATACCCGATTCGAGAAGAGAAGGAACCGTCTGCGGGTACATGGTGGACCCAGTGAGGTACCCCAGGATAAGAAGGCAGTATAGAGAGAGACGTTGAGCCCGGCAGGGGAGCACTACCTACCGGATATTATTGACCCGACGGTCATCCGGAGGATACCGATCGGAGTCCTGTGATTTGATAGATTTGAGGGCTGATATGAGAGACGGCACCCGAGATATTGATATATATATATATATGTTTTGTGTCGATATTTGACATGGATTTCTGTCGATTTCATTTAATGATACTCTAGTTTTATAACACTAAAATTTTACTAAGATAAGAACACAGATTTTCTCATACCAGATATATCCAGATTTCATGTTCAATTATTCATTCATGTCACATTCATATTAGTGCATCACATCATTGTTGTTTACATAGGTTGCATACTTGTGATAGCCTTATTAGATATTACTTCTATTCACGAGTTGGCAACTCACCCCCGTTGTGCCACAGTGTCTTGCAAGACCGACCCGTCAGTATAGTAGCAACGGGCGTACTTCTTCTTCTGCTTCCTTTTGCTTCGACTTGCGGTTTGCTTGTAGATGGGTTTGCGAGGATATTCTTTTGTTCCCACCTTGTATATTTACTTTTGTATCTATTACACTCCATCTACCATATCTACCATTTGTAAGTGTGACCTAGAGACTGGACAGTGAGGCTTGAATTATTTTGATATCTGGTGTCGAGCTCATGTGAGCCGACTTGATGCTTTCCTATTTCTTGCTTTTATATGGTTTCTTGCATTATTATGATATATGTTGAATATGGTGGTGTTCCGCCCTTCAGCGAAGTGCTAGCTCCTGCTTGGGGATGCCTTTATTCATTGCTTATATATATTTTCATGTTGGCCAATTTTTACAAAGAAGACTCTGCCGAAATTTTTCAAAAAAAAAAAAACTGGATGCTTTTAAATGTTTTCGGTGTAACTCTTTTTGTTAAAAATCAACCTTTTAAAGTTAAGTTTTCTTCACTCTAATTCATTTAACGGATTAGATCTTCTGCGTTTTGGCTTACTTATATTACGTTACGCCTCTAGACATTGCGTGATTTAAGTGCCAGTCACGTTCCACACATTCGGATCGTGACAAAAGTTGGTATCAGAGCGTTAGCTTTTACCTTTCTGAGTGTAGAATGACCCTTGGTATGATGGAGTAGGTGACTTAAGCAGAGTGACGTAGCGTGTGTATGTTCCGCGGCATACTTACGATACGATACTCCGCCTAAGTGACCTTAGGATATGTAATTGGTTGTGGCTCCTTCCTTGATTCTATATATCCTTTGATTCGACTGCAATATTCTTATCAAATCCTGTTTCTTGTTCCAGCCACTATGCCGCCGAAGACTACGAGGTCCCAGAGGCCACCGCCAGAGATAAGGTTAGAACGGGCTCGTCCGAGATAAGGATCGACCAGGGCGGTATGCCTACTTCTCATGGACAAATTGATCCACCCTTTATAGATCATATAGCTAGGCTGGAGGCGAGTATTCAAGATTTGCGCCAAATGATCGGATCCTTGATAGAGATCATTCGAGCACAGAGATCAGATATTGCTCCACCTACTACGACTATTCCGGGAACGAAGCGGATTCATACAGATGCATCAGCTCCAGTGCGGTTTGGCATAGAAATGGCAGGCAGAGGCCGTGGTGGTGGCCGGAGCATGATGCAGGGCCAGTTATTCAGCCCTTATCAGCAGCCGTCGCTAGGATGTTTTTGATGCGAGAATCCGCATCACGACGTCAGATGTTGTATCGTGAAGCGCCAGGGCGAGGCAGCAATCCCACATGTTACCTTACCACCTTCACCCCCTCATCCGAGCACTTTACCTCTTACGCTCGTTGTTGCTCCATGCCAGATCGACGCTCAGAGAGGTCGTGGTCATGGCAACCTTATTCGGAGAGGACGAGGCGGCAGAGGCGGAGGACAGCTGGTCGCTGGTGGAGGACAGGACCTAGCTTTTGTGTTGACTCCTCAGGACACGCAGGCGTCGAGCGTAGTCGTGACAAGTATTCTTTCGGTGTTCTCTTTTGATGCGCGCTTTTTGTTTTACCCGGTATCTACGCATTCTTTTGCATCCACACATTTTGTACTAAGGTTTAGCTAAGAGTCGTCTTTGCTAGATCAGTCGCTTATTGTGATTACTCCGGTAGGAGAGTCTTTATTACTCGACATGTGTTTTGATCGTGTTCTATTTGTATCAGGAATAAGGATTCTTCTACCGACTTGATTCTCCTCGACATGCTGGACTTTGACGTTCTAATGGGCATGGACTGGTTAGCCACTTGTTATGCATCCATGGACTGCTGTGAGAAGGCGGTCAGATTTAGTTTTCCAGGTGAGCCAATTCTTTTTATTCAGGGAAACCGTAGTGTCACCCTTCCTAGCTTGATTTCTGCCCTTCGTGCTAGTCGGCTCTTGAGGAAAGGATGTTAGGGATTCTTAGCGCATATTCGTGATGCTGGAGCCACAGAGGTCCCGTTGGACCAGGTCCAGATTGTGAGGGAGTTTCCCGATGTCCTTCCTGACGAGTTTCCTGGATTGCCGCCAGAGCACGATATCGAGTTCTGTATTGGCTTGATCCCCAGCACAGGGCCTATTTCTATACCGCCTTATCGGATGGCCCCGGCGGAGCTTAAAGAGCTTAAGGATCAGTTGCAAGATTTGCTGGATAAAAGGGCTTATTCGACCGAGTGTGTCGCCTTGGAGAGCTCCTGTTCTGTTCGACAAGAAGAAGGACGGAAGTATGAAATTATGCATCGATTATCATCAGTTGAATCGAGTTACTGTGCGTAATAGATACCCCCTACCTCCATTGACGATTTGTTTGATCAGCTCCAGGGTGTGGGACATTTCTCGAAGATTGACTTGCGATCGGGTTATCATCAGTCGCGGGTTCGGAAGGATGACATTTTGAAGACTACTGTTCATACGCGCAACGGGTATTATGAGTTTTTGGTGATGTCGTTCGGGCTCACCAATGCCCCAACAGCTTTTGTGGATTTGATGAACCGCATATTCAGGTCGTTTCTTAATCAGTTCATTATTGTGTTCATTGACGACATTCTAGTATACTCCCGGAGTCGAGAGGAGCATGAGCAGCATTTGAGGGTTACGTTGCAGACTTTGAGGGAGCACCAGCTGTTTGCTAAATTCTCTAATTGTGCTTTCTGGCTTGATAGTGTTGACTTCTTGGGTCATGTGGTTATGAGAGATGGTATACGAGTGGACCCGAAGAAGATCGAGGCCGTACAGCATTGGCCCAAACCTGTTTCAGTGACGGAGGTTCGCAGCTTCTTAGGTTTGGCCGGTTACTACCGACGCTTTGTACAAGATTTTTCTCGTATCGCTGTACCGCTGACCGGGTTAACCCGGAAGGGAGTTCCTTTTCTTTGGACCGAGGCTTGTAAGCAGAGTTTTCAACAGTTGAAGACTCGTTTGACGACTGCACCAGTTTTATCTTTGCCTTCAGGGTCAGACGGCTTTGCTGTCTATTGCGATGCTTCTCGAGTGGGTTTAGGCTGTGTGTTGATTCAACACGGCAGGGTCATCGCTTATGCTTCTTGACAGTTGAAGAAGCATGAGCAGAACTATCTCACTCATGACTTAGAGATGGCTACGGTGGTCCTTGCACTTAAGATTTGGAGGCATTACTTATACGGCGAGTCGTGCAAGGTTTTCACGGACCATAAAAGCCTAAAGTATATCTTTCAGCAGCGGGATCTGAATTTGACACGGCGCCGTTGGATGGAGCTAGTGAAAGACTATGATTGCAAGATTCTTTATCACCCGGACAAGGCGAATGTTGTAGCTGATGCCTTGATGTCGGAGGCCCGAAGGTAGCTTGTCCTATGTGAGCGCAGTTCAGAGACAGTCTTCCGCAGATTGGCAGAGTCTATATGACAGCGAGTACAGTTTGAGTTTACTTCGACCGGAGGACAGCTTACCCATGTCCATGCTCGTCCACTTTTACTTGATCGCATCCGGGAGGCACAGTCCGACGATGCTCATTTGTCAGAGATCATAGAGCAGCTTCGGCACGGTAGAGATTCGGAGTTCGTGATTAATGACCAGGGAGTACTACGATTTGGGACTCGACTATGTGTGCAAGATTTCGAGGGGCTGAGATGCGAGATCGTAGAGGAGGCACATCAGTCAGCATGCATCATTCATCCAAGTTCCACTAAGATGTATCATGACTTAAGAAATGTCTATTGGTGGGAAGGGATGAAGAGAGATGTCGCAGATTTCGTTTCGAGATACCTGATTTGCCAGCAAGTCAAGGCCGAGCATCAGAGTCCAGCAGGAGAGTTACAACCTTTGTCTATTCCGGAGTAGAAATGGGAGCAGATCTCTATGGATTTCATCGTGGGTCTACCTAGGACAAACGAGGGTATGACTCTATTCGGATGATCGTAGACCGATTGACAAAAGTGGCTCACTTCCTGCCAGTGAAGACCACTTTCAGATTTGCTCGGTATGCTCAGATATGTATTGATGAGATTGTGCGACTGCACGGCGTTCCGACCTGCATTGTGTCCGACAGAGGCACCCAATTCACCATCCGTCTATGGCAGAAACTTCAGGAGGCTTTGGGTACCCGATTGAGTTTCAGTACAGCTTTCCATCCGCAGACCGACGGTCAGTCAGAGCGGACCATACAAACTCTCGAGGATATGCTCCGAGTTTGCGTTCTTGATTTCGGTGGCAGTTGGGATCGTCACTTGCCCTAGATAGAGTTCTCCTACAATAACAGCTTCCAAGAGACGATTCAGATAGCACCTTGCGAGGTACTGTATGGGAGGAGGTGTCGATCACCAGTTTGTTGGACAGAGCTCAGTGAGAGCAATATTTTTGGACCGCAGCTTGTGCAGGAGATGACAAAGAAGATCCAGTTGATTCGGGATAGGATGAGAGAGGCCCAGAGCTGGCAGAAATCTTATGCGGATAGACGTCGTCGCAGACTTGAGTTCGTCGTTGGTGATCATGTTTTCTTGCGGGTCTCGCCGATGAAAGGCGTGATGAGGTTCGGGAAGAAAGGGAAGCTTAGTCCCAGATATGTGGGTCCCTTTAAGATTCTCGAGCGAGTCAGTGCAGTTGCATATCGTTTGGCTCTTCCACCCAGTTTTCCAGATGTTCATCCTGTGTTTCATGTATCGATGCTTCGCAAGTACCTTCATGACCCTTGTCACGCGATTCAGCACCAAACAATTCAGCTGGAGCACGACCTTTTTTTCACCAAGCAGACGGTAGTCATTCTGGATTGGCAGGTAAAGAGACTGAGGTCAAAGGTCTTACCGTCTGTAAAGGTTCTTTGGCATGGCCCGAACAGCGAAGAGCTCACCTGGGAAGCCGAGGACGAGATGAGGAAGAAATGTCCCCATCTCTTCGAAAGTACGCGTAGTTAGATTTTAAATTCGAGGACCGAATTTCTTTAAGGGGGGAAGATTATAACGCTTTAGAAATCGTTTAGGTCAATTATTTGTTAATTAGAGTTTTAACATGTGCTTTGCTACTAAACCTAGTTATAATTATTTTTCCTCATAGACATAAATATAACTATTCTACTTACGTAATTACTTATTTATTTGGTATTCAACTAGTATTTATTTAATTACTCACTTACTTAATTATTTCCTTATTTATTTATTTTTTTACTAAATTATTTTTAAAAAATACACTTACACACTAATCTAGTGTTAATCATAGGATAACGATATGTTAACATGTTTTTGTAACCATGACACATGCACACACAAAGTTTAATATGGTTAACACGATTTAAATTCAAGAGGGTTCTAGAATTTTTGATAAAAGATAATTGAAAATGAAAAGAAATTGAGGTATGAGTTTTAAAGAGGCATGGGTGTGCCATGACTTGGATCTCTCACTCTCTCCCTCACGTGGCAGATATTTTCTCCCCCTTCTTTTTTTTTTGTTTCCCTTTTGCTAAAACCTTCTCTACCTCACAACAAACCTCCACAAATCAACACAAATCGCTATACAAAATCCTTCACTAATCCATTCTAAATCCTAATTTCAACCCCTTTAAGAGTTTCCATCAAGAAAGTCTTCATTTTGGGTGGCAAGGCAATCAAGTTAGAATCTTTTCCAAATTATTTTGAGGTATAAAACCAAGTTTACTTATAACTTTGTTAATCTTTGCTTTTAAGTGTCTTAAGTAGGTGTTTTAGTAGTTTTAATGCATGTTTAGTGTGCTTAAGTGAGGGTTAGGTTAAGATAGGGGTTTTATGGCTTATTAGGGTAGTTAAGAGTAGAGTGACACCTAATAGTCTTACTAATCCACCTACATTGCACTAAAATACCATATTGTTCTAATTTAGAATTTTAAAATGGTTTTTAATCAAGTTTTCTGTTATCTGAAATCTGCTATCATTTCATCAATCTTTTATTTAATCAAATAGTACAGTGGTGTAGTGTATTGAGCGCTGAGATCACCCTTGAATCCCGGACCCACTCCTCAAAACATCGACCGGCGAGATTCCTTCTTCAGTCGGCGCCGTCGGTCCTCCTGTAGAATTAGGTGATTAGTTTTTGTAGGTAGTTCTCTGTAGGTATTTTATGGTATTTGGTCTTGTTTGTTTTTCTTAGTTCAGCTTCAGATAAAATCTGGGACCATTTATCATTAGTGCGAGTGTTTTGTTTAGGTACGATACGCACGATTCGAGTCTAGGTTTGGTGTTTTCAGTGGAAAACTGCCTATAGGGGTGGTTTTAGACGTTATCCCGCGTGTTTTGTGCACCAAGTGCACGCGGTTTAACTAGTGCGCGTCAGTTGCTTCGTATCGTGTTGTCTTCGCGTTTTATCGGATATTTAGTCTTATGTGTTATGATTGTGCGATTCTAGGATCGGTTGCGGAGACGTCGGACGCGGCAAAGAAAGGCAAGGCGGTGGTCGAATTCGATTAGCCGATGTGTTCCAGTGAGTAGATGTACATATCTATGAGGAAATCGCTTGGATGGCGTAAAACGCCCGATAGCTAGGATTTACTTATAATTCTTGTTCGCATTGCATGTATCATATTCATATTGTACTTGCATCATCGCATACCTTGATATTGTCACTTAGGACACTTGCACCTTACCGATGGTTCATACCGCACGTGCACTACTTTATGTGAACACACACGCCATTGGTAACTGTTATATCACGAACACTAGAACTTGCTTAATATTCGGTATTTTTCCATTGCATCATCACTGATATGTAGTAATCAAGTTATTTAGCTCATTTCATCATTATTGCTATATAGCCACTAAGTCATTCATCACCATTGCATCATATTTATATCATGGACTTTCATCAGCATTCATATATGCGCATATTGTGATTCTCTTGGAGATTTCCGTATTCATGAGATTTCTGGATTTGGGGAAAACGTCAAAGGATTTTCGTAAACTTATTATCATTTTTAAAATGGAAAATTGCGGTTTTCTCGTGATATGATGTGTGTGGCGTCCACCATAAGTTTTCTCGGTCTTGAGCCACGTATATACATATACCCGATTCGAGGAGAGGAGGAACCGTCTGCGTGTACTTGGTGGACCCGGTGATGTACCCCGGGGCAAGAAGGCCGTATAGAGAGAGACGTTGAGCCCGGCAGGGGAGCACTACCTACCGGATATTATTTACCCGGCGGTCATCCGAAGGATACCGACCGGAGTCGTGTGATTTGACAGCTTTGAGGGCCGATATGAGAGACGGCACCCGATACATATATATATATATATATATATATATATATATATATTGTTTTGTGTTGATATTTGACACGGATTTCTGTCGATTTCATTTGATGATTGTTCCCTTATAAAAAAATAAATAATGAATAAAAAGCGAAGGAAAAAAATTCCCCAAATGGAGCATCACGTGCCCGCACGTGATGCGTCTTGGAGCAAAGTATAGGCATTGCGCTTAACAAATAAGACTGAAATTGAGCCTCACGAGCAGGCGCGTGAGCATCTATATACAAAGTATGTAGGCGCCTTCCTAAAACAAATAACAGGCCAAAGAAGCTCACGTGTCAGCACGTGATGCTCTTTGTTAAGCTTAACTTCGTGGGGGTCACGTGCCACACGTGACATTCCTAAACATCAGCTTACGTGCCAACACGTGATGCCTTTCTCTGGGACTGCTGCATATAACCAAACCAGTTTAATGCCATGGGGGTCACGTGCTACACGTGAGGGTTCCTAATGCCTTCTGAGCCGATAGGATTAAATTCTAAATAAGAGGGATCAAAACTCTATTTGGAAAATATTTTCTCAGATCTTTCTAAACAAGAAAGATTATGCTCTGTAAAACATAGAACCGTTGGATTAAACATCTAATGGTGATTAAAAATCACCAAGCTACAGAATAAGCTCTGTATGGGAAAATATTTCCCCAATCTTTCTAAACAAGAAAGATTACGCTCTGTAAAACAGAGCACCGTTGGATTAAAGATCCAATGGTGATTAAAAATCACCAAGCTACAGAATAAGCTCTGTATGGGAAAATATTTCCCCAGTCTTTCTAAACAAGAAAGATTATGCTCTGTAAAATAGAGCACCGTTGGATTAAAGATCCAATGGTGATTAAAAATCACCAAGCTACAGAATAAGCACTGTATGAAAAATATTTTCCCCATCTTGTTGAAAACAAGAAAAATATCTTCTGTAAAACATAAGTCCTTGGATAAAAAATCCAACGCTGGATAAAATCCCCGAATCAATTAAAAAATCTCTAAATTAGAGATTTCCTTAACTAAATCAAGAAACTTGCCTCTACTATATAAAGGACCCAAGACTTCAAGTCTTGCAGAAAGGAGACCCCCCATAAGATTTGAAAAACAAAAAAAACAAAGAAGAGGAGTTCTCTTCAAAGAAAAGAAACCCTAGGTAAGAAAAAACACCTAAAGATCGTTTTATCTCCTCTTATAAGAGTTTAACTCTTCCAAAAAAGAACTTAGTTCTTCCTCTGGTTGAGGTCTGCAGAAGCAGATCTCCCCATAAGTTGAGAATTTAATTCTCATCGGGGAGATTCTGTCATGCAGTCCAAAAAACTTAGAAGAAAGAACTAAATTTGAAGAATTTAATTCTTCCAAAAGATATAGGAATTTAATTCCTCTGACAAAATCTAAGGTCTAACCCTGCATAAGAAAAACAACTGAGGACGCCTCACGTGTTCCCACGTGACCACTTAAAACAAGTGCTTCCACTTATAAAAGAAAAAGGGGAGAATAAATCCAAAGACAGCTCCCATTTTGGGACGCCTCACGTGACCCCCAATAGTGCTCACCATTTATAAAATAAAAAGGGAATAAACCCAAAGAATCAGTGCCCAATTCTCAAGCGTCTCACGTGCCACACGTGAGTGTTCCAAGTTCCAGTGTTTAACACTGCTTTAGAGCCTCATATGAGAGCATGTGAGCACCAAGCAAATATCAGTGTTTAACACTGTGAGAGGTCAACCTTAGCCCAAATTATCCAAGTCTCCCGAGGCCAAAACCTTTTGACTATCAATTAACCGAGTCCTCCTATACTCAGATCTCCCCAAATCGATCTTAGTTCCAAAGATAACCAATGACCCCTGACACATGGCATCAAAAATAATATTCGTTCTATCATGGTCTCTCCCTTCAATCTGGAGTTCGGTTCAAGGGTACATCTCTCCACACCTCTTATACATATCGTTGTAATTCTTCAACGATGTCTGAGATGTGGATGGTCCCGACAACCAACTGTTAGTTATATGTATGCCCTAGAGGCCATTACTATACATAGGATGTATATTGTAGTGGATGCTGGGACATATATAGGGAGGACTTTCTTGCTCGACATGATAGTATGCTATCTGGTTGAACTTTACCTTAACGTGTATGCTGATTGTCTCTCTGTTACATGTTGGTAAAGCCCTTAGGATCTGTACTTGACTACCTGGACTATGATGCGGATCATACTAGTGGGGACATGGTAGTCTATAAGTACATCCTTCAAAGTCCCTAGTCGTGGGTGTATCGAGACGGGGCATCGATATACCAGAGTAGACTAGCGTATACCTTCTCGACCCATACAGATGGGCGATGGATGATCCCATATCCATCGGTGTTTGACATCAGAGATGATATACGGGTGCTCAGTAGAGACTGGGTACACTGGACGGACTCGCCGAGAACTCCCAGATGGTATTATACCTCACGTCAGATGGCAGTTCTCTGGTGACACTGGTACAGAGTAGTCTGTTGACCCGAGATCGTCATAGAGTCTTGTGTGGTTCCCACTGTGCTTTGATTTCCATCTTACCACGTCCAAGAGGGCGTGCAAAACGGTGGTTTTTGGGTACAGTCCCGAGTCACATGGAGGCAATGAGCGATAGGAGGGGATTCGTCTCTCCCGGTATATGGGGGTTGATGTTGCGCTGTGTTCGATTGGCTATAACAGGAAATCCCTGGCCAGGGTTGCTGAGATTTACTGGTAAGTGTTACCAGTAGTTTCTCGAACAGTTATAGACCTCATATCGACACGACTTATTGAGCTATTGGGGTCTGACGTATACCACCCCTAGGCGAGATATGCGACATATCAGACGATCAGACCGGACTGTACGGTAGTGTTACTGGTCGGATTCACTGGAGTGTGAGCGGGCTTGCTCGTCGATCTTCAGATCGCTCAATACCCGGGTGGCCGTTACGTTTAGCAGACCGCTTGCGGCTTGTGGATGTTTGATATGATCATCATCCGCTGCCGGCGTATTGACGAGTCTTTAGAGTCCTACACAGAGGTTTCCTGGCTCAAGCGAAATGAAATAGGAGCGCATATGAGATATGTGCGGGACCGAGAATAATGCGTGTATGTGATACCGTATTCTATTCTCGCGATAAATATATCGAATGGTTGTATGCGATATAACCTAGTTATCGATTCAAGCGTTGATTCGATAAGTCGATATATTAGATACCAGTCGGTTATGTGCGCATGACCGGATCATTGAATCAAGTGTTGATTTAATGATTTAATGTATAATTATATATTTGATATATTACTTTGCATTAACTAGTATCGGTTTACTTAAGATGGATTTTCTCACTCGGATGTGCGCATTATATATGCGATATACTTTTGTGCACTTGATTGTATCATGTTTGATGATACAAGTCATGCTAGGGTTCAAGTGTAAAGATTAAACCTTGGTTAATGAAATGGTTAGGGTTTATAATTTGTTATTCATTTATCTATTTAATTATCCTTTTTATTTTTGATAAATGAATAAAAGAAATGAGAAAAGAATGGTGGCTAAATTTGTTCTTTAGTTGAAGCTTCATGAAGCTTTGTTCAAGTCAACCATCCTTATCTCATCCTTAACCCTAACCATTCCCACTAACCATGATTCATTCTCTACACTTAACTCTAGTTAGAATTATGATAAGAATTCATTTTCTTTTCATTTTCTTTTAACTTATCATAATATAACTTGCTTCTTCTTCCTTGCTTCAAGTGAAGAAACCTTCACTTCAACAATGGCAAGTGATCAAAAAGAGTGAGAAATCCAATTCTAAAGTCTACCCACTTCCTATTTCTTCATCCTCTACCTCTTGCCAAGTAGTAGAGTGTGTTTACTTCACAAGTTTCATGACTTGGTGAAGTTGAGAGCTTGATCTTGCGATGCTTCGACGTAGATCATCTTCGGCATGGACATCGACGACCTAGCTTGCCCATTCTCCGACGAAGCCGACTCTAGAGCCCGGATTTGATTTGGACAGCGGAGACGACCTCGTTGCGGAGCCGTGGAGGTGGAGCACCGGATCTACAAAGGTTGTATTTCCGTATTCTCATTAGCTAAGTTGTTAGCTAGTTTTCTTTTCGCCTAGACATCTAGCATACGATCCGTAGTCTAGGGTTTGTAGGCACCATATTTTTTGAAATTGCCATGGTTGATGGCTTTGGAGACCTCACTAGTGTGCCTAGGAACCCTGCAGTGGTATCAGAGCCTAGCTAGAGCCTTAGGCGAAGTCCAGACGGAAATTGAAGTCCGAACGAACCCGGAACTCCAAATCAAAGTTGCTCTCTGTACAATTTTTAAAATCTGGGATTTTTCAACATTAAAAATATTCAGAAAACTCAGCAGGCAATTATAAGAAATACTGTAAAATTCGTGCACTCAATTCCTACAGTGCGCCGCGCTTCCGCGGCACGAGCCTGGCTCGTGCGGCGCAAGCGCGGCCATTTTGTCGTTTATGGCATCCAACTTTCTACAGTAATTCTTATTGTGCTGTGCTGGTGTTTCTGGGAATTTTTAATATTTTTTCCAGAGTTGAATTTTTCTGAGTTGATTTAGGGATTCGGTATTTCGATCGGGGTATCAAATTTTGTCTGTGTGGCTTTCCGGATAAATCTTAGAATATGTTAAAAAATTCGACCGGATATAAATACCCAACTTTTCCCCTGTCGGGAAATTTCCAAATGTTGGATTTTTCCGTAGTTTAACGACGTTCTAAGTAGTGCAAGTAACGCGATGGTCCCTCTAGAAGACACAAACCTTAACTCGATTATGTGACCGTCTTGAACTGCCCTTTGAACCTTCGGGTTTGGGGTAGTACGGCGTGCCACATGTGAGGCGTTGGCTTGACCCTTCTACGGCTGGATCGTTGGTACTGAGGCACGAACGGAATGTTGTTATACTTGTTTCATGTGTTGATCAGTTTCGGGAAAACTTGGGTGTTCGATTGTTCGATCGGAAAGTTTAACATTTTCTGTTTATCTGGAATGGGATACAATAATTGGAATTCACAAATAGTTATGTGATAACTAAATGAATGTTATAAACATAGCAGTTTAGTCTCACTTGATCGGTTGCCACGGAATTTTGATGTGATCAAAAGTCCGTCGCAATCACGTAGCGTACGCGGATACTCGCCGGGTAAACTTAATAGACAGCCTCACTCCATAGCCCCGACCAAGTGACTGTAGGAGAACCCCGTCGCCGAAAGCATCCGTCCGGGTGCTCGCGGCAGCGGTGTTCCGCCTTGGTGCACTTCGTCGACGGTATCGGGGTGCGGCCGTCTACTGAAGTTTGCGACGAGCATTCGATCAGGATGTCGGGAATCTTGTTGAATTGCCCGACTTGATATTGAAAAGAGTTTTCGATATTGAGACTAAAATGCGGGGTTTATAATTGTTAGGCATGTGATGTCTAAGGTATTCATTTGATTAGGCATGCGATGTCTATGCAGATTGCGGATTCCAACTGTTGTAGTTTTACACTTTCTTTTCTGTGACCGTAAGTGTAATATGTGATATCGCCGTTTTCGTTGCTATATGTCAACGACAATTGGGATGCGCATATTTACTTACGTTGATGACATGTGATGTTATGTGTTGCTGGATATGTTATATTGGATCGTCGTGTTTGAATAGCCGGGGGTTTTTATGTGAGATGAGTGTTTTTCATTTTCATTCATGTAAAAACTTGTATGTAATATTCTTTTATTGGGGCGCTTCCAGGTTGCGGGAGTTGTCACCTGTTGTATATTATTTTCTTTTCCGCACTAGGATAGACCCAAGGAGGGGAGCACAAGTAACCGGGTTCTGGAGTCCAGTAGGAGACCAACTCGAGGAGTCGAGTCCGGATCTCCTAACTCTAGAATTGGCAGGGTTACTTGCCGCTCTCGTAGGGGTCTAGGGGTGTGGGTTTGGCTATTCATCACGACCGTGGAATCCGTGTTTTATACTGGCTCGTATTGAAAACACGGACGTCCTAGTATATCCAATATTTCATATGATTCTTCTGCTGCGAAATCTGTGATGTGATCATGAGATGTTCTGTGATGGATATAGTATATAGTATATATGATATATTATATAGACGTTACTTATGTTTTACACCCGTGCTAGCCCTGCCCTGCTCTGTCGTTAGTTACCTAACCTAACGGTGCACGAGGGGACATCGAGGCGAATGCGGATGGCATAAGTGTACGTCATATCTATCTGTGATGTTTAGGTACTAAAATGATGGGACTTCATTAATGTGATTAATGAAATAAAAGAAACCTAAGATGTTGTAGAATCGAATTTCAAAATAAAACAGGTAGCTACAGTTCTTGCTTTGCACAGCGGTATATGTGATATATCCTGCACCTTATTCGATGAGGAAAGGACCGAGATCCCTTCACCAGGAGTGACTCCTTTAGCAATAACTGGCAGATGCTACACACTCGGTTTGTCTTTTGATTGCTTTTAAGTGTTTTTGCTTTGCACAGTGATATATACGATATATCCCGCACCTCATTCGACGAGGAAAGGACCGACGATCCCTTCACCGGGAGTGACTCCTTTAGCAAAACTAGAAAAGCCTCAAAAGCACTCCATTTCAAAATTCATTCGATCCTACAACGATATCAAGTTCATTACGCAATAGGTTTTCAGAAAAACCTGTCGTAGCCCTCCGTCATTTCAGATAAATCCTGTTTAGTATTCATGCTGCGTTTGTTGACCTTGTCAAGGCGCAGTGTGCGGTAGCTAACCAGTATTTATCTGCTTATGCATATGATGCAGATTGGGTTAGGGTAGTCGTGCGGCCTTGTTGACCTTGTCAAGGGTCGTGCGGGTGGGTTTGATTCAATCAAGAAATGACGGGTTGAACTTGACTTGCGGTCTATGGTTTGTTGACCTTGTCAAGGTCATAGATCGTTCGGGGCAAAATATTATCGGGAATTTCAAGCGTTGAAATTTGCAATGAGATTGCATACCTTCTATGAGATAGTTGGATCCCGATACCCGCTGCGAGTAAGTGTTACTCCTGGGAGAGTTTTATACATTACAATTAGCCGATCAAGTAGGTGTCTAGAAAGGTGTTAACGAGGTTACGCCTCTGGGAAAACGAGGTTTACATTAATTAGGTCCGTGCGAAAGCACGGGGCACCTCCCTCAAAGTACCGACACTGGCCTGGCTGAAAGATTGGCGAACTTGTAGTGTGTAATTAATCCCAGCTAGTCTTTCCTTTTAGGGTTTGAAGGAAGATTTGATAAAAAGCAGTGGGAGCCATCCTGATTAGATAAAATAATAACCAATCTATTCTTGACAGAGCGCACGCTGAGTGTTTTCTTCTCTCTCTCTCCAGGTAGCGACCATATCACGCCTTAATCAAGATAATAATACGGATTATTGACCGAACCCGCTTGTTATACTAAGCTGGGGAACGTTGGTCCCGCTCCAACTTATAATTGTTATAAGACAGAGCAGGAAATTGGGGATTACCAGAATTCCCGTGCCGCCCAAACGAAGAGAGTGCATGCATGATGCATCATCTTCGGGTGTGTTCATTATACAGAACTGTTTCTCAGTATCCTTTACGTCCTGGGTATGTGATACCAGATCAGGATCCCACATATGTAATCTGTTACATAGGGCTACAGAAAGGTAGAGAACTGAGAACGGGTGATAAGTTTCATGAGGCAGAAAACGGGGCAAGAGTTGCAGCCAAGTCTGTCGGTCACTGTCACCCTGTATTACCGATACATTGATTATGAACGAATGTTGTTAGATATCGAACCTGATATACAAAATCATATCTATCTCTTTATTAGTAAAGAAATGATAAAATTTTGTATTGTTGGATAATGTTTTGAACATTTCCTATATCAAAAGTTGATCGGTTCAGGCACGTTATCTAAAAGCATTAATGTTCTAAATCAAACTACAGTTCTTAGTATACGGAACACACACAAGAGGAAGAGTTCAGAAATGAACGAATCCTTCTTGAGGTATTGTAGACTAGGTCAGATCAATGTGACCCGACTAGCTAGAGTTACATATAGATGCATATTTAAATCAGTTTGAATTTGCATCTTGTGAAATTCGCCAGTCATGTCACAAAGATAAGATGACCATAGCTCCGTTTACTGGAAACAGAGAAAGAGTTGGCAAACTCTTGGGACTGATACATGATGATGTATGTAAGGTCTCCTGTCTACACATGCCATGACCGGTTCTTTATACTTCATTACGTTCTCTGATGATCTCTCAAGATTCAGACCTATGTTCCTGTTGAAACACAAGTCCGAACCTTTTGAGATATTCACAGAATATAAGGTAGAAGTAGAGAACCAAAATAAGGGTATAAGTATTATGTCCTATGATGAGATCAAGGAGAAGAATACTTGAGCATGGAAATCCTGGACTATTCTAAAGGAAAATGAGATTCTCTCTCAGCATTACTCCTCCGTATACACTATGGCACGATGGTATATCGGGGCGGAGCAATCACACCCTATTTGATATGGTGTGCTCTATGATGAGTATTACTGAGTCACCTATTTCCTTTAGGGAGTTATGCACTTGAGAAGCTGCATACCTATTGAATAGGGTTCGAATCGAATCAGTTGCCTACCACTTCATATATGATATGGAAAGGGAAGAGCCCATGTCTTAAGCTAGTTAAGATTTGGGGTTGTCCGGCCTGTGTCTAAAAGCAAAATCCGGACAAGCTCGAGGCAAAGGTCTGTTATGTAGAACTGGAAGTGTTCCAGCTATACAAACTACAGCACATGATTTGATAGAACCAAAGGATTCAGTAGACACCAACGAACCTCGGCCTCTCCGCCGATCTAGTAGGGTTCCTCACCCACCTGAGAGATACTTCGGTTTCTCTATGACAGTGGGAGCGAGGATTGCATCATGAGATGATGACCCAACTAGCTTCGAGCAGGCCATCAGGAGTAAGACTCCGTAAGAATGGCTGGATGTTTAGTGATCTGAGATGGAATCCTTATACACCAACAAAGTATGGACTTTAGTTGCTATATCTGAAGGGTTAAATCCCCATCAGGAGCAAGTATATCTTGAGAAGATTACTTGGTGTACATGGAAAAGTTGAGACTTTCAAAGCTAGACTTGTTAAAGCTTTTCGTCAATGACCAGGCGTGGATCATGATGAAACCTTTTCAAGTGGCTATGCTTAAGTCCATCCAGATCCTACTTGCCACGGCTACATACCATGACTACGATATCTGGTGGTTGGGTGTCTTGACTGCTTTTCTAAATGATGATTTAGAAGAGTGCGTCTATAAGTACACAGCCAGAGGGCTTCGTAAACAGTGGGAGCAGCGGAAACGTGTGCAAGATGCTTTATAGGATAAAGCAGGCATCGCGGAGTTGGAACATCTGTTTTGATGCTAGTCAAAGAAGTTGACATCATCAAAATGGTAGATGAACCTTGTATAAACAAGAAGGTAGTAGGGAGTATGGTGATGATCCTCGTAGAGTACGTGGATGACATACTCTTGATAGGGAAAAAGTTTCCTATGCTACGCTCGATCAATCTCCGCTTATCACAATGATTCTCCACATAGGATCAAAATGATACCTACTAAATCCTGGATTTTGGATCTATGAGATAGATCTAATTGGATGTTAGGACTCTCACTAGTAGTAGTGAGACGGTATCAATCGATTTTGGGGAGAATCACTGGAAGGGTTCCAGGGTGATAAAGACGACTGAATGTAAGTCGCAGGCATTGTCTTTACCCTCAGTAAAGGGACGGTATGTTGGAAGAGTTCCAAGCTGGATACCGTGACATACTAGACGATAAAGGCTGGATACATCGCTACTTAAGATGCTACCAAAGAGGCTGTTTGGGTATATATTGGTTCATGAGATGAACTATGTTCCTACCATTGTGTGACAATGGAGTTGTGGCTTATGCCAAGGAACGCCGGTCCCATCAGTGATCCAGACATATTCTAAGGCAGTATCACTTGATCATGGAGATGGTTGATCTCCAGGAAGATCGAGGTAAGGAGAGAAGACTCAGAGGACAACACAGCGGATCCACTCACAAAGGCCCGTTCCCAGAGAGAGACTTTTATGGGATGGTTGAGTATGAGATACTGCAACCACTGCTACAGATGGCCCTAGTGCAAGTGGGAGATTGTTAGTTATATGTATGCCCTAGAGGCCATTACTATACATAGGATGTATATTGTAGTGGATGCTGGGACATATATAGGGAGGACTTTCTTGCTCGACATGATAGTATGCTATCTGGTTGAACTTTACCTTAACGTGTATGCTGATTGTCTCTCTGTTACATGTTGGTAAAGCCCTTAGGATCTGTACTTGACTACCTGGACAATGATGCGGATCATACTAGTGGGGACATGGTAGTCTATAAGTACATCCTTCAAAGTCCCTAGTCGTGGGTGTATCGAGACGGGGCATCGATATACCAGAGTAGACTAGCGTATACCTTCTCGACCCATACAGATGGGCGATGGATGATCCCATATCCATCGGTGTTTGACATCAGAGATGATATACGGGTGCTCAGTAGAGACTGGGTACACTGGACGGACTCGCCGAGAACTCCCAGATGGTATTATACCTCACGTCAGATGGCAGTTCTCTGGTGACACTGGTACAGAGTAGTCTGTTGACCCGAGATCGTCATAGAGTCTTGTGTGGTTCCCACTATGCTTTGATTTCCATCTTACCACGTCCAAGAGGGCGTGCAAAACGGTGGTTTTTGGGTACAGTCCCGAGTCACATGGAGGCAATGAGCGATAGGAGGGGATTCGTCTCTCCCGGTATATGGGGGTTGATGTTGCGCTGTGTTCGATTGGCTATAACAGGAAATCCCTGGCCAGGGTTGCTGAGATTTACTGGTAAGTGTTACCAGTAGTTTCTCGAACAGTTATAGACCTCATATCGACACGACTTATTGAGCTATTGGGGTCTGACGTATACCACCCCTAGGCGAGATATGCGACATATCAGACGATCAGACCGGACTGTACGGTAGTGTTACTGGTCGGATTCACTGGAGTGTGAGCGGGCTTGCTCGTTGATCTTCAGATCGCTCAATACCCGGGTGGCCGTTACGTTTAGCAGACCGCTTGCGGATTGTGGATGTTTGATATGATCATCATCCGCTGCCGGCGTATTGACGAGTCTTTAGAGTCCTACACAGAGGTTTCCTGGCTCAAGCGAAATGAAATAGGAGCGCATATGAGATATGTGCGGGACCGAGAATAATGCGTGTATGTGATACCGTATTCTATTCTCGCGATAAATATATCGAATGGTTGTATGCGATATAACCTAGTTATCGATTCAAGCGTTGATTCGATAAGTCGATATATTAGATACCAGTCGGTTATGTGCGCATGACCGGATCATTGAATCAAGTGTTGATTTAATGATTTAATGTATAATTATATATTTGATATATTACTTTGCATTAACTAGTATCGGTTTACTTAAGATGGATTTTCTCACTCGGATGTGCGCATTATATATGCGATATACTTTTGTGCACTTGATTGTATCATGTTTGATGATACAAGTCATGCTAGGGTTCAAGTGTAAAGATTAAACCTTGGTTAATGAAATGGTTAGGGTTTATAATTTGTTATTCATTTATCTATTTAATTATCCTTTTTATTTTTGATAAATGAATAAAAGAAATGAGAAAAGAATGGTGGCTAAATTTGTTCTTTAGTTGAAGCTTCATGAAGCTTTGTTCAAGTCAACCATCCTTATCTCATCCTTAACCCTAACCATTCCCACTAACCATGATTCATTCTCTACACTTAACTCTAGTTAGAATTATGATAAGAATTCATTTTCTTTTCATTTTCTTTTAACTTATCATAATATAACTTGCTTCTTCTTCCTTGCTTCAAGTGAAGAAACCTTCACTTCAACAATGGCAAGTGATCAAAAAGAGTGAGAAATCCAATTCTAAAGTCTACCCACTTCCTATTTCTTCATCCTCTACCTCTTGCCAAGTAGTAGAGTGTGTTTACTTCACAAGTTTCATGACTTGGTGAAGTTGAGAGCTTGATCTTGCGATGCTTCGACGTAGATCATCTTCGGCATGGACATCGACGACCTAGCTTGCCCATTCTCCGACGAAGCCGACTCTAGAGCCCGGATTTGATTTGGACAGCGGAGACGACCTCGTTGCGGAGCCGTGGAGGTGGAGCACCGGATCTACAAAGGTTGTATTTCCGTATTCTCATTAGCTAAGTTGTTAGCTAGTTTTCTTTTCGCCTAGACATCTAGCATACGATCCGTAGTCTAGGGTTTGTAGGCACCATATTTTTTGAAATTGCCATGGTTGATGGCTTTGGAGACCTCACTAGTGTGCCTAGGAACCCTGCACCAACAGCTCTTGGATGCACTCCCAAACCCATGAGCATACCCTAATGGACCGTTGACTGATCTTTTTTTATATGTTGTGTTTGTGTAGTAACCGCAATAAATAACGGTGTCGCGTGTAGCTAGACCGAGATGAGTACGGGTCGTCCTCAGGGATATGTGGAATCTTTTAATCTTACTTTAGACGTGTTGATTAGGAAAGGAGGAAGAATGATGAATAATAGAGAATGGTTGTAGATTATAAATCTACATCAATCACGGATGTAGGATATAGATCTAGATTAACTACGGATGTAGGTTTTATATTAGAAGGGGTCTTGTAGGGTTCGTTAAGATTTAGTAGTCATGGATGATTAATTAAAGATTACTCCTTTTATCCTTTAATAGATTTAAAACTAGATCGACAGTGATGCATGTAGATTAGGGTTTCTAGAGGGAATAGGGTTCCCACTCTTAACCCCTATCTTGACATGGATCTCCGTTCATGTCTAGCCTTTACCAAAACAATTGTTAATCTAATCTCTAATCATGGTCGTGAATATCAATGAATTGTTAGCGTGCCCGATTAGGATGTTAACGATTCTTTTGGTAAAGTTTATAAATTTTATAGGACGTAAAAGGAGTTAAAGGAATTTAATCATCCATTGATCTACCCTAATCCTACGAACCCTAACAAGCAGAGAATTACCCGCGCGTGATGGAGATAGAAGAACGGATAGAGATCATGAAGAAAATAAAATGCAATAAGAATAAAACAACTACCTTTATTAATCAACTTGATCAATTACACTTTGTTCCTTTAGAAAGTGATTACAAAACCTTAGTTTGCTTCGCGATCTCTTCTTAAGGAGGTAGATGAACAGCCGATGATCAACCTAGATTCTTGAGCCGTCTTGGACTTCGTGATCTCGTCGGTTTGATAAGTTTTCGAGTGAGGCTCTCGGTTCTATTTATAGTCATAGAAGTTGAAATCCCTAGATCTTCAGAATTAGGGTTAGTTGTAGAAAATCCAACCTGAAAATCTTAAATCCCAACTCCCCCTTTAGGCCGTGGATCCGCCGCATTTTTGGTGTTTTGGTCGCGGTTGCGCCACGTCTTGGTGTGATCTTTGGTCCAAAATTCTGGAGCTTCATCTAGTTGACATGTGGTGATCTTTTGAATATCTGGATTTTGGAAATCTTCTCTAAGTCTCTGCCAGAATTGATTGCTTCGATTTACTTTAATATTTCGGCAGATTTGATCTCGATAACTCGGATTTCCTTGATTCCAGTCCTGATATAATTTCTGCACAATATCTCAACAAATAATGTTAGTAGAATTTGTTTTTATTGAGATATTATCCTAACCATTTGATATGATATTATAGTTTAAGAGAATTGGTTAATGATATTTGATATGGTATGCATATTTAAATGGACTAAATATTATATAGATATTATATGCTTTTATTTTCCTTCAAAATGTTAATTATAATATATAAACATATGAAAATAGTATTTTTACAGATAAACGCTCATATGTGTCATATTTATAATAAACACCTTTTATTATATAAAAATAGTAAGGAAAATGTCATATCAAATGCACGATATTTTCGACTGAACAACCGTAATGTCCTTAAACTAGCTGTGGACCGCAACATTCTTAAACTAAACCCTCATACCAAAAATGGTGATCTACGGACCGTAATGTCTTTAAACTAAAGCAATAGAGCCCAAATGCTCTTTTGTTGGGTCAGAATGATCCCAAAATCATGCTGAGTAGATCTTAGTCTAAAATTAGACTAACGTATTCTCAACAAACATTTAAGTTGATTTTAATCCCAAACGAGATTAACGATCCTTAAATCAAACCAAACCCAAATCTAAGAAAATACATATTTGGATTAATCCACACCCTACGAGCGACAACACAAATTAGTCTCCGTATATAATCCACGGGAAATCAAAAATAAAACAAACACACACGACATGAAGTGACCTTCTGAAGCAGGAGAAACTGGTTACCGCGATACGGTAACGTAATTAACTGTTGGGGCTTGTGCCTGCAGGGAAGAGCGTCCCCACAATCAAAAAAACCCTCATAACGAGGGGGAATCTGACGAAGTCTGCTACAACGGACGCATTCATCCAAACCTTCAATACATGGTGCCATAAATCAACTTGGCATCTTCGGAAAGGTGGACAGATAAAACCAAATAGTATCTGCCCCTAAATGCAGGATAGACGTATGTCTTCCCGGTTTTCGGCGGTAAACAATGATAACACAGTTTTATAATACTAAAATTTTACTAAAATAAGAACACAGATTTTCTCTTACCAGATATATCCAGATTTTGTGTTCAATTATTCATTCATGTCGCATTCATATTAGTGTATCGCATCATTGTTATTTACATAGGTTGTGACGCATTTGCGTGCATACTTGCGATAGCCTTATTAGATGTTACTTACTACTCATTAGTTGGCAACTCACTCCCGTTGTGCCACATTGTCTTGCAGAACCGACCCGTCAGTATAGTAGCGGCGGGCGAACTTCTTCTTCTGCTTCCTTTTGTTTCGACTTGCGGTTTGCTTGTTGGTGGGTTTGTGAGGATATTCTTTTGTTCCCACTATGTATATTTACTTTTGTATCTAGTACACTCTATCTACCATATCTACCATTTGTATATGTGACCTAGGGACTGGACAGTGAGGCTTGTATTATTTTGATATCTGGTGTCGAGCTCATGTGAGCAGACTTGATGCTTTCCTATTTCTTGCTTTTATATGGTCTCTCACATTATTATGATATATCTTGCATGTGGTGGTGTTCCGCCCTTCGGCGAAGAGCTAGCTCTCACTTGGGGATGCCTTTATTCATTGCATATATATATTTTCATTTTTTGTATCCGTTTAGGGCCAGTTTTTACAAAGGTGACTTTGCCAAAAAATTTCAAAAAAAAAACTGGATGCTTTTATATGTTTTCGATGTAACTCTTTTTGTTAAAAAACAATCTTTTAAAGTTAAGTTTTCTTCACTCTAATTCATTTAATAGTTTAGATCTTCTGGGTTTTGGCTTACTTAGATTACGTTACGCCTCTAGACGTTGTGTGATTTAAGTGCCAGTCACGTTCCACACATTCGGGTCATGACATGTGCAGTCAACAACCATATCACTTCCACACATTCGGGTCGTGACATTTTGGGCGATTTATTTGCATGATTGAGATTTTGTGCACCACAGTTGCACTCGACTTCGATTTGATGTCATTCGAGATGGTTGATTTTGATTTCATGCCTATGGTGTGCATGTGATTTGATTTGTGCTTTCGGTGTAGTTTTCATGTACTTTTAATACTTTGATATGATTTTGTGCATGCAGATGCATGCGTTTATGAGTTTATATACCACGGTATACCTGATTTGGATTGATGCATGAAATATACCGTCGATTTCGATTGTGATACTCGATATTGTTTTCGTGCACCTGGTGCACTTGATTTGGATTCTTGCGCATACTTTACGCGCTTGATGCGATTTTGGTGCACACCAGATGCACTAAATCGGGATTCTTCGTGCATATCAGATGCACCAGATATTGTTGTCAGGCACACTCGTTTCCCTTGACTGGTGATTTCGTGCACACCCGTTGCACTTAGTTTTGGTTTCTGTGCACATATATGGCACATTCAGTGATTTCGATTTCTGTGCGCATCAGACGCACGCGGCATTCTTATACACATTTTGGGATTGATTTCTTTTGGAGCAGTATATTTTATGATATTTACTATCTGGTATAGTAGCTGAGCAGGACTAGTCCGAGGACAGTACCTGGATATATTTTTGCATGCATCGATAGGTATCGAAAGGATTTCCAAAAAGGAGCTACAGTCTCAATATTTTCCCTATGTGTCCGAGATGACACGAAACATTTTACTAAGGAAACCCTTCTAAATTATTTTCAAAAATGGCAGGACGTGTATGATAAACAAAGGATATATATATATAGTTATTTTCTTACAATAAACGTCCGCTACTTGTGTCGTGATACGCGCATCGCACAGTGACTTGAAAAAGGGTTTGGCATGCATTTCTTTTCAGACGTTTTGACAATTTACAACGATGCGTATTATGTACATGTTATAGTTTTGATGTATATCATGCTGGTGTTCGTATTGGATTTTGACATCGGTATCTTCACCCTAATTCCGATAATTGCGTGATGCTTGACGGAGTTTTGATTTTGAGCTATATACTCTTTTCCATGCGCATGCATTGCGCTACAATGTGCTTTATGTATTTATGATTTCGAAGCCCCGACGACTTGATCATTTTACTGAAATGTTTTAGTATTTGAGGGGTTAAATTTAAATTCGGGGACCGAATTTATTTAAGGGGGGAAGACTGTAAGATTTCAGAAAAATAAAATATTATTTTTGGGAATTTATATAATTAAGATAATAAATATTATCAATATTTTAATGATGTGGTATAATTATATACCGATAGTTTGGAAAATATTGGAAAATTAAATTGAATGGTGATTTTGGAGGGATTTATATGATTTAGGCAAATTATAAATTTATATAATTAATTATATACAAGTTTATTCTAAACTTGATTAATGTTCATTAATCTTGCATTGATGGTTTTTTATGCATGTTGCATGCACCATATTATATTTGCTAACACTTGTTACATTTTTGAAAACTTGGCTTATGTCACGACCCGAAAGTACGAAACATGACCGGCACTTAAACTACGAAACGTCTTTAGCCGTACGTAATCTAAGTAAGCCGAAAACCCAGAAATCCAAACCAAGAAAAGTAGTAGAGTGAAGGAAAAACCATTTAAAATCAAATAGTTTGCAACACACGCCGAAATATGCATTTTAAAATCACAAGTTTTTTCTAAAAATTTCGGCGGAGTTTCCTTTATAAAAACTGACCCCAAACGTGTACAAAACCTGATAAAGCATATATAATGAATAAAGGCATCCCCAAGCGGGAGCTAGCTCTTCGTCAATCGACGGTCACAACCACGCAAGCAATATAATATACAACGCCGAAAGGCGAGAATCACAACAGAAAAGGAAACTCAAACAGCATGAAATCCATAGAAATACAACGCGCGACTCTAAGGTCGAAAGAATAAACATCACTGGTCTCTATCTAAAATAAATACATGTTTGGTTGATGGAACTTCTAGATACAACAGAATAATAATATACAAGGTATAATGATGGGTACGATACAAGTGAACCCACCTACTAGCAAGTCACCCAAAAAAAGAAGCAGTGCCAGCAAAGCCCTAATGAAACCTGTACAGCAAAACCTGCAAGAAACTGTGGCACAACGGGGGTGAGTTGCCAACTCGTGAGTAGAAAACATCTAAGAACAGAAATCGCATGAACAACTCAATCCTAGGTCATACGATCATAATATATCCTCAAATATATAACCTGCAGCCTATAACAATGGCAAGGGTATACCTCAAAAAAACTGTAATACCAAGTGCTCGTGTTAGTGCCTCAGGTAGCAATATATCATATGAATGAGGTATGAATGCATGAAAACAGAATACATGAAAACGAAGAAACTGCTTTCATAACTTAGTGAGATTTTTTGTATATTTAAAACGAGGTATCATAATGAAATCAGCATAAACAGTGCCTAGCATCGACACAAAACATAAATCTCAATCTCAATATCTCAGGCTCGGTACCTCAATATCTCAAAAACTCAGGGTCTCAATCTCACTATCTAGGGCGCCGTCAGTCCAGACCAGCCCCTAATATCCATCACAAGACCACGACGGTATCCTCCGGATATCCGACGCGTCAGGTAAAATCACCGGTAGATAGTCTTCCCCTACCAGGCTCATCGTCTACTACTCGAGCTTCTTTCCCCAGGATACCTTACCGGGCCCACCATGTACCCAAAACGGTTCATCCAACTCCTCGAATCGGGTCTCAAAATCCATCAGCAAACTCATGGTGGACGACTCATACATCATGGGAAAACCGCACTTTTTATTTAAAAAGAGAGAGAGAGAAGAAGTTTATTTATGTTTTGCGGTTTTCCCCCAAATCCAAGAAATCTCATGAAAATCCAAATCCAAATCATCAATAGCACGTAAAACAATGAATATAAGCATAAAATCCATGAATGCGGCATAACAGTGAATAACAATATGCATGAAGTGGCAAGTAATAACTACAATGTCTAACTGGCATATAAGGCAAGTACACTAATATCTCTAAACTACTAGCTAAAAAGCTAAGTCAGGGAAATAGTATTCTCTAAAGTGTATGTGACATGGCAATTACCGATGATGATGTGTGTGAGCCGGCAAGTAAGTGTACGTGGAACATACGCATCATCGGTAATGGTGCTGGTGTCCTAACAGTATGATATCAATAATGGAATATGAAATTACAACATAATTATGCGATGCGGAGCGAACAGCAATAATGTGCGGGAGCTGAATACTAAACACAAAGATAACTAATCTGAATTTAATATAATATGAGTCATGCAGTGGTGCCATTTGAAATAACACGAATCGTGGGGTTTTGAAAATAAGGGCTACGGTGTTTTTAAGAAAAGATACGTCTTTTGAAATATCCGTAGAATCCCTTGACCTGTCTTTTAAAATACCCACGATCCGTTAGTTTTTGAAATAGGTAGGAATCTAATCTAGTCTAACATCTACACTAAACTATACGGCTGAACTAACAAGCTGAATTAAAGGTAAGGCAACCGCCTAACATCTGAGTCGACACACACACACACACACACACACACACACATATATATATTGGTCGGTGATCCCGCCTCGACAATATCACATCCGATACCATATCTGTAATTAGATATTCCCAAGTCAAGAGTGCAGATCTATCATCAATATATAGCTCGTACGTAAATCCGTCGTACGACATCCCAAATCTGGGTATGGGTCAAAATCACATTCATCATATTATTCATCTGATATCCTCTTTATCAAAGATCATAATCCGGGGTACTGATCTATGTCTAGTATAATACTGATATCATCAATATAATCATGATCTGACTACTGATCGACAGTCTCGTACAAATCGATATCATCAGCACATATCATCATAAAGAAGTATACATCGCCCAATGCGACCCATTATAGCTATCTTAACATATCTTATCTCATGTCTCGATCACAAGTCAACTATTCTATGTATATCACTATTCACATGGTATCGTCTGTAAGTCCATGCTACCCGTCCCCGGTTCTTTGGGGTTGCGGAGTGGTGAAAAACGATTTTTCAAGAGGTCGTAACATGGACTCAAAATACGGATCTTTGTTAAAAAAATACCTAACAACCTAACTAGGAGTTTTACCTACTCGGTTAGGGGGTTATACATTTCTTGAACTCCTTCGTCTTCAACTCTTCGTGGTGTACGGATCGGCTTCACCCCATCGTCTTCTCGCGCCGAAGATGGATCCACCCGAAAGCTTCTATCTTTTGGCTTCTTCTTCGAACTTGAAGAAACTAGAACACTTGGCTTGCTAAACCTTGTGAATTAGGATGAGTAGAGGATTGTTTTGGTGTTTTATCTATATGGTTCTTGCTTCTCAACACATGAGACAAGTAGAACCATAAACTAGAGAGAGCAAGAGGAAGAGGGAGAGCTTGAGAATGAGAGAGCTCAAGAGAGAGAAAGCCAAATGAAAAGTGAGCCAACCTCTTCTCATCTCACCTCTCATAATCCAAAATTATGATAACAAGTAATAATAATTGAGTATAATGTGATGGTTGATATCATGACAAATGACAATATCATTTCTTGCATTAAATGCAATTTGTGAAGCATCAAGCAAGCACAAGTCAATGCAAACAAATGATAGCCATTGTCATGATGGTGGTCAATAAGTCCAACCTAGTCAACCGGTCAACAAAAGTTAACAAGTCAACAAGGTCAATCTTTCAACCCTAACCATGTCACTAAAATACTTAATTAATATTATTGTTAATCATAATTCTAATTCTTATTAGGGTTTAGCAAAAGTCAACAGTCAACAACCCTAATGAGAATCCTCTGTCTCTGTCAACCGTGCATGCACACCCGTATCCGCGTTCCGGGGAACACGAATACAAACGAGATAAAACCAATCCCAAAACGTATACTAGGATATGGCTTAAACCAAAGCCTGCTAGTAATAATTGCCCGGATACTAAACGTGCACAAGTGCACGGATGTGACCGAACCCTGTCGCAAAACCATGCGACCTGTCGCAAAACCATGCGACCTCTACTCTTTTGCCTAAAGGCGAATAGCTCTCTGTGTGGGACTCTAAAAACTCGACACTACGCTGGCAGTGGGTTTAACCACAGACCGCAAGCGGCACTAGCTGTGCGTAACGGCCCCCGGGTAGATGCCGATAAGAAGACGGACGAGGTGAAACCCATCTGAACTCCTACTGAGCCTGAATGTGACAATCTCCGTACAGTCCGGTCTGTTCGTCTGATACATCGCATGGTGGGCCTAGGGGGGCGGTAAATGCCAGTCACCTAATAGCGGTACAAGTCGTGTCGGAGTGTAGCCCAGAACACACTGAGATAACACTCGAAACCTACCAGTATATCTCGCTTGCCCTGGCCAGGGACTACTTGTGTAATGGCTCTCCTAGAGACAGCGCGATGTCAACCCCCAATACCGGGAGAGATGAATCCTGTCTAACCGTCACTGCCTCCAAGTGCTTCGGGACTGCACCCAACTACTACCTGTTTGCATGACTCCTTTGAGCCGTGGTAGGGTAGTAATCAAAGTACAGTAGGAACACACTCGAGGCGAAGTGACAGTGTTAAGTCAGCGGACTAAGCTGTACTCATGTCACCTGGGAACTGATAACTGACGATAGGTATAGTACCAACCAATCAGTTCCCGACGAGTCCTGTCCAGTGTACTCATAACCTAACGAGCACCCGCATACTATCTAAAGCACGACGTACTGACGGCTGTGGGACAGACCGTCTCCCCTGCTGGGATGAGAAGCGCATACGCTAGTCTACTCCGGAGTATCGATGCCCTGTCTCGATAGTCCTACGACTAGGGACCTGTATAAGGATGTGCTTGTGGATTACCCAGCCCCCACGAGTGTGACTGCCATCACAACGCTGGTAATCAAGCAAAGATCCTAAGGGCTCTACTAATATGTATAAGCGATATGCTAAAAGAAACACATTCACATATTAAAGTAGAAACAAACCAAGTAGCATACTACCATTTTGAGCAAGATTGTATATACAAGGTGAATATCCCAAGCTTCCATTAAGTAATATACAAACTAGTATGATACAGTAATGGCCTATAGGGCATATACACTAACAATCTCCCACTTGCACTAAGGCCATGAACTGGCGTATCGAAGACCTATCATCTCGATCAGCCGCTCGAACTGAGTCTGGGGTAAGGCCTTCGTGAGTGGATCAGCAGTGTTATCTTCCGTAGCAACTCTCCGAACCTCGATCTCCTGGCGACCCACGATCTCCCTGATCAGGTGATACCGCCTCAAGATGTGTCTGGACTTCTGATGGGACCTGGGTTCCTTCGCTAAAGCTATAGCCCCGTTGTTGTCGCAATACAGAGGTATTGGATCAACAATGGACAGAACCACCTGAAGTTCCGTTAAGAACTTCCTCATCCAGACAGCTTCTTTTGCTGCATCAGCAGCAGCGATATATTCCGCTTCCATCGTCGAGTCTGCAACGGTTTCCTGTTTGGAACTCTTCCAACACACCGCCCCTCCATTGAGGGTAAAGACAAAACCCGACATGGACTTGGAATCATCCTTGTCACTCTGGAAGCTGGAGTCAGCAAAGGCCTCGATCTGGAGGTCTTTTCCGCCGTACACCAAGAACATCTCCTTAGTCCTTCTCAAGTACTTGAGAATGTTCTTTACCGCTATCCTGTGCTTCTCCCCTGGGTCCGACTGATACCGGCTTACAACGCTCAATGCGTATGCTACATCTGGTCTGGTACACAACATCGCATACATAATAGAGCCTACCGCAGATGCGTAGGGTATTGATGACATGCGAGCCCTTTCCAAATCAGTCTTGGGAGACATCTCTTTGGAGAGGGTGATTCCGTGACAAGCCGGCAGATTACTGTGCTTGGAATCTTCCATACTGAATCGTTTCAGTATGGTGTCGATGTACCTGGACTGTGAAAGTCCCAACATCCTTTTAGATCTATCACGATAGATCTGGATCCCCCAGAATGTAGTTGGCATCGCCCAGGTCCTTCATGGAGAACCTGTGTGACAAGAACCCCTTGACAGATTGTAGCATAGGAATGTCATTTCCTATCAGAAGAATGTCATCCACGTATAGAACGAGGAATACGACAGTTCTTGCTACAAATCAACTATAGATGCATGGTTCATCTGGATTTTTGATAAAGCCAAATTCTTTGACTGTCTCATCAAAGCAGATGTTCCAACTCCGCGATGCCTGCTTTAGTCTATAGATGGACTTAAGCAACTTGCACACCTTTCCGCTGCTCCCACTCTGAATGAAACCCTCTGGCTGGTCCATATAGACACACTTCTCTAAATTTCCATTTAGAAAAGCAGTCTTTACGTCCATCTGCCAAATCTCATAATCATGGAAGGCAGTAATGGCAAGAAGGATCCGAATGGATTTCAGCATAGCCACTGGAGAAAAGGTTTCGTCATAGTCCAAACCAGGTCTTTGACGAAAACCCTTTGCAACAAGTCTAGCCTTATAAGTGTCAACCTGTCCATTTACACCAATCTTCTTTTTGAAGATCCACTTGCATCCTACGGGTTTTACCCCATCTGGAGCAACGTCCAACGTCCATACTTTGTTGGTGTACATGGACTCCATTTCGGTCCGCATTGCATCCAGCCATTTTACCGAGTCAACGCTCTGAATGGCCTGCTGGAAGCTAGTAGGCTCATCATAATCAATGATGCAGTCCTCTCTATCCCCGTCTATAAGAAAACCGTAGTATCTCTCGGGCGGATGAGACTGCCTACTACTCCTGCGGAGCGGCGTAGGAATGTCCTGTTCTTTTGAACCCTCTGGTTCTACTAAACTCTCAGTAATAGCTCGTGGTTCTGGAATTTCTTCCAGTTCTACTGCGCTCCCACTTATCTGGTTTTCCAAAAACTCAGTTTCCAAGAAGCAGGCATGACGAGAAACAAAAACCTTTTGTTCCTCTTCGCAATAGAAGAAATATCCCTTGGAGTTCTTTGGATATCCCACGAACTTGCACTATGCTGAGCATGCCTCGAGTTTGTCCGCATGCTGCTTTTTGACAAAAGCCGGACATCCCCATGTCTTAATGTGTTTAAGATAGGGTTTCTTCCCACACCACATCTGATATGGTGTGGTAGGTACAGTCTTAGTTGGAACTCGGTTCAAAAGATATGCAGCTGATTCTAGCGTATATCCCCAGAATGATCGCGGCAACTCAGCGTTACTCATCATGGAACGTACCATATCCAATAGGGTCCTGTTCCGTCTCTCCGATACACCGTTATGTTGCGGAGTGTATGGAGGAGTAAGCTGAGAGAGAATACCATTCTCTTTTAGGTAATCCAGGAACTCGGCACTCAAGTATTCTCCACCTCGATCAGATCTCAGTGTCTTGATACTTTTGCCGGTTTGTTTTTCTACCTCATTCTTATATTCCTGGAATTTTCCAAAGTCTTCGGATTTATGTTTCATTAAGAAGACATGTCCGAACCTTGAAAAATCATCCATAAAAGTAATGAAGTAAGAATAACCGCTTCGTGCGTGTGTAGACATTGGACCGCACACGTCGCTGTGTACGAGTCCCAAGAGCTCGCTCGCTCTTACTCCGTGTCCAGTGAACGGAGTCTTTGTCATCTTTCCTTTGAGACAAGATTGACAAGTTGCATATGAATGATATTCGAATGGATCCAAATATCCTTCTGTATGTAACTTAGTCAATCTTCTCTCATTGATGTGACCCAGTCTACAATGACATAAGAAAGCCTGATTAGTTTCCGGATACTTTCTTTTGTGTGTATTCTGGACATTGAAAATCTGTGGTTGGTTTATTACGTATATACCATTGCTTAATGTACCTGACCCAATCAAAACTTGATTAAGGTGAATGTTCACAACATTACTTACAAATGCAAATTCATAACCTTCTTTAGATAATAAAGATACAGAAATGATATTACAAGTTGCATTGGGTACAAAATAGCAATTACGCAAAACCAAAACGTGTCCATCTGACAATCCCAGGTGATAGTCCCCCACGGACTCAGCATCCATGCCAGCTCCGTTTGCAACTCTGAGGGTCATATCACCTGCCTTCAAAACCCTACGCTTTCTCAGTGCCTGCAAAGAATTACAGATATGAGATCCTGATCCGGTATCCAATACCCAGGAAGTAGAGTTTATTGAAAGACAGTTTTCAATAACATACACACCTGAAGCCGAAGCCGCAACTTGCTTCGGATCCTGGTTTCTGGCCTTCCAAGCCCTGCAATCTTTCTTCCAGTGTCCCTTCTTATGACAATAGAAGCATTCTTCCTTACCCACAAGCTGCCCCGCTATCTTTGTTGCCTTTGCTTTTCCCTTCGTATCCACTTTACTAACACCTCCCCTTGGTTTGGCGGGGGCTTTCTTCTTCTTTCCCTTGGCTTTCGCCTTGGACTTAGAAGAGGAAGATCCTCCTACAAACAAAGTGGATGTATCCCTACCTTTCTGTAGGGTGCCCTCTGCATAACTCAGCATGTTGAGGATCTCCGGAAGTTCAACTTCTTTTCCTTGTAAGTTGAAGTTCAGGATAAACTGGGCGTAAGTGGAAGGAAGGGACTGGAGAATCAAGTCCGTATATCTAATATACAATTATACACTTAATTATTAAATCAACACTTGACTTAATAATCCGGTCATATCTCATATAACCGGCTAACATCCATTGTATCGACTTATCGAATCAACACTTGATTCGATAACCCGGCTATATCATATATAACCGACCGATACAAAAAGTCGCGAGAATAGAATACGGTATCACATACACGCATTATTCTCGGTCTCGCACATATCACATATGCGCTCCTATTTCGTTTTTCCTGAGCCAGTAAAACCTCTGTGTAGGACTCTAAAGACTCGTCAATACGCCGGCAGTAGGTGATGATCACATCAAGCACCCACAAGCCGTCAGCGGTACTAGCTGGACGTAACGGCTACCCGGGTATTGAGCGATCAGAAGATCAGCAAGCAAGCCCACTCCAACTCCTGTAAAAGCCTGCCGGTAACACTTCCCGTATAGTCCGATCTCCTCGTCTGATATGTCGCATATCAAGTATAGGGGTGGAAAACGTCAGACCCCAATAACCGATAAGTCGTGCCGATATGAGGCTCATAACGGGTTGAGAAACTACTGGTAACACTTATCAGTAAATCTCTAAATCAGCCCCTGGCCAGGGACTTCCCTGTTACGGCCAATCGAGCACAGCGTAACATCAACCCCCAATACCGGGAGAGACGAAACCCCTCCTATCGCTCATTGCCTCCATGTGGCTCGGGACTGTACCCAAAAACCACCGTTTTGCACGCCCTCATGGACGTGGTAAGGTGGAAATCAAAGCACAGTGGGAATCACACAAGACTCTATGACGATCTCGGGTCTACAGACTAACCTGCACAAGTGTCACCAGAGAACTGCCATCTGACGTAAGGTATAATACCATCTGAGAGTTCTTGGCGAGTCCGTCCAGTGTATCAAGTCTCCACTGAGCACCCGTATACCATCTCTGAAGTCAAACACCAATGGATATGGGATCATCCATCGCCCATCTCATGGGTCGAGAAGCGTATACGCTAGTCTACTCTGGTATATCGATGCCCCGTCTCGATACACCCACGACTAGGGACCTTGAAGGATGTACTTATGGACTACCATGTCCCCACTAGTATGATCTGCATCATAGACCAGGTAGTCAAGTACACATCCTAAGGGCTTTACCAACATGTAACTATAAGACAGTATAAAGAGACAAGTATACATGTTAAGATAAAAAGCAACCAGATAGCATACTATCATATCGAGCAAGAAAGTCCTCTCTATATATGTCCAAGCATCCAATATAATATACATCATCTGTACAATACTGGCCTCTAGGGCATACATACAACTAACAATCTCCCACTTGCACTAAGGCCAGCTGCTGTAGTATCGCATACCGAGCATCCCGAAAAGTCTCTCAAACTGTATCTGAGGAATGGCCTTCGTGAGTGGATCCGCTGTGTTATTCTTCGTGTCAACCCTCCTGACCTCAATCTCTCGGCGATCAACTATCTCCTGGATCAGGTGATACCGTCTCAGAATATGCCTGGATCGCTGATGGGACCTGGGTTCCTTGGCCAAAGCCACCGCTCCATTGTTATCGCAATACAAAGGTATTGGATGCTCAATGGATGGAACCACTCCAAGTTCAGTAATGAACTTCTTGATCCAGACAGCCTCTTTGGCAACATCGTTGGCAGCGATGTATTTAGCCTCCATCATCGAGTCTGCCACGGTTTTCTGCTTGGAACTATTCCAGCTAACCGCCCCTCCGTAAAGGGTAAAGACAAATCCCGACTGCGACTTATAGTCGTCCTTATCACTCTGGAAGCTCGAATCGGTAAAGGACTCCACTTGGAGTTCTCCGTTACCATACACCAAGAGCATCTCTTTAGTCCTTCGCAAGTACTTGAGAATGCTCTTCACAGCTGTCCAGTGACTCTCTCCAGGATCAGCTTGATACCTACTCACTATACTTAGTGAGTATGCTACATCGGGTCTGGTACATAGCATCGCGTACATGATAGAGCCTACAGCCGAAGCATAGGGTATCCCTTGCATGCGAGTTCTCTCCAAATCAGTCTTGGGAGACATCTCTTTGGAGAGAGTGAGTCCTGAAATCGTGGGTAAAAACCCACGTTTGGACTCTTCCATACTAAACCTCTTTAGTTTGGTGTCAATGTACCTGGATTGGGACAATCCCAATATCCTTTTAGATCTATCTCTATAGATCATAATTCCCAATATGCAGGAGACATCACCAAGATCTTTCATTGAGAATCTTTGTGATAAGAAGAGCTTGACCGATTGCAGCATAGGAATGTCATTTCCTATCAAGAGTATGTTGTCCACGTACAATACGAGGAAGACAACCTTACTCTCTGCCACCTTTTTGTAGATACAAGGTTCATCTACGTTTTTTACGAAATCAAACTCTTTGATAACGACGTCAAAGCGGATGTTCCAACTCCGCGATGCTTTAATCCATAAATGGATTTAAGCAGCTTGCACACCTTCCCGCTGCTCCCACTATCTACGAAGCCCTCTGGCTGAGTCATGTATACGCACTCTTTTAAATCACCGTTTAGAAAGGCGGTCTTAACATCCATTTGCCAGATTTCGTAATCATGATATGCAACGATGGCAAGCATGATCCGGATGGATTTAACCATAGCCACTGGAGAAAAGGTTTCGTCATAGTCCACACCTGGTCTTTGAAGTCTAGCTTTGAAAGTCTCCACTTTCCCATCTACACCAAGTTTTTTCTTGAAAATCCACTTGCTCCCAATGGGTTTTACCCCTTCAGGAGCAACTTCCAAAGTCCACACTTTGTTGGTGTACATGGATTCCATCTCGAACCGCATTGCATCCAGCCATTTCACTGAGTCCCCACTCGTGATGGCATGCTCGAAGCTAGTTGGGTCATCATCAACCATGATGCAATCCTCGCTCCCACCATCCATGAGAAAACCGTAGTATCTCTCAGGTGGGTGAGGAACCCTACTAAATCGGCGGAGTGGCTGGGGTTCATCGGGAACTACCGAATCCTCTGGTTCCACCAAATCTTCTGTTGTGGTTTGTACAGCTGGAACCTCTTCCAGTTCTACCTCAGAACCACTAATCTCTTTTGCAAGAAATTCCTTTTCTAAAAAGGTGGCGTGTTGAGCAACAAACACCCTTTTGTTCCTCACTGTGGTAGAAGATATACCCTCGTAAATGCTTGGGATATCCAACAAACTTACACAAAACAGACCTTGCCTCGAGTTTGTCCGGTTTTTGTCTTTTGACATAGGCCGGGCAACCCCATATCTTAATAAAATTAAGATATGGTCTCTTCCACTCCCATATCTCATATGGGGTGGTAGGCACAGATTTGGTAGGAACCCTATTCAGTAGGTATGCTGCTGTCTCCAGTGCATATCCCCAGAAGGAAATAGGTAACTCAGCTATACCCATCATAGAGCGCACCATATCTAATAGGGTGCGGTTCCTCCGTTCCGATACACCGTTGTGCTGTGGTGTATATGGAGGAGTTAGCTGAGAGAGAATCCCATTCTCTTTTAGGAAGTCCAGGAATTCATTGCTCAAGTATTCACCTCCTCGATCAGATCGAAGGATTTTAATACTTTTCCCGGTTTGGTTCTCGACTTCTTGTTTATATTCTCTAAATTTCTCAAAAGCTTCTGATTTGTGTTTCATCAGGAACACATATCCGAATCTAGAGAGATCGTCTGTAACCCTTCAAAAATCGTTTAGGCAGTTTTTCGGTAATCGGCCAATTTTTCGGCTTTTTCCGTAAAAAGTCAAAATTGATATTTTTCATTATAGACCTAATTATACAAAATTTAAATAAGATATTACTATAAATTTGTCACTAAAATGTCATTTATAATTTTCTGGTTAAATAAAAAAATTTTCGTAATTAATTATTTTTTTATTATTTTAAACCTTTTTAAATACATTTAATTAGGGATAAATACAAATTTAATTAGGTAAATTTCTTAATTAGGAGTCTTTATAAGCTAAAATATGGTGTTAATAAAATTATAACATGTCTTGCAAACTTTTAGATTTTTGGTGGGAAAATTATGAAAAAATGGCTTAAAAAGGGGTTTTTTTGGAAAAAGTTTGACATGAAAGCTTGAAATGATAACATATGATGTTCTAATCACCTAGAAACTTCCCCAAAATTTCCCCATTTCACCCTCCTTGCTGCAGCCGAGCCAATCCTGCAGGTTTCCCCCACTTCCCCCTTCATTCTAGCTTTATTTTCATGCTAAAAATCAATAAAAATCCACAATTTCTTTCTCCATTCAAAGCCTAACCCTAATCCCTTCTCTCTTCAACCCAAATTAGTTTAAAAAGTTGATGAAAGGAGGCTTCTTGGAGACTTGGGCATGTTAGGATTCAACTTGTGAGGTGAAAATTCTAATCTCTTTGTCAAATTGTAGTTTAAAGGTGCTAAAATAGAATTTTGAAGTATCAATTTAATAGAAATTGCTTGTTCATGAAATTCAAGAAAGGGATTTGATTGTGGATTAGGGTTTAAAGCATGGTTGATGTATTAAAGTTAGGGTTCAAGATTTAAAAGGTGAAAATCCTAAACTAGTTGCTTACTTGAGGTTTAATTGTGCTAGAATTTCAATTCTAAATATTAGTTTGGTAGTAAATGTTTGATTTGGAAAAATCAAGTGAAGGTTTTGATTTTAGAAATTAGGGCTTGTAGCATGATGCTTGGATTATGCTAGGGATGGTTATCTAGGTGATTGGAGTGGTTAATTGTGTATTGGTATGCTTACTAAATCGATAAATTTCGATGTTTGTAACAAAATCGGTAAGGAATCGCTTACTAGATTTTTTTTGTAGAAATAGAAGGCGGTCAATTTGCGTTAGGTTAGCAATATTAGTAGCTTCATATAGGATTATTAGAATGCGCGAACGCGGGGTTTCGTCTAGTCGGGTTGTAGTTTAATCGATTTCCCCGATACGGCGATTTTAGTTAAGGTTTTAGCGATTTTCGTGCATTTTCCGCGTACCGAGTGCGTGTTTTGATTAATTCGAGAGCGTGGATCTTTTTATAGTGTGAGTTGCATCATTTCAGAAATCTGTAACCTTATATTTTGTGTTATGCAATTCTAGGATCGGTCGGGGAAACTTCGGATACGGCGCGAAAAGGCAAAGCGGTGGCCGGATCAGATTAGCGGGGATTTCTGGTGAGTAGATATATTCATCTATGGGGGAATCGTTTGGATGGCGCGAGGCGCCCCTCCTCCCTAGTTAGGATTACCCTACTTTATGCAATAATTATATTGTTAGCTAGCTTATCCATTTATGTATATAGCATACCCTTACAGCTAACCCTATACTAGATTGCATGGACATTAATATGACATTCTTATATACATATGCGATATCATTTCATAGGACACGAACACCTTACCATTGGCATCTATTGCACGCGCACTATTCATGTGACACACACGCCTTTGGTATTTGCCATGCCACGTGCACTATAAAACTTGTTTAGCTTAGTAACGCCATTGCATTCATGCATGATATTTGAGAATGTATCGAACGCATATACCTCGCATTACTATCATATCTACCTAGATTTCTAGCCAAACTCTCACATCATATACATTGATATCATAGACATTTATTATATATAACATGTGGACACTATGATTTTTCTTGATGATTTCAGTTTTTCTGTGATTTCTGGATTTTTGGGGAAAACCGCAAGAATTTAACAAAACCTTAGATTTATCATTTTCGAAACAAAGTTGCGGTTTTCTCGTGACGTATGTGTCGTCCACCATGAGTTTTCATGTTTTCTGTTGGATTTCGAGACCCGATTCGAGAAGTGGATGAACCGTCTCGGGTACATGGTGGGCCCGGTATGGTACCCCGGGGCAAGAAGATCGAGTTGTAGACGATGAGCCTGGCAGGGGAAGACTACCTACCGGTGATGTCTGGCGCGGCGGATATCCGGAGGATACCGACCGTTGTCGTGAGATTTATGATATGGGCCGATCCGGACTGACGGAGCCCGACATTGAGACAGATATGATTCCTATTTGGTGTCGATACTTGACACGGGTTTTCTGAGGATTTCTTGATGATATTTAGTTATTATGCAGACATTCGTTTTCTAAAAGTTAAGAATCCAGTAACTTTAACATTTAAAACACTTAAAGAGTTAGAAAAGATATTGCATACATGTGCATGCATACTAGAGTTATTATACCACATTTGGACATACATGTTGTTCCGCATTGCGTGCATTCTTACGATTGCCTTATTAGATGTTATATTTACTCACGAGCTGGCAACTCACCCCCGTTGTGCCACAGTGTCTTGCAGGTCGGACCCGTCAGTCTTGTAGCGGCGGGCTATCTTGTCATCAGTTCCTTTTGCTCAGACTCGCGACATCGCCCGTAGGTGGGTTGCGAGTATACTTTATTTCTTGTTGTTTTATCATTGTATCTAGTATTCTCCATCTACCACTTGTATTGTATATGCGACCTAGTGATGAGACTGAGAGATTTGTATATTTGTGGTTCCTTTTGGGTCGAGCTCACTTGAGCCGACGTGTGTTTTCTGGTATTTGCATCTCTTTTGTGCTCTTTTTCTTGATTATTACTATTATATTGCATGTGGTTGTGATCCGCCTTGGGCGAAGAGCTAGCTCCCGCTTGGGGATGCCATTTTTATGATTTCATATATATTATCTTGTTGTACCCATTTTGGGGATAGAAATTACAGGGGAGACTCTGCCGAAATTTTCAGAAATTTTTGATGTTTTAAAAGGGATTCATTGCAACTCAATTGATTTCAAAACCGTTTTCATTTAAGGTTTTCCTTCACTCTCTTTGATTTTGGGTTAGATTTCTGGGCTTTGGCTGACTTAGGTTACGGTACGCCTTTAGACGTCTCGTAATCTAAGTGCCAGTCACGTTCCGTACTTTCGGGTCGTGACAAAGTTGGTATCAGAGCATAGGTTTTACCTTTCTGAGTGTAGGACGACCTTGGTAGATGGAGTAGGCGACTTAAGCAGAGTGGCGTAGCGTGGGTATGATCCGCGGCATACTTACGATACGGTACTCCGCCTAAGTAACCTTAGGACATAATTGCTTGTATTTCCTTTCTTGATTCCTTGCATTCCTTGATTCAATTGCAATGTCCTTATCAGTTCTATTTCTTATTCCAGCTTCGATGCCGCCAAAGACTACGAGAGCTCAGCGGGCTGCCGCTAGGGATGAGATTCGAGCGGGCTCGTCTGAGGCGAGGATCGAGCGGGAGGATACTCCTACCCCTCAAGGTCCCACTGATCCGCCTCATCCAGACCGTATTGCCAGATTAGAGGCCGGCATGCAAGAGTTGCGGCAGATGATGGGATCTTTAGTTGAGTCCAGCCGGGCACAGAGATCCGAGGACGTTCCTTCCACCGCACAGACCACGATCGTACCTGCTGCACAGATGGTCACTCCTGCTGCTGCTACGGAGACTATCCCCGTTTCACTACAGGAGTTCATGAGATTGAGACCTCCAGCTTTTACCGGTACAGATGCGACAGAGGACCCACAGGCATTTCTCGATAGGATGGCACGGATTGGCCGTTCGTTGAGGTGTTCTGAGGATAGATTGGTGGAGTTTGCGAGTTTTCGTCTGGAGGGTCTTGCCCAGACATGGTACGACTCAATAGAGAGAGGCCGAGCTGCAGGTCTGCCTTCTATGACCTGGGATGAGTTTACATCTGCATTTCTTGCCCGTTTTCTTCCGGAGAGTGTCCGAGATGCTCGAGCCCGTAGTTTTGAGTCTTTGCGCAAGACTCCAGGGATGACAGTGTCGGAGTATGATATACAGTTTACCCAGTTGTCTCGATATGCACCGTACCTAGTCGACACAGAAGAGAAGAGGATAAAGAGGTTTGTACGAGGGCTTGATACACAGCTATTCCTTGCCATCGGCACCCAGCACTTTGATACATACGCAGCCGCGATGGACGCAGCCTTACTTTTGGAGGAGCGTATTTCTGAGACTCCGGTCGCTTCTGGGCCGAAGAGGATCCGTACTGATACGCCAGCTCAGCGGCAGATGGGCAGACGTCGTGATAGATTATTTCCGGGAGATGGCGGAGGCAGAGGATTGAGACGAGGTCAGTTATTTGGTTCATATCCACAGACCCAGCAGTCGTCTCCAGGATGTTTTCGGTGTGGGAGTCAGTACCACCGTGTCAGAGACTGTACCATGGGACGTCCGGGCACGGCGACAGTCCCGCATGTGACTTTACCACCTTCACCACCCTCGCAGAGAGCTTTACTTCCTCCTTCTGATGATGCTTCACGCCAGCCAGATGCTTCTAGAGGCCGTGGGCGTGGCGGTCCGGTTCAGAGAGGACGAGGCGACAGAGGCAGAGGCAGAGGCCGAGGTAGAGGCAGAGGACAGCCAGCTATTAGTGGTGGACAGGCCCGAGTGTTCGCGTTGACTCCTCAGGATGCACAGGCATCCAATGCCGTCGTGACAGGTACTCTGCCAGTATGTTCTTTTGATGCACGGGTATTATTTGATCCAGGCTCCACACATTCCTATGTATCCACGTATTTTGCACCGAGGTTGGGCCGAGAGTCTTCTCTGTTAGATCAGCCGCTTGTCGTTATTACCCCGGTAGGCGAGTCTTTTGTTGCCCGTTTTGTATACCGATCTTGTTCCGTTCGTATCGGGGAGAGAGATTCTTCAGTAGATTTGATTCTCCTCGATATGCTTGACTTTGACGTTCTTCTTGGTATGGACTGGCTAGCCACCTGTTATGCATCTGTGGACTACCGTGAAAAGGCAGTCAGATTCAGTTTTCCTGGTGAGCCGGTTCTTATTATTCAGGGAGATCGTAGCGCTACCCTTCCCAGCTTGATTTCTTCTCTTCGTGCCGGTCAGCTCTTAAGGAAAGGGTGTCAGGGATTCTTAGCCTATGTTTGTGATACTAGCTCCACAGAGGTTCCGTTGGACCAGGTCCCCATTGTGAGAGAGTTTCCTGATGTATTCCCTGACGAGCTGCCTGGTCTGCCACCAGAGCGCGAGATTGAGTTCTGTATTGACTTGATCCCTGGCACGGGGCCTATTTCTATACCTCCTTATCGGATGGCCCCGGCGGAGCTGAGAGAGCTAAAGGATCAGTTACAGGACTTGCTGGACAAGGGGCTTATCCGACCGAGTGTGTCACCTTGGGGCGCTCCCGTCTTGTTTGTTAAGAAGAAGGACGGAAGTATGCGTTTATGCATTGATTATCGTCAGCTGAACCGAGTTACTGTGCGGAACAGGTATCCCCTACCCCGCATTGATGACTTATTTGATCAGCTCCAGGGTGCAGGGTTTTTCTCGAAGGTTGATTTACGATCAGGTTATCACCAGTTGCGGGTTCGGAAGGAGGATATTCTGAAGACTGCCTTCCGTACTCGTTATGGTCATTACGAGTTCTTGGTGATGTCGTTCGGGCTCACTAATGCCCCGGCAGCGTTTATGGATTTGATGAACCGCGTATTCAGGCCGTATCTCGATCAGTTCATCATTGTGTTCATTGACGACATCTTGGTTTATTCTCGGAGCCGGGAGGAGCATGAGCAGCACTTACGTATCACATTACAGACTTTGAGGGAGCATCAGCTGTTCGCCAAATTCTCCAAGTGCGCATTCTGGCTAGACAGTGTCGACTTCTTGGGTCATGTGGTGACGAGAGATGGTATTTGCGTGGACCCGAAGAAGATCGAGGCAGTTCAGCGTTGGCCTAGACCAGTATCAGTTACAGAGGTTCGCAGCTTTCTAGGTCTGGCCGGCTATTATCGACGTTTCGTCCAGGATTTCTCCCGCATTGCTGCACCTTTGACCGGGTTGACCCGGAAGGGGGTTCCTTTTGATTGGACCCAGGCATGTGAGGATAGCTTCCAGCAGTTGAAGACTCGTCTGACTACTGCTCCAGTGTTAGCATTGCCTTCAGGATCCGGCGGGTTCGTCGTATATTGTGATGCTTCTAGAGTGGGGCTAGGCTGTGTATTGATGCAGCACGACAGAGTTATCGCGTATGCTTCTCGACAGCTGAGGAAACACGAGCAGAACTACCCCACCCATGATTTAGAAATGGCTGCAGTGGTGTTTGCACTCAAGATCTGGAGACATTACCTATACGGTGAGTCGTGCCAGATATACACTGACCACAAGAGTTTGAAGTATATTTTCCAGCAGCGAGACCTGAACCTGAGACAGCGCCGTTGGATGGAGTTGGTGAAAGATTATGACTGCGAGATTCTATACCATCCGGGCAAGGCGAATGTGGTGGCAGATGCTTTGAGTAGGAGGCCTGGAGGTAGCATATCTTGTTTGAGCGCAGTACAGATGCAGTCGACGGCGGATTGGCAGGTTTTATGTGATAGCAGAGTGCAGTTCGAGTTTACTCCTACAGGGGGACAGCTGGCCCATTTCAGAGCACGCCCACAGTTACTTGATCGTATCCACGAGGCACAGTCCGGCGATGCCCGTATCTTAGAGATTATTGAGCAGATTCGACAGGGCAGAGTTTCGGAGTTCGTGATTGATGATCAGGGGATACTTCGATTTGGGACTCGACTGTGTGTGCCAGATTCAGAGGGACTGAGGCGTGATATTCTCGAGGAGGCACATAGATCAGTATACAGTGTTCACCCAGGTTCCACCAAGATGTACCGTGATTTGAGAGAAATTTACTGGTGGGACGGGATGAAGAAGGATATTACAGATTTTGTGTCGAGGTGCCTGACTTGTCAGCAAGTCAAGGCCGAGCACCAGAGGCCAGCCGGCGAGTTACAGCCTTTGCCCATCCCTGAGTGGAAGTGGGAGCAGGTCTCCATGGACTTCGTTGTGGGTCTACCCAGGACCAGTCGAGGGTACGACTCTATTTGGGCGATTGTCGATCGACTGACGAAAGCGGCTCACTTCCTGCCAGTGAAGACCACTTTTGGATTTTCTCAGTACGCCCAGGTTTATATTGATGAGATAGTGCGACTGCATGGCGTTCCGACTTGCATCGTGTCCGACCGTGGCACCCAGTTTACCAGCCGATTGTGGCAGAAACTACAGGAAGCTTTGGGCACCCGATTGAGTTTTAGCACAGCCTTTCATCCTCAGACTGACGGTCAGTCGGAGCGTACGATTCAGACTCTTGAGGACATGCTCAGAGCTTGTGTTTTAGATTTCGGTGGTAGCTGGGATCGTCATTTGCCTCTGATCGAGTTTTCCTACAATAATAGCTTCCAGGAGACGATTCAGATGGCACCTTTCGAGGCTTTATATGGGAGGAGATGCCGATCGCCGGTATGTTGGACAGAGCTCAGGGAGAGCAGTATTTTGGGGTCTCAGATCGTACAGGAGACGACCGAGAAAATACAGCTGATTCGGGACAGGATGAGAGCTGCACAGAGCAGGCAGAAATCTTATGCTGACAGGCGTCGTCGCCGACTCGAGTTCGTTGTTGGCGATCATGTTTTCCTGAAGGTCTCTCCGATGAAGGGTGTGATGAGATTTGGGCGGAAAGGGAAGCTGAGTCCTAGATATGTTGGTCCTTTCGAGATCCTAGAGCGTGTTGGTCCAGTCGCTTATCGGTTAGCTCTTCCGCCCAGCTTCCCCGATGTTCACCCCGTATTCCATGTCTCGATGCTCCGCAAGTACCTTCATGATCCTTCCCAGGCGATTCAGCACCAGACGATCCAGTTAGAGCGTGATCTTTCTTTCACCGAGCAGCCGGTTGTCATCTTGGATCGGCAGGTGAAGAAATTGAGGTCGAAGGTCATACCGTCTGTCAAAGTCCTTTGGCGTGGCCCGAACAGCGAGGAGGTCACCTGGGAGACCGAGGTCGAGATGAGGAAGAGATATCCCCATCTTTTTGAAGGTACGCGTAGTTAAATTCTAAATTCGGGGACCGAATTTCTTTAAGAGGGGAAGATTGTAACCCTTCAAAAATCGTTTAGGCAGTTTTTCGGTAATCGGCCAATTTTTCGGCTTTTTCCGTAAAAAGTCAAAATTGATATTTTTCATTATAGACCTAATTATACAAAATTTAAATAAGATATTACTATAAATTTGTCACTAAAATGTCATTTATAATTTTCTGGTTAAATAAAAAAAATTTCGTAATTAATTATTTTTTTATTATTTTAAGCCTTTTTAAATACATTTAATTAGGGATAAATACAAATTTAATTAGGTAAATTTCTTAATTAGGAGTCTTTATAAGCTAAAATATGGTGTTAATAAAATTATAACATGTCTTGCAAACTTTTAGATTTTTGGTGGGAAAATTATGAAAAAATGGCTTAAAAAGGGGTTTTTTTGGAAAAAGTTTGACATGAAAGCTTGAAATGATAACATATGATATTCTAATCACCTAGAAACTTCCCCAAAATTTCCCCACTTCACCCTCCTTGCTGCAGCCGAGCCAATCCTGCAGGTTTCCCCCACTTCCCCCTTCATTCTAGCTTTATTTTCATGCTAAAAATCAATAAAAATCCACAATTTCTTTCTCCATTCAAAGCCTAACCCTAATCCCTTCTCTCTTCAACCCAAATTAGTTTAAAAAGTTGATGAAAGGAGGCTTCTTGGAGACTTGGGCATGTTAGGATTCAACTTGTGAGGTGAAAATTCTAATCTCTTTGTCAAATTGTAGTTTAAAGGTGCTAAAATAGAATTTTGAAGTATCAATTTAATAGAAATTGCTTGTTCATGAAATTCAAGAAAGGGATTTGATTGTGGATTAGGGTTTAAAGCATGGTTGATGTATTAAAGTTAGGGTTCAAGATTTAAAAGGTGAAAATCCTAAACTAGTTGCTTACTTGAGGTTTAATTGTGCTAGAATTTCAATTCTAAATATTAGTTTGGTAGTAAATGTTTGATTTGGAAAAATCAAGTGAAGGTTTTGATTTTAGAAATTAGGGCTTGTAGCATGATGCTTGGATTATGCTAGGGATGGTTATCTAGGTGATTGGAGTGGTTAATTGTGTATTGGTATGCTTACTAAATCGATAAATTTCGATGTTTGTAACAAAATCGGTAAGGAATCGCTTACTAGATTTTTTTTGTAGAAATAGAAGGCGGTCAATTTGCGTTAGGTTAGCAATATTAGTAGCTTCATATAGGATTATTAGAATGCGCGAACGCGGGGTTTCGTCTAGTCGGGTTGTAGTTTAATCGATTTCCCCGATACGGCGATTTTAGTTAAGGTTTTAGCGATTTTCGTGCATTTTCCGCGTACCGAGTGCGTGTTGTGATTAATTCGAGAGCGTGGATCTTTTTATAGTGTGAGTTGCATCATTTCAGAAATCTGTAACCTTATATTTTGTGTTATGCAATTCTAGGATCGGTCGGGGAAACTTCGGATACGGCGCGAAAAGGCAAAGCGGTGGCCGGATCAGATTAGCGGGGATTTCTGGTGAGTAGATATATTCATCTATGGGGGAATCGTTTGGATGGCGCGAGGCGCCCCTCCTCCCTAGTTAGGATTACCCTACTTTATGCAATAATTATATTGTTAGCTAGCTTATCCATTTATGTATATAGCATACCCTTACAGCTAACCCTATACTAGATTGCATGGACATTAATATGACATTCTTATATACATATGCGATATCATTTCGTAGGACACGAACACCTTACCATTGGCATCTATTGCACGCGCACTATTCATGTGACACACACACCTTTGGTATTTGCCATGCCACGTGCACTATAAAACTTGTTTAGCTTAGTAACGCCATTGCATTCATGCATGATATTTGAGAATGTATCGAACGCATATACCTCGCATTACTATCATATCTACCTAGATTTCTAGCCAAACTCTCACATCATATACATTGATATCATAGACATTTATTATATATAACATGTGGACACTATGATTTTTCTTGATGATTTCAGTTTTTCTGTGATTTCTGGATTTTTGGGGAAAACCGCAAGAATTTAACAAAACCTTAGATTTATCATTTTCGAAACAAAGTTGCGGTTTTCTCGTGACGTATGTGTCGTCCACCATGAGTTTTCATGTTTTCTGTTGGATTTCGAGACCCGATTCGAGGAGTGGATGAACCGTCTCGGGTACATGGTGGGCCCGGTATGGTACCCCGGGTCAAGAAGATCGAGTTGTAGACGATGAGCCTGGCAGGGGAAGACTACCTACCGGTGATGTCTGGCGCGGCGGATATCCGGAGGATACCGACCGTTGTCGTGAGATTTATGATATGGGCCGATCCGGACTGACGGAGCCCGACATTGAGACAGATATGATTCCTATTTGGTGTCGATACTTGACACGGGTTTTCTGAGGATTTCTTGATGATATTTAGTTATTATGCAGACATTCGTTTTCTAAAAGTTAAGAATCCAGTAACTTTAACATTTAAAACACTTAAAGAGTTAGAAAAGATATTGCATACATGTGCATGCATACTAGAGTTATTATACCACATTTGGACATACATGTTGTTCCGCATTGCGTGCATTCTTACGATTGCCTTATTAGATGTTATATTTACTCACGAGCTGGCAACTCACCCCCGTTGTGCCACAGTGTCTTGCAGGTCGGACCCGTCAGTCTTGTAGCGGCGGGCTATCTTGTCATCAGTTCCTTTTGCTCAGACTCGCGACATCGCCCGTAGGTGGGTTGCGAGTATACTTTATTTCTTGTTGTTTTATCATTGTATCTAGTATTCTCCATCTACCACTTGTATTGTATATGCGACCTAGTGATGAGACTGAGAGATTTGTATATTTGTGGTTCCTTTTGGGTCGAGCTCACTTGAGCCGACGTGTGTTTTCTGGTATTTGCATCTCTTTTGTGCTCTTTTTCTTGATTATTACTATTATATTGCATGTGGTTGTGATCCGCCTTGGGCGAAGAGCTAGCTCCCGCTTGGGGATGCCATTTTTATGATTTCATATATATTATCTTGTTGTACCCATTTTGGGGATAGAAATTACAGGGGAGACTCTGCCGAAATTTTCAGAAATTTTTGATGTTTTAAAAGGGATTCATTGCAACTCAATTGATTTCAAAACCGTTTTCATTTAAGGTTTTCCTTCACTCTCTTTGATTTTGGGTTAGATTTCTGGGCTTTGGCTGACTTAGGTTACGGTACGCCTTTAGACGTCTCGTAATCTAAGTGCCAGTCACGTTCCGTACTTTCGGGTCGTGACATCGTCAGTGAATGTAATGAAGTACGAAGAACCATCCCTAGCATGTGTAGACATGGGACCGCATACATCACTATGTATTAGTCCCAAGAGTTCGGTAACTCTTTCTCCGTGTCCCGTAAACGGAGTTTTGGTCATCTTGCCTTTGAGACATGACTGGCAAGTGTCATAAGATGAAAATTCAAACGGATTTAAATATCCATCCTTATGCAACTTAGCTAGTCGTGTCGCATTGATGTGACCCAGTCTGCAATGCCACAAGAAGGATTCGTTCAGTTCTGAACTCTTCCTCTTGTGTGTGTTTGTTATGCTCAAAACTGTTGATTGATTTAGAACATAAATGCCATTGCACAACGTGCCTGATCCAACCAACTTTTGGTTAAGGAAAATGTTCATAAAATTATCCTGTAATACAAAATTATATCCCTCTTTACTCAACAAAGAAACCGATATAATGTTGCATATCAGGTTCGGCATGAAATAGCATTCGTTCAGAATCAATGTATTACCAGTTGGCAATACAAGGTGATATTCCCCGACGGTTTTAGCTGCAACAATTGCACCATTTCCAACCCTTATGTCTTTATCACCTTCTCCAAGTTCTCTACCTTTTCTAAGCCCATGTAACTGATTACATATATGGGATCCTGACCCGGTATCTAATACCCAGGACGTAGAGCAAATGGAGAAACAGTTCTCCATAACGAACACACCCGAAGAAAATGCATCAACATGTACTTTCTTCACACGGGTGGCATAGGAATCCTGGTATTCCCCTATATCCTGTTCAGTCCTATAACTCTTATAAGAAAGAACGGAACCAACGCTCCCCATCACAGTATAAGATGCGGGTTCAGTCAATACATCCATATTATTATCTTGATTAAGGCATGATATGGTCGCTACCTGGAGAGAGAGAGAGAAGAAAACACTTTAGCGTATGCTCTTGCAAGATCAGATTGGTTATTATTTTATCTAATCAGGATGGCTCCCACTGTTTTTTATCAAATCTTCCTTCAAACCCTAAAAGGAAAGACTAACCGGGATTAATTACACCCTACAACTTCGCCGATCTTTCAGCCAGGCCAGTGTCGGTACTTTGAGGGAGGTTCCCCGTGCTTTCACACGGACCTAATTAAAGTAAACCTCGTTTTTCCAGAGGCGTAACCCCGTTGACACCTTTCTAGACACCTACTTGATCGGCTAATTGTCCTGTGTAAAACTCTCCCGGGAGTAACAATTACTCGCAGTGGGTATCGGGATCCAACTATCTCATAGAAGCTATGCAATCTCATTGCAAATCTCAACACTTGAAATTCCCGATAATATTTTGCCCTAAGCATCCCATGTCCTTGACGGAGGTCAACAAACCATAGGGTGCAAGTCAAGTTCAACCCGTCATTTCTTGATTGAATCAAACCCACCCGCACGACCCTTGACGGAGGTCAACAAGGTCGTACGACTACCCTAATCCAATCTGCATCATATGCATAAGCAGATAAATACTAGTTAGCTACCGCACACTACGCCTTGACGGAGGTCAACAAACGTAGCACGAATACTAAGTAGGACTTATTTGAAATGACGGAGGGCTACGACAGCTTTTTCTGAAAACCTATTGCGTATCGAACTTGATATCGTTGTAGAATCGAGTGAATTTTGAAATAGAGTGATTTTGAGACTTTTAATAGTTTTGCTAAAGAGGTCACTCCCGGTGAAGGGATCTCGGCTCTTTCCTCATCAAATAAGGTGCAGGACATATCATATATATCACTAGGCAAAGCAAAACTCCAAAAGCAATCAAAAACCAAACCGAGTTTTGTAGCATCTGCCAGTTTTGCTAAAGAGGTCACTCCCGGTGAAGGGATCCCGGCTCTTTCCTCATCGAATAAGGTGCAGGATATATCATATATATCGCTATGCAAAGCAAAACTGTAGCTACCCTTTTTATTAAAATTTGATTCTACAACATCTTTTAGGTTTCTTTTCTTTCATTAATCACATTAATGAAGTCCCATCATTTAAGTCACCTAAACATCACAGATAAATACGACGTACACTTATGCCATCCGCATTCGCCTCGATGTCCCCTCGTGCACCGTTAAGTTAGGTAACTAACGGCAGAGCGGGGCAGGGCTAGCGCGGGTGTAAAACATAAGTAATGCCTATATAATATATCATATATACTATATACAGTATTTATCACAGAACATCAAATGATCACATCACAGATATAGCAGCAGAAGAAACATATGAAACATTGGATATATTAGGACGTCCGTGTTTTATATTAAGCCTCTATAAAACACGGATTCCACGGTCGCGACGAATAGCCAAACCCACACCCCTAGACCCCTACGAGAGCGGCAAGCAACCCTACCAATTCTAGAGTTAGGAGACCCGGACTCGACTCCTCGAATTGGTCTCCCACTGGACTCCAGAACCCGGTTACTTGTGCTCTCCTCCTTGGGTCTATCCTAGTGCGGAAAAGTAAATAATATACAAATGCTGACATCAACCTCATCCCGGAAGTGCCCCAATAAAAGAATATTACATACATTTAATTTTACATGAATGAAAATAAAAACTCTCATCTCACATAAAAAACCCCGGCTATTCAAAACGCGACGATCCAATATAACATATCTAGCAATACATAACATCACATGTCATCAACGTAAGTAAATATGCGCATCCCAATTGTCGTTAACATATAGCAACGAAACCGGTGATATCACATATTACACTTACGGTCACAGAAAAGAAAGTGAAAAACTACAACATTTGGAATCCACAATCTCTTTAGACATCGTAAATCCGAAATATCACATACTTCGCATTTCATGCCTAACTATATGAATTCCACATATTGTATCACATTCCAGATACATAGACAGTATTAAAGTTTCCGATCGAATAATCAAATACCCAAGATTTCCTATATAGCTCAACACTTGAGCGAAGTTTAAAAATTCCAGAATACGTCACAGTAGCAAAGGTCCAGCCGTAGAAGGGTCAAGCCAACGCCTCACATGTGGCACGTCGTACTGCCCCAAACCCTAAGGTTCAAAAGGCAGTTCAAGATGGTCACATAATCGAGTTAAGGTTTTTTGTCTTCTAGAGGGTCCATCGTGTCACATGCACGTTTTTCCGAAAGATTTAAATCCGAGAAAAATTCAACACTTGAATGTTTTTCGTGCCGGGAAAAATTGAGTTAATGATATCCGTTCGAACATTTTAATACTTTCTAAATTATCCGGAATAACAAAACAAAATTAAATTCTCCGATCGAATCGACGATTACAAAATAAACCCCAAAATACTCAACACTTGAGTCAGATTAAAAATACCCATAAAATATCAATAACAGAATCTAACATTACTGTGCAAACAGAGAAGCCCAAGGTCACTGTACGGCCGCGGTTCTGCGGCACAAGCAGGGTATTGCCGCGGAACGGCGGCGGTCCGTATGATATAGGTCATAAAATTTGCATAGTAATTCTTAGAAAACCCTGCTGAATTTTTTAGGTATTTTTAATTCAAAAAAACCCAGTTTTTAGAAATTGTCCAGAGAGGAGGTTAAATTTGCGTATTCGGGTTCGTTCGGAGTTTTAACTTTGTTAACATATCGCCTAATGCTCTAGCTAGGCTCTGATACCACTGTAGGGTTACTAGGCACACTAACAAGGCCCTACAAGGCATCAACCATGCCAAAATTAAATTTTTATATGCCGAACAACCCTAAACAGGATCGTATACTAGAGTTTAGGCGACACATATGGCAAGTAAACAACTTTACTCTAAAGGGAATACGAAATACAATCTTTGTAGATCGGTCCTTCACTTCTTTGGCTCCTTGTTGAAGTCCCTTCGCTGCGATCGTGGTTCTCCCGGACCCTTGCATGGCTTCACGAGGCGAAAGACGCGTGCTTGCTTGAAGTCTTCGAGGCCGAAGATGATCTACGTCGAGGGAATGCCAACTCAAGCTTCTACTTCACTAACTTGAGAATTAGTGAAGCAAACACCCTAAACTAAAGTGCTAGTCTAGTAGAGGATGGAGAAATAGAAAGTGGGTTCTCTTTAGAATTTTATTTCTCACAATCTATCTCACTTTGGATCAAACCCTACCAACCTTTTTCTTTTTCACAATGAAGAAGAAGAAGAAAAGAAAGAGATGAGGATAATGATCAAGTGAGAAGGCTAACCATGGTGAGTGAGTATCATATACTAACTCTTGTAGAGCCATAACCATAGCTAATCTAAATGGTTAGGTTAATAAAAAATCTAAGGTGAAGACAAAGGTAGTGGACTTTGTCAAAGCAAAGCAAGCTTCTACAAGCTTCATGCTCTTTCCAAAATTCCACCAATTTTGTAATTACCTTAAATAATTATAACCCACCATAAAAATAGAATGGTGTATGTCTTGTACACCCATGTCATGTGTGTTATCAACCATGATACAATAAGAAAAACACATTTTAATATATATCATATATACATTAAAATTGTGCTCATGTGAGAAAAACCCTAAAGTGAACAAGTGTTAGTAAATGTAAATTAGTATATCTAATATACAATTATACACTTAATTATTAAATCAACACTTGACTTAATAATCCGGTCATATCTCATATAACCGGCTAACATCCATTGTATCGACTTATCGAATCAACACTTGATTCGATAACCCGGCTATATCATATATAACCGACCGATACAAAAAATCGCGAGAATAGAATACGGTATCACATACACGAATTATTCTCGGTCTCGCACATATCACATATGCGCTCCTATTTCGTTTTGCCTGAGCCAGTAAAACCTCTGTGTAGGACTCTAAAGACTCGTCAATACGCCGGCAGTATGTGATGATCACATCAAGCACCCATAAGCCGTCAACGGTACTAGCTGGACGTAACGGCTATCCGGGTATTGAGCGATCAGAAGATCAGCAAGCAAGCCCGCTCCAACTCCTGTAAAAGCCTGCCGGTAACACTTCCCGTATAGTCCGGTCTCCTCGTCTAATATGTCGCATATCAAGTTTAGGGGTGGTAAACGTCAGACCCCAATAACCGATAAGTCGTGCCGATATGAGGCTCATAACGGGTTAAGAAACTACTGGTAACACTTACTAGTAAATCTCTAAATCAGCCCGTGGCCAGGGACTTCCCTGTTACGGCCAATCGAGCACAGCGCAACATCAACCCCCAATACCGGGAGAGACGAAACCCCTCCTATCGCTCATTGCCTCCATGTGACTCGGGACTGTACCCAAAAACCACCGTTTTGCACGCCCTCATGGACATGGTAAGGTGGAAATCAAAGCACAGTGGGAATCACACAAGACTCTATGACGATCTCGGGTCTACAGACTAACCTGCACAAGTGTCACCAGAGAACTGCCATCTGACGTGAGGTATAATACCATCTGGGAGTTCTCGGCAAGTCCGTCCAGTGTACCCAGTCTCCACTGAACACCCGTATACCATCTCTGATGTCAAACACCAATGGATATGGGATCATCCATCGCCCATCTCATGGGTCGAGAAGCGTATACGCTAGTCTACTCTGGTATATCGATGCCCCGTCTCGATACACCCACGACTAGGGACCTTGAAGGATGTACTTATGGACTACCATGTCCCTACTAGTATGATCCGCATCATAGTCCAGGTAGTCAAGTACACATCCTAAGGGCTTTACCAACATGTAACTATAAGACAATATAAAGAGACAAGTATACATGTTAAGATAAAGAGCAACCAGATAGCATATTATCATATCGAGCAAGAAAGTCCTCTCTATATATGTCCAAGCATCCAATATAATATACATCATCTGTACAATACTGGCCTCTAGGGCATACATACAACTAACACATATATACATGTTTAGAGTTTGTTTAGTGAAGTTTTGTGGTGTTTGAAAATTCCTAGAAGAGATTAGGGGATTTTATGAATTGTGAAGTGTAAATTGAGATTAGTAGAGGACATATAACCCCCTTTTGTCTTAGAATTTTGAACTAAAACAGAGATTAGAACCCCAAACCCCAAACTTAGAAATCCCGATATCGGATTTTGTTGACTTTGGTGATGTGCTTTAGAGATCTGCTATGACCTGGGGCACCTAAAAATTATTTAGCGATTACTGTGAGTCGTGCAGGCAACCTGGAAGCTACCATAGAGACCCGAGCCCTAACCCCTTCATCTTGGCCATAAATATATCCCTTATGGCCGCAATTTGCGGCCTGGGTATTTCCATTTTGGTTCGTGCTTGGTCCATAGCTCCATTTTCAGTAAATTAGACCCTCCACATATGCAAAATTGGCTAATTTCACCTGAAACAAAATTTGGAAGTGTTTTCTTATGTTGTTGTTTTGGTTTTGCTACTATTTATGACTTGGATTTTAGTATTTGGGTTTTTACTCGGTGGTGTGACATTTGCACGTCAATCTCAAGGAATGTTTGGTTATTCTTGCATGCGTAGACCATAGGTTCTAACCTATGCGCGTTTCGTGTGCCGTTTTGGTTTTTATCCGCAATTCTGGTTTACGATATTATATGTTTATGTGTAGGCACCATCACGTGGACTTCGGACGATGAGAAAGAGAATAGCGATATCGACTTCGGCAAGTAAGGATCAAGGTGAGTAGATATATATCTACGGGGGAAGTCGGGTGGATGGCGTATAGCACCCCCGTAGTTCGTAGTGTAGCATATGATATATTATGTATTTATATATGAATATGTGTTATGTGGAACGTTACTTATTAGCAAGAAGATATTAGAAGAGCATGTGTTAGTCGGGATTTTACCGTACGATATATAAATAGGATGATCGATCCGCACTCTTGACTCGAGGATGTCGTATTGTACGTTTTATCGTACGTGATGCTATTGAAGAGGGATCACCGACTACTAGATATATATATCGACTCAGACTTAGGTGGATTTCCTTACCCTTTTGATTAGTCCTATAGTTTATCAAGTAGATATTAGACTGGGCTCGAGTCATACTTATTTTCAAAATTGATGAATCGTGGGTATTTTAAAGACATGCCCTATTTTCTAAAAACCACGATTCGTGTTATTTCAATAGCCCAAAAACTGTATGACTCGTATATAGAAATGTATATTCTTTATTGTCGGGTTTACTATTCATACCCGTTTATTCATGTTGTTATCATTGCATTACATGTTTAATGTGTACTTTAGTGATTATGAAACCCTGCTGTCAGGACACCAGCATCATTACCAATGATGCGTATACTCAACGTACACTTGCTTGCCGGCTCACACACATCATCATCGGTAATTTTCATGTCACGTACACCTTAGAAAACATTATTTCGTATGTATAAATTGCTAGCTGGTAGTTGTAATATAGTACTAGTACATTGCTTTCATATGCTAGTTTGATATCGCATTTCTTACTTAGACACTTCATGCATGCATATGTATATTCATTGTTATGAAATATTATGGAGCTTTACGCTTGTATTTAACTGCTATTTACTTTGGAGTTTGGGATTTGAATTTTCCATGAGATTTCTGGATTTGGAGAAACCGCAAGGATTTTATAAACTGATCATCATTTCTAAAAATAGAAAATGCGGTTTTCTCGTGATATGATGTGAGATATGTCCACCATGAGTTTTCTCGGCTCTTGAGCGATATCATAGACCCAATTCGAGGAGGAGGAGGAACCGTCTGTGGGTCCATGGTGGACCCGGTGCGGTACCCCGGGGCAAGTTGGTCGCAGATGATAGCGTTGAGCCTGGCAGGGGAGCACTGAAGTCTGGTTATTTGTGACATGGCGGATATCCGGAGGATACCGATGTAGTCGTGAGATTGATATTTGGGTCAATCCGGATTGCCGGAGCCCGGGGCCATTCTGAATTGCGGGAGCCCGGGGCCAGTCCGGATTGCCGGAGCCCGAGATATTGAGACTTTGAGATATTGAGATTATATGATATGGGCCAGTTCGGATTGCCGGAGCCCGAGATATTGGATATTGGGATATATGTTTTGTGTCGATACTTGACACGGATTCTATGTTGATTTCATTGATGATACCTCGATTTTTATATACAGAAATCTCACTAAATAAAGAAAACAGTTTTCTCTTTCATGATGTATTCTGTTTTCATTTTAATGCATTCATACATCATATATGTATTATGTTGCTACCTGAGACACTGAAACGAGCACTTGATATTACTTATGTGTAGATGGTTCACGTTTATATATTGAGGATATATGTTATCGTATGATCTAGGATTGAGTCATACATGTGATTTCTGCTCGGTGATGCTTTCTACTCACGAGTTGGCAACTCACCCCTGTTGTGCCACAGTTTTTTGCAGGTTTTACCGTACAGGTTTTCTTGGCGGCTTTGTTGGCACATTGCTTCCTTCCGGGTGATTGCTTTGGTAGGTGGGTTCACTTGCATCGTGACCACCATTGTATCTTATTTATATTCTGTTGTATCTAGTAACTCTATCAACCAGACTTGTATATATTTCAGACTTAGAAAACCAGTTGTTATTCTTTCGACCTTAGAGTCGCGCTTGTATTATTATGGTCTTCTGGTGGACATGGGTTTTCTTCTGAGTTTTGATCCTCGCCCTTCGGCGTTGTATATTATTTATATTGCTGGCGTGGTTGTGACCGCCAATTGGTGAAGAGTTAGCTCCCGCTTTGGGATGCCTTTTATCATTATATGTATTTCATGTGTTGTACCCGTTTGGGGCCAGTATTTACAAAGGAGACTCTGCCGAAATTTTCGGGAAAATATGATGTTGCTTTTAAATGTTTAACACCATTTATTTTGTTTAAACTACTTGTTTTAAACAAGTATTCATTCACTCTTTTTTAAATGGTGTAGATTTATGGGCTTTTGGCTTACTTGAATTAGGTGGGGTCCTATAGACTTCACATGATTCAAGTGCCAGTCACGTGCTATTTCGGGTCGTGACATGTGTCTTCAATTGTCTCGATGCATAGGATATAACCTTCTCTTTCTGCATTAGAACACATCCCAAGCCTTTCCCCGATGCTTCGCTATGAATAACTAACCCTCCGGAACTGTCTGGCACTGTCAAGATAGGAGTGGTGGTCAATCTTTACTTCAATACTTCAAAAGCCAACGCACATTTATCCGTCCATACGAATAGTACCTCCTTTCGCGTTATCTTGGTCAATGGTTCAGCTATTCGAGCGAAATTCTCCACGAATCTTCTGTAATATCCAACAAGCCCAAGAAAACTTCTGATCTCCACTACGTTATTTGAAATTGGCTAATCATGAACTGCTGCAATCTTTTCAGGATCAACAACAATTCCATCTTCAGACACGACATGAACCAAGAACTTCACTTCTTCGAGCCAAAACTCGCGCTTGCTCATCTTAGCATATAACCATTCTTGCCTCAGTTTGCAATGTGATCTTCAAGTATTCTGCATGCTCTTCTTGGCTCCTCGAATAGACCAGAATATCATCGATAAACACCACTATGAACTGGTCCAAATATGGTGAAAAGGTTCAGTTCATCAAGTCCATAAATATCGCTGGTGCGTTCGTGACTCTGAGTGGCATCACTAAGTACTCGTAATGTCCATATCGAGTTCGGAACACTGTCTTGCAAATATCTTCTGGTTTCACTCGAACTTGATGATATCCGGATCGCAAATCCAGCTTCGAGAATACCCTCATGCTACTGAGTTGATCAAATAATTCACCGATGCGAGGGATCGGGTACTTGTTCTTAATAGTTACCCGGTTTAATTCTCGATAATCGATGCAATCCTCTGTGTGCCATCTTTCTTCTTGACTAGAAGAACTGGAGCTCCCCAGGATAAATTTCTGCTGTGAATCCAACCCTTCTCTGGTAATTCAGTAACTTGTTTCTTTACCTATTCCAGTTCCACCAGTGACATCGGATAGAAGCCTTAGAATTGACGCTGCTATAAGAATAAAATCAATCGTGAACTCCACATCTCGTTTAGACGGTAAACTCGAGATGTTCTTGAACACATCCATGAAATCCCGAACTGCTATCAGCGCTTCATCCGCAACTTGTTTATGAACTTCTCCCTTCAATAAACGGTTTCCTTCATCATGGATTTGCAAGTTTGTTTTAAGACTTATGGGTTATTAGCCCACTACTCTTCTGCTGCACTACTCTGATAAACTGAGGCGGGTTCGTCGGAACTTCTCGAAACATCCTGCATCTAAACGGTCTTGAAGCAGTCTGTACTACTGCAATCAAAAACTTCTCCTGGGTATCTTCTTGTTCTTCGAAACAAAAATGGATTGGTCACTATGGGACAAGGGGAAAGATACAACGCGGTTGTTGGATTCAAGCTTGCGATAAAATATAAACTGGTAAGCAATGAAACCGAGAAAAACAAGGTAATATAACGACCATAAGTCAAGAAAATGAATCAAAAAAATAGGACTCCAAGTTACTTAAATAGAGTATCGTATTGTAACCATGTCGCGGTTCATAGTTACAACTACATAACTCCATTCAAATCGTCCAAATCCTACCGTCAGAGTCGAAGGAATAAGAAGGGAGAAACAAAAAGGAATCAGGAGGATTCCAAGTTGAGATACAAAGTCATTTCCATATCGTCAGGATACAAGAGTTAAGGGAAAGATAAGATTCAAGAAATTGAATGACAAGACAATATTGTGGCAGGACATGTTCCTAATTACGGGTTTCTTGATTAGTGTATTGGGTTTAATACCCAACTACAAAAGAATCAAACCCGATTAATCCTAAATCCTATGGCTTTGATACCAAACAAATCCTGTCACGCCGCGCTTCACAGAGTGCGCGAACTACGACACGTGACAAAACCAACCATGCTATCTGTGGATAGGAATTATCCCTTCACAGTCACATTACGGCTGTCTATAGAATATCAAGAACAGTAAAATATAAAATCTATCTAGTACATGTCCATTTGCCAAAATAAAAGAGTCAAGAAAATATATAAGCGGAACGATAATAATATCCAACAAACAACAGCTGTAAATACGTCCCAATATGGGCTCACATCAAGAAATAAAAGTGCGGAAAAATAAGCTAAGAGTCTAAAAGCTAAACATCTCTAAACCACACATAATCAATTCCTCACTGCTCGGCTTGACGGCTAAAGTACTCCTGTTCAGTCTGCGATAAAGATAGAGGAACTGGGCCATGCAAAACACGCCAATGCATCATAACATCAAAATAACAATAATAACCAGGATGTAACAAGATATGTAAACTTGAATATAAATCAACAACATGAATATAAACAGTGAGGTACATGTGTGTATGTGATGTGTAACCTAAAGCTGGGCCTCTAAGTTATCTAACCTAAAGTCTTCAAAATCAATTGATGTAATCCTCATCGTAACCCATCAGTCTATGCCCCATTCATTCCCCACAGGACCACGGTTACAGGATTATTCCGTAACGCCCGGAAAAACGGCAAACAGGATATTCCGTAACACCCGAAAAAACGGCAAACAGGTAATAATAGCCTTTTGAATTACGTTCGGTTACATTCTTGATTCCCCTTTACCCCCAGGTTTGTGTTTTTCAAGTCAGGTATTGCCAAAATAAATCTAATGCCAACACAGGATCAAGCAGGTACAGTTTTTCGTCTATGCAGAAAACATATTACGTCCGTAAGGACAACACGTCAATATTGTTGGTATTAGAAACAAGATCCATGTAAAAGTCAGTAGTGTGTCGTGAACCTATCAGGTGATGTATATGCATCAACTAGATATAGAATGTAAACTGTAACGAATATCAAAACACGGTTAATGCACTGAAGCACATGTATCTATGTGTGATAACCTTTTATAAGTCCATGACCACGTATGATACACATTAGAAAGCACGTTGTACTAATATGACAGTAATATGATATAATGAGGTTCCGGCATGCAACTAGATATGCAATTGTTAGTACGGATACGAACGGATATTGAAAACGGTAAACATATAACATTGGATGCATAATTAAAATACATGTATTATTTTTATTCATATGGATATAAATAGAGTAACATAGCTTGTAGTAAGATAAACTTGCCTGATCGGATCTCACGACGGGGTACGTACGTTACGTTCGACGTAGGATAAACGCCGCGATGCACACGCGCACGTACAGGACTGGACTTGGCTACTCAAGGGCGTGACCATGATGGATGAGGACGACGACTGGGTCGTCCGAATCGTCGACGACGTGCGCGACTCCGGCGACGGCCGGAAAACCAAGAATCAAGAAAGAAAAGAAAAGAAAGAAAGAAGAGAAAAAGAAGATGGAGGGATTTAGGGTTATGGTTTGTATCTGGCTTCTGGGGACAAAGAGGACGACGACGGGGTCAGGGTGATCTCCGGCGATGAGAGGTGCCGGCGTCGGCAGTGGGTTTGTTGGTGGCTGCAGGGGTTGCAGGTTCTTGGGTGAAGTTGCTGGGGTTGTAGTGGCGGCGTTGTGGTGCTGGTGGAGTGAAGAGGTGAGGAGAAGGAGATAGTGAGGTTGGGACGGTCGGCAACGACGAGGGTTTGTGTAACAACCCTAAACTTTCTGTACAATTTTTTTCAAAAATACAGAAAGGGGTACTTTTGCCTGAACATAAGTTATAAGTTTGATTTTCTTTTTAATAGCAAGAAGGAGCTTGTAGCTCATTGGTAAGACCTTGCACTGCTGAACCAAAGCACCAGAGTTCAAATCCCATTAGCCATATTATTTTTTAATTTGTTTTCTTTTAATCTTTTTAGAAGCCCAAGAGTCTACACGTGCTTAACCCGTAAACTCAAAGGTCACACTAAAAACAAACGAGTCCGGGAGGTAGACCAAATGATAATGAACACTTGGCATCGAAGGGGCTGACTCGGCCTGACTCGGCCGGTGGATCGGCCGAATCGGCCGCCGCCGCCGGCCGACTGACCTCGGATCGGATTTGGTTCTTCTTGACTCTTGTGACTCTTTGCATTCCCCATAACCCTGTATAGTTTAATTTTCCTGCACATTACAGAGCCAATTAAAATCTCATTAATCCATTCTTTTTAATACAATTTTCAATACATCTTTTCATCTACCCTGACCCTAAAATTCTCCTATAAATACCAACACTCTTTTCCATCTCCTCACTCTGAATTCTATACAAAAACTCTCAAGAAAATTCTAAGTTTAATAGTGTACAAGTGGAGTTAGCGAAGGGCGAAGCTCCGACGAATTTCCGACGACGACCCTAGGAGTTCCCGGAAATGAAATGACGCACCGGCACCTCCTACCACTCCCTCTTCCTCTTCTCTAATATAAAATCCAGTAATTCCCTTCTCCCCCTTCTCTTTACTATTCAAAAAACTTAGAATTCTAAAACCCGATGGAAGTGGAGTTAATCCGACTTCCGATTTGGTTTTTCCTTAAAAATCATATTTTTCTTAAAAACAATAATACCAAAATCTTCCATCATGGTCATTAAACATTAACAAAACCTATTGACAAGTTTTATATCAAAAGAATTCATATTTCAATTTTTATAGCACTTTTACAGAAAAATACCATATAGTTTAGTTTCGACTTAAAACATCATTACCCCTTGCTATACATTTAGATAGTTTACGAGGTAATGACCTAGATCCTCATAACAATCATATGTAATATAGCACGATGATCTTTGGGGACATAGTTTTGGGAAAATACGATTTTACATAAAACTATCTCAAACTTCTAAAAACCTTTTTCTACAAGATATGTATTTTTAACAAATCTTTGCAATGTGCCGCTACAACCCATTTTGGGGAACCCGTTCGGGATGGTGCGGATTATCGCACATCCTCGAGCTTAGTAGTGCGAGATGCAGACCTCCGCAAGGAGCATACGGTCTCGAAAGATTTAAAATACAACTTTCTTTAGAAAATGTGATTTCTATTATAAATAAAACTTATATTTTTAATAAATAAATATATATATGTAATTAATATCAAAATATCTATTTTTAATATTTATAATATTCCACAGTTCCAAAATTCAAGGAAAACATCTTGTTTAAAAGAAAATACCATACAATTCCAATATTACAAATAAATACCATATATTATGAAATATAGATTTTATTCACTAGAAATGTTACAATGATAAAATATACATCAATGAAAAATTTAAAGACGATAATAAAATACTTGAGGTGTATTTTGAAAATTATACAAAATTATTTTTACATAAAACCCTCTCAAGTTATATTAAATTACAATAAGGACTCTAGTAAACATAGGTTTATGCAGGACCAGTCTCTTGAGTCTCAGAGAATCGGAGATATGGGTGATTTCCTATTTAAGGTAGACAACTTAACAAACGGTTATCAACACGGTAATCGTCTTTGAAAAAGACACAAATCCTGCCGTCCATGTGCAGCGGTTACCGATAACACCAAAACTTAATTCAGGATTCAATTTCGTTTCTAATCGTCTGACTCAGACTAAGTCTCAATATACAATCTGACTTGAATAAGATTCAAGTATAAAACTACATTACAATATGAATCCAGGAATCCATATAATCAATCTATTCAATCTATATTGACCGAACCGAACCATGGATATACATTCATTTATATGATTCTCCAGTTACATCCATTTACTGATAACATGGTTTCGGCAAGTCATCCATCTATAATACAATACAATACATCAATACAATCAAGACATCACGAGGTTTAAGGGGTAGATTGGTACGGAAGGTGTTAGAAGTGGCACAAGACTGCAACCATTAAGACACCTAACCTGAATTCAATTGTTGTTGTACCGTGGCATAAACGGTTCCTTGTATTCCGTTCACCGTTAGTCTCTGGTCTAATGAGACTCTTCTCGTATACACTGGCCTATTCTATACCAAGCTACAAACAATAACATTAACACTAAATACAGCATTATAACAATATAACAATATACTCTCTATTCTGTCTAATTCTTTCTTGTCTATTTACATGACTTACCAAACGATTGTTTGCTGACGACATTCTATGTCTTCTTCTTTGGAATGTCGTCAGGTGGTTCGGACCTTCCAGAGATCGAGCCTAGCACTGAAGACTTGGACCAGTTTACTGAAGATCCCGAGCTGTAGTTACACTTGTACATTTCCTTTACATTTCTGTTAAGCCACTGTTTAGGCATTGCTTTTCCATTCCATGTATTTACTTTTAAGATGTATTGTAAAAAGAATGTTAATAAATAAAGTTGTTGTTCATTATATTTGTCTCTTGTGTATATTTCTCTTATACTGCTTAGATATGCTTAGCGTGTTTACTTCAGAGTAAAAATACGCAGCGGCCTTGTCGCGTCCCCTTCACAGTATTCCGGGAAGCGGGGCGTGACAGGTTTTATTGGTGGCCCATGCAGGTCAGAGCTGTATGGAACCCTACCATGCAGTTCAGTTCTGCGTGGACAACCTAAGCAATATAAAACACAAGAAAGAGCAACTAAAAACATTCTTTACAATACATATTCCTTGAATCTTACAATTTCAAATTCCTTGAATCTTATTCCTTGAACCTTATTCTTTGAATCTATCCTTACATATTTTTCATTCAAGGTTATGGATTCCCCAAACAACACCAGCACGAATGTCAACAACACTCACCCACCACTACCACTCACACCTGCCGTCGCTGCTCTGATCAACGAGCAGACGGTTCTGCTTGAGGAAATCCGAAGCCTCCTGGAAGGACAGCAGCAGCAGACTGCTATATTATTGAACCGACCAAAAGCAGAAGCAACCGATATGAAGTGCTCTGCCACCCAGATGGCAGGAGAAGCCTACCATATACAACCTTCAAAACCCAGGAGACAGAAATAAACAATTAACCAGCCAAGTCCAAGTTTTTGTTTCTACTGCAAGAGGGTTGGACACTTGTGGAAGGACTGTAGGCGCGCAAAAAGCCTGTGCCTAGTTTATGGCGCGTCCAATCACAAAATTGAGACCCATCCCTATAGATACAACTCAGCTCGCACACCCACCAACTACCCGCTGCGGCCAGCTATCCAAGCTCCTGCAACTCGTCCTGCACTCCCAGCACCACCTCCACGTAGAACTCCTGCACAGCCAAATCGCCAATTCTATCAGGCACTGAGGAACATGCCTCGAGAACAGAGGAATGTGCCCCCAGCTAGAAGAAACGTACCACGGCGACATGCTTACACCTTAGCAGCCGTAGAAGCCGAGACAGTGGACCAAGATAACACTAGTAAGTCTCTTTCACATTTTTAAAAACCCTTGTATCACTTTGTTACCCTTGTATCACTTTGTTATTTTTCATACACTGTCAGTACTTCAGTCACCAAACATTCCTTGAATTTGTTACACTTTCCTTTTACAAATTTCGAGGACAAAAATTTTTTTAAGGGGGGTAGAATGTAATAACCCTAAACTTTCTGTACAATTTTTTTCAAAAATACAGAAAGGGGTACTTTTGTCTGAGTACAAGATATAAGTTTGATTTGCTTTTTAATAGCAGGAAGGAGCTTGTAGCTCATTGGTAAGACCTTGCACTGCTGAACCAAAGTACCAGAGTTCAAATCCCATTAGCCACATTATATTTTACTTTGTTTTATTTTAATCTTTTTAGAAGCCCAAGAGTCTACACGTGCTTAACCCATAAACCCAAAGGTAACACTAAAAACAAACGAGTCCAGGAGGTAGACCAAACGACAATGAACACGTGGCGTCCGGGGGGGGCACTCGGCTTGATTCGGCCGGCGGATCGGCCGAATCGGCTGCCACCACTGGCCGACTCACCTCGGATCGGATTTGGTTCTTCTTGACTCTTGTGACTCTTTGCATTCCCCATAACCCTGTATAGTTTAATTTTCCTGCACATTACAGAGCCAATTAAAATCCCATTAATACATTCTTTTTAATACAATTTTCAATACATCTTTTCATCTACCTAACCCTAAAATTCTTCTATAAATACCCACGCTCTTTTCCACCTCCTCACTCTGAATTCTATACAAAAACTCTCAAGAAAATTCTAAGTTTAATATTGTACAAGTGGAGTTAGCGAAGGGCGAAGCTCCGACGAATTTCTGACGATGACCCTAGGAGCTCCGGGCGACGAAACGATGCACCGGTACCTCCTACCACCCCCTCTTCCTCTTCTATAATCTAAAATCCAGTAATTCCCTTCTCCCCTTTCTCTTTACTATTCAAAAAACTTAGAATTCTAAAACCCGACGTTAATCCGACTTCCGATTCGGTTTTTCCTTAAAAATCATATTTTTCTTAAACACAATAATACCAAAATCTCCCATCATGATCATTAAACATTAAAAAAACATCTTGACAAGTTTCATATCAAAAGAATTCATATTTCAATTTTTATAGCACTTTTACAGAAAAATATCATATAGTTTAGCTTCGACATAAAACATCATTACCCCTTGCTATACCTTTAGATAGTTTATAAGGTAATGACCTACCTCCTTACAACACTCATATGTAGCATAGCACAATGATCTTTGGGAACATTGTTTTGGGAAAATACGAATTTACACAAAACTACCTCAAACTTATAAAAACATTTTTCTACAAGATATGTATTTTTAACAAATCTTTGCAATGTGCCGCTACAACCCATTTTGGGGAACCCGTTCAGGATGGTGCGGATTATCGCACATCCTCAGGCTTAGTAGTGTGAGATGCAGACTTCGGCAAGGAGCATACGGTCTCGAAAGATTTAAAATACAACTTTCTTTAGAAAATGTGATTTCTATTATAAATAAAACTTATATTTTTAATAAATAAATACATATATGTAATTAATATCAAAATATCTATTTTTAATATTTATTATATTCCACAGTTCCAAAATTCAAGGAAAACATTTTATTTACAAGAAAATACCATACAATTCCAATATTACAAATAAATACCATATATTATGAAAAATAGGTTTTATTCACTAGAAATATCACAGTGATAAAATATACATCAATGAAAACTTTAAAGAGGATAATAAAATACTTGAGATGTATTTTGAAAATTATACATGTTAGTTATATGTATGCCCTAGAGGCCATTACTGTACATTGGATGTATATTGTAGTGGATGCTGGGACATATATAGGGAGGACTTTCTTGCTCGACATGATAGTATGCTATCTGGTTGATCTTTACCTTAACGTGTACACTGATTGTCTCCCTGTTACATGTTGGTAAAGCCCTTAGGATGTGTACTTAACTACCTGGACTATGATGCGGATCATACTAGTGGGGACATGGTAGTCCATAAGTACATCCTTCAAAGTCCCTAGTCGTGGGTGTATCGAGACGGGGCATCGATATACCAGAGTAGACTAGCGTATACCTTCTCGACCCATACAGATGGGCGATGGATGATCCCATATCCATTGGTGTTTGACATCAGAGATGATATACGGGTGCTCAGTGGAGATTGGGTACACTGGACGGACTCGCCGAGAACTCCCAGATGGTATTATACCTCACGTCAGATGGCAGTTCTCTGGTGACACTGGTACAGAGTAGTCTGTTGACCCGAGATCGTCATAGAGTCTTGTGTGGTTCCCACTGTGCTTTGATTTCCATCTTACCACGTCCAAGAGGGCGTGCAAAACGGTGGTTTTTGGGTACAGTCCCGAGTCACATGGAGGCAATGAGCGATAGGAGGGGATTCGTCTCTCCCGGTATAGGGGGTTGATGTTGCGCTGTGTTCGATTGGCTATAACAGGAAATCCCTGGCCAGGGTTGCTGAGATTTACTGGTAAGTGTTACCAGTAGTTTCTCGAAGTGTTATAGACCTCATATCGACACGACTTATCGAGCTATTGGGGTCTGACGTTTACCACCCCTAGGCAAGATATGCGACATATCAGACGATCAGACCGGACTGTACGGTAGTGTTACTGGTTGGATTCACTGGAGTGTGAGCGGGCTTGCTCGTTGATCTTCTGATCGCTCAATACCCGGATGGCCGTTACGTTTAGCAGACCGCTTGCGGCTTGTGGATGTTTGATATGATCATCATCCGCTGCCGGCGTATTGACGAGTCTTTAGAGTCCTACACAGAGGTTTCCTGGTTCAAGCGCAACGAAATAGGAGTGCATATGAGATATGTACGGGACCGAGAATAATACGTGTATGTGATACCGTATTCCATTCTCGCGATGAATGTATCGATTAGGTTATATGCGATATACCCTAGTTATCGAATCAAGGATTGATTCGATAAACCGATACATTGGATACTAGTCGGTTATATGTGATATGACCGGATCGTTAAATCAAGTGTTGATTTAATGATTTAATGTATAATTATATATTTGATATATTACTTTGCATTAACTAGTATCGGTTCACTTTAAATGGATATTCTCACTCGGGTGTGCGCATTGCATATGCGATATGATTTTGTGCACATGATTGTATCATGTTTGATGATGCATGCTTTTTGGTTAAGTGTAAAGTATTAAACTATGGTTAAGTGGATGATTAGGGTTTTTACTTATTCATTTATTTATTTCATTTATTCTTTTTGGAAAATAAAATGCAAAGAGAAAAATGGTGGAATTCTTTTGTTCATTCATGAAGCTTCATGAATACTTTGACTTAGTCACCATTTTTGTCTTCATACCTAACCTAACCATTCACTTAACTTGAGTTTAGTCTCTACACTTAACCATGGTTGATTATGATAAGTATTCTATTATTTTCAGTTTTCTAAATTAACTTATCATAACAATTTCCATCTTCTTCTTCATCTTGACACATGAAGAAACCTTCACTTCATCAATGGTGGATTGATGAATTGAGTGAGAAATCCAATTCTAAATTGAACCCACTTCCTATTTCTTCATCCTCTACCTCTTGCCAAGTAGTAGAGTGTGTTTCCTTCATAAGTTTTCATGACTTGGTGAAGTTGGAGCTTGATCTAGCGATGCCTCGACGTAGATCATCTTCGGCATGGACATCGACGACCTAGCTTGCCCATTCTCCGACGAAGCCGACGCTAGAGCCCGGGAACTCATTTGGACAGCGAGGGGACTTCGTTGCGGAGCTATGGAGGTGGTGCACCGGATCTACAAAGATTGTATTTCCGTATTCCCTTAGTTAAGTGTTAACTAGTTTCCTTTTCGCCTAGAAATCTAGCCAACGATCCGTAGTCGGGTTTCTCGGCACCGTTAAAATTAGAAATTGGTATGGTTGATGCCTTGTGAGACCTCATTAGGGTGCCTAGGAACCTTACAGTGGTATCAGAGCCAAGCTAGAGCCTTAGGCGAAGTCTAGACGGAGTTTGAAAGCCGGACGAACCGAAAACCTAACCCCAAAATAGCTCTCTGGACTTTTTCTAAAAAATGGGATTTTTGTCAATTAAAAATATGCAGAAAATCAAGCAGGGTGTTATTTGAATTACTGTGAAATACGAGGGCCTAAGTCGACTTTTCCACCGCGGATCCGCGGCACATGCTATGCATGATGCGGCTGTTCCGCGGCCTTACTGTTCCCTTGTATGATGATTTTTGCACAGTAACTCATATAATTTAATTCTATATTTTCTGGAATATTTTTGTTGTGACTCTACAGAAGTGTATTCTGGGGTACTATTGGGATTCGAATGTTCGATTGGATTATCAAATTTTGTCTGTGTGGCTTTCCGGATAAATTTTAGAATATGTTAAAAAGTTCGACCGGATATAAATACCCAATTTTTCCCCTGTCGGGAAATTTCCAAGTGTTGGATTTTTCCGTAGTTTAACGACGTTCTAAGTAGTGCAAGTAACGCGATGGACCCTCTAGAAGACAACAAACCTTAACTCGATTATGTGACCGTCTTGAACTGCCCTTTGAACCTACGGGTTTGGGGCAGTACGGCGTGCCACATGTGAGGCGTTGGCTTGACCCTTCTACGGCTGGACCGTTGGTACTGAGGCACGAACTGAATGTTGTTAGACTTATTTCATGTGTTGATCTGTATTGGGAAAACTTGGGTGTTCGAATGTTCGATCGGAAAGTTCAACATTTTCTATTTATCCGGAATGGGATACAATAATTGGAATTCACAAGTAGTTATGAGATAACTGAATGAATGTTGTAAATCTAGCAATTTAGTCTCACTTGATCGGTTGCCACGGAATTTTGATGTGATCAAAAGTCCGTCGCAATCACGTAGCGTACGCGGATACTCGCCGGGTAAACTTAATAGACAGCCTCACTCCATAGCCCCGACCAAGTAACTGTAGGAGAACCCCGTCGCCAAAAGCATCCGTTCGGGTGCTCGCGGCAGCGGTGTTCCGCCTTGGTGCACTTTGTCGACGGTATCTGGGGTGCGGCCGCCTACTGAAGTTTGCAACGAGTATTCGATCAGGATGTCGGGAATCTTGTTGAATTGCCCGACTTGACATTGAAAAGTGTTTTCGATAATGAGACTAAAATGCGGGGTTTATAATTGTTAGGCATGCGATGTCTAAGTAATTCATTTGGTCAGGCATGCGATGTCTGAGGAGGTTGCGGATTCCAACTGTTGTAGTTTTACACTTTCTTTTCTGTGACCGTAAGTGTAATATGTGATATCGCCGGTTTCGTTGCTATATGTCAACGACAATTGGGATGGACATATTTACTTACGTTGATGACATGTGATGTTATGTGTTGCTGGATATGTTATATTGGATCGTCGTGTTTGAATAGCCGGGGGGTTTTATGTGAGATGAGTGTTTTTCATTTTCATTCATGTAAAAACTTGTATGTAATATTCTTTTATTGGGGCACTTCCAGGTTGCGGAAGATGTCACCGTTTGTATATTATTTACTTTTCCGCACTAGGATAGACCCAAGGAGGGGAGCACAAGTAACCGGGTTCTGGAGTCCAGTGGGAGACCAACTCGAGGAGTCGAGTCCGGGTCTCCTAACTCCAGAATTGGTAGGGTTGCTTGCCGCTCTCGTAGGGGTCTAGGGGTGTGGGTTTGGCTATTCATCGCGACCGTGGAATCCGTGTTTTATACTGGCTCGTATTGAAAACACGGACGTCCTAGTATATCCAATATTTCATATGATTCTTCTGCTGCGATATCTGTGATGTGATCATGTGATGTTCTGTGATAGATACATTATATAGTATATATGATATATTATATAGGCGTTACTTATGTTTTACACCCGCGCTAGCCCTGTCCTGCTCTGCCGTTAGTTACCTAACCTAACGGTGCACGAGGGGACATCGAGGCGAATGCGGATGGCATAAGTGTACGTCGTATTTATCTGTGATGTTTAGGTACTTAAATGATGGGACTTCATTAATGTGATTAATGAAAATAAAAGAAACCTAAGATGTTGTAGAATCGAATTTCAAAATAAAACAGGTAGCTACAGTTCTTGCTTTGCACAGCGGTATATATGATATATCCTGCACCTTATTCGATGAGGAAAGGACCGAGATCCTTTCACCGGGAGTGACTCCTTTAGCAATAACTGGCAGATGCTACACACTCGGTTTGTCTTTTGATTGCTTTTAAGTGTTTTTGCTTTGCACAGTGATATATATGATATATCCCGCACCTCATTCGACGAGGAAAGGACCGACGATCCCGTCACCGGGAGTGACTCCTTTAGCAAAACTAGAAAAGCCTCAAAAGCACTCCATTTTAAAATCATTTGATTCTATAACGATATCAAGTTCATTACGCAATAGGTTTTCAGAAAAACCTGTCGTAGCCCTCCGTCATTTCAGATAAATCCTGTTTAGTATTCGTGCTGCGCTTGTTGACCTTGTCAAGGCGCAGTGTGCGGTAGCTAACCAGTATTTATCTGCTTATGCATATGATGCAGATTGGGTTAGGGTAGTCGTGCGGCCTTGTTGACCTTGTCAAGGGTCGTGCGGGTGGGTTTGATTCAATCAAGAAATGACGGGTTGAACTTGACTTGTGGTCTATGGTTTGTTGACCTTGTCAAGGTCATAGATCGTTCGGGGCAAAATATTATCGGGAATTTCAAGTGTTGAAATTTGCAATGAGATTGCATACCTTCTATGAGATAGTTGGATCCCGATACCCGCTGCGAGTAAGTGTTACTCCTGGGAGAGTTTTATACATTACAATTAGCCGATCAAGTAGGTGTCTAGAAAGGTGTTAACGGGGTTACGCCTCTGGGAAAACGAGGTTTACATTAATTAGGTTCGTGCGAAAGCACGGGGGACCTCCCTCAAAGTACCGACACTGGCCTGGCTGAAAGATTGGCGAACTTGTAGTGTGTAATTAATCCCGGCTAGTCTTTCCTTTTAGGGTTTGAAGGAAGATTTGATAAAAAGCAGTGGGAGCCATCCTGATTAGATAAAATAATAACCAATCTGATCTTGCAAGAGCATACGCTGAGTGTTTTCTTCTCTCTCTCTCCAGGTAGCAACCATATCACGCCTTAATCAAGATAATAATACGGATATTTGACCGAACCCGCTTGTTATACCGAGCTGGGGAACGTTGATCCCGCTCCAACTTATAATAGTTATAAGACAGAGCAGGAAATTGGGGAATACCAGATTTCCCGTGCCGCCCAAACGAAGAGAGTGCATGCTGATGCATCATCTTCGGGTGTGTTCATTACAGAGAACTGTTTCTCAGTATCCTTTACGTCCTAGGTATGTGATACCAGATCAGGATCCCAGATATGTAATCAGTTACATAGGGCTACAGAAAGGTAGAGAACTGAGAACGGGTGATAAGTTTCATGAGGCAGAAAACGGGGCAAGTGTTGCAGCCAAGTCTGTTGGTCACTGTCACCCTGTATTACCAATACATTGATTCTGAACGAATGTTGTTAGATACCGAACCTGATATACAAAATCATATCAGTCTCTTTGTTAGTAAAGAAATAATAAAATTTTGTATTGTTGGATAATGTTTTGAACATTTCCTATTTCAAAAGTTGATCGGTTCAGGCACGTTGTCTAAAAGCATTGACGTTCTAAATCAAACTACAGTTCTTAGTATATGGAACACACATAAGAGGAAGAGTTCAGAAATGAACGGATCCTTCTTAAGGTATTGTAGACTAGGTCAGATCAATGTGACCCGACTAGCTGAAGTTACATGTAGATGCATATTTAAATCAGTTTGAATCTACATCTTGTGAAACTTGCCAGTCATGTCACAAAGATATAATGACACTAGCTCTGTTTATTGGAAACAGAGAAAGAGTTAGTAAACTCTTGGGATGATACATGTTGATGTATGTAAGGTCCCCTGTCTACACATGCCAAGACCGATTCTTTATACTTCATTACATTCTCTGATAATCTCTCAAGATTCAGACATATGTTCCTGTTGAAACATGAGTCCGAGCCTTTTGAGATATTCACAGAATATAAGCGAGAAGTAGAGAACCAAAATACGGGTATAAGTATTATGTCCTATGATGAGATCAGGGAGGAGAATACTTGTGCATGGAATTCCTGGATTATTCTAAAGGAGAATGAGATTCTCTCTCAGCATTACTCCTCTGAATACACCATAGCACGATGGTATATCGGGGTGGAGCAATAACACCCTATATGATAAGGTGTGCTCTATGATGAGTACTACTGAGTTACCTATTTCCTTTTTGGGAGTTATGCACTTGAGAAGCTGCATACCTATTGAATAGGGTTCGAATCAAATCAGTTGCCTACCATTTCATATGTGATATGGAAAGGGAAGAGCCCATGTCTTAAGCTAGTTAAGATTTGGGGTTGTCCGGCCTATGTTTAAAAGCAAAATCCGGACAAGCTCGAGGCAAGGTCTGTTATGTACAACTGGAAAGGTTCCAGCTATGCAAACTACAGAAGATGATTTGATCGAACCAAAGGATTCAGTAGATTCCAACGAACCTCAACCTCTCCACCGATCTAGTAGGGTTCCTCACCCACCTGAGAGATACTTCTGTTTCTCTATGACAGTGGGAGCAAGGATTGCATCATGAGATGATGACCCAACTAGCTTCGAGCTGGCCATCAGGAGTGAGACTCTGTAAGAATGGCTGGATGTTTATCGATCTGAGATGGAATCCTTATACACCAACAAAGTATGGACTTTGGTTGCTATATCTGAAGGGTTAAATCCCCATCAGGAGCAAGTATATCTTGAGAAGATTACTTGGTGTACATGGAAAAGTTGAGACTTTCAAAGCTAGACTTGTTAAAAGTTTGCATCATTGACCAGGTACGGATAATGATGAAACCTTTTCCAGTACCTATGCTTAAGTCCATCCAGATACTACTTGCCACAGCTACATACCATGACTACGATATCTGGTGGTTGGGTGTCATGACTGCTTTTCTAAATGATGATTTGGAAGAAAGCGTCTATAAGTACACAGCCAGAGGGCTTCGTAGACAGTGGGAGCAGCGGAAACGTGTGCAAGATGCTTTATAGGATTAAAGCAGGCATCGCGGAGTTGGAACATCTGTTTTGATGGATTAGTCAAAGAGTTTGACATCATCAAAATGGAAGATGAACCTTGTATAAACAAAAAGGTAGTAGGGAGTATGGTGATGATCCTCGTAGAGTACGTGGACGACATACTCTTGATAGGGAAGGAGTTTCCTATGCTACGCTCGGTCGATCTCCGCTTATCACAAGGATTCTCCAATAGGATCAAAGTGATACCTACTAAATCCTGGGTTTTGGATCTATGAGATAGATCTAAATGGATGTTAGAATTCTCACTAGATGTAGTGAGACGGTATCAACCGATCCTGGGGAGAATCATTGGAAGGGTTCCAGGGTGATAAAGACGACTGAATGTCAGTCACAGGCATTGTCTTTACCCTCAGTGGAGGGACGGTATGTTGGAAGAGTTCCAAGCTAGATACCGTGACATACTAGACGATAAAGGCTGGATACATCGCTACTTAAGATGCTACCAAAGAGGCTGTTTGGGTGTATATTGGTTCATGAGATGAACTATGTTCCTTCCATTGTGTGACAATGGAGTTGTGGCTTATGCCAAGGAACGCCGGTCCCATCAGTGATCCAGACATATTCTAAGGCAGTATCACCTGATCATGGAGATGGTTGATCTCTATGGGATCGAGGTAAGGAGAATAGACTAAGAGGACAACACAGCGGATTCACTCACAAAGGCCTGTTCCCAGAGAGAGACTTTTATGGGATGGTTGAGTATGAGATACTACAACCACTGCTACAGATGGCCCTAGTGCAAGTGGGAGATTGTTAGTTATATGTATGCCCTAAAGGCCATTACTGTACATTGGATGTATATTGTAGTGGATGCTGGGACATATATAGGGAGGACTTTCTTGCTCGACATGATAGTATGCTATCTGGTTGATCTTTACCTTAACGTGTACACTGATTGTCTCCCTGTTACATGTTGGTAAAGCCCTTAGGATGTGTACTTAACTACCTGGACTATGATGCGGATCATACTAGTGGGGACATGGTAGTCCATAAGTACATCCTTCAAAGTCCCTAGTCGTGGGTGTATCGAGACGGGGCATCGATATACCAGAGTAGACTAGCGTATACCTTCTCGACCCATACAGATGGGCGATGGATGATCCCATATCCATTGGTGTTTGACATCAGAGATGATATACGGGTGCTCAGTGGAGACTGGGTACACTGGACGGACTCGCCGAGAACTCCCAGATGGTATTATACCTCACGTCAGATGGCAGTTCTCTGGTGACACTGGTACAGAGTAGTCTGTTGACCCGAGATCGTCATAGAGTCTTGTGTGGTTCCCACTGTGCTTTGATTTCCATCTTACCACGTCCAAGAGGGCATGCAAAACGGTGGTTTTTGGGTACAGTCCCGAGTCACATGGAGGCAATGAGCGATAGGAGGGGATTCGTCTCTCCCGGTATAGGGGGTTGATGTTGCGCTGTGTTCGATTGGCTATAACAGGAAATCCCTGGCCAGGGTTGCTGAGATTTACTGGTAAGTGTTACCAGTAGTTTCTCGAAGTGTTATAGACCTCATATCGACACGACTTATCGAGCTATTGGGGTCTGACGTTTACCACCCCTAGGCAAGATATGCGACATATCAGACGATCAGACCGGACTGTACGGTAGTGTTACTGGTTAGATTCACTGGAGTGTGAGCGGGCTTGCTCGTCGATCTTCTGATCGCTCAATACCCGGGTGGCCGTTAAGTTTAGCAGACCGCTTGCGGCTTGTGGGTGTTTGATATGATCATCATCCGCTGCCGGCGTATTGACGAGTCTTTAGAGTCCTACACAGAGGTTTCCTGGTTCAAGCGAAACGAAATAGGAGCGCATATGAGATATGTGCGGGACCGAGAATAATGCGTGTATGTGATACCGTATTCCATTCTCGCGATGAATGTATCGATTAGGTTATATGCGATATACCCTAGTTATCGAATCAAGGATTGATTCGATAAACCGATACATTGGATACTAGTCGGTTATATGTGATATGACCGGATCGTTAAATCAAGTGTTGATTTAATGATTTAATGTATAATTATATATTTGATATATTACTTTGCATTAACTAGTATCGGTTCACTTTAAATGGATATTCTCACTCGGGTGTGCGCATTGCATATGCGATATGATTTTGTGCACATGATTGTATCATGTTTGATGATGCATGCTTTTTGGTTAAGTGTAAAGTATTAAACTATGGTTAAGTGGATGATTAGGGTTTTTACTTATTCATTTATTTATTTCATTTATTCTTTTTGGAAAATAAAATGCAAAGAGAAAAATGGTGGAATTCTTTTGTTCATTCATGAAGCTTCATGAATACTTTGACTTAGTCACCATTTTTGTCTTCATACCTAACCTAACCATTCACTTAACTTGAGTTTAGTCTCTACACTTAACCATGGTTGATTATGATAAGTATTCTATTATTTTCTATTTTCTAAATTAACTTATCATAACAATTTCCATCTTCTTCTTCATCTTGACACATGAAGAAACCTTCACTTCATCAATGGTGGATTGATGAATTGAGTGAGAAATCCAATTCTAAATTGAACCCACTTCCTATTTCTTCATCCTCTACCTCTTGCCAAGTAGTAGAGTGTGTTTCCTTCACAAGTTTTCATGACTTGGTGAAGTTGGAGCTTGATCTAGCGATGCCTCGACGTAGATCATCTTCGGCATGGACATCGACGACCTAGCTTGCCCATTCTCCGACGAAGCCGATGCTAGAGCCCGGGAACTCATTTGGACAGCGAGGGGACTTCGTTACGGAGCTATGGAGGTGGTGCACCGGATCTACAAAGGTTGTATTTCCGTATTCCCTTAGTTAAGTGTTAACTAGTTTCCTTTTCGCCTAGAAATCTAGCCAACGATCCGTAGTCGGGTTTCTCGGCACCGTTAAAATTAGAAATTGGTATGGTTGATGCCTTGTGAGACCTCATTAGGGTGCCTAGGAACCTTACAATACAAAACTATTTTTACATAAAACCCCCTCGAGTTATATTAAATTACAATAAGGACCCTAGTAAACATAGGTTTAAGCAGGACCAGTCTTTTGAGCCTCAGGGAGCCGGAGATATGGGTGCTTGCCTATTTAAGGTAGACAACTTAACAAACGGTGTTATCAACACGGTAATCGTTTTTGAAAAAGACACAAATCCTGCCGTCCATATGCAGCGGTTACCGATAACACCAAAACTTAGTTCAGAATTCAATTTCTTTTCTAATTGTGACTCAGACTAAGTCTCAATATACAATCTGACTTAAATGAGATTCAAGTATAAAACTACATTACAATATGAATTCAGGAATCCATATAATCAATCTATTCAATCTATATTGACTGAACCGAACCATGGATATACATACATCTACATGATTCTCCAGTTACATCCATTTACTGATATCATAGTTTCGGCAAGTCATCCATCTATAATACAAGACAATACAATACATCAATACAATCAAGACATCGCGGGTTTATGGGATAGATTGGTACAGAAGGTGTTAGAAGTGGCACGAGACTGCAACCATTAAGACACCTAACCTGAATTCAATTGTTGTTGTACCGTGGCATAAACGGTTCCTTGTATTCCATCCACCGTTAGTCTCTGGTCTAACGAGACTCTTCTCGTATACACTGGCCTCTTTTGTACCAAGCTACAAACAACAACGTTAACACTAAATACAGCATTATAACAATATAACAATATACTCTCTATTCTATCTATTTCTTTCTTGTCTATTTACGGGACTTATCGAGCGGTTGTTCACTGACGACATTCTCTGTCTTCTTCTTTGGAATGTCATCAGGTGGTTCGGACCTTCCAGAGATCGAGCCTAGCACTGAAGACTTGGACCAGTTTACTGAAAATCCTGAGCTGTAGTTACACTTGTACATTTACTTTACATTTCTGTTATGCCACTGTTTAGGCATTGCTTTTCCATTCCATGTACTTACTTTTCAGATGTATTGTAAAAAGAATGTTAATAAATAAAGTTGATGTTCATTACATTTGTCTCTTGTGTATATTTCTCTTATATTGCTTAGATACACTTAGCGTGTTTACTTCAGAGTAAAAATACGCAGCGGCCTCGTCGCGTCCCCTTCACCATATTCCGGGAAGCGGGGCACGACAGTTTGGGTCGACGGGTTTTGGGTTCTCGGGGTTGTGGGTTGTCAGGTTTGCAGAGGTTTGGTGGTGGTGTTGGGAGGTCGGGAGAAGAGAGAGGGATGAGGAGGTGAAGGCGTGGATGAGGGTGACGGTGACGAGGCGGTGAGGTGGTCGACGGTGGAGGCAAGGGAGTTTCTGGCGTTGCTCGGGGTGTTTGCACGGGTTGGTTGTAGGGATGGGTAGTCGGGTAGAAGAAGAAGAGGGGAGGAGGCTGGGGTGATGACGGAGGTAGTGGTGACGAGGGCGAGGATGGTGGCGAGGCGAGGTGAGGCTAGTGCTCGGTGTGGGTTTCACGACGAGAGGAGAAAAGAGAGAGGTGGGGACGAAAAAGAAGGTTGTGTTTAATATAAGTAGGTTTATAATATATTATAAATATATAGAGAGATGGAGAAAGACAGAGTATAGAGAAAAAGAGAGATAGCATAGGGAGAGAGAGTGTGTGTGAGAGGAAATATATTATTTAGTTTTTAAAATATATTATATGTATATGAACTGAGAATATATATAAAAATATTATAATATATTTTCTAGGATTTTATAGCTAATACAAAAATACTCTGAAAAATACCCAGATCTCTTCTAAAAATCCAGTTTTAAAATATGAATAACATACGTGTCGATTAAAATATTAATGCGACGTCCGGTTAGATAAAATGTATGCCCCCAAGAACGGATACACATAAAAACACGTAGCGATCTAAACGCTTCTGTTTCATCAAACAGGAAGTGAACATGATGTCTGAATGCAACCACAGGGTATGGGTTATGATACAGGCCAGGCTAGATGTTAAAATATTATATTTGGTTAATTTGTACTATCTAAAAGAAATGCAGATACAACATATCATATAAGTGTAATATCAGATCTAAATGTGCATGGATCCTTAGTACTAGTAAGGACATGTCATAATCTAAAATCACGATGGGTTTCAAGCATGCGGGTCAGGTCGGATACTAAACATAGATACCAAATACACTATTCGCACCCAAAAACAAACATGAACTAAAAGGTATCACAAGATTAGGAAAAACCCAAATAAATTATGGTATAAAATGAACTACGGTGTTACACCCACTCATGTGTCCTTACGATACATTATGAGAACAGAGCTTACGAGATCCTCTCAACTCGTAAGAAAATACCTTTGTGGGATCCTTACGACTCACAAGGGAAAAACACACTTGGGGCTTCTCACGACTCCTAAGGAGAAAATGCATCTATGAGATCCTTTTTAATCGTAGGGAAAAATGCTTTTATGAGACCCTTACGGCTTATAAAATTGAAAAGCCTTAGGTGATAGGGATCTAAACCTGTCTCCTAAGCCGTCGTTCTCCAACGGGCAATGGCAAATGATGACTCGCTCCTGCCATTACGCTTTAGTGTTTGCGGTGCTGATACTGACCCAAAAACCAAATCCCAAGTCTTCCCGGGGTAAATGATAAGTTGCTCCTGATATTATTCCAGTGCAGCAATGCTGATACTAGACAAAATCCAAATTCTCTGTTCCTCTCAAATTCAAAAGTTCCGCCAAATAAGGAAGAAATCAAACAGATCAAATCAAAATCCCACCCGGCAGCACTTCTAAGCTCAAAAGTCCTGCTGGACAGGTAGGAAACTTCCAAAACAAATCAAATCAGACAAATTAACCCCAACACCGCAAGAAGCGGAGTAAGTCAACTTCAACTCCGACACCGCAGAAAGCGGAGCAAGTCAAATCAAATCCCGACACCGTAGAAAGCATAACAAGACAAATCAAATCCCGACACTGTAAGAAGCGGAGCAAGACATCGACCGTCCAAGTCACAAAAATGGCAGCACCGACCGTCCACGTCACTAAAATGGCAGTATCGACCGTCCACGTCGCTAAAATGGCAGCATACCTTCCACGTCGTCAAAAGAGAATACAACCAAATCAAGCTCCATGTAGAACAAGATCCATTAGTTTCATGCACACAACCCACACACGTGGTGTGCATTTATTGATGGGGGCACTTTGTTGGGGTCAAAAATTACACCTCGGTTGACCAAGTCAAAATCAAAGTCAACTCCAAGCCAAGTGGGCCCAAACCCAGGTCAAGACCGGGCATGGAAAGGACCGGCCCCATGACAAAAGGAATGAAGCCATAAATTAGTTTAATGTAATTCTTTTTTTAGAAATAAATATATGTAAAATGGGGAAAAAACCAAAATTTTGTAAACCCCATGGCTTATGTGCAAAAAAGAGATAAGCACATAAGGCATACGATAGCACAAGTGACATTTGGCAAAACTCAAGGGGCTATATGTAAAGTGTGTGGCCTATAAAGGCAAACATGATGAAAAAATCAACAAGAACCTTTTTATTCTCTCAAAAATTAGGGTTCGTGCCTCCTTCTCCTTCCTTAAGGTTCTAAACCCTCTTTCTTTTTTTTTTGAATTAAATCAAGAGTGTAAATCTTCTTTTTCCAAAAAGAAACAGTTTTTCAACATAAAACCCTTGAAGGGGAACTCAGATCTCCTATCAAATCTCTAAAAGGAGAGATTTTTAAGCACCACCCCCATTTCCTCCAAGATCAAGCCAACAGAGAGGAGGAGGAAGGAGACCCATCTCCAAAAATCCCACTTTGGGAAAAATCCAAGGCTTAAGAGAAGATCCAGGGCTCAAGGGAGAAGAAAGGGGTCCCCTTTGATCACCTCCGAACATTTTCGAGAAGTTCAACTCCAAGATCCAAATTCTCAAAAGAGTTTAACTTTACATTTAGACCGTTTAGGAGTTTAACTCCAAATCCAGATGTTTAGGGAGTTTAACTCCAAATTTATACCCAATTCCTGTTTAAGAGTTCAACTCCAAATCCCCTAGAAAGTTCAACTCCCAGTTCAGGGGTTAAGCCCTTTTCTCAGCTGGTGTTTCCAGCGGTCGCGTGCCGCTCAGGTGACTCGTTGGCGCCCAGCGGTCGTGTGTAGGACGCGAGACCCGCTGGCACCCAGCGCCCATACATAGAGCACGTGACCCGCGGGCCAGCACCCATGCGCCACTCATGTGACCCTCGGGTGCCAAGCATGCACGCACAGGGCACGTGATCCACGGGCACCCAGCGCCACTCACGTGGCCCGCAGGTGTCCAGCGCCCACACGCAGGGCACGTGACCTGCGGGCGCCCAGCGCCCACGTGCCACTCACATGACCCATAGGCACCCAGTACCCGCATGCCTGGCATGTGGCCCGCGGACGCCCGGCATCCATGCGCCACTCACGGACCCTCGGGTGCCCCGCGCCCACGCGCTACGCACACGTCCTTAAGATGCTTTTCTCCCCTCTTCTCCCATGCACTCCATACTAAAAATACCTCTCTCGTTAGAAAAAATTTCTAACAGGGCTCTGTCCCGCACCCCCAAAAGGGGATGCTAGCCCCCTTGACCCCCAGCCCGCTATCCGGGTAGCGGAACCCCCATAAACTCTGCGAGGCCCCCGATATACCAGAACCCCTCAATATACACACATACGCACATTGCACATTGAGTTCGCATGACTAGTTTGATCCGTCAATCGGAGGTTCCTTCGTTTCAGAGGCGATGGGTAATTAACGACAGTTTAGTCCGCGACTGCCGGAGATTCGGATCCCCACAATCAATAAACCCCAGCCTACCCTAGGCGGGAGGAATCTGTATACGCCCGACAAGCGACGCGTATTTCCCATCTCAATGGGGTGACGAAAAACACCCTACACTGTTCAAGCGGTTTGGCGCCTATAGGCCCTACGTCTTGCTTGGGTTTTCATAAGTGCTCTAGAGAGCTTGTCTAGGTTCCCATAGAAACTGCCATACTTCGACACTCATATATGAGAATCCATCAAGTGTGAACTGCAATTATACACACTATTCAAATTTAGGACTATAGATTTCATTAAGAGCTTAGTTCACCTTTTTTACATTGCAGTTAGCACTATCTACATCATAGGAATAGACTCTAAATATATAATAAATTATGTTAGTGTTCTCACGATCCGACAAGTGACTTGTTATTACCCAAATAAACCTTGTTCTTGAGCTAGTCAATAACATAGGTTGGGCTACCACCACTTTCAACCCTTTGATATATGCATTAGTCCCATTGCCCTCGATGTACTTTATTCTCCAGTTTTTAATCTAGTGATCTAGTTAGAGAATTAATCATATTTTACTCTAACCTCAAAAAATAAACGATCACACGGTATTTTAGCAATTGCTTCTCAAATGAATACCTTAGGCATATATGCCTAGTTTTCACATTTAAATATAATTTTAGCTCCAGCTAAAAATAATTGGCTTGTCACAATGTATAGACACGGATGAAAACGGTCTCTCATAATTGTGACATTATTTATCTCATCACAACGCTTTTCAAGATAATAGATTCAAACTTCATAATAAACTAAGCTACACACGCGCTCCGAGCAATCACACTATTAATAAGAGTGAGCTCATATTCACTCATAAATTTTATCTCATTAAGATCAAAAGATCATGCTTATTTATTTCCCTTCTAATAACCATTATAAAAACCATATATACTCAGTACTCAATAGCATGTTCACAATAATACACAAAACAGAGTATTCTATCTAGCAATATTAGGTCATTAGTGTTAAAGTCAACTTTGAATCGAAAAACAAAAATGAAAACAGTGCATATTAGTAAGTATATCAACCGATTAATATTTTTAAAATATTTTGATAAACGATAGCACAACTTTGTTCTTCTAAAATAAACAATTATTATAATGTAGAAATATAATATATAAATCATAATAAAAAATTCTTTAATAACACTCTACACGTATAATCATAAAACCATCAAGTCATTAGAAGTCTCAAAAATTAAATTTCATGATCAAAATAGGACCACAAATTTTTCTTGTCACAATCATATCCAATAATATGCAATCAAATGTTATTGGCCCTAATTTCTCCCTTCAAGCAATCAAATTTAGAGGCATTATCTATCCAACATTCACAAGAGCTTTTCATAAAGAATTTAATCATAAACATCTATTTTTCATATGAAAAATTAAATAATAGCATTTAAAAATATTTCACAACTTTTATATGAGCTCAAAAGGTAGCATATTTCACTTCCAAAATATTAATAAAGAAGACTTAATAATCTCATTTTAATATGAAATTAGAAACTCGAACAATACTACATATAAAAGAAATAAATTTACAAAGAAGAATATAGGTTTCAAAATTTTACCAATAAATCTAATCATCATTTAATTAAAACATGCTTAATCAACATAATCAATAATTCCACCTTTATTGATAAACCCGTATAAGAAATTGAATAAGCCCACTTAGCACATATAAGTTTTTATTTTTAAAAATCTCATCACCATTTTAATAAGGTCTCATCAAATATTTAAATAGAGCTACAAATTTCATGTTTATTTATGACTTTAACTAATACTCCATAATCATAATATGCCTTCACATGTTATATGCATAAGATCGAACCATAAATTTGTTAATAGACCAAAATATGTTTTGCATTTAAAACTTTTACACATAAAATATTGACTTCTATTATTTGTCAATACATAACAAATATCACATCATTAGATGTATCAAATATCCCAATAAAAATGTTTTAAATATAGATAATCTTGCGTAAGTATCCCAATACAAATTGAATCGCAAGATGAGAAAAAAATACTTAGCCTCACTATAATAGTCATAAGAAAATATATATATCTATACTTTATAATAAGGATCTTGGTTGAGAACAAAACAAAATTTCATTATTTTCAAAATAAACTATTTTTTTATTAATCGTTTTATGATTAGCGAACTTGTAAGATGTGAATGATCCCAACTAGTTCTCATTTTAAGGTTTGAAGTAGAATTCGAGAAAACGGTGGGAGCCATCATGATTAGATAAATTAAAAATCAATCTAATATTGCAAGAGTGCACGCTGAGTGTTTTTCTCTCTCTCTCTTTTCAGATAGCAACCATATAACGCCCTAAACAAGATAATAAAATGTATGACTTGACCTACCCAGATTCTTATTCGGGGCTGGAGAACGTCGGTTCGGCTCTGACTTGTGACAAATGTCATGAGCTTGAGTAAGGGAAAGAGAATTACATGAATTCCTTAATGACCCCGGTGAAAAGAAACATACTATTGCGTCTCTTTCAGGTGTTCTTGTTATTGAGAAGTTTTTCAGTCAGTCCTACCTCCTGAGTATTAGATACCGGATAAGAATCTCATATCTGTAATTTATTACAGGGATTGAGAAAAAGTATGAAGGTTGGACCTGGTGATACGTCCCTCAGAGTAGTGAACGAAGCACAAGTTGATGCTGCTGCCGTCGGTGAATATCACCTAGTATTGTCAAGCGACAAACTATGATTTTGAATAACTGCTACTATGTACTTTCCATGTTTTGAAACATCATATCAGTTTCTTTACTTGATAAAGATGTATATAAGTTTGTTCTAGATAGAAATATCAGGTATTGGTTGCAGAAGGTACACTGTGTAATGGTATTTATGTTCTTAATCAAAACATAGTGCTTAATGTACAAAACACGCGCAAGAGGAAGAGTTCAGAGACGAACGAAACGTACTTGTGGCATTGTAGACTTGATCATATCGGTGAGAAAAGACTAAGTAAGTTACATAAGGATGGATATCTGAATCTGTTCGAATTTTTATTATATGAAACTTGTCAATCTTGTCTCATAAGAAAGATGACCAAATCTCTGTTCACCGGACTTACAGAAAGAGCTACAGAGCTCTTGGGACTCATACACAGTGATGTATGTGGTCTAATGCCCATACATGCAAGGAGTGGGTTCTCTTACTTCATTACATTCACTGACGGTCTCTCTTGGTTCGGTAATATGTATCTTTTGAAATACAAATCTGAAACTTTTGAAAAATTCAAAGAATATAAAAGCGAAGTAGAAAATCAGACTGGAAAAAGTATTAAAATCTTTCGATCTGATCGAGAAGATGAATACTGAAGCATGAAATTCTTTGACTTTCTAAAAGAGAATGGAATTCTCTCTCATCTTACTCCTCCATATACACCACAGCACAACGGTGTGTCGGAGCGAAAGAATCGTACCATCTTGGATATGGTTCGCTCTATGATGAGTAATGCTGAGTTATCTCTTTCATTCTGGGAGTATGCACTTGAAACATCAACATATCTATTGAATCAAGTTCTATCTAAATCTGTGCCAAAAACTCCATATGAAATGTGGAGTGGTGAGAGTTTGTATCTTAAACGTGTTAAGATATGAGATTTTCCTGCTTTAGTTAAAAAGCAGATCCCAGAAAAACTCGAGGCACGATTAGTTTTGTGTAAGTTTGTGGGATATCCAAATCATTCAAATGGATATTTATTCTACCACGCAGAGAACAAAGGATTATTGTTTCTCGGAACGCCATATTTTTAGAAAAAAGAATTCTTGCAAAAAATATTACTGGGAGCGTAGTAAAACTGGATGAAGTTCCAGAAACACATACTATAACTGAAGATTTAATAGAACCAGAGGATTCAATAGTTTCGGACGAACCTCGGCCACTCCGCAAATCTAGTAGGATTTCTCATTAGCCCAAAAGATACTACGGTTTTCTTATAGACGGGGATTGAGAGGATTATATCTTGCAAGAAGATGATCCTACTAGTTTCAAGAAGGCCATTACCAGTAGGGACTCTGATGAATGGCTGGATTTTATGTGATCCGAAATGGAGTCCATGTACACTAACAAAGTTTGAACCTTGGATATTGCTCCTCCTAGAGTAAAACCCGTTGGATGCAAATGGATCTTCAAAAAGAAAATTGGTGTAGATGGATAGGTGGAAACCTATAAAACTAGATTTGTTGCAAAAGATTTTCGTCAAAGACCCAGTGTGTGGACTATGACAAAAACTTTTCTCCAGTGGCTATGCTGAAATCCATTCGGATCCTACCTGCCATTGCTACCTTCCATGACTATGATATCTGGAAGATGGACGTAAAAATAGATTTTCTGAACGGAAGTTTAGAAGAATGCGTTTATATGGATCAACCGTAGGGATTCGTAAACAGTGGGAGCAGCGAGAAGGTGTGCAAGTTACTTAAATCCATTTATGGATTAAAGTAGATATCACGGAGCTGGAACATCTGTTTTGATGAGACAGTCAAGGAATTTGACTTAATCAAGAACGAGGATGAGCCGTGTATATATAAGAAGATTGTAGGAAGAACTGTCGTATTCCTAGTCTTGTACGTGGATGGCATTCTCTTCATAGGAAATGATATTCCTATGCTACAACCGGTCAAGCTGTTTTGTCATAAAGGTTCTCCATGAAAGACCTGAGTGATACTTCTATATTCTAGAGATTAAGATCTATAGAGATATATCTAAGAAATTGTTGGGACTTTCACAGTACAGGTACATAAAGGCCATACTAAAGACATTTAGTACGGAAGATTTCAAGCGCAGTAATATACCCGCTTTGCACGAAATCACCCTCTTCAAAGAGATATCTTCCAAGACTGATGAGGAGAGGGCTCGCATGAGCATTATGCCCTATGTTTCGGTGGTAGGATTTATAATGTATGCAATGCTATGTACCAGATCAGATGTAGCTTACGCGCTTAGCGTGGTGAGCTGACATCAATCAAACCCAGGGGAGAACCACTGGACAGCAGTGAAGAACATTCTTAAGTACTTAAGAAGGACTAAGGAATTATTCTTGGTGTACGGTAATGGGTCTTTTACCGACTCGAGCATCTAAAGTGACAAGGATGACAGTAAGTCTGTCTCGGATTTTGTTTTTACCCTCAATTGAGGGACGGTATGTTGGAAAAGTTCCAAACAGAACACCATTGCAAACTCGACGATGGAGGCTGAATACATTGCTGCCAATGATGTCGCAAAAGAAGCGGTCTGGATGAAAAAGTTCATTACTAAGCTTGAGGTGGTTCCGTCCATTGTTGATCCAATACCTTTGTATTGCGACAACAATGTGGCTATGGTTTTAGCGAAGGAACCATATTCCCATTAGAAATCTAGACACGTCTTAAGGAGGTATCATCTGATCAGGGAGATCGTAGATCGTCAGGAGATCGAGGTACGGAGAGTAGATACGAAAGAGAACACAACAGATCCATTCACTAAGGCCCTCCCTCAAGCACAGTTCGAAAGACTATTTGAGATGTTGGGTATGCGATACGCCAACAACTGGCCCTAGTGCAGACGTTGGGTACTTGATACTCCAATATATGGTCTTGGTGCAAGAGTGAGATTGTTGGATATGTATGTCCTAAAGACCATTATTGTATAGTGGATACTTGGACATATGTATGTATAAGAAAATCTTGCTCGATATGATAGTATGCTATTTGGTTTATCTTTATCTTAACATATTGTTTCCCCCAATCAGAGCAAAACTCTGTTTGAAATTTAAATTTCAAATTGAAGCAACGCTTCAGATGCAGCGCCAAGTGCGCTGCGCCCTAAGCAGCGCACCATGTGTGCACTAGCGCTAGGTGCGCTGCGCTCTAAGCAGCGCGCCACGTGTCAAACACGGGTGCGCTAGCGCTAGGTGCGCTGTGCTCCGAGCAGCGCACCACGTGCAAAGCACGGGTGCGCTAGCGCTGGAACTAAAAGCTCCTCACCGTTAGATCAAAGATCTAATAATAATGGTAAATCATTAATCAATCAGAATTAAATTCTGTTATGGAAAGATTTTCCAATCTTATTAAAAACAAGAAGATTGCCTTCTATAAAACAGAAGCCCTAGGATCAAAGATCCAACGATGGGAAAATTCCCAAATCATTTAGAGAAAAGATCTCTTTAACTGATCGAACTGATCAGCTTGCCCTATATAAATGCCCCAAACTTCAAGTCTTATATAGAGAAACCCCGCATAAATTTTGAGAAACTCAAAGATAAAGAGCAAGCTCTTGCAAGAAGATTTTTCTTCAAGGTAAAATTGATGATGATGAACACAGAGATGAAATCATCTCATGATTAAGAAAGAAGAATTCATTTCTTTAAACAGATCATAGATCTACAAGACAAAAAGTCTTTCATAAAGAGATCAAAAGATCTCATCATAAAATAAAAGAAGAAGAACATAACTCACATATCATGGATCTACAAACGCAAAGTCTTTCATCAACATAAGAGATTGGAAATATCTCCTGCAAAAATAAGAACTGTTGTTCTTAGATCTTGAGACAAAGTCTCTCTTAAAAGAACATAAATTTGCTTCCCAGATCATAAAATTGATCAGATGCGCATTGCACTATTGAAATGCGCCTTGCGCTCTTGAACTGTGCGTCTGCGCTCTCTAGACCGGCGCTTAGCGCCAAATGCACCACGTGTCGACCACGTATGCGCCAATTAACAACTTGCGCTTTGCGCTTCTGAAATAGCGCACTGCGCTCATGGGCTAGCGCTCAGCGCCAAGCGTACCTCGTGTCACTCACGTGTGTGCCACTAAATTGAAAGCGCAATGCGCTCATGGATTAGCGCTCAGCACTCATAAACTGGCATCATGCGCTCATCATCTAGCGCTTAGCGCTGAGTGCGACACATATCCTTTACATGTGCGCTACTTGGCAGTAGCGCACTGCGCTTTTTGATTGGCGCAAAGCGCCTAGCGCACCACGTGTTGCGCTGACAAAACATAAATTGTTCTTTAATAAGCCCAGAGCTCTGATGAATGCTCAGCATTCAATAAAAGACAAAGACATTTTCAAGATATAAATCAATGCTCAGCATTGTTAAAAGGGTCAAGCCTAAATAAAGGCTCAACAGCCCAAAATAAAATGTTAAACATTTTAACCTGATTGGACTTAGCCCAATATTGGCCATAAGTCCTCAACCCATATTAATTGTGCTCATCATTTCATAAATATGTTAACAGATCTTAGCCCCAAATTGGACTACAGATCTTTCAACCAAACTCACATCGGTTCGAGGGTACATATCTTTACTCCTCTGATATTTGTCGTTGTAATCCTTCAACGTCTTCAGAGAGGTGACGGGTCCTGACAACCAAACATTCCACGGACTGTAGGGTCCTTAAGCCCATGGACTATGATGTCCTTAACCTTGACTGTGAGGTCTTTAAACTCATTGACTATGATGTCCTTAACCTTGACTGTGAGGTCTTTAAACTCACGGACTATGATGTCCTTAACCTTGACCGTGATGTTTTTAAACTCACGGACTATGATGTCCTTAAGCTTGGACCGAGATGTCCTTAAACTAATATTGGACCGTAATGTCCTTAAACTAATCGACCGCAATATCTCTAAACTAAACAATAGAGCCCAATTGCTCTCTTGTTGGATCTAAACGATCCCGTTAAGTTGATCTTAGTTTAAAATTAGACTAACGTATCCTTAACAAATGTTTAAGTTGATCTTAGTCTCAAATGAGGCTAACGTATCCTTAAACCCAACCCCTAAACCCAAATCTAAAAAGATACGGCTTTGGACTAATCCACGCCCTACGGGCGACAACATATATTAGTCTCCGTATACAATCCACGGGCAACCAAAAACAAAACAAACATACACGACACGAAGTGACCATCTGGAGAAGGAGAAAGTTGTTACCGCAATGCGGTAGCGTAATTAATTGCGGGGGCTTGCGCCTGCAGGGAAGAGCGTCCCCATAATCAAAAACCCTGACGAAGTCTGCTACATCGACCGCATCCGTTTAAACCTTCGATACATGGTGTCATAAATCAACTTGGCATCTTCGGAGAGGTGGACGGATAGCACCAATTAGAATTTGCCCCGAAATTCAAGCAAGACGGACCCCGCGCGGTCGCGTCTCCGTGTTTCGGCAGGGAACAGATTCTGGCACGCCCGGTGGGACGTTTTCCTCTTTCCACTCCACACTTCGTGTGTCGTGTTCGTGAACGAATCGCGGTTTGATATGGTTGCCCTTAGGTTCGAGGTACTAAGATTTGGTGTCTTGCTCGGTGTAGAAAACGAAAGATCAATGGCGTCTACCTGCACAAAATTTTCCAGCTGCAACTGCAACTCCCGTTCCGCCTCATCTGGAGGTGTAACTTACGGGCCCCAGGCAGCCTCCCTGTTCACGATGCCGGTGGACCAAGTAACTCAGGCCACCGCCGGGCTATTCTTTGGGACTATGATCCCACCCATGAGCTTCAATGCCCCGATGCTGCTACAGGAAGCCCCAAAGAAGTCGGTCTTTGATCGACTTACCACTACCGCAGCCCCTCTCAACGGGTCGCCCAAGTCTAATGCCTCAGTTTTCAACAGACTGGGCCAGAATGCTAACAAGCCCGCAATACCTGAAGCAGCCATCCTAAAGCGGATAGCCATCCCGGCTCAAGCAGAAGAAATCATTGGAAAGGCTTCTCCTGACAAGAAGCCAGTCTTCACAAGGCTGGCCATCCCGGCTCCCGCTCCAGGCGAAGTCACCTCTGCCCATAGATCTGTAATCGATAGGTTGAACATTAATTCTCGGCGAACGTCAGTCTTTAAAAGGCTGGCACCGGCGACAACCCTCCGTCAAGAAAGGGGGCATGACGAAGTCACCCCTACAGCGGAGATGATCCCATCCGCACGACATGCTCGACGTTGCCACTGGCGCCGAGTAAGGAAGGCTGGGGGCAACTCCCCCTCTGGGCTAACTCCGCCAGCTCCCATGGTGGAAATCAATGATGTTGTTCCAACTGGGAACAGTTTTGAACCGCTTAGGAGGGTTCGCAAGAACTCTCCGACTGCCGTACTGAAGAGATCTCCTCCACCTATGGAGATTGCTACAGAAAAGAAGTCGGGGCAGCCCCCTCAGCGGCTGTCCTCCAAAATTTATAGAGTCTAGCGATAGGTCCAGGAATCGGTGATTAACCAGGACTACTCTCGCCGGCCAAAGAAGCTCAAAGCTCAGCAAGAAAAGAACCATCTTGTGGTACCACAGAAGACATCATCCGTCTGGGTGCCCGCTGCAACGGCTCCCTCGACTTCAACTGCTTACAAGAGAAGAAGGCCAGAGAAAGCCCCTGTGACCGCGGCGAACCGGAAAGACACTGAATCTAAACGCCCTAAGTCTGGGGGCATGATGATGCATACTGTTTATATGGCTTCCGAAAAAGAGGAAAGCCCTGCTTCTACGGGTCATCGACCGCTTACCCGATTGATAACGAAGGCCCAGGAACAACAGCAGCAGAAACTTCAGGAGATGCTGACTGCAATGGCCGCACTTACTGGGTTAAAAGAAAATCCAGTGACCTCGGAGCAGCGTCGGGAACAAGAAACTGATACTAAATTCCTCCGAAGAATGCTCGAGAGGAAAGAAAAAGAGGCCGCGGAACAGGCAGCCAACATCAAACGAATGGCTCTCTTATTCCAAGACATGGTGGGATGATGTTACAGCCAGATCCTCCAGCTGAAGATCCTCCAATTATCCTCGAAGATGACCGAGTGGAAACGTCAAACCCTCCTCCAGCTTGTTCAGCAGCCAAAGAGGAGAGCATCTCAAAAGATGCCCTGGATGATTACATCGCTCAGCAGATACGAGTTCACCAGGCGAATGAAGCGGCTGGGCAAATTGTTAAAACTGGACGACCCTATCCAGGTTGGTACGATCAAATAAAGTACCCGCCAGAATATACGATCCCTAAATTTCATATATATAAAGGGACGGGAAATCCCCACCAGCACGTCGCTCAGTTCAGGGCCTTATGCGGCAATACTGGAGGCGACGACAAACTGTTACTTCGCCAATTCGTCGGCAGCTTAGCGGAAACAGCCTTCGAATGGTACTCTGAACTCCCTAACGACTCCGTTAAGACATTTGCAGAGATGGAGCTACTATTCACCCAGCGATTCGCGAGTGCTAGTGAGCGCACCCCGATCACTGCATTGATTAACGCCAGGGTAAAGCCAAGCGAAACATGGGTTCAATATGCAATACGGTGGCGGAACTTATGGTCGAAGTGTGAGCAGCGCATCAAAGAAGCGCCCGCGGTAGGCATGTTCGTAGGTACTCTTGACCCTCAAGCGACCATTTCGCAATTCATGATGTTCTTCAAGCCAACTACTTTCCAAACCTTGGTTGACAAACTGGCTCAAATGGACCAGATGGGCCACAGACCTTCTTCTTTAAAGGAGGAAGCTCGAAATGAAAAGGGAAAAGCGAAAGCGACCTTTGTCGCCAATACTCAACAACAGCCGAACAACTTAAAGCCGGTTGTTCGCCAAAACAATATGCATCCATACCCATCCCTCGAGGAGAGACTAGGACGTCCTTACTCGTTTCCCCAGGATAAAACGAGAAGACTGTTCGAGCTGGCAGTGCACAACAGACTCATCAATCTGCCAGATCCAAAACGTCCGTTGCAGCTAGACGATGTCAACAATCCTAATTACTTCCCTTACCACCAAGCAGTAAGCCATCCAATCGAAGATTGCTTCGTCTTCAAGGGCTGGATTGAGGACCAATACCAACAAGGCAAGTTCGCATTATCTGAAAACTGGAAGGTGAACCCCACAACCTCATGCCCCTAAAAAGATGGACATGCCAGGGGCATCGTTCTCATTCATAGAGAAAGCCCCATGGACCGAAAAGTCCGTAAACTAGAAATTTGCCTCAAATACGGCAACGTCAGACCGAAACGTCCTTAAACTAACAACGGACCGAAACGTCCTTAAACTAACGTCGGACTGAAATGTCCTTAAACTAATGATGGACCACTATGTCCTAAAACTGGCGTCGAACCGAAATGTCCTTAAACTAACAATGGACCACTATGTCCTAAAACTAGCTGTTGACCGAAACGTCGATAAACTACTACGGACCGCAGCATCCCGAGGCTGACACAATAAAAAAGAAAAAGAAAGAAAAAGAAAAAGAAAACGGTATGTCCATAAGCAAAATGGGCACGGATGAAAACCCGAAAGGGCTCCGTGAGTAAAAACAGTAGGGCTACCGGCGAGTTTTTGCGAAAACCCGAAAGGGCGCAACCTCGTTAAAAGATACTTGCAGGGTCCTCTCGACCTTGTAAGGAGAAACCACCCGCGTGAGATCCTCACGACTCATAAGGGAGAAACACACTTAGGGATCCCCACGATTCCTAAGAAGAAATTACACTTGCGAGATCCTCACGACTCGTAAGGAGAACCCTCTTATGAGACCCTCACGGCTCATAAGATTCGAAAGCCTTAAGCTACAGGGATCTGAACCTATTCTTAAGCAGTCATACCCCCAATGCTGCCCTACAAGCGGCTCAATGCTGACCCTTGTATACAATCCACGGGCACGAATAAACATTTCCCTAACAAAGTCTCATCCGTGACCAGGGACATGTTTGCACAGTGAACCCCCCTTGTAAGCCCTCTCGACTTATAAGGAGAAAGCGCTCTTGTAAGATCCTTACGACTTATAAAAGACCACACACTTAGGAATCCTCACGATTCCTATGGAGAAAACGCACCTACGTGATCCTCATGACTCGTAGGGAGAAACACCCTTATGAGACCCTTACGGCTCGTAAAGTTAAAAGCCTTAGTCGACAGGATCCTAACCCTGTCTACTAAGTCATCTTTGTTCGACATCGACGAAGGAAAATGATGATTCGCTCCTGGAAATATCCCAGTTATAGCGGTGCTGATACCGAAATCGGTGTCTAATTCCAAGCTTGCAGCGAAAAGCCAGCGAGCCACACATGCATATGAAATAGCCGAAATGATGGGGCAACTTGCAACAAAATCAGCAAGTAAAAATGTATGCATACAAAAACAGCCGAAATGATTGGGCAACTTGCAATAAAAAGCAGCGAGTAAAAATAAAACAAATAGCCGAAATGATTGGGCACCGTAAAAAATAGCCGAAATGATTGGGCAATCGCCATTTTCGCGATATAAAAAGCTGAAATGATAGAGTATCGGGGAAAGAAATAAAAAAAATGAAAATGAAAAAAGTGAAACTTTTTGCCCTACAGGTGAAATCATATCGATCCCTGTATACAATCCAGGGGAACAAACAAAGAGAGAACCATACCTTCCCCCTAGGCTCCATCCGAAAAAGGGCCAAGTCTCGACGGTTCGCAAACAGCCTGGAGATCATCTCAGCATTCGTCTCGTTATACCGGACGCAATGTCAACAACCGGCGTTCCTTCGCAGTCCAGCAGGATGCAGCCGCAACGTCAACAAAAGACCTCACGGTCAAAACAAAGCGGAGTGATGGCAAAATCCCAGCACCACGTCGACGTTCATCTCGATACAGCAGACGCAACGCCAAAGCAAATGAAGCGAAGGCAATATTCTTAGCTTCAGGGTCTTGACGGAAACTCATATAAAACCTGAAAGAAAATCGGATATCATCCCACACCAGTGCGGAGTGGTCACCACCTCGACGTTCATCTCGATACAGCAGACGAGATGTCACTACAGTGTCCTTCCTCCAACAGGATTCGGACACGCCAAAGCAAACGAAGCGACGGCCAAATTCCTAGCTTCAGGGTCTTGACGGCAACTCATATAAAACCTGAAAGACTATCGGAGATCATCCCACGCCAGCGCGGAGTGGTCACCACCTCGACGTTCGTCTCGATACAGCAGATGAGATGTCACTACAGCGTTCTTCCTCCAGCAGGATTTCAGACTCGGGAATCAAACAACGGAACCACGGCAAAATCCCTAGTTCCAAACCTCGACGGTTCACCAGTAACCTAGAGACAACTGCGACATTCGTCTCGATACAGCAGACGCAATGCCATCATACGAAGCAAAGGCAATATTCCTAGCTTCAGGGTCTTGACGGCAACTCATATAAAACCTGAAAGACAATCGGAGATCATCCCACACCAGCGCGGAGTGGTCACCATCTCGACGTTCATCTCGATACAGCAGACGAGATGTCACTACAGCGTCCTTCCTCCAACAGGATTCGGACACGCCAAAGCAAACGAAGCGAAGGCCAAATTTCTAGCTTCAGGGTCTTGACGGCAACTCATATAAAACCTGAAAGACTATCGGAGATCATCCCACGCCAGCGTGGAGTGGTCACCACCTCGACGTTCGTCTCGATACAGCAGACGAGATGTCACTACAGCGTTCTTCCTCCAGCAGGATTCAGACGCGACAATTAAACAACGGAGCCACGGCAAAATCTCTAGTTCCAAATCTCGATGGTTCACCAGCAACCTAGAGACAACCGCGACATTCGTCTCGATACAGCAGACGCAATGCCAGTATACGAAGCAAAGGCAATATTCCTAGCTTCAGGGTCTTGACAGCAACTCATATAAAACCTGAAAGACTATCGGAGATCATCCCACACCAGCGCGGAGTGGTTTCGTCTCGATACAGCAGACGAGATGTCACTACAGCGTCCTTCCTCCAACAGGATTCGGACACGCCAAAGCAAACGAAGCGAAGGCCAAATTCCTAACTTCAGGATCTTGACGGCAACTCAAATAAAACCTGAAAGACTATCGGAGATCATCCCACACCAACGCGGAGTGGTCACCACCTCGACGTTCATCTCCATACAGCTGACGAGATGTCACCACGGTATTCTTCCTCCAGCAGGATTCAGACGCGACAATCAAACAACGGAGCCACGGCAAAATCCCTAGTTCCAAACCTCGACGGTTCACCAATAACCTAGAGACAACCGCAACATTCGTCTCGATACAGTAGACACTACGCCAAAGCAAACGAAGCAAAGGCAATATTCCTAGCTTCAGGGGCTTGACGGCAACTCATATAAAACCTGAAAGACTATAGAAGATCATCCCACACCAGCGCGGAGTGGTTATGACTCATCAGGGCTTCCCAAAATGAGCCTAACCTCAAGTAAAAAGCAGCATGGCAAAATTTCTAACGCTTGCTCTTCCGACAGTCAAACAGCCTAGGAAGATTGCTTGAAGACGTCTTGTCAAGCCCCCGAAGGGATCAGAGACACGACTGTCGCAAGGCTACTCGAACAGCAAGATTGCCTATCGAGGGATACATCAGCCAACACGACGGTACGACGGGCAAAACCCTAGTACCACAGACCCTAATGGCCCTCCGTCGTAAAGAGCAGGGGTTAACTGTGACGTTAGGACATCCTTGCGAGAACTTCTCGATTCGTCTCGACTCGTAGGGAAAAGCCTTAGGCAATGGGGATTAAAAAACCTGTTTCCTAAGCACTGGGGCCCTGCAAGTCGGTCCAAAACGGACTCTTGCATACTATTCACGGACCACACTTTCCAAAGTCGAATCTCGACAAGGAGGGAAACAACCACTTACGAGTCCTCTCGACTTGTAAGAGAGAAAATTCTCTTGTGAGATCCTTACGACTCTCAAGAAAAAGCACACTTAGGAATCCTCACAATTCTTAAGGAGAAAATATACCTATGAGATCCTCTCGACTCATAGGGAGAAAAGTCTTTATGAGACCCTCACGGCTCATAAAGTTGAAAAGCCTTAGGCAGTATATCTGAACCTGTTTCCTAAGCCATCGTTGCTTCTCGAAGAATTCAAAACGGAATGCTCTCTCTATCATCTGCAGGATACGCTTACTAAAGTGACATGCCGATAACAAAGAAAAGAAGAAAGCAAGAAATGACACGAGATAGTACGAAAGAAATGTATCTTTTATTCATAAATTCAATCGAATACAATTTACATCATATGAAAGGACGAAAAAAGGGGGGATACATTTTATTCAAAAGTTACAAGTGGTGTAAAAACAATTATTGAGAGGGAAGCGTTTTTAATAGACCAATCAACTGCTCGCGCACTTCCCTCAACCCCTTTTCTTGGTCAGCTGTCGCGGCCAACTCTGCTTCGACCTGGGCTCGTTGCTGCAAGTAGGAAGAAAGTTGCTCTCCGATGACCCGCTGAACTGCCCCACGATTCTGTGCATCTCGCTCGATAAGGTCGAGCTTTTGCCTCAGCGTTAGCCCGTCAGAAATGCATCATAGAAGTCTTTCAAAGATGACTTTCAGCTATGCAGCAATTGCATCAACTTGGGCATGCAAACGAGCAGATTCACTTAAAGTCTCCTCATGCTCCTTACGCCCCAAAGCCGCTTTCTGTTCAAGATGGCGGAAGTAAGGGGTGCTCTCCTCCACCCATGCAGCCCGCTGGGAGTTCACAGCCATGACCTCGGGGGCAGGACGTCTAAACTCGAGCTCATGCAGACAGGCCTCGATTTTCCTGCAGTGATTAACCCAGGACTCCACGACGCCTTCGTTATGAAAGTGTACGAGCGTCGCCAGCATGGGATTAACCTCAGCAGCGAAATCGGTAGCAAGGGCAGGAGTCTCCACGTCAAGCTCCTCGAGATGATCGATCAACGTGCGCAGGCTATTTACAGCACCTTTGGAGGAGGGGCGTCGAGAGAAGGGGCCTGCTGGCATTACGATTTGAGACTCAAACGGAACTGAAGTCGGCATCACCGCTGCAAAACAAATCACAGTCAAGTGACGGTTCAAGAAATAGAGAAGGTTCATGAACAACGGAGTTTACTATACCGGCTGCAGTAGGTGGCAAGACCGGGAGTACCGGTGATGCAACTGTTCTATTGTCTCCTCCTTCGATCTGTAGGACTGCAATTAAAACAAAGAAGAATTAGAAACTATTTGACTACCCGTAAAAGAAAAGAAGAAACGTTAGCTAAGACTGTACTCACCAGCTCCGCTAGAAGAGGCAATCTCTGACTGAAAGGAGAAGTGTGGGTGTAGCACCTGATACAGGTGATCAAAAAGGACTCCTGCAAGGATACAATAATGAAATGTTAGTACGTAAAGAATACTGCCTACAATGAAGCTAATGGGTCACAAATCCGCACCTTCCAGCATTTGAGATGGTACGAGAGAAGGTAGAGGAGCGGTCACCGTCAAAGCAGCAACTGGGCATGCCTCCTCGGGTGGCACAAACCCAACGCTCATCATACCTGCATTAGAAATAAGAGAAACGCTGTCAAAAGAAATTGAAAGGGATTGCAGAATAAAGGGGAAAGTAATGACCCAAAAATCTACCTGGTGAGTCGCCGGTCAAGACCGCGACAAGGGCGCCACTGGATACAGCGAATGCTTCACCCTCCTCCATCGGAACGGTCTCGCCACCCGTAGCGTCATCTCCCGATTCTATGAGAATCGTCGTGACACTCGCAGCGCCCTGCAATGGCAAGGAGCCGCAAGGGGAAAGAACGACGATTGGAGCAGTACCCGACTCTTGAGAAAGAGTGGCCACCTCGGGCTTGGCGATTGTAGACATCTCACCTACGGCTACCTCGGGCTCAACGATTGTGGCTATCTCACCTGCCGCTACCTCGGGCTTGGCGATCATGGCTATCTCACCTACCGCTACCTCAGGCTCGGTGGTTGCCACCACGACACCCGCTCGGTGGTTGCCGCCACGACACCCGCCACTTCTTCGGCAAGACTCGGCCCTGCAAGATAGGATATATAAGAACCTGAAAGTTAAAACTTTGACAAAAAAAACCAATGTCATGTTACCTCGGGTCGATTTCTCGATTGCTTCCCGAGCCGCACGTGCTGCCTGTCTGTGGGCGGTGGACAAGGCAGCCGGAGCATCCTCTGAAGGAGTAGGAGCAGGGGTAACAGCACTTGAACCCGCACCCGCATCCAAGGCGGCGGTACGCTCCCTTGCCGCGCGCATCCTACGCTTCCTCTCTGCCCGGGCCATGAGGGCAGATCTTCTAAAGAACTCCTTCAACAGGACATCGTCGTCCGCGCCAATAGTTACCTCTGGAGCTGTTATGGCATCCGTCATCGGTTGCTTAAGTGAAGCTTCTTTCGGCAATACCAGCGGAACTGAGATAGCCGACACGAGAAGCGTCTCCGCACCGCCTTGTGAAGTCGGTACCACGTGAAATAACCTGAGTAGAGGTAGTTCCTGTAATAAGATGAAAAGGAGGGGTCAGATTACCTATAAGAAATGGGAGCGGAGACACGGTGAACTGAAATATATCGATGCCTAAGGATGCTCAAAGTCTTTCCTCTTCCTCAAAAGTCTTGAGAGAAGTTGCGAGAGCTTCTTCAGTGGCAATGCCTGTTAAAGAAGGAAAAGTGTCGGTCAAAACATGATGATAGAAATATGATGCAATGACGAAAGATACAGCTGATGGTTACCTGATCGCGCGAGGATAGCTAGTCCCGCTTCGTGGCTTGCCAATTGCTCAGAAGCTGCAATAGCAGCCGCCAGATCAGTATCATCTGGCAGCATGAATAGATCCTCGTTTGCCCTATACTCGCTCAGGCCCTCGCCATAAGGAGCGTGAGGCTCCTGGCTGAGTACAACGTCGACAGAAAGGATCGACTTTTTCTTCCTCTTCTGCGAGCGAGCTGCGGTCGCAGCTAGCACAAGCTTACGCTTGCTAGGCACTTTGGGGCGACGAGTCCCGATGTCTGAACCCACACCAGAATCGGGGGAGGCTACAGTCACCTTTTCTACAGGAGCCCGGGGTATCGGTAGCTCGGGCCTGTCATGCGGAACTTCGATCACAGCAGCATCTCTTAAGAGAGGCGGGACAATGGTCCGTCGCTTCAGAGGGACGTTTCGATCACCAGCAGGGGGTACACCTTTGCGATCGAGCAGCAGTCGCTTCTCCTCCCTGATAACGGCGCCCATTGAATGTTGGTACCAGGCCACGTATACATTAGGGGCCTTCGGGACACAGCTCGGTTCGCTGATAAAGAAATGAGACCCTGTGTTCAGACGCATAAAATGATGCAACGCGCTCCGCATTCTCTCTTCAGTAGCAGCAGGTTCTGCCAAAAAGGCCTCAAGTGGGACGCCCTGATTATAACTCAGCTGCTGGGCGAAACGATGTGGGTTGTATCTCATGAATAATGCCGCATCATTTTTCCTGAATATAAGAAAGCCCGGCCTGATGGAGTACAGATGAAGAATCTCCCGGGCTTTCAACAAAGAGGCCCCGTCTTTAAAGATGTCTTGCAATGGCAGCACCGCTTTTGAAGTTTCCTAGCCGATGGTCAAGACTTTGTCTGTGAAAGACATACCATCTCCAACCGTACGCGGACGAAGGAGCAAGCCCCTAGCTTCCCGCAGTGACGGACTCACGATGGAGGTGTCAACCAGCCGCATTATCCGAGGGAACCTGCATCTGTCGTAAAAAGAAGGTCTTTTGTGGATACTGAAGACCCCAAGCACGTGCAGCTCCATCCATGAAGTGAAGTAATGCATTGGGAAGTTGGCAGGATGCACCCCTGGTTCAGTGGTATCCACTGCTAAGCTGAGGCCGTGATATAGCTAGGCTAACCCGGCGATCCCGATGGCCTCTTGTATTCTGGCAACCATGCGATGTGCGGGGTAGAAGACAGAAGGCCTCATGTAACGAAGGTGCATAGGAAGCGCGAACCAGCTTAACCATAAACTGAGAAACCCGAGAAAGAACGCCTCCTCATCAATGCCCGGAGCGGCAATTTCTGACAGGGGGACGATCGCGACGTCGGGAAGAAAGAAATTCTTTTGATCGGCTTCCAGTATTGGCCGACAGTCCAAGCCGAAACCGAAAGGATCATCAAGTTTAGCAAACTTTTCGCCTTGTTGCGACAAAATTTCTGGGTGAAGAAAACGGGCAATGAAGTCCGCAAACCTGACCCCCCGGCCTCCGGATTCAAGAAAGAGGCTCGCATACATGTTCAACACCTTTATCAGACTTGGGAACTAGTGCTGAATGGCGTTCTCTGGGACAAGACCCATTACCACTGATTTGGTGGCAAAAACATATTCATCCGGAGGAAGCAGCTCCTCGTAGTGCTCCCCCTAACTGGTAAACCAGAAACCTCAGCAAATTCTTCCAAGGAAATGGAGACCTCTCTATCCAATAGGAGGAAGGTATGGGTCGGAATGTTCCACTGCTCTAAGAATGCCTTGATCCACCATATGGGAGGTGCAGTATACTGGAATAAGGAAGCGTAGATCGCAGGATATAAGCCAAGCCTCAGCAGCTGCGATTTCTTTGCCGATAAGATATATCGGGCCCACTACAAGTATCCGGCCGGATGACTGAGAGTTAGCCCGATGTTGTAGGGTTGTCCCCAAGGGCGCGACTCTCCCTGACATATGCGCCGCCCTTGGGTATCCAAAGCCACTGGCGGCTGCACGGGTATATAAGTCTACGGTAGCGCCCCGGCCATCTACAGACGCCAAATGCGAAACAAAAACTTTTTAACTGGCGCTATCGTATACTATAACCCGGATCTGCCATTATTGCTAAACTAACAAACTGTAAAGAGAGTAGAAAGGTTATACCGAACGATCCGAGTCCTTCGTTCTTTAACCATCATCCCACGCTCCGTTGCGGCTGCTCCGATCTTGTCGATCTCCGATCTTCTCGTCCAGGTGGCACCACGTCAACGATTCTTTAAACGGGCTCCCGCCTCTGACTCGAGGCAACTCGGTCGTCAAGTTTGCTAAAAGAGACGACCAAGATTGATGTAGAGAATGAGTAGAAGATTTTGTCTCGTTCCGTTCAAAGCTATGGACGAACGGTTAATGAAGTTGCCAATTGATTCGGGTGATGGAATGAAATGAGCAATGAAATTTCCATGCATCCCAAAACTATCATAATCTTTTTCTAGCAAGTGAGAGAGAGTGAGATGAGAGGAGGGGAGGGGCCGGCCATGATATAGGAATGGGGGGGTGAGTGTAGGAGGGAAGAGGGTGACTACAAGGATAAAATATCAAGAACAAATATCCTAAGCTTAACAAAATGCATTAATGGAGAGAATGACTCATAAACCTAGTCATCCTTTCATTAAATGCAACCAATGAAACATCAACACCATTCTAACCTAGTCACCTCTTCTAGAAACTTCTAGAACCTTCCACACTCATCTCAAGAAAAGATAAATCCGTCTTTAACCGAATGTTAAAAGACGGGCGATAGAAAACTGGAAACTGGCAACTTCCAAAAGCGATCCCGAAACGAATTTCAGGATAACCCCGTAACTGTATAAATATACCCGCATTTGTATTACGACCGAATACAAATGCAACTGAGACAAAGATATTATATCTACTCAATATAATACTCGGATCCGGCTTAAACTAAAGCCGACCAGTATCATCTGTCCGAATCTGACACGTGCGTAAACGCACGTGCATTTTCCGAACCCTGCCATAAAACCATACGGCCTCTACAATGTTTCGCCCGAACTTGGGAAACTGTCTGTGGGGGACTCTAATGACTCGTCAGTACCTTGGCAGTGGGTTTAACCACAAACCGTCAGCGGCACTAGCTATGCGTAACGGCTGCCCATAGACTGACCTCAAGGGAGGCCGATGAGCGAACTCATCCGGAAACCCTACTGAGCCTAACAGTGACAATGTATATACAGTCCGGTCCGTTCGTCTATGAGTATCGCATATCTGCCTAGGGGGCTAGTTGTTATTGTATGTATGCCCTAGAGGCCAGTATTGTACAGATCCTGTATATTATATTGGATGCTTGGACATATATAGAGATGACTTTCTTGCTCGATATGATAGTATGCTATCTGGTTACTCTTTATCTTAACATGTACACTAGTCTCTTTAAACTGTCTTATGGTTACATGTTGGTAAAGCCCTTAGGATGTGTACTTGACTGCCTGGACTATGATGCAGATCATACTAGTGGGGACATGGTAGTCCATAAGTACATCCTTCAAGGTCCCTAGTCGTAGGTGTATCGAGACGGGGCATCGATATACCAGAGTAGACTAGCGTATACGCTTCTCGACCCATGAGATGGGCGATGGATGATCCCATATCTATTGGTGTTTGACATCAGAGATGGTGTATGGGTGCTCAGTGGAGACTGGGTACACTGGACGGACTCGCCGAGAACTCCCAGATGGTATTATACCTCACGTCAGATGGCAGTTCTCAGGTGACACTTGTACAGGTTAGTCTGTAGACCCGAGATCGTCATAGAGTCTTGCGTGATTCCCACTGTGCTTTGATCTCCACCTTACCACGTCCATAAGGGCGTGCAAAACGGTGGTCTTTGGGTACAGTCCCGAGTCACATGGAGGCAATGAGCGATAGGAGGGGTTTCGTCTCTCCCGGTATTGGGAGTTGATGTTGCGCTGTGCTCGATTGGCCGTAACAGGGAAGTCCCTGGCCAGGGCTGATCAGAGATTTGCGGGTAAGTGTTACCAGTAGTTTCTCGACCCGTTATGAGCCTCACATCGGCACGACTTATCGGTTATTGGGGTCTGACGTTTACCACCCCTAGACTTGATATGCGACGTATCAGACGAACAGACCGGACTGTACGCTAAGTGTTACTGGTTGGATTCACAGGAGTGTGAGCGGGATAGCTCGTCGATCTTCTGATCGCTCAATACCCGGATGGCCGTTATGTTAAGCAGACCGCTTGCGGCTTGTGGGTGCTTGATATGATCATCATCTGCTACCGGCGTATTGACGAGTCTTTAGAGTCCTACACAGAGGTTTCCTGGCTCAAGCGAAACGAAATAGGAGCGCATATGAGATATGTGCGGGACCGAGAATAATGCCTGTATGTGATACCGCATTTTATTCTCGCGATGAATGTTTCGATTGGTTGTATGCGATATGACCTAGTTATCGAATCATTGATTCGATAAAACGATACATTGGATACTGGTCAGTTATATGCGATATGACCGGATCGTTAAATCAAGTGTTGATTTAATGATTTAATGTATAATTATATATTTGATATATTACTTTGCATTAACTGTTATTGGTTCACTTTAAATGGATTTTCTCACTTGATGTACATGTTGTATATGTGATATACTTTTGTGCACATCTTTGTATCATGTTTGATGATACTTGCTCATTAGGTTAAGTGTGAAGTATTAAACCATGGTTAAGAGATGATTAGGGTTTTGCCTTTTTATTTATTTATTTGTTTATTTATTTAGAAAAGGTTTAGATGAGAATGGTGGCTTTCTTTGTCTCTTGTTGAAGTTTCTTGAAGCTTTGACAAAGTCCACCATCCTTATCTCATCCTTAACCCTAACCATTCCTACTAACCTTAGTTTAATCTCTACACTTGACCATGGTCAAGATATGATAAGTATTCGTATTAGTTTCTTTTTCAAATAAGAAACTTATCATATTCTTTCTTCTTCATCATCTTCTTCTTCAAGAAAAGCTTGATGCCATCAATGGCAACTTGAGCAAAAGTGAGTGAAATACAATTCTAAAGTGAACCCACCTCCTATTTCTTCACCCTCTACCTCTTGCCAAGTTGTTTTGGGTGTTTTCTTCACAAGTTTCACAACTTCATGAAGTCGGAGCTTGAACTTGTGATGCCTCGACGTAGATCGTCTTTGACACGAAGCCGACGACCTAGCTCGCCCGTTTCTCCGATGAAGCCGACGATTGAGTTCGGGATTCATGATGGACAGCGAGAGGACACCCACGTGGAGCTAAAGAAGTGGAGAACCGGATCTACAAAGGTTGTAGCATCTAACTTTTAGTTAAGTAGTTAACTAGATTATCTTTTCGCCTAAACTTCTAGTCAACGATCCGTATTAGGGTTTCTCGGCACCCATAATTTTTGAAATTGACATGATTGATGCCTTGTGAGACTTCATTAGAGTGCCTAGCAACCCTACACTAGTAACGTCAGACCCCCAATAGCAGTATAAGTCGTGTCGGGGTGTAGCCCAATAACACCCTGAGATACTACTGGAGTACCTACCAGTAAATCTCCTGCCACGGCCGTGGGCTTTGTGTAATGGCTCTCCTAGACACAGCACGATCTCACCCCCAATACCGGGAGAGACGAATCCCCTGCCGATCCGCTCACGTGCCTCCATGTGGCTCGGGACTGTACCTAAAAACTACCTGTTTGCACGACTCCTTTGAGCCGTGGTAGGGTAGAAATCAAAGTACAGTGGGAACTCACACGAGACAAATGACGACCTCAGGTCGATGAACTAACCTGTACACATGTCACCAGGGAACTGCTATCTAACGATATGTATAATACCAACTAGCAGGTTCCCGGCGAGTCCTGTCCGGTGTACTCATAACCCAATGAGCATCTGTATACATCTTAGGTGATCCAACTGATACCAGTGGCTTATGAGACTGGCCATCGCCCCTTGTCGGGGTCTCGACTGTATACACTAGTCTACTCCGGAGTATCGATGCCATGTCTCGAAACTCCCACGACTAGGGACCACAATTAAGGATATGCATATAAACTACCCAACTCTCATGTATATGATCGCCATCATACTGTTGGTAATAAAGCAAGATCCTAAGGACTCTATCAAAGTGTAACATGTAATCAGTCACCTGAACATGTACACGACTGATAAAGGCAAACCAGATAGCATACTATCATCTCGAGTAAGACTGTCCAACCGGCATAGGTCCTCCGCAATCATTGCAATCATGTACCTGCGATCCAATAATTGACTATGAGGGCACTATCTCCAACAATCTCCCACTTGCACTTAAGGCTAATTATTGCGATGTCGACTACTCACAGCCCGTGTGAAACCGAACATCCAACTCCTCTACTAATCAGTTTCACAAAGCCCGTTTGTAAAACTATTGTGTTCGAGAAATAGCCTCAGTGGGTGGATCCGCCTAGATGTTTCTTTCTATATCTCTCTTAATCTCAAGTTCGCGGAGAAAGCCATCTCCCGAATTGAGTAATACCTGTCTTAGAATATGTCTGGATATCTGATGGGACCTAGTTCATAAATGAACTCTAAATCCAAACTTCTTAGACTGTATCGATCACTGAACCTAATCAGTATCCTGCACCAAGCCTCCCACAGTATCCTCTTGGACTACCTGTCCATAATACTGTCCCTCATCAGAGGGAAAACTATAACTCTGACAATCACTCTGTCAACCATGTCACCTTTGAAGTCTGGAATGATAACCGTCTTCCGAAGGAGGCTGCCGTCATCAAATCCGTAGAACATGCACTTATGTTCTAAAACTTCTTCCTTATGTTTCTCCAGGATTGGATTAATATAAACTCATCGCATCTAGTGCAAAAACAACATCTGGTGTGGTACTTGACATCTCATGATTGACTCAGTTGCCTAAGCAAGTGATCTGTCAATCATGCCCATCCCTCTCCCCTTTAGTCTGTAAAGACACCTTTAGAGAGGGTGACTCCATCACCTGCAGGTACACCACCATGCCAGGAGTCATCTATTCTAAAAACCATTAGAATACTGTCAAAGTACCCACATTGGGAAACTACCCAAATCCAGATCTAAAACCATAGATCTAGAAACCAGAATGTCTGATATTATATCCATATCCTGTCTGGAGAAACAACTGTGTGACGACCACAGTACAACCAATCGTAGTATAGGAATTTTACTTCCTACTCTGTGTATGTCATCCAAATACCATGACATCACACCCTACTACCTTCTTAACAGATCCATCCCCTATTCTGATGATGTCAAACCCATGACTGTCACATCAAAAATAGATGATCTATCTCTGCTATAACTGCTCTAGTCTATAAATAGACATAAGCTACTTGCCCACTATACTTCCGCTGCTCCCACTGACTACGACAACCCTCCTACCGGGTCTCATAGCCTGGAACAACAGTAGTGTCAAGTCTGAGTAGATAAGAACCTCCCTGTCACCGTCCTTGAGGCTACCGAAGTACCTCTCGGGTGTCTGAGGTTACCCACCATATCTGCGGAGTGGCTAATGGAATGTCAAACCTGATTGAATATATAGGTCCTATTAAATTTTCCGTAATCGTTCGCGGTTCTGGAATCACTTCCAGTTCTACCATACTCCCACTACTGTTTTCTGAAAAAATCCATTTTACTAAAACTGTGGCGAGTCAAGAACAATATCACTATTGATCTTCCAAATGGTAGAAAATCAACCCTCGTCATAGCCCGGGTCAACCCACAAACAGCCATTACAGAAACGTGCCCTGAGTTATCCAGAGTCTGGTTTTAAGCATAAGCTGGACAACTCCCCGTATCTTAACATCTTTTAAGGTATGAACCATTCTATATCCAATATAGAAACTTTGGCACTTATTTAATTGGAACCAGATTCAAATCATACAGCTGTCTTCAGTGCATATCAACTTAATGGAAAGAGGCTAATCAGCATTACTCAACTTAGGAATCCATCCAATTATGAGTAACCTGAAAGAGAAACAAGTTTCTCAAAACCATTACTATCATCTGAATACCAATCACAAGAATCTATATCTTCGATCTCTTTGAAGAATCCTGATACTTGTGACACCTGGTTCTCTACTTTATTCTTATACCCACAACTTCTCAAAACTTAGACATTGTATTTCTACGAAACACTTGTCTAAAAACTAGAGAAGTCATAAGTAAACAGAACATAGTACGAGGACCTACCCCTTTGTCCTGATGGACACTTGGACAACATACAATACTCTGTATAAGTCCGCTGAGTTGAACAACTCAAAACCTGTGCGTCGTAGGTTGAAAACTGTACCCTGGCGATTTCCTCAAATATCACCAATTACAACGAATTCCGATATAATGAGGATAATCACCTAATTCCCAATAACTTACTTTCACTCATCATCTGTAAAACCATACAGATATGAGAATGAAAGCTGGTAAATACATACCCTTGGAGTAAGTATCTAATCGAGAAAACAGTTTTCTTTTAACAATGCACTGAAACATGAAAATGTTTCGTAGGGGTATCCTGGTATTCATAGCAATGCCTCTTCCATAATCCAATTCATGACTTCAACCGTATATTTTATTGCCATTTCCCCAAATCCCTTTATTTGTCTTTAGTCGTTACCTTCTGTACACCATCGTTAGGCTAAATGGTTTTCTTCCTTCCCTACCGTTCGGCACCAGCCTATGGTTTGGAAGAAGACTATCCAGTAAGCATAATGGGTGTACCCTCCTAAACCAAGGAGTACTCGTATCTTGAGAGAAGGTGATGATAAAAGACAACTGAATAATACCTTATTCCTTTAAAGGTGAAATAGGAGTGGCGATGAAGTACGCGGTTTGGTCGTTGATATCAGTCGCAATTTACTTTGCCCTCTTTCTAATCCCTTTATTTTGTCTTTAGTTATTGCCTTCTGCACACCCTACTTAGGCTAATTGGTTTTCTTCATTCCCTACCTTTCGGCACCTGCCTATAGTTTGGAATAAGACTATCTAATAAGCGTAATAGGTGTACTCTCCTAAACCAAGGAGCCCTCGCAACCTGAGAGAAGGTGATAATAAAAGACAACTGAATAAACCAATTCTATTTCTCCTGAACCTTGATCCATCCTCAAAGAAGTCCCTCCGAGTTCGTATATAACCATACGATGGATCTATCCAATGGAAGTGGATGTCCGTAGTAATACGGGATGTTCTGAGAAATGCAAAGGGCAAAAGAAGGAGTGGCAATGACTTATGCAACTCGGACAATCCAAAAGCCAGTATTTTAAGAAGGTTCGGTCAACTTGGTCACTGAGTCATAGTCAAGGGTCGGTCAAAGGTCGCTGCCAAAGAGAGAGAGAAAAGAAACACTCTGCGTGCACTCTAACCTAGATCAGAATGGTTATCACTTTATCTAATCTGGAAACCTCCCACTGTCCTGTCAAATTCTCCTCCAAACCTAAAAGAAGAATCAATCGGGATCACCCGAAGAGTAAACCAACTCATCAGTGGGAATCGGGATCCAACTCTCATCGCATGATAACGTGATGGAATGCATCCACGTTACTCATACTCCAGAAGGTATGCGCATACTTGGCAAGTTTCAGTTTCTTTAGAAACTCCCGATATGATTTTTGCCCCTTGCTCTTATGACCTTGGCGTTGGTCAAAATGTCATAAGTCACATGCCAAGTTCTACCCGTCACTATCTTGTCAATTTGAACCCACCCGCACATGCCCTTGACGTTGGCCAAAATGGCAGAACGACTGTCCCAAACCAACTCATCTGTCTAAGCAACAATTGAATACCCAGCAGCTACCAAACACTATGCCTTGGCGTTGGTCAAAATACATAGCTTGAATACTACTGAATACCCAAAAGAAGTGACGGAGGGCTACGGCTGGTTTTTGGCGAAAAACCTTTAACGTAACGAACTTGATATCGTTGAAGGAACCTGATAGCTTTTTTTTAAAATATAGTGGCGAAAACATTTTGCTAAAGAGGTCACTCCCGGTGAAGAGATCTCGGCTCTTTCCCCGTGGAATGAGGTGCAGGATATTCCACTGAATACCGCGGTGCAAAGCAACTTGTAATCGACTATAGTGAAGTTATTACCCTGACGCAAACTTCTGCCCAAGGGGTCAGTCCCGGTGAAGGGATATCGGCCCTTGCCCCGTCGAATGAGGTGCAGGATATTCCACTGAATACCGCTATGCATAACAAAAGGAAACGTCTTTGTAATAACACTTTTTAAATTTGTTCCAACAACTGCCAAATAGGTTTGTTTTCCTTTGCATTGATCAGAATCAACGCAGTCCCATCATCAATCACACCAGAAAAGAACGAAAATAAAATGTATGTATATGCCATCCGCATTCGTCACTGGGTCCCGTCATCACCCGTTAGGTTACTTAACTAACGACAGAGCGGGGACTGAACTAGCGCGGGTGTAAAACATATACAACATCTAATAGTATATATACCAATATACAATAATCGCTCCAGGCGTGATAATATGCAACATTACAGAAAAGTAATAAGCATCACAGAACAATACAGATAACTGGGATCCCCGGGTTTCACAGAGCCGCTGCTGAAACCCGACATTCCCCTGGTCGTGTGGATAGCCTGTGCAATGAAACCTAGACCCCTACGGGTGCGGCAAGTTACCCGCCAAAACCTGAAGCGAGGCAGCCCCCTACAGCAAAGTGAATGGACCACCCAGCACTTCACGGAATCCGGTAACTTGAGCACCCCTCCTAGGGTCAACCTGAACCCCCTACGAGTGCGGCGAATAGTCTGCCAATTCTAGAGTGAGGCCCCTCTGCCTCTCAAAGCCATGAGATGCGGACCTGTTTCCCTCCAAAACCCGGCTATCCGAGCACTCCGTCGCGGGGTAAAACCTAGTACAGAAATGAAAAATAGTACAACAGGTATATCGACCTCAACCTGGTCGTGCCCCAAAAGAATATTATACAACAGGCAGTGACGGCAGTCCATATGTTGGACGCTCGTCCCGCAATATCAAATGTACAAATAAATCCAAACTGCACTATCATTGCACACTGCTATCCACCATGACAAATCCGCAACATCACAGCACAACACAGAACATCAACGCGAATGTCACGTTCGCAAACCCGTCTAAAAGAACTATAGCAATCAGACGCGGTTTACCGATCAAATGACATTCCCGGTCGGAGATATAATGTAAGTACTGTAAACTAACATGTTTAAATTTCGATCGACTAAATATCAAGAAGTGGGCCCAACGAACATCTGTTGTACAGTAACAAAATCTAGGCCCAAAAGATATATACCAAAAACCCCAATTTCCAAAGATAAAACTACTGTGAAAATTTGGGCTCATGAACTCACATAATGGCCGCGGATGCGCGGTCAAACCGTGGGTTTGACCGCGATTCCGCGGCTGTTTTGTTGAGTCACGTGCTCAAATTTTCACCACTTGCTTAAAACACCCTGCACGGCTTTCTGTGATATGTAAAATAATTTTTTGACTTGATTTAAAATCGACAGAAACTATGAATTAGAAAAATTATGGTTTTCGATATCCGGTTCGATCGATGTTTTAAACGTGTTTACACAAGCTAGTATAGCATAATGGTGAGGCTCTGATACCACTGTAAGTCTACGGTAGCGCCCCGGCCGTCTACAGACGCCAAATGCGGAACAAAAACTTTTTAACTGGCGCTATCGTATACTATAACCCGGATCTGCCATTATTGCTAAACTAACAAACTGTAAAGAGAGTAGAAAGGTTATACCGAACGATCCGAGTCCTTCGTTCTTTAACCATCATCCCACGCTCCGTTGCGGCTGCTCCGATCTTGTCGATCTCCGATCTTCTCGTCCAGGTGGCACCACGTCAACGATTCTTTAAACGGGCTCCCGCCTCTGACTCGAGGCAACTCGGTCGTCAAGTTTGCTAAAAGAGACGACCAAGATTGATGTAGAGAATGAGTAGAAGACTTTGTCTCATTCCGTTCAAAGCTATGAACGAACGGTTAATGAAGTTGCCAATTGATTCGGGTGATGGAATGAAATGAGCAATGAAATTTCCATGCACCCCAAAACTATCATAATCTTTTTCTAGCAAGTGAGAGAGAGTGAGATGAGAGGAGGGGAGGGGCCGGCCATGATATAGGAATGGGGGGTGAGTGTAGGAAGGAAGAAGGTGACTACAAGGATAAAATATCAAGAACAAATATCATAAGCTTAACAAAATGCATTAATGGAGAGAATGACTCATAAACCTAGTCATCCTTTCATTAAATGCAACCAATGAAACATCAACACCATTCTAACCTAGTCACCTCTTCTAGAAACTTCTAGAACCTTCCACACTCATCTCAAGAAAAGATAAATCCGTCTTTAACCGAAGTTAAAAGACGGGCGAAAGAAAACTGGAAACTGGCAAATTCCAAAAGCGATCCCGAAACGAATTTCAGGATAACCCCGTAACTGTATAAATATACCCGCATTTGTATTATGACCGAATACAAATGCAACTGAGACAAAGATATTATATCTACTCAATATAATACTCGGATCCGGCTTAAACTAAAGCCGACCAGTATCATCTGTCCGAATCTGACACGTGCGTAAACGCACGTGCATTTTCCGAACCCTGCCATAAAACCATACGGCCTCTACAACGTTTTGCCCGAACTTGGAAAACTGTCTGTGGGGGACTCTAATGACTCGTCAGTACCCTGGCAGTGGGTTTAACCACAAACCGTCAGCGGCACTAGCTATGCGTAACGGCTGCCCATGGACTGACCTCAAGGGAGGCCGATGAGCGAACTCATCCGAAAATCCTACTGAGCCTAACAGTGATAATGTATATACAGTCCGGTCCGTTCGTCTATGAGTATCGCATATCTGCCTAGGGGGCTAGTAACGTCAGACCCCCAATAGCAATATAAGTCGTGTCGGAGTGTAGCCCAATAACACCCTAAGATACTACTGGAGTACCTACCAGTAAATCTCCTGCCACGGCCGTGGGCTTTGTGTAATGGCTCTCCTAGACAGCACGATCTCACCCCCAATACCGGGAGAGACGAATCCCCTGCCGATCCGCTCACGTGCCTCCATGTGGCTCGGGACTGTACCCAAAAACTACCTGTTTGTACGACCCCTTTGAGCCGTGGTAGGGTAGAAATCAAAGCACAGTGGGAACTCACACGAGACAAATGACGACCTCAGGTCGATGAACTAACCTGTACACATGTCACCAGGGAACTGCTATCTGACGATATGTATAATACCAACTAGCAGGTTCCCGGCGAGTCTTGTCCGGTATACTCATAACCCAATGAGCACCTGTATACATCTTAGGTGATCCAACTGACACCAGTGGCTTGTGAGACCGGCCACCGCCCCTTGTCGGGGTCTCGACTGTATACACTAGTCTACTCCGGAGTATCGATGCCCTGTCTCGAAACTCCCATGACTAGAGACCACAATTAAGGATATGCATATAAACTACCCAACTCTCACGTATATGATCGCCATCATACTGTTGGTAGTAAAGCAAGATCCTAAGGGCTCTATCAAAGTGTAACATGTAATCAGTCACCTGAACATGTACACGACTGATAAAGGCAAACCAGATAGCATACTATCATCTCGAGTAAGACTGTCCTACCAGTATAGGTCCTCCGCAATCATTGCAATCACGTACCTGCGATCCAATAATTGACTATGAGGGCACTATCTCCAACAGGGTACTGCGGCAATAGATGGCCGAAGGTGACCTTCTGAAGTCCAATTTACCTCCTCTACAGTATAATTGATCGGGCGTGCATCGGCATAAGGGATCGCAGAGATAGGCTCCGAAGGCGTCGCACAAGAAAAGCTCCGGCGGTCTCTGATAATTTGATCATACCATCTACCCTATAGGTGAAGATTCTTGTATTCCAGGTCATGGTCTCTGATCAGCGCAAGAACCTCTCGGTCTACAGGCGCCTCAGGAAATCCGCCTTCTGAGCGGATGATCGAAAAAGAAGTGTCGAAAGACATGTCGCCTACGCGAAAAGAGACAAAAGTCAACTGTCAGTGCTATAATTTAATTTAAATTCTGACACTTGGTACTTTAGAATTTTTACCACATTGCAATGCAGTGAAGGGGGACCAAAGGGGGACCCACAAAATCTAGATGACAGATCGTCATTAATAAAACAGCCTCATCATTTGATGAGACTGTTGATTAAGTGAGAAAATCCTCACAAGAAATTCTCATTAAATAAGAAATCTCTCGGGTAGAGGAGTAAATCTCCCTTTGAGAGCAATGCTCCGTGACAGAGTGACACTTGTCAAACTCTGATCATGAAGGAATAAAAATTCCTCAAAAGCCTTGCTCTGGAAAAAATGATGATGAAAGAATCCATCAGAAAAATTAAAATCAATTTTTTATGAATTAAAAATTCTGAGATCTTCAAGATCTATGAACAAACTCTAAGAGTTCTTTATGAGCAAAGCTCTGTTCATGGGTTAAGAAACCCTGAAAGAAGATCTCTTTAGATCTATGGTTTCGAAAGAGCAAAGCTCTGTTAAAGAAACCCTAAAAAGGGTTTTCTTTAGATCAAAGATCTATGAAGAGCAAGGCTCTATTAATGGGTAAAACCCTAGATTAGTAAAAGATTTAATCTTTACCTAAATTTTAGCAGAGTTTTGACTCTTGAAAAGTTCTTAAGCAGAAGAGCTATACTCTGAATAAAAATTCTCAAAGGATCAAGATGAACAGAATCATCTAAAGGACCAAAGGTCCTATTTATAGGCATTGAAATGCCTTTTCAACTTCTGAGTTGATCCAAGGGTGCAGATGCTGCCACCGTTGCACTCACATATGGGCCACGTGAGCGCAACGGTAGGGGGCATTTGTTTCCCCCAATCAGAGCAAAGCTCTGTTTGAAATTTAAATTTCAAATTGAAGCAACGCTTCAGATGCAGCGCCAAGTGCGCTGCGCCCTAAGCAGCGCACCACGTGTGCGCTAGCGCCAGGTGCGCTGCGCTCTAAGCAGCGCGCCACGTGTCAAACACGGGTGCGCTAGTGCTAGATACGCTGCGCTCCGAGCAGCGCACCACGTGCAAAGCACGGGTGCGCTAGCGCTGGAACTAAAAGCTCCTCACCGTTAGATCAAAGATCTAATAATAATGGTAAATCATTAATCAATCAAAATTAAATTTTGTTATGGAAAGATTTTCCAATCTTTTTAAAAACAAGAAGATTGCCTTCTGTAAAACAGAAGCCCTAAGATCAAAGATCCAACGATGGGAAAATTCCCAAATCAATTAAAGAAAAGATCTCTTTAACTGATCGAACTGATCAGCTTGCCCTATATAAAGGCCCCAAAAATTCAAGTCTTATATAGAGAAACCCCCCATAAACTTTGAGAAAATCAAAGAGAAAGAGAAAGCTCTTGCAAGAAGATTTTTCTTCAAGGTAAAGATGATGATGATGAACAGAGAGATGAAATCATCTCATGATTAAGAAAGAAGAATTCATTTCTTTAAACAGATCATAGATCTACAAGACAAAAAGTCTTTCATAAAGAGATCAAAAGATCTCATCATAAAATAAAAGAAGAAGAACATAATTCTTCTCACAGATCATGGATCTACAAAGGCAAAGCCTTTCATCAACATAAGAGATTGGAAATATCTCCTGCAAAAATAAGAACTGTTGTTCCTAGATCTTGAGACAAAGTCTCTCTTAAAAGAACATAAATTTGTTTCCCAGATCATAAAATTGATCAGATGCGTTTTGCGCTCTTAAACTGCGCGTCTGCGCTCTCTGGACCGGCGCTCAGCGCCAAATGCGCCACGTGTCAACCATGTATGCGCCAATTAACAACTTGCGCTTTGCGCTTCTGAAACAGCGCACTGCGCTCATGGGCTGGAGCTCAGTGCCAAGCGCACCACGTGTCACTCACGTGTGCGCCACTAAATTGAAAGCGCAATGCGCTCATGGATTAGCGCTCAGCGCTCATAAACTGGCATCATGCGCTCATCATCTAGCGCCTAGCACTGAGTACGATACGTGTCCCTTACATGTGCGCTACTTGGCAGTAGTGCACTGTGCGTTTTGATTGGCGCAAAGTGCCTAGCGCACCACGTGTTGCGCTGACAAAACATAAATTGTTCTTTAATAAGCCCAGAGCTCTGATGAATGCTCAGCACTCAATAAAAGACAAAGACATTGTCAAGATATAAATCAATACTCAGCATTGTTAAAAGGGTCAAGCCCAAATAATGGCTCAACAGCCCAAAATAAAATGTTAAAAATTTTAACTTGATTGGACTTAGCGCAATATTGGCCATAAGTCTTCAACCCATATTAATTGAGCTCATCTGTTCATAAATATGTTAACAGATCTTAGCCCCAAATTGGACTACAGATCTTTCAACCAAACCCACATCGCTTCGAGGGTACATCTCTTTACTCCTCTGATATTTGTCGTTGTAATCCTTCAACGTCTTCAGAGAGGTGACGGGTCCCGACAACAAAACATTCCACGGACTGTGGGGTCCTTAAGCCCATGGACTATGATGTCCTTAACCTTGACTGTGAGGTCTTTAAACTCACGGACTATGATGTCCTTAACCTTGTCTGTGAGGTCTTTAAACTCACGGACTATGATATCCTTAACCTTGACTGTGATGTCTTTAAACTCAAGGACTATGATATCATTAACCTTGGACTGAGATGTCCTTAAACTAACATTGGACCGTAATGTTCTTAAACTAATCGACCGCAATGTCCCTAAACTAAACAATAGAGCCCAATTGCTCTCTTGTTGGATCTAAACGATCCCGTTAAGTTGATCTTAGTTTAAAATTAATCTAATGTATCCTTAACAAATGTTTAAGTTGATTTTAGTCTCAAATGAGGCTAACTTATCCTTAAACCCAACTCCAAACCCAAATCTAAGAAGATACGGATTTGGACTAATCCACGCCTTACGGGCGACAACATACATAGTCTCCGTATACAATCCACGGGCAACCAAAAACAAAACAAACACACACGACACGAAGTGACCATCTGGAAAAGGAGAAAGTTGTTACCGCGATGCGGTAGCGTAATTAACTGTAGGGGCTTGCGCCTGCAGGGAAGAGCATCCCCACAATCAAAAACCCCTCAAACGAGGGGGAATCTGACGAAGTCTGCTACATCGGCCGCATCCTTTTAAATCTTCGATACATGGTATCATAAATCAACTTGGCATCTTCGGAAAGGTGGACGGATAGCACTAATTAGCATCTGCCCCGAAATTCAGGCAAGACGGACCCCGCGCGGTCGTGTCTCCGTGTTTCAGCGGGGAACACATATGTATATGTTTTACTTATTATTACGTATTGGTAATACATATTGATAAAACCCGTAAGATTCTTGAATACTAGCGTTATGATGGCGATCATATATGTAGGGGTTGGGTAGTCCATAAGCACATCCTTAAATATCCCTAGTCGTGGAAGCATCGAGACTGGGCATCGATATTCCGGAGTAAACTGGTATATGCATTTCCAGACCCCGATGAAGGGCGATAGTTGGTCCCATAGCCATTGGTCTTTGGCACTTAAGATCGTATACAGGTACTCACCGGGGGTGAGTATACTGGACAGACTCGTCGAGAACTTCTAGATGGTATTATACCTATCGTCAGATAGCAGTTCTCAGATGACATGAGTACAGGTTAGTATTTAGACCTGAGATCCTCATTTGTCCCATGTGAGTTTCCACTGTATTTAGACTACTACCCTACCAAGGCTCTACTGAGTCGTGCAAACAGGTTTTAATTGGATATAGTCCTGAGCCACATGAAAGCAGTGAGCAATTGTTGGGGATCCGTCTCTCCCTATATAGGGAATCGATATCGCACTATGTTCGGTTAGCCAGCACCATAAGACCTTAGCCAAGGCAGTTGAGATTTACTAATAGTTAGATCAGTAGTTTTTCGGATTGGTCCTGAGCCATATCGGCACAAATTATCGAATTATTAGGGTCTGACGTTTACCACCCCTAGACTCGGTATGTGATACTCTTAGATGAAGAGACCGGACTGTATAGAGATTATCACAGATAGGCTCAGTAGAGGTTCGGATGAGCTTTCTGGTCGGCATTCCTTTCGACAGATACCCAGGTAGCCGTTACGTACATCTAATGCCGCTGACGTGCTTGTGGTTATGGATTTATCCAGTAATTCACTGCCGGTGTACTATTGAGTTTTTGGAGTCCCATACAGAGGGTTTTTCTGGTTCAGGCGAAATGATGTGGTGGCTGTATTTTGATACGTGCAGGGTTCCGATTAAATACGTGTACTAGCTATACAGATTTTAATCGGGAGGATGATAATACTGTTAGATATGTATGCCCTAGAGGACTGTATTGTATAGGATGCTAGGCATGTATATGTACAAAAACAGTCTTTGCTCGAAATAATAGTATGCTATCTGGTTTATCTTCATCTTAACGTGTGATGTGTTGTTTCTCATATCTTATACATGTTAATAAAGCCCTTAGGATTATGCTTGACTACCAGGATTATGATGTAGATCATACTATTGGGGCCTGGGCAGTCTAAAAGCATATCCTTTAATAGTTCATAGTCGAGGGTATATCGAGACAGGGCATCGATATTACCAGAGTAGACTAGTGTGTACGTTTCTTGACTCTGGGGGCGATGGTTGATCCCACAACCATTGGTGTTTAACATCAAAGATTGTACACAGGTGCTCATTGGAGAATGGGTACACCGAACAGGACTCGCCGAGAACTCCTAGATGGTATATATACCTATTGTCAGATAGCAGTTCTCTGGTGACACTTGTACAGGTTAGTCTGTAGACCCGAGATCATCAGCGTCTTGTGTGATTCCCACTGTGCTTTGATTTCCTCCCTACCACGGCTCTACTGAGTCGTGCAAACAGGTGGATTTTGGATACAGTCCTGTGTCACATGGAGGCGGTGAGCAATAGAAAAAGTTTCTTCTCTCCCGGTATAGGGAGTTGATGTCACGCTATGCTTGATCAGCCATAACAGCAAATCTCTGGCCAGGGTTGTTGAGATTTACTGGTAAGAGTTATCGGTAGTTTCTCGAACCGTTTGTTGGGAATTTACCTGCGCGTGCGCAAACGCGTATGTTTTGGAAATAGAATCAGTTTTGGAAATATTGTGCACGCGAGCTCGGTCTCGTTTTAAAATTTATAAACCGCAAGTGCACGGCGCGTTGTAGCAAGCCGGAAAGTACAGGTCGATCCACAGGGAATTGGAGATTAGGTATTGTTGCTTAATGTTCGAGAAACAAAAGAATTGGTGTTTGGTTTGTCACAAAGAAAATAAATACGAAAACACGAAAAACTAAGTTAAGAAGAAAAGGCGGCCGTGGCTTTGGCTCGGATGGTTGAATCGCGGCGATTGCTTCGACGCTCCCTTATCATGAGTTATCCATCTTTATATTGATCCCGGCATGAAGCACGACTTGTCGAAGCGGTTGCGAGACACAAGTCGTCAACTTCCGATATTCTCCGCAAACACGAAACTAGCCCATTTTGATCACTTACCGTTGTATGTCCAAGCTTGGGGTATCAATACTAAACACAAGGGTTAGCAAGAATACCACAACATCAAAAACACAATTAGTGAGTGAGATCAAATGATTTTTAGTGTTAAGCTTGCTAAGTGTTTGTGATAGTATAGGGTATATGAACTCAAGGGGTTTGTCAAGCCACTAGATAACAAGATATCCTATCTAAACTTAGCAACCTTAACCCTAAATTTAATTTTGACTTAAACATTGCAAAATGGAGAGAATGAGTGAACATGGTATAAGAAGAGGTTACTAAGTAACCATGGTTTCAAAATATCATATCACACAATAACATAAAACAATCTTTAAGTTAGAATCACATTAAGCTTTTTAAACATTCACAAGAGATGGAGGAAGGCATTGCCATTCATCACCATCCTAACCATCACCACAACCATGAAGAACTACTCAAGCATGATATAAAGAAAATAGAACAAGAAACAAAAAGAAAGACAAGATAAAAAGACACACGAACAAGAAGTTTAAACAACAAGAAAGAGCAAGTCTTTATTAATGAAATGGAGGATTAAAGCTACAAGTTAGATAACAACCTCAACCTCCTTAATGGAGCACTCAAGTGAGAGCTCAAAGACGGAAGAAGAGGAAGGTATCAAATGTTACAAACTGTTTTCTCACTCCCAAAAGCCTCCTGAACTATATCTGTGATCTGCTATTTATAGGTAACAAAATATCAAAAGTTGTATATGACACTGGACTGACATGACAACAAGGGACCCACCAAAAGAGCACGAGGCAGTTTGGCCATAACTTGGTCGCAAATTACGGCCAAAATGATTAAATCTGCGGCCTCAAGTTGGAGTCTGGGGCCCACCTTGCTTCAGTAGTCTTCTGGTCTTTTGGGCATCTCTCTGTAATTGCAATTCTTTTTAATTAACACATATGTGCAATCTGGAGCAAAATCATAGAGAGGAGATCTAGTGTGTGTGTGTGTGTGTGTGTGTGTGTGTTCACACCTCAAATCATTGCTTTTCTAAATACATTGAACCATACCCACTTTCTTGCACCACTTGCAAGTCACCATGATGGTGTTTGCAACTTGATGCCTCATGATAGCTTATGCCCACTTGATCCATGATGGTTCAAACATGAGTTTTGATATTGTATCATGTTAGACCAAAACTAAATATTTATTTGTACACAACATTATTTTGTTTGCAAAACTTAATGTCATGATCTATTATATGTCTCGTTTGCAGTTCAAAAACCGTCGTTTCTGTTCGTGTTGTGTACCATCTTCAGTGTTTTTGCCTGTGTACCTGTATTCTGTACTAATGAGCAGACAGAGATAAAATAGCACTGTTTATTGACAAAATTATAGGAAATGAGCGGTACTAAAATGTAATAAATCGTGCCGAACACCATTATGAGCCATAAATCAGCATGACTTATAAAGTTACTGGGATCTGACATTTACCACCCCTAGATTTCATATGCGACGTATCAGACGAAGAGACAGGACTGTACGGTAAGTGTTGCTTACAGGCTCGTTAGGGTTGGGATGAGTTCGCTCGTCGGCCACCTTTTTGTCATGTACCTGGGTAGCCGTTACGCACAGCTAGTGCCGCTGACGTGCTGGTGGTTAAACCCACTGTCAGCGTACTGTCGAGTCTTTAGAGTCCCACACAGAGGGTTCTGTGGTTCAGGCAAAAGATGTAGAGGCCGTAAGATGTTACGGCAGGGTTTCGATCTTGTTCGTGTACTGGCTACAGGAATGATGATCGGAAGGATAATACTGGTAGGCTTTGGTTTAAACCGAATGCCGGTATTATACTATTGGATTATTTGTATTCGTATTTTTTTGGAATGCAAATTCGGATATACTTATACGGTATACGGTGAGGGGTATTCTTGTAATTGTACAAGAATATATTCTAGAAGGAGACACCTCATAAATGGGTTTTTATTTTGTGAAAATAAAAACAATGAAGTGGAATTTGAAATTGTCAAAGCATGGATGAAGGAATGGCTTATTTCATTTTTTATTCATTCGGGTTTACTATTGAAGCATGGTGCATTATTTTTTGGAAAATTAATGCATGCTTCAATTATTGGTTTTGAGCCATATCATTTGTTCATGCTTGATACTTGCTCATTCAAACATTTATCTTCTCTCTCCAAAATTATCTCCTTCTCCCACCTCTAAGTTTTACCCTTCACATGAATTGTGAATCAAAATCTTAGGGATAAAAGTAATCCACTAGTTCATCTCTACATCATTAAGCAATCATTTCTATCACACTTGATTTCTTAGTTAACTCTTGTGAAAAGGTTGAAACTTGTTTTATAGCTCTCGGGTGGATCATCTTCGACCTAGAGGTGACCGGAGACTGGGTTCCTTTCAATCATCCAAGGAGCCTAGGAGTCGCATCCAAACGAAGACCCGAAGGAACAATTCTCAAGGTATAACCCCCTATCATAGTAGATAAGATCTCTAGATAGGGTTTCTAATTATGGTTTAGCACAAGATCTAGGTTTAAAGTGGGTGTTGCATGCAAGAAAATTTTCGTTTGACACTTCCGCCTCCTCACAAGTGTTGTGAGGGTGTGCAACATCCAATAATATGGTATCAGAGCCAAACTAAACCATAACTAGTTGTTTAGACGATTTTTAAAGGTTCGAATACGAAACAACTCCGAAACCGTAAAATCGAAAACCTGCTCTCTAGAAATTTTTAAAAGTGTTCTAAATTTTTTTTAAACATGTGCAGAATATTTGTTATGAGATAACTAGACAACCCTAGAAAAACATGCCCTAACCACCAAGATCTCACCGGCGAGATCATCAATTTTCCCGGCGTCGCCTGATGAACAGTAAGGTTTGGGCTTGGGTTTTTTTAGGGTTATCTGTACTCTGGGTTTTTGGCTTTGTGGTATTGTTTGATTATTTCCGGATTACATGTCATGTAACCTAAGTGTTAGGGTAAATCGGAGTGTTTCGAAATCAAATTTTTTAACGTCGTTTATCCGCTTTTTAGTTTAATATGTGTTTGAAACATCCACTAATTGCTATACGACGATTAGTGGGGGTTGCACATATGTATATCATGTGATGGTATGTGTATATGAATATGTTGGATCGTTGTGAATGAATAGCCAGGGGGATGTGAGAAGAGTATTTTTATTTTCTTTCATTCATGTAATTTGTAAAATTGATGTAATATTATTTTGCGGGGCACATCCGGGTTGAGGTTGTAGTCACCGTTGTATAAAATTTTTTTACTGTTTTTGCTCCTAGGATAGACCTAAGGTGGGATGGACAAACTACCGGGTTCTCGAAGTGCCGAGTGGCCTACTCATTTTATTGAGGGAGCTTACTTCACTTTGGGAATTTGGAGGGTAGTTTGCCGCACCCGTAGGGGTCTAGGGTGGGGTTTAGCTATTCATCACGACCGTGGAATCCGTTTTTCGTTAAGGGCTTGAACGAAATACGGAATTCCTAGTATATCTAATATATTCATCTGTGATTTGGAATGTTTATAAATGCGTACGACGAATGGCTATTTATATATGAGATATATAATAAACGTTGCTTATGTTTTACACCCGCGCTAGTCCAGCCCCCGCTCTGTCGTTAGTTAAGTAACCTAACGGTGCATGACGGGACCCCGTGGCGAATGCAGATGGCATAAGCGTACGTTCTATTTTCGTTTCTTTTTTGTGATGTTTAGGAAACGTAAATGATGGGACAACATTAATGTGATTAATGTTAAGAAAAAGAAATCTAAAGATGTAAAGAAATCTAAAGATGTTGTAGAATCAAACTTTTTTAAAAAGGTAACTCTAGTTTTTGCTTTGCATAGTGGTATTCCTTGATGAATATCTAGCACCTCATTCGATGAGGAAAGGGCCGAGATCCCTTCACCGGGGTGACCCCTTTAGCGAAACTAGCAAATGTTACAAAGCACTCGATTTATTTTTATAGTTGATCTAATTTTTGCATTGTATCATGGTATTCCTTGATGAATATCCAGCACCTCATTCGATGAGGAAAGAGCCGAGATCCCTTCACCGGGAGTGACCTCTTTAGCAAAATTAGAAATATGCTACAAAACCATTCGATTTTTAAAATTGGAGCTTAAACCACTCATTTCACTCGATTCTACAACGATATCAAGTTCAAAACGTTAAAGGTTTTCATCAAAACCATCCGTTACCCTCCGCCATTTTAGGAAGCAGAGTACTTAGTATCCGTACCATGTTTGTTGACCATAGTTAAGGCGTGGTGTACGGTAGGTAAGTGATGTCTTCCTACAAAGAATATGATGCGATCTATTCGGGCATTCGTATGACTTTGTTGACCATAGTTAAGGGTCATACGGGTGGGTCTAAATCAATCAAGAAATGGCGGGTAGAACTTGACTAGTGCTTATGATTTGTTGACCATAGTTAAGGTCGTAAGACTAGGGGTAAAAAACCATATCATGAATTTCAAGAGTTGAAATTGTTAGTTATGTATATGCCCTAGAGGCCATTATTGTACATGTGATGTATATTATAGTGGATGCTTGGATATATATAGAGAGGACTTTCTTGCTCGACATGAGAGTATGCTATCTGGTTGCTCTTTGTCTTAACATGTTGACTTGTATTGTGATACTGTCTTGCTCTCGCATATTGATAAAGCCCTTAAGATGTATACTTGACTACCAGGACTATGATGGAGATCATACTAGTGGGGCTAAGGTAATCCACATGTACATCCTATAATTGTTCCTAGTCGAGAGTGTATCAAGACAGGCATCGATACTCCAGAGTAGACTAGCGTATACACTTCTTGACCCATATGATGGGCGATGGATGATCCAACATCCAATGGTGTTTGACATCAAAGATAGTATACAGGTGCTCAGTGGAGACTGGGTACACTGAACGGACTCGCCGAGAACTCCTAGTTGGTATTATACCTATCGTCAGATGGAAGTTCTCTGGTGACACTGGTACAGGTTAGTCTGTAGACCCGAGATCGTCATAGAGTCTTGTGTGATTCCCATTGTGCTTTGATTTCCACCTTACCACGTTCAAGAGTGTAAGTCCACGTTACCTACCCCGGTGCTTACGGGGAGGCGGAATAGGTAAAAAATCAAATTTTTAACACAAGGTAACATGGACTAAAACTTGAGGATCTTTGCCAAACCATTGCTAACATACAACAAGAGGTTCTATCTACTATGCTTAGGAGATTATACATCATGCAACAAGTCCTTTGGGTCTTCTTTCCGCTGTCCTCCTCGTCCATGCAAGCTCCGAGGATCGATCCGGATCTTGGTCACCTCCGTGGTCTCCTAGAGTCGAAGACGATCCACCCGAGAGTCTGTAGTCCGAGCTCCACCTCAAGCCGAGGTAACTAAGGCAACAAGTTTGCCATTCTTGAAGTCCTAGGTGGTGTAGAAGATGATGGTGGATTTGTTTGCCTATTTTATTTCTATTTTTCTCAACACATGAGAGCTATAGAAAAATCAAGAGAGGAAGAAGGAGGAGGAACCATGGGAGCTCTCACTTGAAGAGAGAGAATGAGAAGAAAATAATGATCCATAAACAAAATAATTACTAATCTCTTATCATGATAAAGTTGATGGCTACATTGATTTGACCATTATCATCTCAAATCAAATCCAAAGCCAAAAGCAAAAGAAGGATCTAGTGCTCTCAAGAAAAGTCCAAGTCAACAATGATCAACTAGGTCAAATGGTCAAGCATGGTCAAATGGTCAAAGCAATTAGCCATAACACAATTATCATTAAAAAGATTAGTAAATATTTTTCCTCACCTCATAATGGTTTTGACCGAACCAACGGTCAAAACCCTAATGAGGCACCTCCTTCTTCTTCGCTCCTCACAACCGTGCATACACACCCGCATCTGCATTCCGTAGAATGCGAATGCACAGAAGACAAAACTAATCCATCCATACAATACTAGGATCCGGCTTAAACCAAAGCCCACTAGCATTGTCTGCCCGAACAGCATATGCGCACAAGTGCACGTAAGTGATCGTAGCCCTGCCGTAAAACCATACGGCCTCTACACCTTTCGTCCAGTGCAGGGAAACTCTCTGTGTGGGACTTTAAAGACTCGACACTACGCTGGCAGTGGGTTTAACCACAGATCAAAAGCGGCACTAGCTGTACGTAACGGTCCCCAGGTAGATGTCGATAAGAAGGCCGATGAGGTAAACCCATCCGAACTCCTACTGAGCCTGAATGTGACAATCTCCGTACGGTCCGGTATGTTCGTCTATGAGTATCGCATGTCGGGCCTAGGGGGCGGTAAACGACAGACCCCTAATAGCGGTACAAGTCGTGCTGGAGTGTAGCCCAGAACACCCTGAGAAACTACTGGAAACACTACCAGTAATGCTCGCTTGCCCTGGCCAGGGACTTTGTGTAATGGCTCTCCTAGACACAGCGCGATATCAACCCCCAATACCGGGAGAGACGAATCCTATCTAACCGCTACTGCCTCCAAGTGCTTCGGGACTGCACCCAACTACTACCTGTTTGCACGACTCCTTTGAGCCGTGGTAGGGTAGTAATCAAAGTACAGTGGGAACACACTCGAGGCGAAGTAGCAGTGTCAAGTCGATGGACTAAGCTGTACTCCTGTCACCTGGGAACTGTTATCTGACAATAGGTATAGTACCAACCAACAGTTCCCGACGAGTCCTGTCCAGTGTACTCGTAACCTAACGAGCACCCGCATACTATCTCCAGTACGACGTACTGATGGCTGTGGGACAGACCATCTCCCCTGCTGGGATGAGAAGCGCATATGCTAGTCTACTCCGGAGTATCGATGCCCCGTCTCGATAATCCTACGACTAAGGACCTGTATAAGGATGTGCTTGTAGATTACCCAGACCCCATAAGTGTGACTGCCATCACAACGCTGGTAATCAAGCAAAGATCCTAAGGGCGCCACTAATATATATAAGCGATATGCTAAAAGAAACACATGCACATATTAAAGTAGAAACAAACCAAGTAGCATACTACCATTTTGAGCAAGATTATCTATACAACTGTGAATATCCCAAGCTTCCATTAAGTAATATACAAACTAGTATGATACAGTAATGGCCTCTAGGGCATATACACTAACAATCTCCCACTTGCACTGGGGCCATGTACTGGCGTATCGAAGACCTATCATCTCAATCTGCCGCTCGAACTGAGTCTGGGGTATGGCCTTCGTGAATGGATCTGCAGTGTTATTCTCCGAATCTACTCTCTTCACCTCGATCTCCCGGCGATCTACGATCTCCCTGATCAGGTGATACCGCCTCAAAATGTGTCTGGACTTCTGATGGGACCTGGGTTCCTTCGCTAAAGCTATAGCGCCGTTGTTGTCACAATACAGCGGTATTGGATCAACAATGGTAGGAACCACCTGAAGCTCCGTGAGGAACTTCTTCATCCAGAGAGCTTCCTTTGCGGCATCGCAAGCAGCTATGTACTCCGTTTCCATAGTTGAGTCAGCAACGATTTCCTGCTTGGAGCTCTTCCAGCAAAACTCCCCTCCATTGAGGGTAAAGACATAACCCGATATGGACTTGGAGTCATCCTTGTCACTCTGGAAGCTGGAGTCAGCAAAGGCCTCGATCTGGAGGTCTTTTCCGCCATACACCAAGAACATCTCCTTAGTCCTTCTCAAGTACTTGAGAATGTTCTTTGCTGCTATCCAGTGTTTCTCCCCTGGGTCCGACTGATACCGGCTTAGAACGCTTAATGCGTATGCTACATCTGGTCTGGTACACAACATCGCATACATTATAGAGCCTACCGCAGATGCATAGGGTATAGATGACATGCGAGCCCTTTCCAAATCAGTCTTGGGAGACATCACTTTGGAAAGGGTGATTCCGTGACAAGCCGGTAGATTACCGCGCTTAGAATCTTCCATACTGAATCATTTCAGTATGGTGTCGATGTACCTGGACTGTGAAAGTCCCAACATCCTCTTAGATCTATCATGATAGATCTGGATCTCCAGAATGTAGTTAGCATCACCCAGGTCCTTCATGGAGAACCTCTGTGACAAGAATCCTTTGACTGATTGTAGCATAGGAATGTCATTTCCTATTAGGAGAATGTTATCCACGTATAAGACGAGGAATACCACAGTTCTCCCTACAATCTTACTGTAAATGCATGGTTCATCCGGATTTTTGATAAAGTCGAATTCTTTGACAGTATCATCAAAGTAGATGTTCCAACTCCGCGATACCTGCTTCAGTCCATAAATGGACTTAAGAAACTTGCACACTTTACCGCTGCTCCCACTCTGAATGAAACCCTCCGGTTGATCCATATAGACGCACTCTTCCAAATTTCCATTTAGAAAAGCCGTCTTTACGTCCATCTGCCATATCTCATAATCATGGAAGGCAGCAATGGCAAGAAGGATCCGAATGGATTTGAGCATAACCACTGGAGAAAAGGTTTCGTCATAGTCCAAACCAGGTCTTTGACAAAAACCCTTTGCAACAAGTCTAGCTTTATAGGTTTCAACCTGCCCATCTACACCAATCTTCTTTCTGAAGATCCATTTGCAGCCTACGGGTTTTACCCCTTCTGGAGCAATGTCCAAAGCCCAAACTTTGTTGGTGTACATGGACTCCATCTCGGTCCGCATTGCATCCAACCATTTTACTGAGTCGCCGCTCTGAATGGCTTGCTGGAAGCTAGTAGGCTCATCATTTTCAATGACGCAATCCTCTAGATCCCCGTCTATAAGAAAACCGTAGTATCTCTCGGGCGGATGAGACTGCCTACTACTCCTGCGGAGTGGCGCTGGGATGTCCGGTTCTCCTGAAACTTCTGGTTCTATCAAGATTTCAGTAATAGCTTGTGGTTCTGGAATTTCTTCCAGTTCTATTGCGCTCCCACTTATCTGATTTTCCAAAAATTCAGTTTCCAAGAAGTGGGCATGCTGAGAAACAAAAACCTTTTGTTCCTCTACGGAATAGAAAAGATACCCCCTGGAGTTCTTGGGGTATCCCACAAACTTACACGGTACTGAGCATGCCTCGAGCTTGTCCGCATGCTGCTTCTTTACAAAAACTGGACATCCCCATGTCTTAAGATACTTAAGACAGGGTTTCTTCCCACTCCACATCTGATATGGAGTGGTGGGCACAGTCTTGGTTGGAACCTTGTTCAAAAGATATGCAGCTATTTCTAGTGCATAACCCCAAAAAGATCGCGGTAACTCAGCCTTACTCATCATGGAATGAACCATATCCAATAGAGTTCGATTCTGTCTTTCCGATACACCGTTGTGTTGTGGTGTGTATGGAGGAGTAAGTTGAGAGAGAATTCCATTCTCTTTTAAGTAGCCCAGAAACTCGGCACTCAAGTATTCACCACCTTGATCAGATCTCAGTGTCTTGATACTTTTGCCTGTTTGTTTTTCAACTTCATTCTTGTATTCCCGAAATTTCTCAAAGGCCTCGGATTTATGCTTCATCGGGAAGACATGTCCATACCTAGAGAAATCATCTGTGAACGTAATGAAGTATGAATAACCACTTCGCGCATGTGTAGACATTGGACCACACACATCACTGTGTATGAGTCCCAAGAGCTCGCCCGCTCTTACTCCGTGTCCAGTGAACAGAGTCTTTGTCATCTTTCCCATGAGACAAGATTCACAAGTAGCATAAGACTGATACTCGAACGGATTCAAGTATCCCTCTCTATGTAACTTTGTTAACCGTGTCTCATTAATGTGACCCAGTCTCCAATGCCATAAGAAAGCCTGATTTGTGTCCGGAGACTTTCTTTTAAGTGTGTTCTGGACACTGAAAACATGAGCTTGATTCAGTACATATATTCCGTTTTCTAATGTACCTGACCCAATCAGAACTTGATTTAGGTGGATGTGGACCACATCGCTTACAAAAGTAAAATCATATCCTTCCTTAGAAAGTATGGATACAGATATGATATTACAAGCCATACTAGGTACATACAAACAGTTACGCAGAATCAATATCTGCCCACTTGTCAATCCAAGGTGATATTCCCCTACGGATTCAGCCTCCACGCTCATTCCGTTAGCAACCCTGAGAGTCATATCACCTATCCTGATAACTCTACGATTTCTCAGAGCCTGTAATGAATTACAGATGTAAGATCCTGATCCGGTATCCAATACCCAGGAAGTAGGGTTAATTGATATACAGTTTTCTATTACAAACACACCCGAAGCCGAAGCCACAACATGCTTCGAATCCTGGTTACTGGCTTCGCTAGCCCTGCAATCCTTCTGCCAATGTCCTTTCCCGTAACAATAGGAGCGTCCCTCCTTTACTATATCCAGTCCCGAAACTTTTGCCCTTCCCTTTTCTTCTACTTCCCTGGTTTCCTTCAGGGTATAAGTAGAGGGTAGAGACCGTAGAATCAATTCAGTATTTGACTCGTTTTTCAACGTGGTCTTCAGGTCCATGAGCTCATCAAAATAGCTAGTCTCTGTAAGGACGTTGTCCCCTACAGATGACCCGAAAGCCAACCTCGCTTGAAGCAATTCGTTCGAGGTCTCATATCTTGCGATACGAGATTGCTCTCCATATAAATCTTTGTTATGGAGGAAGACAGAAGCTAAGTCCATCTTCTCGTGCTGCCTCTAGTATGCACCATTAACTGAGGCCAACACGAGGCACTTGGCATTCGCACAGTCTTTTTCCGATGTCTTACGGATATCAATATCCGTGACAGGGGAAACTGGTCCTGAGACGGCAGGGGTTTGATTAGTTAGGAGGTGTCCCAGCTTGTCATGGGTAATGGACATCTGGATAGACCTTTGCCAGTCATAACAGTCAGATTCAGTCATTTTATTATCTAGATGTAACCTATGTCTGGTCACTGGGTCGCTGCAATTAAGAGAGAGAGAGAAGAAAACACTTAGCATGATGCTCTTGCAACTTTAGATTGGTTTTTAGTTTATCTAAACAGGATGGCTCCCACTGTTTCTCAAATCCTTCATCAAACCATAAAAGAAGAATTAGTCGGGATTGGTCTCGCCGTACAATACTTGCTTTACCGTTCAGCCAGGCTGGTGTCGGTACTTCGAGGGAGGTTTTACGACGCTTTCGCGAAGTTCCTTAATTAAATAACCTATTTTCCCTGTGGGCGTAGCCCCGCTAACACCTTTCTAGACACCTACTTGGTTTATAGCATTGATCGTTAAGTGAAAAGTTTCCCGAGGAGTAGCGGATACTCACAGTAGGATCGGGATCCAAATAATATTATGAGATAATGCTGAAGGAATCCTACCAACATTATCAAACTCCAAATGGTATGCAGCACTAGCAAGTTTCAGTTTCTTTAGAAACTCCTGATGTGGATTTTTGCCCCATGCTCTTACGACCTTGACGAAGGTCAACAAATCATAAGTCACATGTCAAGTTCTACCCATCATTGTCCAGGTTAATTTGAACCCACCAGTATATACCCTTGACGAAGGTCAACAAGGTAATACGACTGTCCCAAATCAACGCATCTATCTATGCTACATATGAACACCCAACAGCTACCAATCACTATGCCTTGACGAAGGTCAACAAATATAGCTTGAATACTATTGAATATTCATATGAAATGACGGAGGGCTACGATTGGTTTTGGCGAAACCGTGAACGTAGTGAACTTGATATAATCGAGGGAACCTTGATAGCTTTTAAAAGGAGTGGTTTAAGCTCCGCGTTTTTAAAAGTTTTCTGTTTTTGGAAAAAACCGAGTGGTTTTGAAATTATTCCAACGATTTAACTTTGGTTTGTTTTCTTTGCATTAATTTAATGCGTCCCATCAATTAATCCTACCATTGCAGAAAACAACGAAAATATGACGTACGCTTATGTAACGTTTTGAAAATCGTTTCGGTGAAATTTCGAAAAAATCGGTAAAATAAGGGGGTTTTCTGTAAAAAGTCAAAAATACAAATATCTTATTATAAAAATTAAATATACATATTCTAGCTATGTAATTGCTATTATTTGGTGTTTATTGAGCCGCTGGTGAAATTTCAAATTTTCTGAAAAAAAAATATTATTTTATTATTATTTAAGCCGTCACTAATACATTTAATTAGGAAAAATTACAAATTGGAATGAGTTGAAACAAATTTTGTGCATCATAAAACACTAAATAAAATTTTATCATGTGGTATTTGGAACGAAATTATTTGCCAAAACGGTTTAGAAATTATTGAAGAAAAAAGGCTTTTTTTTAGCGTAAATGGATGTTTGGGGTATTGTATTTATCATTTTTCATCACCCCACATCCGTACCCACACCCACACACACCCACTTACTCCTCCCCATGGCTGAATTCAGCAGCCCTCCCTTCCCCCACTTCTTTTGGTAAAAGAAAAGAAAAGAATAGAATAAAGAGAGAAGGGTTGTGTGTTGACTTGGGGTATCTTTTCTTGACTTGGACTTTCTCACCAAAACTCACACCTCACTCTCTCTCTTCCCTTCATCTTGTGGCCGAGCAATCCCATGGGCTGCTGTCCAAAAAAATCCCCCACTTCATTCACCTCCAAAATCATCACAAAATTCACTAAATCCACACAAATTTCCATCAAAACTCAAATCCAACCTTGACCCATTATTTCTTGCCCATGCTAGCTTGAATCCTTGGAGCAAGATGGCATTTTGGGGGCTATATTTTGGCATGTGTGGATCTCATTTCAAACTAGTTTGAGGTATAACCCTTTTCCAAATGATACTTGTTCTAATCTAAGATTTTAATTAAGTGTTTAATTAAGTTTTGATTGTAAGCTTGGAATTCAAGAAAGGTTTTGAATTAATATTAGCATCTTGATCTATAGATTATGGTTTCAATGGGTAATCTAACATCTAAAGAATGCAAAATGTAATCTAGTTGTTAATTTGCATATTGTTGCTTGTAATTTGTAAAAAAAAATTGGAATTTTATGCAAACTAGGTTTTTCAATTTAATTGCAAATGTTAGATTAAAAATCTAATTAGGTTATTCAAGACATTATTAACATTATTAAGTGTAGTTTAATACTTTAGTTCGTGAAAATCCAAGCTAAATTGTTGTTTGTGCATTTTTGCTATAAAATTGTTAAAATTTGGTTATATTGTAAACTAGAATTTTAGGGTTAATGGAATTTAATGAGATTAAATTGTGGAAATTATTTTTATGACTTATTTAAGATATTTAATAAGTATCATGGCCGCTAGATTTATTTAAACGTCGAGTTTTGTACTAAAACGGGTAATATTCGCTTGCTAGATTTTCGGAAAAATGGCTTTTAAAGTGAATTTGGGGTTTTTGCGAATTTTAACCTATTTTATATTAAAATCAGTATTCGTGAATGTGAAAATGGGAGTGTTTGGGTTTTTCACGATGGTTTGACGTTTGTACGTCGACATCGAGGGTTGGTTTCGCTATTCTTGCATGCGTAGGCGATAAGTTTTGACCTATGCATGATATGCATGCCGATTTGATTTTCGTATGCCGTTTCGATTTCGAATTTGGTTTTAATGCGATACGGTGCATTATGATATGTAGGTACCCCATGTAGACTTCGAGACGACAAGCAAGCACGTGGCGACGTCGGCACCGGCGAGCGAGGACCAGGTGAGTAGATTTATATCTACGGGGAGAAGTCGGGTGGATGGCGTATAGCACCCCCGCAATTCGTGGTGATGTATACGAATACGTATACACACATATATATATTGTTTATATATTGTTTGAGTATATTGATGATAATATGGATATTTGGTGTTCTTGGATGATTTAGTGTCGTGAAACCCTAGAGTAGTGGTCGCACTACACATGCACACACCAACCCATACTTGCATACTTTCTTCCTTCTTTTGTGCTTTACGGAAAATATAGTTATGTGTTTACATGGGTATGGGACTATGTGTTCACATACGGATTTGAGGATGATATTTGGGTTTGAGATGAGTCGATGAGATTTGTATTGAAGTTGTGAATTCGGTGACCTAGCAGGGTTCGTATTTGAGATACGACATGACGTTGTAGCGGGTCCTTGACATAGTGTTTCACACACGTCCATGCATACTTAGGCGGTATCAGTATTGTGCAAGACATAGGTCAGTACCCTAGACTATGATCTTGGATAAAGAGGATACTAGGTGAATAGTAGGATGAATATGATATTGACCCGTACCCAGATTGGGATGCCGTACGACGGACTTACGTACGAGCTATATTGATGATTGATCCGCACTCTTGACTTGGGATGCCTGATTATAGATATGGTATCGGTTATGATATTATTGAGGCGGGATCACCGACTATACATATACAGGTATGTATATGTATCGACTCAGATGATAGGCGGTTTCCTTACCTGTAGTTCAGCTTGTTAGTTCAGCCGTATAGTTTAGTGTAGTTATTAGATTTGATTAGACTTCTTACCTATTTCAAAAACTAACGAATCGTGGGCATTTTTAAAGACAGCTCAAGGGAATCTACGGATATTTCAAAAACGACGTATCTTTTCATAAAAACACCGTAGCCCCTATTTTCAAAACCCCATGATTCGTGTTATTTCAAAAGGCACCATTCGTAGGACTTATATTAGATTATTGCAGATTAGTTATCGTTGTGTCTAGTATTCAGCTCCCGCACATTATAGCTGTTCGCTCTGCCTCGCATATTTATTTTGCTGCATATTCCATTATTGATATCATGCTGTTAGGACACCAGCACCATTACCGATGATGCGTATGTACCACGTACACCTACTTGCCGGCTCACACACATCTTCATCGGTAATTGCCATGTCACGTACACTTTAGAGAATATAATTGCTTAACTTAGATTGTTAGCTGGTAGTTTTGACATGATATTAGTGTACTTCCCTTATATGCCATATTAGACATTGTAGTTATTACCTACCACTTCATGCATACTGTTATTCAGTTGTTCATGCCTAGTTCATTATCATTGACATATGCACTTGTGATGATTTCTTGAGATTTATGATATTTCTTGATTTCGGGGAAAGCCGCAAAATTTACAACTTATGATCTTTTAAAATATAAAATGTTGCGGTTTTCTAGTGATGTAAAGTGTCGTCCACCATGAGTTTGCTGTGGTTTTGGAGATCCGTGTCGAGGAGTGGAGGAACCGTCACGGGTACATGGTGGGCCCGGTATGGTACCCCGGGGCAAGAGGAATGTGGTGTTGACGTTGAGCCTGGCTGGGGAGCACTACCTACCGGTGATATTACCCGACGCGTCGGATATCCGGAGGATACCGTCGTGGTCTTGAGATGGATGGTAGGGGCCGGTCCGGACTGACGGCGCCCTAGATATTGAGCTTGAGACATTGATATTTCGAGACAGTGAGATTTATGTTTTGTGTCGATGCTAGGCACTGTTGATACTGATTTCATTATGATACCTCAGTTTAAAAATACGAAGGAAATCTCACTAATTTATGAAAACAGTTTCTTCATTTACATGTATTCTGTTTCATGCATTCATACCTCATTCATATGATATATTGCTACCTGAGGCACTGACACGGGCACATGAAATTATACTCGGGTTAGATATTACCCTAGTCATTGTTATAGGCTGCCTGTTATACTTATATTTGAGGATATATTATGATCATTGACCTAGGTTGCGTTATTTATGCGATTTCTGTGCGTAGATGTTTTTCTATTCACGAGTTGGCAACTCACCCCCGTTGTGCCCCAGTTTCTTGCAGATTTGCCGTACAGGTTTCTTTACGGCTTGCGGGCTCAGTTTCACTCGGGTGATTTGCTAGTAGGTGGGTTTACTTGTATCATACCCCCATTATATATCTTGTATATCATTATTCTGTTGTATCTAGAAGTTCCATCAACCAAACATGTATCTATTGAGATAGAGACCAGTGTTGTTTATTCTTTCGACCTTAGAGTCGCTCGTTATATTTCTGGTGGTTTTGAGTTCCCTTTTGAGTTTTTGATCCTCGCCGTTGGCGTTGTATATTATATTGCTTGTGTGGTTGTGACCGTCGATTGACGAAGAGCTAGCTCCCGCTTGGGGATGCCTTTTTCTTGATTTCGTATACTATTCATTTTGTATCCCGTTTGGGGGCCAGTATTTACAAAGGAGACTCTGCCGAAATTTTCAGTAAAATTTTGATGTTTTAAAAACCGCATAATTCGGCTTATGCTATTGAAATTACTTGCTTTAAGTTGGTTTTTCCTGCACTCTACTACTTTTCTTGGTTTGGATTTCTGGGTTTTCGGTTTACTTAGATTACGCACGTCTTGAGACGTTCGTAGTTTAAGTGCCGGTCATGTTCCGTACTTTCGGGTCGTGACAAAGTTGGTATCAGAGCGTTAGGTTTTAACCTTCGGAGCGTAGGATGACCCTTGGTTGATGGAATAGGTGACTAAAGTAGAGTGACGTACCGTTGGTATGTTCCGCGGCATATTTACGACATGCCACTCCACTTATGAAGCCTTAGGATGTACATTTCCTTGTTCAGTATTATATTCCTTCCTGATCTAGCCTCATCGGTACCAGTTTGGTTTTGCTGCTACGGTTACCGGCAGGGAGAGCTACGGCTAGAGTTGCGGTCAGCACAAGCTCGTCACGAACGAGGACTGACCAGGGCGAAATTCCGGCGACACACGATTGCAGAGATGTGTCTTTTTACTGTGTTTCCGCGCCGCGAGCTTTTGGCGGATCGCCTTTATGAGGTTACTCGGATGTGCTGATCGACACTAGAGGATTGAGCCACTGACAGAGACCAGCCAGATTTTGATGACCGTTGGTGTGTTTCTTACTCCTGATGATTGAGGCACTGTTCAGCGTGCAGACGAGCGAGCCAGTTGTTGCTGCGAGCGACGAGATATCGCCCCATATGTTGGAACTATGGCGGGGCGAGTTGTACGAATAGATGATAGAAGGTCGCTAGTCACCCGATGATGAATGACTAGGACAGGTGGTTCGTTCGCTTACCCCGATGCGAGGTCATCAGATAGATTGATTCCAGCTAGAGACGACTTCACGCGGAGGCGTTGGGAGTCGACAGAAACGATCGAATGTCAGAAACCTATTTATCCAAGTTTAAAGTAGTCGGAAAGACATGCAGGCAATTCTATGGTCCCTCTAGAAGAATGAAACCCTAACTCGACTTAATGACCGTGTGAAAGCCTTTGAACCTTCGGGTTTGCGGCAGTTCTACGGCGCCATTAGTGAGGCTTGGGTTTGCCCTTCTACGGCTGGACCACCGATGCTGTGGTATGTATTCGATACTATTAAACTGTGCCCAAGAGGTTGAGCTCTTGGGGGATTATGAGGTTTTGACGAATCGATCGAATGGTTCGACTTCAATCGGATGCTAGGTGTTGAGATGTATTTCTTGGGAGACTCCAGATGCGAGGATAGCCGTTGGAGCTCAGTCAATGCAACCACGATGAGACGAGTCCGAAGCAGTCGACATTAGAGAAAGTGGAGTAAGGGGTTCGTACGAGAACTTGATGAGACGACGTTCCACTCCGCCGACATCAGAGATGCGATACGCATGCCGAGGCATTGTGCATAGATATACCTTTCAGAAGGAGTCGCGATGAGTATGCAGCCGTTCCGGAACGAGAACAGATCTAGTAAGGGACGATGACTTCCGGACAGTTCGGCAGAGACGAGATTTGGGAGAGATTTCGACAGGACCTTTCTGGAATGATTTACGAGGAGACTTGGACCCAGGAGTGGTCATGTTGCGCACACAAGCAGGCCGGAATTCAGGTTCGTCGATGAGACATGCTATGAGTGACCACGACAGTTGGCCAGAGATTCTTGGAGTATGTGCTTGAGCGGTACTATTCCGCCATTATTAATTTTGATGTTTTGGGTGGGTTATTCGTATGATTTAATTTTGATGGTTGAGGATTTACGATCTTTGCACAGTGTTGCACTTGATATCGTTTTCGTGCGTTAGTTTCACATGTTTGTGATTTTACGGTTTTAAACAGTTGAGTTGGTTTTGTGCGTATGCATGCACACGATTTCGTTCCTGCACTCTGTATAGTTTATATATGCGTGCAGTGCAGTGATACGCCTTTTGTGCACTTAGATACACTGGACTTCGATTTCGACTGTGATACTCGATATTTGTTTTGTGCATCTTGTGCACCTGATTGATTTTGCGCACGTTCGGCGCTTGATATTGGATTTCATGATTTTGTGCACGATGGATGCACCTGATTTGGATTTTCGCGCATGTTGGGCGCATGTTTTGAAGGGTGATTTTGGTGCACACCAGAGGCACTAAATTGAGAATTTTTCGTGCATGACAGATGCACCTGATTTTGCTGTCAGGCACACATGTTGCCTACGACAGATGTTTCGTGCACACCCGATGCACTTAGATGGTGTTTCTGTGCGCATGTATGGCACATTCATGGATTTTGATTTCCGTGCGCACCAGACGTACGTAGTATTCATGTGCATATTTTGGGATTGATTTCTTATAGAGCATTACGTTTTTATGATATTGCTATGTGTTTTCGTACTGAGCAGGACTAGTCAGAGGACAGTACCTGAATATATTTTTGCATGCATTGATAATTATTGAAGGGATTTCCAAAAAGCGAGCTATAGCCTCAGTATTTACCTACGTGTCTGATATGACACGAAATGTTTAAAATAAGGAGACCCTTCTAAATTGTTTCCAAAACGGCGGAACGTACATTTCAAACAAAGGTATATATATATATAGTTATTTTCTTATGATAGACGTCCGCCACTGTGCAGTGTTATACACGTTGCACAGCGACTTAAAGAGATTTGACATGCATTTCCTTCAGATACTTACAGATATAGATTCGATATTTACATGTATAGTTTCGAGTTATATCATATTGGTTTGATTTAGATTTGGCATTGATGTCTTCTCCATGACTCCGATGATTGCGGGATGCTTGACGGAGTTTTGATTTGAGTTATATACTCATTTTTCAAGCGCATGCGCTGCGCTACGAGTTGTTTTATGTATTTACAATTTCGGAGCCCCGACGACTTGATGGTTTTCTTAGATGTTTTAGTATTTGGGGGAGTTTGAATTTAAATTCGGGGACCGAATTTCTTTAAGGGGGGAAGATTGTAACGTTTTGAAAATCGTTTCGGTGAAATTTCGAAAAAATCGGTAAAATAAGGGGGTTTTCTGTAAAAAGTCAAAAATACAAATATCTTATTATAAAAATTAAATATACATATTCTAGCTATGTAATTGCTATTATTTGGTGTTTATTGAGCCGCTGGTGAAATTTCAAATTTTCTGAAAAAAAATATTATTTTATTATTATTTAAGCCGTCACTAATACATTTAATTAGGAAAAATCACAAATTGGAATGAGTTGAAACAAATTTTGTGCATCATAAAACACTAAATAAAATTTTATCATGTGGTATTTGGAACGAAATTATTTGCCAAAACGGTTTAGAAATTATTGAAGAAAAAAGGCTTTTTTTTAGCGTAAATGGATGTTTGGGGTATTGTATTTATCATTTTTCATCATCCCACATCCGTACCCACACACACCCACTTACTCCTCCCCATGGCTGAATTCAGCAGCCCTCCCTTCCCCCACTTCTTTTGGTAAAAGAAAAGAAAAGAATAGAATAAAGAGAGAAGGGTTGTGTGTTGACTTGGAGTATCTTTTCTTGACTTGGACTTTCTCACCAAAACTCACACCTCACTCTCTCTCTTCCCTTCATCTTGTGGCCGAGCAATCCCATGGGCTGCTGTCCAAAAAAATCCCCCACTTCATTCACCTCCAAAATCATCACAAAATTCACTAAATCCACACAAATTTCCATCAAAACTCAAATCCAACCTTGACCCATTATTTCTTGCCCATGCTAGCTTGAATCCTTGGAGCAAGATGGCATTTTGGGGGCTATATTTTGGCATGTGTGGATCTCATTTCAAACTAGTTTGAGGTATAACCCTTTTCCAAATGATACTTGTTCTAATCTAAGATTTTAATTAAGTGTTTAATTAAGTTTTGATTGCAAGCTTGGAATTCAAGAAAGGTTTTGAATTAATATTAGCATCTTGATCTATAGATTATGGTTTCAATGGGTAATCTAACATCTAAAGAATGCAAAATGTAATCTAGTTGTTAATTTGCATATTGTTGCTTGTAATTTGTAAAAAAAAAATGGAATTTTATGCAAACTAGGTTTTTCAATTTAATTGCAAATGTTAGATTAAAAATCTAATTAGGTTATTCAAGACATTATTAACATTATTAAGTGTAGTTTAATACTTTAGTTCGTGAAAATCCAAGCTAAATTGTTGTTTGTGCATTTTTGCTATAAAATTGTTAAAATTTGGTTATATTGTAAACTAGAATTTTAGGGTTAATGGAATTTAATGAGATTAAATTGTGGAAATTATTTTTATGACTTATTTAAGATATTTAATAAGTATCATGGCCGCTAGATTTATTTAAACGTCGAGTTTTGTACTAAAACGGGTAATATTCGCTTGCTAGATTTTCGGAAAAATGGCTTTTAAAGTGAATTTGGGGTTTTTGCGAATTTTAACCTATTTTATATTAAAATCAGTATTCGTGAATGTGAAAATGGGAGTGTTTGGGTTTTTCACGATGGTTTGACGTTTGTACGTCGACATCGAGGGTTGGTTTCGCTATTCTTGCATGCGTAGGCGATAAGTTTTGACCTATGCATGATATGCATGCCGATTTGATTTTCGTATGCCGTTTCGATTTCGAATTTGGTTTTAATGCGATACGGTGCATTATGATATGTAGGTACCCCATGTAGACTTCGAGACGACAAGCAAGCACGTGGCGACGTCGGCACCGGCGAGCGAGGACCAGGTGAGTAGATTTATATCTACGGGGAGAAGTCGGGTGGATGGCGTATAGCACCCCCGCAATTCGTGGTGATGTATACGAATACGTATACACACATATATATATTGTTTATATATTGTTTGAGTATATTGATGATAATATGGATATTTGGTGTTCTTGGATGATTTAGTGTCGTGAAACCCTAGAGTAGTGGTCGCACTACACATGCACACACCAACCCATACTTGCATACTTTCTTCCTTCTTTTGTGCTTTACGGAAAATATAGTTATGTGTTTACATGGGTATGGGACTATGTGTTCACATACGGATTTGAGGATGATATTTGGGTTTGAGATGAGTCGATGAGATTTGTATTGAAGTTGTGAATTCGGTGACCTAGCAGGGTTCGTATTTGAGATACGACATGACGTTGTAGCGGGTCCTTGACGTAGTGTTTCACACACGTCCATGCATACTTAGGCGGTATCAGTATTGTGCAAGACATAGGTCAGTACCCTAGACTATGATCTTGGATAAAGAGGATACTAGGTGAATAGTAGGATGAATATGATATTGACCCGTACCCAGATTGGGATGCCGTACGACGGACTTACGTACGAGCTATATTGATGATTGATCCGCACTCTTGACTTGGGATGCCTGATTATAGATATGGTATCGGTTATGATATTATTGAGGCGGGATCACCGACTATACATATACAGGTATGTATATGTATCGACTCAGATGATAGGCGGTTTCCTTACCTGTAGTTCAGCTTGTTAGTTCAGCCGTATAGTTTAGTGTAGTTATTAGATTTGATTAGACTTCTTACCTATTTCAAAAACTAACGAATCGTGGGCATTTTTAAAGACAGCTCAAGGGAATCTACGGATATTTCAAAAACGACGTATCTTTTCATAAAAACACCGTAGCCCCTATTTTCAAAACCCCATGATTCGTGTTATTTCAAAAGGCACCATTCGTAGGACTTATATTAGATTATTGCAGATTAGTTATCGTTGTGTCTAGTATTCAGCTCCCGCACATTATAGCTGTTCGCTCTGCCTCGCATATTTATTTTGCTGCATATTCCATTATTGATATCATGCTGTTAGGACACCAGCACCATTACCGATGATGCGTATGTACCACGTACACCTACTTGCCGGCTCACACACATCTTCATCGGTAATTGCCATGTCACGTACACTTTAGAGAATATAATTGCTTGACTTAGATTGTTAGCTGGTAGTTTTGACATGATATTAGTGTACTTCCCTTATATGCCATATTAGACATTGTAGTTATTACCTACCACTTCATGCATACTGTTATTCAGTTGTTCATGCCTAGTTCATTATCATTGACATATGCACTTGTGATGATTTCTTGAGATTTATGATATTTCTTGATTTCGGGAAAAGCCGCAAAATTTACAACTTATGATCTTTTAAAATATAAAATGTTGCGGTTTTCTAGTGATGTAAAGTGTCGTCCACCATGAGTTTGCTGTGGTTTTGGAGATCCGTGTCGAGGAGTGGAGGAACCGTCACGGGTACATGGTGGGCCCGGTATGGTACCCCGGGGCAAGAGGAATGTGGTGTTGACGTTGAGCCTGGCTGGGGAGCACTACCTACCGGTGATATTACCCGACGCGTCGGATATCCGGAGGATACCGTCGTGGTCTTGAGATGGATGGTAGGGGCCGGTCCGGACTGACGGCGCCCTAGATATTGAGCTTGAGACATTGATATTTCGAGACAGTGAGATTTATGTTTTGTGTCGATGCTAGACACTGTTGATACTGATTTCATTATGATACCTCAGTTTAAAAATACGAAGGAAATCTCACTAATTTATGAAAACAGTTTCTTCATTTACATGTATTCTGTTTCATGCATTCATACCTCATTCATATGATATATTGCTACCTGAGGCACTGACACGGGCACATGAAATTATACTCGGGTTAGATATTATCCTAGTCATTGTTATAGGCTGCCTGTTATACTTATATTTGAGGATATATTATGATCATTGACCTAGGTTGCGTTATTTATGCGATTTCTGTGCGTAGATGTTTTTCTATTCACGAGTTGGCAACTCACCCCCGTTGTGCCCCAGTTTCTTGCAGATTTGCCGTACAGGTTTCTTTACGGCTTGCGGGCTCAGTTTCATTCGGGTGATTTGCTAGTAGGTGGGTTTACTTGTATCATACCCCCATTATATATCTTGTATATCATTATTCTGTTGTATCTAGAAGTTCCATCAACCAAACATGTATCTATTGAGATAGAGACCAGTGTTGTTTATTCTTTCGACCTTAGAGTCGCTCGTTATATTTCTGGTGGTTTTGAGTTCCCTTTTGAGTTTTTGATCCTCGCCGTTGGCGTTGTATATTATATTGCTTGTGTGGTTGTGACCGTCGATTGACGAAGAGCTAGCTCCCGCTTGGGGATGCCTTTTTCTTGATTTCGTATACTATTCATGTTGTATCCCGTTTGGGGGCCAGTATTTACAAAGGAGACTCTGCCGAAATTTTCAGTAAAATTTTGATGTTTTAAAAACCGCATAATTCGGCTTATGCTATTGAAATTACTTGCTTTAAGTTGGTTTTTCCTGCACTCTACTACTTTTCTTGGTTTGGATTTCTGGGTTTTCGGTTTACTTAGATTACGCACGTCTCGAGACGTTCGTAGTTTAAGTACCGGTCATGTTCCGTACTTTCGGGTCGTGACAGCTTATGCCATCCGCATTCGCCACTGGGCCCCGTCATCACCCGTTAGGTTACTTAACTAACGACAGAGCGGGGGCTGGACTAGCGCGGATGCAAAACATAAGCAACTCCTACTAGATATCATATATATAGATATATACATTCGTCAGATGCAATGATAGCCATTCCAGATCACAGATGAACACATTGGATATGCTAGGAATCCGCGTTTCGTTCGAGCCTGCAACGAAAGACGGATTACACGGTCGTGATGAATAGCCAAACCCCACCCTAGACCCCTACGGGTGCGGCAAACTACCCGCCAAGTACCCGAAGTGAAGCAACCTCCCTCAACAACGTGAGTAGGCCACTCGGCACTTCAAAGTACCCGGTAGTTTGTGCACCCCACCTTGGGTCTATCCTAGGAGCAAAAACAGTAAAAGAAATAATATACAATGGCGGCTACAATCTCAACCTGGATGTGCGGCCATAAAATAATATTACATCAAATTACAAATTTTACATTGAATGAAAACTCTCATCTCACATACCCGGCTATTCATCACGACAATCCAACAAGTTCATATACACAAACCAACATCACAGATCACAGATATGTATAACCCCCACTAATCGACGTATAGCGATTAGTAGACATTCAATACATATATCACATCACAGAAGATCCGATTAGCAAAAGTACTTAGAATTTCGATCGATAACTTGATTTGAAACTACCCCAAGCACAACACAGCACTCAGCAAAATCTGGGCAGAAACAAACTATCTTAAAAAATCACAAAACCAACACAGAGAACCCCAGAAGAAATTTGGTGCGCAGCCGAGTTGACTCGGCCGCGGATCCGTGGCGGATCGCTTGGATCAGCCGCGAATCCGCGGTCTTCTGAGCGACTTAGGCGTCCAAATTTCTACAGTTTTCCCAAAAAAGCCTGCACGTATTTTTAAGGTCCCTGGAAAAAAATTTGGACCAGTTTTTAAAATCGACAGAAAAGTGCAATTTTTGACGTGTTTTGCGATTTTTTCCGGCGATCGAATTTCTAACACTTTGCTAACAAGTTAGTAATAGTTTAGCGAGACTCTGGTACCACTGTAAGTCCGCGTTACCTACCCCGGTGCTTACGGGGAGGCGGAATAGGTAAAAAATCAAATTTTTAACACAAGATAACATGGACTAAAACTTGAGGATCTTTGCCAAACCATTGCTAACATACAACAAGAGGTTCTATCTACTATGCTTAGGAGATTATACCTCATGCAACAAGTCCTTCGGGTCTTCTTTCCGCTGTCCTCCTCGTCCATGCAAGCTCCGAGGATCGATCCGGATCTTGGTCACCTCCGCGGCCTCCTAGAGTCGAAGACGATCCACCCGAGAGTCTGTAGTCCGAGCTCCACCTCAAGCCGAGGTAACTAGGGCAACAAGTTTGCTATTCTTGAAGTCCTAGGTGGTGTAGAAGATGATGGTGGATTTGTTTATCTATTTTGTTTCTATTTTTCTCAACACATGAGAGCTATAGAAAAATCAAGAGAGGAAGAAGAAGGAGGAACCATGGGAGCTCTCACTTGAAGAGAGAGAATGAGAAGAAAATAATGATCCATAAACAAAATAATTACTAATCTCTTATCATGATAAATTTGATGGATACATTGATTTGAACATTATCATCTCAAATCAAATCCAATGCCAAAAGCAAAAGAAGGATCTAGTGCTCTCAAGAAAAGTCCAAGTCAACAATGGTCAACTATGTCAAATGGTCAAGCATGGTCAAATGGTCAAAGCAATTAGCCATAACACAATTATCATTAAAAAGATTAGTAAATATTTTCCTCACCTCATAATGGTTTTGACCGAACCAACGGTCAAAACCCTAATGAGGCACCTCCTTCTTCTTCGCTCCTCACAACCGTGCATACACAACCGCATCCGCATTCCGTAGAATGCGAATGCATAGAAGACAAAACTAATCCATCCATACAATACTAGGATCCGGCTTAAACCAAAGCCCACTAGCATTGTCTGCCCGAACAGCATATGCGCACAAGTGCACGTAAGTGATCGTAGCCCTGCCGTAAAACCATACGGCCTCTACACCTTTCGCCCAGTGCAGAGAAACTCTCTGTGTGGGACTCTAAAGACTCGACACTACGCTGGAAGTGGGTTTAACCACAGATCGCAAGCGGCACTAGCTGTACGTAACGGTCCCCAGGTAGATGTTGATAAGAAGGCCGATGAGGTAAATGTTAGTTATATGTATGCCCTAGAGGCCATTACTATACATAGGATGTATATTGTAGTGGATGCTTGGACATATATAGGGAGGACTTTCTCGCTCGACATGATAGTATGCTATCTGGTTACTCTTTACCTTAACGTGTATACTGATTGTCTCTCTGTTACATGTTGGTAAAGCCCTTAGGATGTGTACTTGACTACCTGGACTATGATGCAGATCATACTAATGGGGACATGGTAGTCTATAAGTACATCCTTTAAGGTCCCTAGTCGTGGGTGTATCGAGACGGGGCATCGATATACCAGAGTAGACTAGCGTATACCTTCTCGACCCATACAGATGGGCGATGGATGATCCCATATCCATTGGTGTTTGACATCAGAGATGATATACGGGTGCTCAGTGGAGACTGGGTACACTGGACGGACTCACCGAGAACTCCCAGATGGTATTATACCTCACGTCAGATGGCAGTTCTCTGGTGACACTGGTACAGAGTAGTCTGTTGACCCGAGATCGTCATGGAGTCTTGTGTGGTTCCCACTGTGCTTTGATTTCCACCTTACCACGTCCAAGAGGGCGTGCAAAACGGCGGTTTTTGGGTACAGTCCCGAATCACATGGAGACAATGAGCGATAGGAGGGGATTCGTCTCTCCCGGTATAAGGGGTTGATGTTGCGCTATGCTCGACTGGCCATAACAGGAAATCCCTGGCCAGGGTTGCAGTGATCTACTGGTAAGTGTTATCAGTAGTTTCACACATGTTATGGACCTCACGTCGGCATGACTTATCGAGCTATTGGGGTCTGACGTTTACCACCCCTAGGCGAGATATACGACATATAAGACGATCAGACCGGACTGTACGGTAAGTGTTACTGGTTGGATTCACAGGAGTGTGAGCGGGCTTGCTCGTCGATCTTCTGATCGCTCAATACCCGGGTGGCCGTTACGTTTAGCAGACCGCTTGCGGCTTGTGGGTGTTTGATATGATCATCACCTGCTGCCGGCGTATTGACGAGTCTTTAGAGTCCTACACAGAGGTTTCCTGGCTCAAGCGAAACGAAATAGGAGCGCATATGAGATATGTGTGGGACCGAGAATAATACCAGTATGTGATACTGTATTCGATTCTCGCGATGAATGTATCGATTGGTTATATGCGATATAACCTAGATATCGAATCAAGGGTTGATTCGATAAGCCGATACATAGGATACTAGTCGGTTATATGCGATATGACCGGATCGTTAAATCAAGTGTTGATTTAATGATTTAATGTATAATTATATATTTGATATATTACTTTGCATTAACTAGTATTGGTTCACTTTATATGGATTTTCTCACTTGATGTGCAAGTTGTATATGTGATATACTTTTGTGCACATGTTTGTATCATGTTTGATGATACTTGCTCAATTGGTTAAGTGTTAAGAATTAAACCTAGGTTAAGTAAATGGTTAGGGTTTTTAATCTTTTATCTTTTTGATTTGGATTAAAATGAAATGACAAAAGAAAACAAAATGGTTTCATTCTTTCTTTCTTTCTTTCATGAAGCTTCATGAAGCTTTGACCATATGACCATTTTTGTCTTCAAGCTTAACCCTAACCATTCTTTTAACCTTAGTCAATTCTCTACACCTAACTATAGTTAATGTTATGATAAGTATTGTTTTTCTTTTCTATTCTAATTAACTTATCATAAGATTATCATCTTCTTCTTCTTCTTCATCACATGAAGAAAGCTTGTTACAACAATGGCAACTTGAGAAAACAAGTGAGAAATCCAATTCTAAAGTGAACCCACTTCCTATTTCTTCATCCTCTACCTCTTGCCAAGTAGTATAGGGTGTTTTCTTCACAAGTTTCATGACTTGGTGAAGTGGGAGCTTGATCTAGTGTTGCCTCGACGTAGATCATCTTCGGCATCGACATCGACGACCTAGCCCGCCCTTTTCTCCGACGAAGCCGACGCTAGAGTCCGAGATCCGATTTGGACAGCGGAGGGACATCATTGCGGAGCTATGGAGGTGGAGCACCGGATCTACAAAGGTTGTATTTCCGTTCTTTTAGTTAAGTTGTTAACTACTTATTATTTTCGCCTAAAATTCTAGTTAACGATCTAGTCTAGGGTTTCTCAGCACCGTAAAATTTAAAAAATTGGCATGGTTGATACCTTGTGAGACCTTATTAGCATGCCTAGGAACCCTACAGTGGTATCAGAGCTACTAGGCATTGGATGTCGACCTATGGGGGGTTCTCACTGTGTGAAAGTGTGGCGAAGCATAGGCTCTTACCCCCTGGGTGTCCCGAGACCGGAAGGTGTTCCGGCGGGTTGTAGTCCTCGCGAGGGGGCATGCGTAAAAAGTAGCTGCTGAGGGACCCGTTGGTGCCACGGTGACCCCATTAGATGGGGTGGCTGCCTGACCTACAGTGGTATCAGAGCCTAGCTAGAGCCTTAGGCGATGCGTAGACGGAGTTAGAAGTCCGATCGAACCGAAACCCTAATCTCAAAATGCTCTCTGTACATTTTCTGGAATCTGGTCTTTTTCGAAATTAAAAATATGCAGAATAATCAGCAGGAATATCTAAGAGTTACTGTGAAACACGAGTGTCCAATTCGACTAAGTCGCGGCGGAACCGCGGCAGAAGCTTGGCTTCTACGGCGGTTCCGCGGCCAAGTTGTCACATCAGGTTTTAAAAAGTGCACAGTAATTCCTATTTAGTAGTGCTGGTTATCCTGGAAATTTTTAATATTTATTCAAGAGTTGAATTTTCTGGGTTGTATTAGGGACTCGGTGTTTCGATCGGATTTTCAAATTTTGTCTATGTGGATTCCGGATAATTTTTGAATATGTTAAAAAGTTCGACCGGATATAAATACCCAACTTTTCCCCTGCCGGAAAATTTCCAAGTGTTGGATTTTTCCGAGGTTTAAAGACGTTCTAAGTAGTGCAAGTAACGCGATGGTCCCTCTAAAAGACAACAAACCTTAACTCGATTATGTGACCGTCTTGAACTGCCCTTTGAACCTTCGGGTTTGGGGCAGTACGGCGTGCCACATGTGAGGCGTTGGCTTGACCCTTCTATGGCTGGACCGTTGGTACTGAGGCATGAACTGAATGTTCTTAGACTTATTTCATGAGTTGATCTATTTCGGGAAAACTTGGGTGTTCGATTGTTCGATCGGAAAGTTAACATTTTCTATTTATCCGGAATGTGATACAACAATTGGAATTCACAAGTAGTTATGAGATAACTGAATGAATATTATAAACATAGCAGTTTAGTCTCACTTGATCGGTTGCCACGGAATTTTGATGTGATCAAAAGTCCGTCGCAATCACGTAGCGTACGCGGATACTCGCCGGGTAAACTTAATAGACAGCCTCACTCCATAGCCCCGACCAAGTGACTGTAGGAGAACCCCGTCGCCGAAAGCATCCGTTCGGGTGCTCGCGGCAGCGGTGTTCCGCCTTGGTGTACTTTGTCGACGGCATCGGGGGTGCGGCCGCCTACTAAAGTTTGCGACAAGCATTCGATCAGGATGTCGGGAATCCTGTTGAATTGCCCGACTTGATATTGAAAAGAGTTTTCGATAATGAGACTAAAATGCGGGGTTTATAATTGTTAGGCATGTGATGTCTAAGGAATTCATTTGATTAGGCATACGATGTCTATGCAGGTTACGGATTCCAACTGTTGTAGTTTTACACTTTCTTTTTTGTGACCGTAAGTGTAATATGTGATATCGCCGGTTTCGTTGCTATATGTCAACGACAATTGGGATGGACATATTTACTTACGTTGATGACATGTGATGTTATGTGTTGCTGGATATGTTATATTGGATCGTCGTGTTTGAATAGCCGGGGGTTTTTATGTGAGATGAGTGTTTTTCATTTTCATTCATGTAAAAACTTGTATGTAATATTCTTTTATTGGGGCACTTCCAGGTTGCGGAAGATGTCACCTTTTGTATATTATTTACTTTTCTGCACTAGGATAGACCCAAGGAGGAGGGCACAAGTAACCGGGTTCTGGGGTCCAGTGGGAGACCAACTCGAGGAGTCGAGTCCGGGTCTCCTAACTCTAGAATTGGTAGGGTTGCTTGCCGCTCTCGTAGGGGTCTAGGGGTGTGGCTTTGGCTATTCATCACGACCGTGGAATCCGTGTTTTATACTGGCTCGTATTGAAAACACGGACGTCCTAGTATATCCAATATTTCATATGTTTCTTCTGCTGCGATATCTGTGATGTGATCATGTGATGTTCTGTGATGGATACTGTATATAGTATATATGATATATTATATAGATGTTACTTATGTTTTACACCCGCGCTAGCCCTGCCCTGCTCTGCCGTTAGTTACCTAACCTAACGGTGCACGAGGGGACATCGAGGCGAATGCGGATGGCATAAGTGTACGTCGTATTTATCTGTGATGTTTAGGTAACTTAAATGATGGGACTTCATTAATGAGATTAATGAAATAAAAGAAACCTAAGATGTTGTAGAATCGAATTTCAAAAATAAAACAGGTAGCTACAGTTCTTGCTTTGCACAGCGGTATATGTGATATATCCTGCACCTTATTCGATGAGGAAAGGACCGAGATCCCTTCACCGGGAGTGACTCCTTTAGCAATAACTGGCAGATGCTACACACTCGGTTTGTCTTTTGATAGCTTTTAAGAGTTTCTGCTTTGTACAGTGATATATATGATATATCCCGCACCTCATTCGACGAGGAAAGGGCCGACGATCCCTTCACCGGGAGTGACCCCTTTAGCAAAACTAGAAAAGCCTCAGAAACACTCCATTTCAAAATCATCTGATTCTACAACGATATCAAGTTCATTACGCAATAGGTTTTCAGAAAAACCTGTCGTAGCCCTCCGTCATTTCAGATAAGTAGTAGTTAGTATTCGTGCTGCGTTTGTTGGCCTTTGTCAAGGCGCAGTGTGCGGCAGCTGGCTGGTGCTTATCTGCTTATGCATATGATGCAGATTGGGTTAGGATAGTCGTGCGACCTTGTTGGCCTTTGTCAAGGGTCGTGCGGGTGGGTTTAATTCAATCAAGAAATGACGGGTTGAACTTGACTAGCAGCCTATGGTTTGTTGGCCTTTGTCAAGGTCATAGGAGGCTAGGGGCAAAATATTATCGGGAATTTCAAGTGTTGAAATTTGCAATGAGATTGCATACCTTCTATGAGATAGTTGGATCCCGATACCCGCTGCGAGTAAAAGTTACTCCTGGGAGAGTTTTACATATTACAATTAGCCAATCAAGTAGGTGTCTAGAAAGGTGTCAACGGGGTTACGCCTCTGGGAAAACGAGGTTTACATTAATTAGGTTCGTGCGAAAGCACGGGAGACCTCCCTCAAAGTACCGACACTTGCCTGGCTGAAAGATTGGCGAACTTGTAGCGTGTAATTAATCCCGGCTAGTCTTTCTTTTTAGGGTTTGAAGGAAGATTTGATAAAAAGCAGTGGGAGCCATCCTGATTAGATAAAATAAAAACCAATCTGATCTTGCAAGAGCATACGCTGAGTGTTTTCTTCTCTCTCTCTCTCCAGGTAGCGACCATATCACGCCTTAATCAAGATAATAATACGGATATTGACCGAACCCGCTTGTTATTCTGAGCTGGGGAACGTTGGTCCCGCTCCAACTTATAATTGTTATAAGACAGAGCAGGAAATTGGGGATTACCAGAATTCCCGTGCCGCCCAAACGAAGAGAGTGCATGCTGATGCATTATCTTTGGGTGTGTTCATTACAAAGAACTGTTTCTCAGTATCCTCCGCATCCTGGGTATATGATACCGGATCGGGATCCCAAATATGTAATCTGTTACATAGGGCTACAAAAGGGTAGAAAAACTGAGAACGGGTGATAAGTTTCATGAGACAGAGAACGGGGCAAGTGTTGCAGCCAAGTCTGTTGGTCACTGTCACCCTGTATTACCAATTCATTGATTCTGAACAAATGCTATTAGATACCGAACCTGATATACAAAATCATATCAGTCTCTTTATTAGTAAAGAAATGATAAAATTTTGTATTGTTGGATAATGTTTTGAACATTTCCTATATCAAAAGTTGATCGGTTCAGGCACATTATCTAAAAGCATTGACGTTTTAAATCAAACTACAGTTCCTAGTATATAGAACACACACAAGAGGAAGAGTTCAGAAATTAACAATTCCTTCTTGAGGCGTTGTAGACTAGGTCATATCAATGCGACCCGACTGGCTGAAGTTACATTTAGATGCATATTTAAATTAGTTTGAATTTATATCTTATGAAACTTGCCAGTCATGTCACAAAGAATAGATGACCATAGCCCTGTTTATTGGAAACAGAGAAAGAGTTAGTCAACTCTTGGGATTGATACATGATGATGTATATAAGGTCCCATGTCTACACATGCCAAGACCGGTTCTTTGTACTTCGTTACATTCTCTGATGATCTCTCAAGATTCAGACCTATGTTCCTGTTGAAACACAAGTCCGAACCTTTTGAGATATTCATAGAATATAAGTTAGAAGTAGAGAACCAATACGGGTATAAGTATTATGTTTTTTGAAGTGATCAAAGAGGAGAATACTTGAGCACGAAAATCCTGGATTATTCTAAAGGAGAATGAGATTCTCTCTCAGCATTACTCCTCCGTATACACCATAAGACGATGGTATATCGGGGCGGAGCAATAGCACCCTATGTGATATGGTGTGCTCTATGATGAGTACTACTGAGTTTCCTATTTCCTTTTGGGAGTTATGCACTTGAGAAGCTGCATACCTATTGAATTGGGTTCGAATCAAATCAATGCCTACCACTTCATATGTGATATGGAAAGGGAAGAGCCCATATCTTAAGTTGGTTAAGATTTGGGGTTGTCCGGGCTATGTCTAAAAGCAAAATCCGGACAAGCTCGAGGCAAGGTCTGTTATGTACAACTGGAAAGGTTCCAGCTATACAAATGACAGCACATGACTTGGTAGAACCAAAGGATTCAATAGTAACCAATGAACCTTAGCCTCTCCGCCGATCTAGTAGGGTTCCTCATCCACCTGAGAGATACTTCGGTTCCTCTATGACAGTGGGAGCAAGGATTGCATCATGAGATGATGACCCAACTAGTTATGACCTGGCCATCAGGAGTGGGACTCTGTAAGAATGGCTAGATGCTTAGCGATCTGAGATGGAATCCTTATACACCAACAAAGTATGGACTTTGGTTGCTATATCTGAAGGGTTAAATCCCCATCAGGAGCAAGTATATCTTGAGAAGATTACTAGGTGTACATGGAAAAGTTGAGACTTTCAAAGCTAGACTTGTTAAAGGTTTGCATCATTGACCAGATATGGATCATGATGAAACCTCTTCTGAGGATCTATGCTTAAGTCCATCCAGATCCTACTTACCACGGCTACATACCATGACTACGATATCTGGTGGTTGGGTGTCATGACTGCTTTTCTAAATTATGTTTTGGAAGAGAGCATCTATAAGTACACAGCCAGAGGGCTTCGTAGACAGTGGGAGCAGCGGAAACGTGTACAAGATGTTTTATGTGATAAAGCAGGCATCGCGGAGTTGGAACATCTGTTTTGATGAGTGTGTCAAATAGTTTGACATCATCAAAATGGTAGATGAACCTTGTATATACAAGAAGGTAGTAGGGAGTATGGTAGTGATCCTCGTAGAGTACGTGGATGACATACTCATGATAGGGAAGGAGTTTCCTATGCTACGCTCGGTCAATCTCCGATTATCACAAGGATTCTCCATATAGGATCAAAGTGATACCTCCTAAATCCTAAGTATTCATCTATGAGATAGATGTAATTGGATGCTAGGAATCTCACTAGTATTAGTGAGATGGTATCAATCGACCCTGAGGAGAATCACTGGAAGGGTTCCAGGGTGATAAAGACGACTGAATGTCAATCACAGGAATTGTCTTTACCCTAAGTAAAGGGACGATATGTTGGAAGAGTTCCAAGCTAGATACCGTGGCATACTAGACGATTAAGGCTGGATACATCGCTACTTAAGATGCTACCAAAGAGGCTGTCTGGGTGTATATTCGTTCATGAGATGAACTCAGTTCCTCCCATTGTGTGACAATGGAGTTGTGGCTTATGCCAAGGAACGTCTGTCCCATCAGTGATTCAGACATATTCTAAGGCAGTATTACCTGATCATGGAGATGGTTGATCTCCAGGGGATCGAGGTTAGGAGAGTAGACTCAGAGGACAACACGGCGGATCCACTCACGAAGGCCTATTCCCAGAGAGAGACTTTTATGGGATGGTTGAGTATGAGATACTACAACCACTGCTATCAGATGGCCCTAGTGCAAGTGGGAGATTGTTAGTTATATGTATGCCCTAGAGGCCATTACTATACATAGGATGTATATTGTAGTGGATGCTTGGACATATATAGGGAGGACTTTCTCGCTCGACATGATAGTATGCTATCTGGTTACTCTTTACCTTAACGTGTATACTGATTGTCTCTCTGTTACATGTTGGTAAAGCCCTTAGGATCTGTACTTGACTACCTGGACTATGATGCAGATCATACTAGTGGGGACATGGTAGTCTATAAGTACATCCTTCAAGGTCCCTAGTCGTGGGTGTATCGAGACGGGGCATCGATATACCAGAGTAGACTAGCGTATACCTTCTCGACCCATACAGATGGGCGATGGATGATCCCATATCCATTGGTGTTTGACATCAGAGATGATATACGGGTGCTCAGTGGAGACTGGGTACACTGGACGGACTCGCCGAGAACTCCCAGATGGTATTATACCTCACGTCAGATGGCAGTTCTCTGGTGACACTGGTACAGAGTAGTCTGTTGACCTGAGATCGTCATAGAGTCTTGTGTAGTTCCCACTGTGCTTTGATTTCCACCTTACCACGTCCAAGAGGGCGTGCAAAACGGTGGTTTTTGGGTACAGTCCCGAATCACATGGAGGCAATGAGCGATAGGAGGGGATTCGTCTCTCCCGGTATAAGGGGTTGATGTTGCGCTATGCTCGACTGGCCATAACAGGAAATCCCTGGCCAGGGTTGCAGTGATCTACTGGTAAGTGTTATCAGTAGTTTCACACATGTTATGGACCTCACGTCGGCATGACTTATCGAGCTATTGGGGTCTGACGTTTACCACCCCTAGGCGAGATATGCGACATATAAGACGATCAGACCGGACTGTACGGTAAGTGTTACTGGTTGGATTCACAGGAGTGTGAGCGGGCTTGCTCGTCGATCTTCTGATCGCTCAATACCCGGGTGGCCGTTACGTTTAGCAGACCGCTTGCGGCTTGTGGGTGTTTGGTATGATCATCACCTGCTGCCGGCGTATTGACGAGTCTTTAGAGTCCTACACAGAGGTTTCCTGGCTCAAGCGAAACGAAATAGGAGCGCATATGAGATATGTGCGGGACCGAGAATAATACCAGTATGTGATACTGTATTCGATTCTCGCGATGAATGTATCGATTGGTTATATGCGATATAACCTAGATATCGAATCAAGGGTTGATTCGATAAACCGATACATAGGATACTAGTCGGTTATATGCGATATGACCGGATCGTTAAATCAAGTGTTGATTTAATGATTTAATGTATAATTATATATTTGATATATTACTTTGCATTAACTAGTATTGGTTCACTTTATATGGATTTTCTCACTTGATGTGCAAGTTGTATATGTGATATACTTTTGTGCACATGTTTGTATCATGTTTGATGATACTTGCTCAATTGGTTAAGTGTTAAGAATTAAACCTAGGTTAAGTAAATGGTTACGGTTTTTAATCTTTTATCTTTTTGATTTGGATTAAAATGAAATGACAAAAGAAAACAAAATGGTTTCATTCTTTCTTTCTTTCTTTGATGAAGCTTCATGAAGCTTTGACCATATGACCATTTTTGTCTTCAAGCTTAACCCTAACCATTCTTTTAACCTTAGTCAATTCTCTACACCTAACTATAGTTAATGTTATGATAAGTATTCTTTTTCTTTTCTATTCTAATTAACTTATCATAAGATTATCATCTTCTTCTTCTTCATCATCACATGAAGAAAGCTTGCTACAACAATGGCAACTTGAGAAAACAAGCGAGAAATCCAATTCTAAAGTGAACCCACTTCCTATTTTTTCATCCTCTACCTCTTGCCAAGTAGTATAGGGTGTTTTCTTCACAAGTTTCATGACTTGGTGAAGTGGGAGCTTGATCTAGTGTTGCCTCGGCGTAGATCATCTTCGGCATCGACATCGACGACCTAGCCCGCCCTTTTCTCCGACGAAGCCGACGCTAGAGTCCGAGATCCGATTTGGACAGCGGAGGGACATCATTGCGGAGCTATGGAGGTGGAGCACCGGATCTACAAAGGTTGTATTTCCATTCTTTTAGTTAAGTTGTTAACTACTTATTGTTTTCGCCTAAAATTCTAGTTAACGATCTAGTCTAGGGTTTCTCGGCACCGTAAAATTTAAAAAATTGGCATGTTTGATGCCTTGTGAGACCTCATTAGCGTGCCTAGAAACCCTACAGTAAACCCATCCGAACTCCTACTGAGCCTGAATGTGACAATCTCCGTACGGTCCGGTTTGTTCATCTATGAGTATCGCATGTCGGGCCTAGAGGGCGGTAAACGTCAGACCCCTAATAGTGGTACAAGTCGTGCCGGAGTGTAGCCCAGAACACCCTGAGAAACTACTGGAAACACTACCAGTAATTCTCGCTTGCCCTAGCCAGGGACTTTGTGTAATGGCTCTCCTAGACACAGCGCGATATCAACCCCCAATACCGGGAGAGACGAATCCTATCTAACCGCTACTGCCTCCAAGTGCTTCGGGAATGCACCCAACTACTACCTGTTTGGACGACTCCTTTGAGCCGTGGTAGGGTAGTAATCAAAGTACAGTGGGAACACACTCGAGGCGAAGTAGCAGTGTCAAGTCGACGGACTAAGCTGTACTCCTGTCACCTGGGAACTGTTATCTGACAATAGGTATAGTACCAACCAACAGTTCCCGACGAGTCCTGTCCAGTGTACTCGTAACCTAACGAGCACCCGCATACTATCTCCAGTACGACGTACTGATGGCTGTGGGACAGACCATCTCCCCTGCTGGGATGAGAAGCGCATACGCTAGTCTACTCTGGAGTATCGATGCTCCGTCTCGATAATCCTACAACTAGGGACCTGTATAAGGATGTGCTTGTAGATTACCCAGCCCCCACAAGTGTGACTACCATCACAACGCTGGTAATCAAGCAAAGATCCTAAGGGCTCCACTAATATGTATAAGCGATATGCTAAAAGAAACACATGCACATATTAAAGTAGAAACAAACTAAGTAGCATACTACCATTTTGAGCAAGATTGTCTATACAACTGTGAATATCCCAAACTTCCATTAAGTAATATACAAACTAGTATGATACAGTAATGGCCTCTAGGGCATATACACTAACAAAGAGAACGTGCAAAATAGTGGCTTTTGGGTACAGTCCCGAATCACATGGAGGCAATGAGCGATAGGAGGGGTTTCGTCTCTCCCGGTATTGGGGGTTGATGTTGCGTTGTGCTCGATTGGCTATAACTGGAAGTCCCTGGCCAGGGCTGATATGGAGATCTACTGGTAAGTGTTATCAGTAGTTTCTCGACCTGTTATGAGCCTCATATCGACACGACTTATCGGTTACTGGGGTCTGATGATCACCATCCCTAGACTGGATATGCGACATATCAGACGAAGAGACCGAACTGTACGGTAGTGTTACTGATAGGCTTTACAGAAGTATGAGCAGGCTTGCTTATTGATCTTCTGATCGCTCAATACCTGAGTGGCCGTTATGTTTAGCTGACCGCCGACGGCTTGTTGGTGACTGATATGATCATCACCTACTGCCGGCGTATTGACGAGTATTTGGAGTCCTAAACAGAGGTTTCCTGGCTCAGGCGAAATGGAGTAGGAGCACATATGTGATATGTGTGGGACCGAGAATAATACGCGTATGTGATACCGTATTCTATTCTCGCGAAATGTGATATCGGCCGGTTATATATGATATAGCCCAGTCATCGGATCAAGTGTTGATTCGATAAAATGATACATTATATATTAGTCGGTTATATATGATATAGCCGGATTATTAAATCAAGTGTTGATTTAATAATTTAATGTATAATTATATATTTGATATATTAAATTACATTAACTAATATATGCTCACTTAAGTATTTCTTTTTCTCACTTTTGATACATTTAACATATATGTGATATATGTTTATTGTATTGTTTTCTTTTGTTACCTAAATAATATATATGTGATATATATTATTGTGACATGCTAGGTTATATATGCAACTGTAAGTCCACGTTGCGACCCCCGGTTCTTACGGGGAGGCGGAAACGGTATAAAAATCAAATTTTTAGCGCATGGGGCAACATGGACTAACAAAGTCGGGATCTTTTCTAAACTAAACTAGCTATCATGCTAAAGAGAGTTAGCTACTCGGATAAAAGGTTATACCTAACTTGAACTCCTTCTTCTTGAAACTTTTGTAGGGGTTGATGGTTCTTTCCTTGTTGCCTTCTTCCGTCAAAGATGGATCCACCTGAGGGTTCAACCTTCGGGCTCTTTCTCGAACTTTGAGAGAACTAGAATCTTCGGCTTGCTAAACCTTTGACCCTAGAGTGAGTAGAGAGTGTCTTTGGGGTGTTTTTATCTCAAGGAGAGGGATTCTCAACTCATGAGAAGGATTCTCCTTGAACTAGAGGAGGAAGAAGAACAAGTGAGGAGAGAGAATGGTTATGATAGAATGAGCTTATTCTTTTCATTTCTTGCAACCATATCACAAATGAAAAGAATTAACAATTAACAATAATAATAAAATGAAATAGTTGATGGATGGTTTTGAAATGATCATTATCATTACATTCTTTAAATGGTTTTGCAAGAATCAAAAAGCATCTTTCTTTTGTAATGATGATGGTCAAACCTTCAACCATGGTCAACAAGTCAACCATGGTCAACAAGTCAAGAAAATCCAACCATGACACAATTTCATTTAATTAATATTATTAATTGATATATCATAATTCCATTAGGGTTTGGAAAAAGACGACTGTCAACTGTGCATACGCACCCGTTCCGAAACCCTAATGAAAAACCTCTTCCTCCGCCTCAATCAACTGTGCATACACACCCGCATTCTTGTTCCGAGGAACATGAATACCAAGAGATGAAATCAACCCCAAAACATATACCAGTATCTGGCTCAAACCAGAGCCTACTAGTAATATCTGTCCGGACTCCAAACGTGCACAAGTGCGCGGATGAGAACGAACCCTATCGCAAGACCATGCGACCTCTACTCTGTTTTGCCCAGAGGCGAATACCCTCTGTGTGGGACTCTAAAGACTCGACACTACGCTGGCAGTGGGTTTAACCACAGACCGCAAGCGGCACTAGCTGTGCGTAACGGTCCCCAGGTAGATGCCGACAAGAAGGCTGACGAGGTGAACCCCATCTGAACTCCTACTCAGTCTGAATGTGACAGTCTCCGTACAGTCCGGTCTGTTCATCTAATACATCGGATGTCGGGCCTAGGGGGCGGTAAAACGTCAGTCCCCTAATAGCGGTACAAGTCGTGTCGGAGTGAAGCCCAAAACACCCTGAGATAACACTGGAAGCCTACCAGTATATCTCGCTTGCCCTGGCCAGGGACTACTCGTGTAATGGCTCTCCTAGACACAGCGCGATGTCAACCCCCAATACCGGGAGAGACGAATCCTGTCTAACCGTCACTGCCTCCAAGTGCTTCGGGACTGCACCCAACCATTACCTGTTTGCACGACTCCTTTGAGCCGTGGTAGGGTAGTGATCAAAGTGCAGTGGGAACACACTCGAGGCGAAGTGCCAGTGTCAAGTCAGCGGACTAAGCTGTACTCATGTCACCTGGGAACTGATAACTGACGATAGGTATAATACCAACCTGTCAGTTCCCGACGAGTCCTGTCCAGTGTACTCGTAACCCAACGAGCACCCGTATACTATCTCCAGTACGACGTACTGATGGCTGTGGGACAGACCATCTCCCACACTGGGATGAGAAGCGCATACGCTAGTCTACTCCGGAGTACTGATGCCCTGTCTCGATAGTCCTGCGACTAGGGACCTGTATAAGGATGTGCTTATAGATTACCCAGCCCCCACTAGTGTGACTGCCATCACAACGCTGGTAATCAAGCAAAGATCCTAAGGGCTCCACTAATGCGTATAGGTGATATACTAAAATAAACACATGTACACATTGAAGTAGAAACAAACCAAGTAGCATACTACTATATTGAGCAAGATTGTTTATACAAGGTGAATATCCCAAGCTTCCATTAAGTAATATACAAACTAGTATGATACAGTAATGGCCTCTAGGGCATATACACTAACAATCTCCCACTTGCACTAAGGCCATGTACTGGCGTATCGAAGACCTATCATCTCGATCAGCCGCTCGAACTGAGTCTGGGGTAGTGCCTTGGTGAATGGATCTGCAGTGTTTTCTTCTGAAGCAACCCTCCGAACCTCGATCTCCTTGCGATCCACGATCTCCCTGATCAGGTGATACCGCCTCAAGATGTGTCTGGATCTCTGATGGGACCTGGGTTCCTTCGCTAAAGCTATAGCCCCGTTGTTGTCGCAATACAGAGGTATTGGGTCAACAATGGACGGAACCACCTGAAGTTCTTTCAAGAACTTCCTCATCCAGACAGCTTCTTTTGCGGCATCAGATGCAGCGATGTATTCCGCTTCCATCGTCGAGTCTGCAACGGTCTCCTGTTTGGAACTCTTCCAACACACCGCCCCTCCATTGAGGGTAAAGACAAAACCCGACAGGGACTTGGAATCATCCTTGTCACTCTGGAAGCTGGAGTCAGCAAAGGCCTCGATCTGGAGGTCTTTTCCGCCATACACCAAGAACATCTCCTTAGTCCTTCTCAGGTACTTGAGAATGTTCTTTACCGCTATCCAGTGTTTCTCCCCAGGGTTTGACTGATACCGGCTTACTACACTCAGTGCATAAGCTACATCCGGTCTGGTACACAACATCGCATACATTATAGAGCCTACCGCAGAAGCATAGGGTATAATAGACATGCGATCCCTTTCCAAATCAGTCTTGGGAGACATCTCTTTGGAGAGGGTGATCCCGTGACAAGCCATTAGGTTACCGCGCTTGGAATCTTCCATACTGAATCTTTTCAGTATGGTGTCGATGTACCTGGACTGTTCAAGTCCTAATATTCTCTTGGACCTATCACGATAGATCCGGATCCCCAGGATGTAGGAGGCATCACCCAGGTCTTTCATGGAGAACCTGTGTGACAAGAATCCCTTGACAGATTGTAGCATAGGAATGTCATTTCCTATTAAGAAAATGTCATCCACGTATAAAACGAGGAATGCTACAGTTCTCGCTACAAATCTACTATAGATGCATGGTTCATCTGGATTTTTGATAAAGCCAAATTCCTTGACCGTCTCATCAAAACAGATGTTCCAACTCCGCGATGCCTGCTTTAGTCCATAGATGGACTTAAGCAACTTGCACACCTTTCCGCTGCTCCCACTCTGAATGAAACCCTCTGGCTGGTCCATATAGAAACACTCCTCTAAATTTCCATTTAGAAAAGCGGTTTTTACGTCCATTTGCCAAATCTCATAATCGTGGAAGGCAGCAATGGCAAGAAGGATCCGAATGGATTTCAGCATAGCCACTGGAGAAAAGGTTTCGTCATAGTCCAAACCAGGTCTTTGACGGAAACCCTTTGCTACAAGTCTAGCTTTATAGGTCTCAGCCTGTCCATCTACACCAATCTTCCTTTTGAAGATCCACTTGCATCCTATGGGTTTTACCCCGTCTGGAGCAATGTCCAACGTCCATACTTTGTTGGTGTACATGGACTCCATTTCGGTCCGCATTGCATCCAGCCATTTTACCGAGTCAACGCTCTGAACGGCCTGCTGGAAACTAGTAGGCTCATCATAATCTATGATGCAATCCTCTCTATCCCCGTCTATGAGAAAACCGTAGTATCTCTCGGGCGGATGAGACTGCCTACTACTCCTGCGGAGCGGCGTAGGAATGTCCTGTTCTTTTGAACTTACTGGCTCTCCCAAGCTTTCAGTAATAGCTTGTGGTTCTGGAATTTCTTCCAGTTCTATTGCACTCCCACTTATCTGGGTTTCCAAAAACTCAGTTTCCAAGAAGCGGGCGTGTTGAGAAACAAAAACTTTTTGTTCCTCAGCGGAATAGAACAGATACCCCCTGGAGTTCTTTGGGTATCCCACAAACTTACACTGTACTGAACGTGCCTCGAGCTTGTCCGCATGCTGCTTTTTTACAAAAGCTGGACATCCCCATATCTTAAGGTACCTGAGACAGGGTTTCTTCCCACTCCACATCTGATATGGAGTGGTAGGCACAGTCTTGGTGGGAGCCTTGTTCAAGAGATATGCAGCTGCTTCTAGTGCATAGCCCCAGAAAGATCGCGGTAACTCAGCCTTACTCATCATGGAACGAACCATATCCAATAGGGTTCGATTCCTCCTTTCGGATACACCGTTATGTTGCGGAGTGTATGGCGGAGTACGCTGAGAGAGAATTTCATTCTCTTTTAAATAGTCCAGGAACTCGGCACTTAAGTATTCACCACCTCGATCCAATCTTAGAATCTTAATACTTTTGCCTGTTTGTTTTTCAACTTCATTCTTGTAATCCCGAAATTTCTCAAAGGCCTCGGATTTGTGCTTCATTAAGAAGACATGTCCATACCTAGAGAAATCATCTGTGAAAGTAATGAAGTATGAATAACCGCTTCGCGCATGTGTAGACATTGGACCACACACGTCACTGTGTATGATTCCCAAGAGCTCGCTCGCTCTTTCTCCGTGTCCAGTGAACGGAGTCTTTGTCATCTTTCCCATGAGACAAGATTCATAAGTGGCATAAGACTGATACTCGAACGGATCTAAGTATCCTTCTTTATGTAACTTAGTCAACCGTGTTTCATTGATGTGACCCAGTCTATAATGCCATAAGAAAGCCTGATTGATATCTGGAGACTTTCTTTTGTGTGTATTCTGGACATTGAAAATCTGTGGTTGGTTTAACACGTATATACCATTGCTCAGTGTACCTGACCCAATCAGAACTTGATTAAGGTGAATGTTTACAACATTACTTACAAACGCAAATTCATAACCTTCTTTAGAAACTAAAGATACAAAAATGATATTACAAGTTGCGTTGGGTACAAAAAAGCAATTACGCAAAACCAAAACATGTCCATCTGACATTCCCAGGTGATAGTTCCCCACGGCTTTAGCATCCATGCTAGCTCCGTTCGCAACTCTGAGGGTCATGTCACCTGCCTTCAAAAACCTACGGTTTCTCAACGCCTGCAAAGAATTACAGATATGAGATCCTGATCCGGTATCCAATACCCAGGAAGTAGAGTTTATCGAAAGACAGTTTTCAATAACATACACACCTGAAGCTGAAGCCGCAACCTGCTTCAGTTCCTGTGTCCTGGCTTTCCAAGCCCTGCAATCTTTCTTCCAGTGTCCACTTTTATGACAATAGAAGCATTCTTCCTTTCCCACAAGCTTCCCCGCTATCTTTGTTACCTTTTCCTTTCCCTTCGTACCCACTTTACTAACACCGCCCCTTGGTTTGGCGGGGGCTTTCTTCCTCTTTCCCTTGGCTTTCGTCTTGGACCTAGAAGAAGAAGATCCTCCTACAAACAAAGCGGGTGTTTCCCTACCTTTCTGTAGGGTGCCCTCTGCGCTCCTCAGCATGTTGAGGAGTTCTGAAAGTTCAACTTCTTTTTCTTGTAAGTTGAAGTTCAGTATAAACTGGGCGTAAGTGGATGGAAGGGACTGGAGAATTAAATCCGTATAGAGTTCACTTTCCAACGTGGTCCCAAGTTCTGCGAGCTCCTCAATGTAGCCAATCATCTTAAGCACGTGGTCCGCTACCGATGATCCGACGGCCAACTTTGCCGAAAATAACTTCTTCGACACTTCGTATCTTGCGATACGAGACTGCTCTCCATACAGTTCTTTTGTATGAAGAAATATGGATTCCAGGTCCATATTCTCGTGCCTCCTCTGGTGTTCGTTGTCCATAGAGGCAAGCACGAGGCACTTGGCCTTCGCGCAATCAATCTCCCAAGTCTTACGGATTTCCTTATCCGCGACGCTGGAGGTGGGACCTGGGACGGGAGGAGCTTTGGTGGTAAGAAGATACCCCAGCTTGTCGTAAGTGATTGCCATTTTGACATTCCTAAGCCAATCTTTGTAGTTTGGCCCTGTCAGTTTGTTTTTATCTAGAAGTAACTTAAGTCCAGTCATGTCGATTGGTCGCTGCAATTAGGAGGGAGAGAAGAAACACTTTAGCACGATGCTCTTGCAAGTTTAGAGTGGTTTTTAATTTGTCTAAACAGGATGGCTCCCACTGTCTCTCGAATCCCTCCTCAAACCATAAAGGAAGAATTAGTCGGGATCAATCCCACCGCACAATACTTGCTTAACCGTTCAGCCAGGCCAGTGTCGGTACTTCGAGGGAGGTTTTCCAACGCTTTCGCGAAGTTCCTTAATTAAAGAACCTCTTTTCCCTGGGGGCGTAGCCCCGCTAACACCTTTCTAGGCACCTACTAGGTTTATAGCATTGATCGTTTAGTGAGAAATTTCCCGAGGAGTAGCATATACTCACAGTAGGATCGGGATCCAAATATCATCGCGTGACGAAACTGAAGGAATCCTACCAGAATCACCACACTCCAAATGGTATGCAAATCTAGCAAGTTTCAGTACTTATGAAACTCCCGATGTGGATTTTTGCCCCATGCTCTTATGACCTTGACGAAGGTCAACAAATCATAAGTCACATGTCAAGTTCTGCCCGTCATTTTCCAGGTTAATTTGAACCCACCCGTATATACCCTTGACGAAGGTCAACAAGGAAATACGACTGTCCCAAACCAACGCATCTATCTATGCTACATATAAACACCCAACAGCTACCAATCTCTATGCTTTGACGAAGGTCAACAAACATAGCTTGAATACTATTGAATATTCATATGAAACGACGGAGGGCTACGAATGGTTTTGGCGAAACCGTGAACGTAGTGAACTTGATATAATCGATGGAACGAGATAGCTTTTAGAAGGAGTGGCTCAATCTCCGCATTTAAAAGTTAGTTTTGAAAAGAACCGAGTGGTTTTTCGAAAGTGTTCCAACGACTTTAACTTGGTTTATTATCTTGCATTAGTTCTTTTAATGCGTGATATTCTTGCATTAGTTCTTTTAATGCGTCCCATCATTTAATCCTAACATTGCAGAAAACAACCAAAATATGACGTACGCTTATGCCATTCGCATTCGCCACGGGGCCCCGTCATCACCCGTTAGGTTACTTAACTAACGACAGAGCGGGGGCTGGGCTAGCGCGGCTGTAAAACATAAGCAACACCTAAATAGTTATAAATATATAGCAATGATAGACATTACAGATCACAGATGAATACATTGGATATACTAGGAATCCGCAATCCGTTCGAGCCTGCAATGAAAAGCGGATTACACGGTCGCGGTGAATAGCCAATACCCCACCCAAGACCCCTACGGGTGCGGCAAACTACCCGCAAAGTACCCGGTAGTTTGTGCACCCCTCCATGGGTCTATCCTAGGAGCAAAAACAGTAAAAAAAAATTTATACAATGACGGCTACAACCCCGACCCGGTTGTGCGGCCATACAAATAAAAATATTACATCAATTTACATATTACAAATGAATGAAAGAAAAACAACACTCATCTCACATCCATCCCGGCTATTCACCCGCGACGATCCAACGCATTCATATACACAAACCATCATCAAACACAGATCACAGATATGTATAACCCCGAGTAATCGACATATAGCGATTAGCCGACGTTCAATACATGCAAACATCACAGATATAACCATTGTAGTCAAAGTGTAGTGAAGTTCGGAAAAAATACGGAATTATAGGCCCCCAAAAATAAATTTCTATTCTGGAAAATCTGGGCACATATAATATATCTCAAAAATCCTAAAACCAAGCCAGAGATACACTGCACCAAAATCGAGGCAGAGAGGAGACAAGACGGCCGCGGTTGCGCGGCAATAGCTTGCTATTGCCGCGGAACCGCGGTCCCTTGGTCAGATCTCTGGCTCGTTTTTGGTGGTTATCTTTAAAAAACCCTGAGATGATTTTAGGTGTATGACAAATTTTGTTTTGACCAGAAAAAAATTTAACAGAAACTAGGGTTTTTAAAAACTCGGTTTTTGGATTTTTCGGTTTCGAACTTCGTTACACTTCACTACCTAGCTAGTTTATGTTTAGTTAGGCTCTGATACCACTGTAAGTCCACGTTGCGACCCCCGGTTCTTACGGGGAGGCGGAAACGGTATAAAAATCAAATTTTTAGCGCATGGGGCAACATGGACTAACAAAGTCGGGATCTTTTCTAAACTAAACTAGCTATCATGCTAAAGAGAGTTAGCTACTCGGATAAAAGGTTATACCTAACTTGAACTCCTTCTTCTTGAAACTTTTGTAGGGGTTGATGGTTCTTTCCTTGTTGCCTTCTTCCGTCAAAGATGGATCCACCGAGGGTTCAACCTTCGGGCTCTTTCTCGAACTTTGAGAGAACTAGAATCTTCGGCTTGCTAAACCTTTGACCCTAGAGTGAGTAGAGAGTGTCTTTGGGGTGTTTTTATCTCAAGGAGAGGGATTCTCAACTCATGAGAAGGATTCTCCTTGAACTAGAGGAGGAAGAAGAACAAGTGAGGAGAGAGAATGGTTATGATAGAATGAGCTTATTCTTTTCATTTCTTGCAACCATATCACAAATGAAAAGAATTAACAATTAACAATAATAATAAAATGAAATAGTTGATGGATGGTTTTGAAATGACCATTATCATTACATTCTTTAAATGGTTTTGCAAGAATCAAAAAGCATCTTTCTTTTGTAATGATGATGGTCAAACCTTCAACCATGGTCAACAAGTCAACCATGGTCAACAAGTCAAGAAAATCCAACCATGACACAATTTCATTTAATTAATATTATTAATTGATATATCATAATTCCATTAGGGTTTGGAAAAAGACGACTGTCAACTGTGCATACGCACCCGTTCCGAAACCCTAATGAAAAACCTCTTCCTCCGCCTCAATCAACTGTGCATACACACCCGCATTCTTGTTCCGAGGAACATGAATACCAAGAGATGAAATCAACCCCAAAACATATACCAGTATCTGGCTCAAACTAGAGCCTACTAGTAATATCTGTCCGGACTCCAAACGTGCACAAGTGCGCGGATGAGAACGAACCCTGTCGCAAGACCATGCGACCTCTACTCTGTTTTGCCCAGAGGCGAATACCCTCTGTGTGGGACTCTAAAGACTCGACACCACGCTGGCAGCGGGTTTAACCACAGACCGCAAGCGGCACTAGCTGTGCGTAACGGTCCCCAGGTAGATGCCGACAAGAAGGCTGACGAGGTGAACCCCATCTGAACTCCTACTCAGTCTGAATGTGACAGTCTCCGTACAGTCCGGTCTGTTCGTCTAATACATCGCATGTCGGGCCTAGGGGGCGGTAAAACGTCAGTCCCCTAATAGCGGTACAAGTCGTGTCGGAGTGAAGCCCAAAACACCCTGAGATAACACTAGAAGCCTACCAGTATATCTCGCTTGCCCTGGCCAGGGACTACTCGTGTAATGGCTCTCCTAGACACAGCGCGATGTCAACCCCCAATACCGGGAGAGACAAATCCTGTCTAACCGTCACTGCCTCCAAGTGCTTCGGGACTGCACCCAACCATTACCTGTTTGCACGACTCCTTTGAGCCGTGGTAGGGTAGTGATCAAAGTGCAGTGGGAACACACTCGAGGCGAAGTGCCAGTGTCAAGTCAGCGGACTAAGCTGTACTCATGTCACCTGGGAACTGATAACTGACGATAGGTATAATACCAACCTATCAGTTCCCGACGAGTCCTGTCCAGTGTACTCGTAACCCAACGAGCACCCGTATACTATCTCCATTACGACGTACTGATGGCTGTGGGACAAACCATCTCCCATACTGGGATGAGAAGCGCATACGCTAGTCTACTCCGGAGTATCGATGCCCTGTCTCGATAGTCCTGTGACTAGGGACCTGTATAAGGATGTGCTTATAGATTACCCAGCCCCCACTAGTGTGACTACCATCACAACGCTGGTAATCAAGCAAAGATCCTAAGGGCTCCACTAATGCGTATAGGTGATATACTAAAATAAACACATGTACACATTGAAGTAGAAACAAACCAAGTAGCATACTACTATATTGAGCAAGATTGTTTATACAAGGTGAATATCCCAAGCTTCCATTAAGTAATATACAAACTAGTATGATACGGTAATGGCCTCTAGGGCATATACACTAACAGCAACATGGGTGTGTGAGACTTACATCATATAAAAGATAATTTTAAGGTTTTTATTTATTTAAGTAATTCAAAAATGTGTGGAATTTGTCATGGTTGCAAACTTATGGATAACCGTTGACTTAGTCCACTATTTTTGTTTTGCTCTAGATATTTATAAACCTAACCATTATCTCTTACTATGGTTTATTCTCTACAAGGGTTAGCCATGACATATACTCACCATGGTTGCATTTTTAATCTCGCTCTCATTCACTTCATCTTCTTCATTCATCTTCTTCAAGCTCAAGTGAGAGCTCTCTAGGTTTTGAGGAGATAAAGAAAAAATAGTGAGAAATTAAATTCTTAAGTGAGAAAAATTCCTACTTCATCATTCTCTTCTATACTAGCCATATAGTTTAGGGTGTTAGCTTCACTAGTTCCATATTAGTGAAGAGATAGCTTGAGTCCGTATTTCCTCGACGTGGATCATCTTGGATTTTGAAGACTTCTAGCAAGCATGCATCATTAACCTTGTGGAGCCTCTCAAGAGTCCGGAAGTTCTTTGATCGCAGCGAAGGGACCACTACTTGGAGCATTTGAAGTGAAGGACCGGTCTAAAAAAGTTGTATTCCGCAATCACCTAGTTGTAAAGCTGTTTACAATATGTTTTCGTGTGATTCTTTAGTTAAACATCCTAGATTAGAGTTCTTTAGCATGACAAAATTTTGAAAATGGCATGGACGATACCTCCCGAAATCTTGCTGTTGTGCTTAGAAACCCTACAGAAATTTGCAATGAGATTGCATACCTTTTATTTGATAGTTGGATCCCGATCCTACTGTGAGTAAAAGTTACTCCCGGGAGAGTTTTGCACTTTACAATTAGCTAATCCAATAGGTGTCTATAAAGGTGTCAACGGGGTTAAGCCTCTAGGAAAACGAGATTTATTTTAATTAGGTCCGTGCAAAAGCACGGGGAACCTCCCTCGGAGTACCGACACTGGCCTGGCCGACCGGTTAGCGAACTTGTAGATTGCAATTAATCCTGGCTAATTTTCTTTTTAAGGTTTGAAGGAAAATTTGATAAAAGCAGTGGGAGACATCGATTAGATAAGATTAATAACTAATCTAATCATGCAAGAGCAATCGCTGAGTGTCTTCTTTTCTCTCTCCTAATGGCAGATACCTATGACGGGACTTAAGCTTTTATTAGACAAAAATAAACTCACGGGACTGAATTACAAAGAATGGTTTAGGAACGTAAATATTGCCCTATGATAAGGTCGGATACATCCTGACTACTCCAGCCCTCCTAGCCCAGGCCCTGGTTCTTTAGTTGCGGATAAGAAAATCCGCAAGACATAGGATATAGACTGCGCAATAACCAAATGCCTCATGCTTGCTTCTATGGACAATGAACATCAAAAGCAGCATAAGAAGATGGATGTACAATCCATCTTTCTTCATATAAAGGAGTTGTATGAAGAGCAATCTCGCACTCTCCGATACGAAGCATCTCGAAAGTTGTTTCAGATGCGGATGGCTGCTGGCACGTCTGTAGGTGACCATGTATTGAAGATGATAGGACTTATCGAAGAACTAGAGGACCTGAGATGGACAATGGAGAATGAACAGTATGTTGATATTATTCTACAGTCTCTCCCCCTTCCTTTGCTCCGTTCATAGTGAACTTCAACATGCATAATCTGAAGAAGCCACTTCCTGAACTTCTCAATATATTTAGGAGTGCAGAGAGCACGCTAAAGGTAGTGAAAAATCCCTCTCTAGTTGCTGGGACATCTTCCTCTTCCGTCCCGAAAGCTAAGGCCAAGAGAAAGAAGAAGAAGAATCCCATCAAACCGAGAGGTGGAGTGAAAAAGGCACCAGGGAAGGACAAGACAGGGGGCTGCTGCGTCAGGAAAAGGGGAATGTTTCTACTGCCACAAGACTGGGCACTGGAAGAGGAACTGCGTTGGATATCTTGCCGACCTCAAGAAGAAGAAGTATGCTGATGCTTCCACTTCAGATGTGTTTGTAACAGAAAACTATTTTTCAATTAACTCTGCTTCCTGAGTATTAGATACCGAGTCAGGATCTCACATCTGTAATTGTGTGCAGGGGATGAGAAATAGCAAGGTTTTGAAGAAAGATGATCACACTCTCCGAGTTGGAAATGGTTCCTCTGTACATGCTGTATCAGTGGGAGAGTATCACCTTGGTTTGTCGTCAGGTTGTATATTGGTTTTGAACCCATGTTATTTTATACCTTCGATATTGTGTAATATTATATCTATATCGTTGCTGGATAATGAAGGATATAATTTTGTATTACAAAGTAATGTTATGAACATTAACCCTAATCAACAGTTGATTGGGTCCGGTACATTAAATAACGGGATATACGTTCTAAATCAACACACAATTTTCAATACACAACACACAAACAAAAGAAAGATTTCAGACATAAATGAAGCTTTCATTTGGCATTGTAGACTTGGTCATATTAACGAAACAAGACTAACCAAGTTACATAAAGATGGATATTTAAACCCGTTTGAATATAAATTTTATGCGACTTGCCAGTCTTGTATCAAAGGTAAAATGACCAAAACTCCGTTTACTGGATACAGAGAGAGCTACTGAACTCTTAGGCCTCATACATAGTGATTTATGTGGACCAATATCTACACATGCGAGAGCTGGTTTTTCATACTTCATAACTTTTACTGATGATTTCTCGATATTCAGACACGTGTTCTTGTTGAAACATAAGTCCGAAGTCTTCGAAAAATTCAAGGAGTATAAATCTGAAGTAGAAAAACAAACAGGCTTGAGTATCAAGAAACTTCGATCGGATCGAGGAGGTGAATACCTGAGCTCAGAGTTTCTAGATTTCCTAAAAGAGAATGGGATTCTCTCTCAGCTCACTCCTCCGTACACACCACAGCACAACGGTGTGTCGGAACGGAGAAATCGTACCCTATTAGATATGGTACGGTTAATGATGAGTGATGCTGAGTTACCACTTTCATTCTTGGGGCATGCATTGGAGACTGCAATATATCTATTGAACAGAGTTCCAACCAAAACCGTGTCTACCACTCCATATGAAATATGGTATAGGAAGAGACCATCTCTTAAACGAGTTAGGATATAGGGTTGTCCGGCTTATGTGAAAAAGTAGAATCTGGACAAACTCGAAACACGATAGGTTTTGTGTAAATTTTTGGGATATCCAAAACATTCGTATGGATATCTTTTCTACCACAAGGAGGAACAAAGGGTGTTTGTTTCTCAGTATGCCACATTTTTAGAAAATAAATTTTTTACAAATGACACTGTTGGCAATGCGGTAGAACTTGAAGAAATTCCATAACCATAAACAAATACCAATGATTTGGTTGAACCTGAGGTTTCAATAGAACCCAACGAACCTCAGCCACTCCGTAAATCTAGTAGGACTTCTCTCCCACCTGATAGATCTACGGTTTTCTAATTGATGGTGATAGAGAAGATTGCATCATAGATGATGATGATCCTACTAGTTTTCAGTAAGCTATCACGAGTAGTGACTCAGTGAAGTGGCTGGATGCCATGAGATCCAAAATGGAATCCATGCACACCAACAAAGTATGGACTTTGGAGGTTGCACCTTCTGGAGTAAAACCCATATGGTGCAAGTGGATCTTTAAGAGAAAGATTCGTGTGGAAGGTCAGGAAGAGACCTATAAATCTAGGCTGGTTGCAAAAGGATTTCGTCAAAGACCAGGTTTGGACTATGATGAAACATTTTCACCAGTCGTAATGCTTAAATCCATTCGAATCCTGCTTACTATAGCTGCTCACTATGACTATGAAATCTGGCAGATGGATATTAAAACGGCATTTCTAAATGGTGATTTAGAAGAATGCGTTTTTATGGATCAGCCAGAAGGCTTCATTGACAGTGGGAGCAGCGGAAAAACATGCAGGTTGCTTAAATTTGTCTATGGATTAAAGCAGGTATCACGAAGTTGGAACATCTACTTTGATGATACAATCAAAGAGTTTGGTTTTATCAAAAATGTAGATGAACCATGTATTTATAAAAAGATTGTAGGGAGTACTGTCGCATTCCTCGTATTGTACGTGGACGACATTCTTTTGATAGGAAATGATGTTCCTATGCTACAATCGGTCAAACTATTCTTATCGCAAAGATTCTCCTTGAAGGACCTGGGTTATGCCTCGTACATTCTGGGAATTAAGATCTATAGAGATAGATCTAAGAGATTGTTGGGAGTGTCCCAATCGAGATACATAGACACCATACTAAAGAGGTTTAGTATGGAAGATTCCAAGCGAGGTAATTTACCCGCTTGTCACGAGATCACCCTCTCCAAAGAGATGTCACCAAAGACTGATGAGGAGAGGGCTCGCATGAGCATTATACCCTACGCTTTGGCGGTAGGATTTATAATGTATGCGATGTTATGTACTCGCCCAGATGTAGCTTATGCACTGAGTTCAGTAAGCAGGTATCAATCCAATCTGGGGGAGAAACACTTGACTGGTGTTAAAGAACATTCTGAAGTACTTGTGAAGGACTAAAGAACTGTTCTTGGTGTATGGTAATGGAGACCTCCAAATGGAGGCCTTTACCGATTCCAGTTCCCAGAGCGATAAAGATGATAGTAAGTCCATCTCGGGGGTTTGTATTTACCCTAAATGGAAGGGCGGTATGTTGGAAGAGTTCCAAGCAAGATACCGTCACTGACTCCACGATGGAAGCTAAGTATATTGCTGCTAATGATGCCGCAAAAGAGGCAGTCTGGATGAGGAAGTTCATTTCTGAACTTCAGATGGTTCCATCCATTGCTAATCCAATACCTTTGTATTGCGATAACAATGGAACCATGGCTTTGGCAAAGGAACCACGGTCCCATCAGAAATCCAGACATATCTTGAGACGGTATCACCTCATCAGGGAGATAGTCGATCGCCAGGACATCGAGGTACGGAGAGTAAACACAAAAGACAACAAAGCAGATCCATTCACCAAGGCCATCCCTCAAGTCAAGTTTGAGAAACTGTTCGAGATGTTGGGCATGCGGTATGCCGGCAACTGATTCTAGTGTAGACAGTAGGTACTTATTGCACCAACTACAGGCCTTAGTGCAAGTGGGAGATTGTTAGATATGTATGCCCTAGAGGCCTGTATTGTATAGAATGCTAGGCATGTATATGTACAGAAACAGTCTTTACTCCAATTGATAGTATGCTATCTGGTTTATCTTCATCTTAACGTGCGATATGTTGTTTTTCATATTTTATATACATGTTGATGAAGCCCTTAGGATTATACTTGACTACCAGGATTATGATGTTGATCATACTAGTGGGGCCTGGGCAATCTAAAAGCATATCCTTTAATAGTTCCTAGTCGAGGGTATATCGAGACAGGGCATCGATATTATCAGAGTAGACTATTGTGTACGTTTCTTGACCCTGGGGACGATGATTGATCCCACAACCATTAGTGTTTGACATTAAAGATTGTACACGGGTGCTCATTGGAGAATGGGTACACCGAACAGGACTCACCGAGAACTCCTAGATGGTATATATACCTATTGTCAGATAGCAGTTCTCTGGTGACACTTGTACAGGTTAGTCTGTAGACCCGAGATTGTCATAGCGTCTTGTGTGATTCCCACTGTGCTTTGATTTCCTCCCTACTAAGGCTCTACTGAGTCGAGCAAACAGGTGGATTTTAAGTACAGTCCTGAGTTACATAGAGGCGGTGAGCGATAGGAGGGGTTTCGTCTCTCCCGGTATAGGGAGTTGATGTCGCGCTATTCTTGATCAGCCATAACAGCAAACTCCTGGCCAGGGTTGTCGAGATTTACTGGTAAGAGTTATCAGTAGTTTCTCAAACCGTTATGAGCCATAAATCAGCATGACTTATAAAGTTACTGGGGTCTGACATTTACCACCCCTAGACTTCATATGCGACGTATCAGACGAAGAGACCGGAATGTACGGTAAGTGTTGCTTACAGGCTCGTTAGGGTTGGGATGAGTTCGCTCGTCGGCCACCTTTTCGTCATGTATCTAGGTAGCCGTTACGCACAGCTAGTGCCCCTGACATGCTTGTGGTTAATCCCACTGCCAGCGTACTATCGAGTATTTAGAGTCCCACACAGAGGGTTCCCTGGTTCAGGTAAAAGATGTAGATGCCGTAAGATGTTACGGTAGGATTTAGATCATGTTCGTGTACTGGCTACAGAAATGATGATCGGAAGGATAATACTGGTAGACTTTGGTTTAAGCCGAATGCCCGTATTATATTATTAAATTATTTGTATTCGTATTTTTTCGGAATGCGAATACGGATATACTTATACGGTATACGGTGAGGGGTATTCTTGTAATTATACAAGAATACATTCTAGAAGGAGACACCTCATAAATGGGTTTTTATTTTGTGAAAATAAAAACAATGAGGTGGAATTTGGAATTTTCAAAGCATGGATGAAGGAATGGCTTATTTCATTTTTTATTCATTTGGGTTTACTATTGAAGCACGGTGCATTATTTTTGGAAAAAAATAATGCATGCTTCAATTATTGGTTTTGAGCCATATCATTTGTTCATGCTTGATACTTGCTCATTCTAACATTGATCTTCTCTCTCCAAAATTATCTCCTTCTCGTACCTCTAAGCTTTACCATTCACATGAGTTGTGAATCAAAAGCTTAGGGATAAAAGTAATCCACTAGTTCATCTCTACATCATCTAAGTAATCATTTCTAGCTCACTTGATTTCTTAGTTAACTTTTGTGAAGAGTTTAAAACTTGTTTTATAGCTCTCGGATGGATCATTTTCGACCTAGAGGTGACCGGAGACCGAGTTCCTTTCAAGCATCCAAGGAACCTCGGAGTCGCATCCAAACGAAGACCCGAAGGACCGATTCTTAAGGCATAACCCCCTATCATAGTAGATAAGATCTCCAGATAGGGTTTCAAGTTATGGTTTAGCACAAGATCTAGATTTAAAGTGGGTGTTGTATGCAAGAAAATTTTCGTTTGCCACTTCCGCCTCCTCACAAGTGTTGTGGGGGTATGCAACATCCACTGACAAATACTAGCCGGTTTAGGATTAAACCGGATTATTAAATCAAGTATTGATTTAATAATTTACATATATATTTCAATCTGTATATTCTAGTATTATGTTCATTGTATTATTCTATCTTTTGGGGTATTAGTATTTTGATACGAATATAGGTATGTAAATACGGGAAATGTATTTTGTATTTATACAAAACACATTCTAGAAGGTGGACATCTCATCATGGTTATCTATTTTTGTTAAAAATAGAAATGAGGTGTAAAGGTGAGGGATGGAGAAAGAATGGTGATGGAAATGGTTTTGTATTTGTTTATTGCATTTGTATGCATTATTCAAGCATGGTTATTATTTTCTATTTGGAAAATGTTTTGAACAAAACCATGCTGACCATTTTCATTTGAAGAGATATGATTCATTTCACCATTTTCTTTCTCTCTCCTCAATAGCTCTAATTCTTGGGCTCCTCCTTCATCTTCTTTTCTACACTCACATGAGTTGAGAATCAAGAGTTGGAAGAAATAGAAATATACTAGAACACTTCACTACTTCTCTAAGCACTCTAGACTAGCAACTTAAGGGTTTTTAGTTGCTTCACTTGTTTGTTTGTGTGAAGTTAGAATCTTGAACCATATCTCTTGGGTGGATCATTTTCGACAAAGGAGGACCGACTTCCAAGCTTGATCAAGAAGCCTTGAGGAGCCAAGGAAGAGGATAGAAGACTGAAGGACACAAATTTTTAGGTATAACATTCTATCCGAGTAGTTAAACTCTTGGTAATTTATTAGTTTACTGTTTGGATAGATTCTAAATTTATGTTTCTAGCGTCAAAATTTTAAAATCAAAGTTTTTCGTTCCGCAAATGCCGCGGTTGTTGCGGCAAGAGTGCTAGGAACTATAACAACTCATACGGCTTGCGCTATTATCCATCTCTCACATACAACAAAAGGGACCAAAATCTCTTTGAAGTAATTCCAAAACACCTTGTGGGCACCGAAGTTCTCATGCCACTTTGATGGGGTAAAACAACTCAACACCAGATTTATGTGAAAATACGACAAATAATAATGCGGAATAATAACAAGCACAAAAGCTACAAAAGGAACACTAATATTTAACATGGTTCGTCCGCGATTGGACCTAATCCATAACAATACAAGAGAGCGCTTCATCTATATCAATCAACAACAAGAGAGATACAAACATTCACCAAAGTACAACAAACTTTGGGATCACTCATACAAATGAGAAAAAAAGATACAAGATTATCTCACTAGCTCCAAACTCAAAAATCCACTTGAAATCAACTCCTCCCAAACAAATAGAGACAACAATTTTCTTCAATGGAGTGTGTAATGTTGAAGAATCTACCCAAATGAGCTTTGTGAGAAAACTCATTTGCTTCCCCTCTTTTTCTTCTCTCCTTCTCTTAAAACCTAACTTTTAGAATGGATGATAAAATAATGAGAGTGTTTGATAAAGTAACTCTCTTGTCTTTTTAACTTGAGTCCACAACCACTTCAAAATGGGTCCAACCCAAATGACTCAAGCTTGCTCTCTTGCACCAAATTAATTAAGAAACTCAAAATGGTTGAGTCTACCGATGGGTGTGGACCTAAACCCAACAGCACGCTACTTCTCTGCCGTTAAATTTTTTATGAAATGATCAAAATATCTTGATGTATAGTGGATGTTAAAAGGGGGATAAAAGGGCATTTTGGAAGAAAAAAATATTTTGACTTAAAAAATTTAAATTTTTACGGCAGGGGGGTTGGAGGGGGTCGCGTGTAACGGAGATAACTTCAGGGGTTCTGTGAACAAAATCGTCCTCAGGATGGTTTTGGAAACAAATGCTATATAGTACAAGATGGTTTTGGTGAAATTTCTCTACATGTTACTACATAGATCAACATTTAGTCATCTATTGTCTTCTTTATTGTCTTCCGAGTCATTTTCCCCACCAGAAGTTGATTTAGCTATGAAGGGAAGTCGCATGAAAATTTTGATAGTTTTATGACAGGTTGTTGACCTGAGTGACGTCAACCCTCCCTTGATTAGTGCCGAATTTTGGTTGAGGAAATTATGACAACAGAGAGACCTGCTCTACTAGAGGACCATGACACCCGCATCTCTGTGTTTTATATTTGAGGAGTTTCATGTTTATATTTAGGATGTTTGCATATATGCAGTTAGTGAAATATTCATACAGAAACATGCTCTCCGAGTGCATGGCCATAAAACTTCAGAATTGATGCTAACTTACGCTTGAAATCCTGACTAAATGCTTTTTTATGTGATATAAGGGCGAGTTAACATACCGAAAAATTGGCGAATGCCGCTTTGACAAAAGATTGTATCGTCGTCGTCCACCATCAAGAAATCTTTCTTTGCCTCCACCAGGTGTTCCTGAGAGTGTGGTATGTACTCTTGTTTTGCTCAAAACTTCAATGTTGGATATGTGAATGACTTCCATGCTGGTGCACTATGACTAAATTTTTATGGGTGGTTTCTTTCCTCCCTCTGCTTTTTCAAGTTGATGTATATAGTTACCCTTTTTCTGATCCTTTTCCCATATATACTTGGCTGTAAATATGCTTTTAAGTGAATAATTTTTAAACTCGCAAGTTTGAGGCTCCTCGGGCTGGAGGATGGCTCGGAGGCGAGCCGGGAGGGCGAGGAAGCTCAGCCCGAAGGGAGGTTCGGAGTAGAGCAAAGGGACAGTTGGCGTGGCTGTTGAAGTACTCGGGGACGAGGAGAGGGGTGCAACCTCGGAGACGGGGTTCGAGAGAAGCCCCCACTGTAGCACACTGGTTCCCCCTCTGTGGTCCTCACGGGCCTAACTGGCATACGCATGTGACACGTCATCCGCCACGTGTCATGATCTAAGGAATTACCGTTATTGAGCATCATCAGTTGGTGAAGATGTAATTTTCCGTAATCTGCTTACTATTTACTAAGAAAATGGGCCGAATCGAATCTCATCAACGAGCTCCTATCACGACCATTGTCGGTTTTTTAATTGGTGCGGGTTACCCTGGTGAAAATGATAAATGGGGCTACAGCAAGTATTCTAGGCTGGGATGATGTGAGGTAGCGGCGTAATCTGGAAAAAGCAAGCCGTTTCAAGAACCGTTGATAGTTCAATCAAATATACAATTACAATTCCATAGAACAAAGTCACACACATATATAGATGAAGTATGCATGTGTTTTTTAATTAGAGATAAAGCAAAGGTTGCAAATTTTCTTGTGGATGTTCCCCTATAACTAACAAGTTTTTGTATATTAACATTGTTGCCATGTCTTAACTTTTCTTGCTTTTATTACATACAAAATTTGAGTGATGATTTTAGAAAAGTTGTATGCAAGCCTCATCATTGATCAATTTTTATTTTTTTTTGGCATTGTGATCACAGTTGTTTGCCGTTCAGAAGTGTATTTAGCTAAAGATATTCGATTGTTTCACTGAGTTGCTGCATTTTGTTCTTGTGTTGAGTTTATGGAATGACTTTTCACTGCTCTATCATGATGCATGATACCTCGATGGCCCGGATCCTACTTGCATCACACCGTGGAATCGTTCAAGCAAGAGGCCAACACAAAATCACTGTGCTTGCTAACCCTGACCAAACAATTGGCGAAGAAGATGACAACTCTCTCTCTCTCCCTCTCTCTCTCTCACACATGCGCGTGCGCACACTGATATATAAAACTCTAAAAGCATATGCAGGATGGGCAACACAATAGAACCTGGCCTGAAGCCTAGCCAAACTAGGGTTGGGCCAAGCCTAATTGCTTAGCCGACTCAGACAGATCAGATCGCTGAGACTGAAGCCAACCCAATCGGCCCGCCCACTTAGCTGGCGGACATGCCAACAAAAATCAATTAGATAAATGTACTACAGTCGAAATGTTGGCGACAAGAAAACATAAAGGAAATCTGGCTGATGAGCAAACAAGTCCAGATAGTAACATAAATATTCACCCTTTCTTTGCAATTATGAAAACCTTCACCAAGCAAATCAGCATTAAAATTTACTCACCTTGTGACAGAGAGCTGAAACACAAGAGGTTACAGGTGCAGCTATTGACCGAACAACTTTTTTTACCCCCTAGCCCATATTACAAAACATTTATTTTACATAATGCTATTTCAGAATCGCATACACAACACATACATACGTGATGCTTTTAAACAAATGAGATAAAATGTTGATGCAGGATAGAGAGCTAAAAACTTTACAAAAAGCCCATCCTTTTCCTCACATCAAAATTCAAAACTAACAAGAACAAGAATGATCCAACATACTAGCAAATAATAGTAGAAGCCACATCTGACTCCATATAGTTAGAATAGATAATAAGAACAAACTCATTACAGGCAGGAAACAAATCATAAACACTCTATTCATCATACCCGTGAATTTTTATACAAAAGAAAGAAATTTTTTTTTCTGTAAATTCTCTTTAAACATGTTGGTGAGGCTTGTGTCCTGCAGCAAACCGCGTCTCACCAGAGGAGCTGCTTGAATCGGACGGGTTGATCCCGTACTCGCTGGTGGCAATGCTGTAGTCGCCTGTGTATTCTTCGCTGGCCATTGCGACTCTTTGGAACTGCCTCATTTTGGATGAATAGGTGCTCGACTCTAAGGAGCCAGAGTTGAACATGTTGCTTTGCCCCGGCTTCACCCCGTCGTTCAAGTCGTCGAACGATATCATGTCGCCTTCTAGTGCACGCACAATCTGCCCAAAACATCATTGTCATCATCATCTACGCTTTTTCCCATTCAAATGGGGTTGGCTATGAAGCAAAGCTGGTAAAGATCTGACAAAGTTTTATGACCGGTTGTCGACCAAGGGCCAACCCTCTCTAAATGAATATCAAATTCCTAACCCAAAAAATCATGATAAGGAAGGGGCTTGTCATAACCCCAGATGACAAGTTGGTATCCTTCAAATTCTCATAAACTACGAAAGACTCTTTTAAAAAGGGGAAAATATGATATATTTGCTATATGGTATTACGTTAATTCTAAGGCACAAATATAGCTAAAAGCAAAATAGAACATGTTCCAAAATCTGCCCATGAAATCGTTTATTTAACAAAAGGGCAATAGTACTAAAATACTATGATATTTCAGAGTTTCCTTTCATATATGAATAGCATACACTTTAAAAATTGCAAATAAATACTATGACCTTAGCATCTTACCAATAAATACCATGGACTTTCAGCATTTATTTGTTAAATATCACCTGTTGTTTTCTATGGAAATAACAAAGAGATGTATACATATACGAAAGATCTCGTCGAAAACAGTGTCTTCACTAAGCTGAATAATGACAAAAGGTCATGGTATATATTTGATAACGTTACGTTAATCGTATTTATTGGCAATTTACAAAGTGCATGTTATTTAACTGAAAGAGGGTGAAAAGTCATAATATTATAGTGAAAATTATCCTTTTTTTTTGTTGTTGTTGGTGGTGGTGGGTGTGAGTGGGGGGGGGGGGGGGGGCTAAAAAGAAACCATTGGTAATTTCCGAAGTGCAGCAAAACTATTGCTAAGAAGGCCAAAAAAAGAGGGTTTCAATGTTGATGGAGGCAACGGATGGTGTAAAAGGATATGAAATCATGCAGGTTTAGAGAAATTATGTGACCTTGAATTCTTCATATTTGTATATACCCCTCTAAAATCTGTATGTTGTTCCATATAATACCTGGCTCATTCTAGGTCGTCTTCTAGCAGAATGGCGAGCAGCAGCAGCAGCACACGCTATCATGCGAGCCATCTCAGCTGGATTGTAGTTCCCCTCCAGTCTCGGATCCACCAGCTCTTCATACTTCTCTTCTGCTAATATCTGTCCTAACATAGGCCTTGCCTACAAATGCAATTATTTCAAACATTAGTAATCATCTCGAGTTGTATTTAGCAATGATCCAACAATTTAGTAGGCTACACATGCGGGCGCACATCTCCCTACTACTTTTATTCAAAAGGAGAAGGGCTTCCAAATGGAAATCCCAATTGAAATCTGAGCATGGCACCTGACTAGAAAAATTGTCATAATTCTGAGAAAACAAAACATTTAAAAACTTTATTTTCTGACTGTTCGGTCTTCAGTAATCTTTTCGAATATCTATTATTGTTTACTAAGATCGATAAAAATTTAACCAAATCTTTTTCTATGGATCTACTATAAGTATATGTGCAGGGCACGTTCAAAATACTAGCATATATAAGATATAATAACCGTACCCAGTCAACCAAACTATCCTCCATCCTGTTAGTGTGGTCAACAGGTCGACGTCCAGTGATCAGTTCCAGAAGCATGACGCCATAAGAGAAGACATCAGATTTATCTGTAAGCTTGCCACTTGATGCATACTCGGGAGCCAAATACCTACACCAATCATTAAAGATTAAAATTTTGGATTTACGGTTAGCAGTTTATTGCTCAATTAGCTCACCCGAAAGTTCCCATGATGCGCGTTGAAACATGTGTATTGGTGTCCGAAGACAATTTAGCTAAACCAAAATCCGCAACCTGATAAGATATCATATATGTAAGTACTGACTCTTCAGAGGATTCTGCGTTACATCCATAATGGTTAAAGAAGGATTGCTACAGTTATTGTTCAAGTTACCATAGCCTCAAACTTGTAATCGAGTAAAATATTAGCAGTTTTGATGTCGCGATGGATGATCCGAGGATGACCTTCACATTTATAATAAAGTAGAAGAGAATTAGTGGTCTAAAAAGAAAGGGACAATTGAAACATATAAGTAAATGTTTGAACTCCTTACAATCTTCATGCAAGTATGCAAGGCCTTTTGCAGATCCAAGTGCAATTTTGAGTCTTGTAGGCCAATCCATTGTCGGAACCCCTTTTCCTGAAAGGAACTAGTTGCAAATCAAATTCAATTCTATTATATAATCTACTGAGAAAGCAACTATGATGGGATTAAATTTAACACATTTAAACCTGCCGGTACCAGCTCTTAGCTATATTCAACAAGATGCAGTTCTAAACAAGGTTCGAAAACTCGGTATCGGTTTCAGTTTCGGTTCCTCAAAGTTAGTTTAGTATCGGTGGGTTTCGCTAGTTTCAGTCCAAGTTTCGGTTTTGGTTTTAATATTAGTGGTGTGCATGTGTATGTATGTGTCTATGCATGTGTATATGTATGTACATTAATACATGCATACATGTAGATAAAAATGTATAGAATTTGAAAGCTAAAAGATGGCAGGGAAGTGATGACTAATTAGCAAGTATACAGAAGAAATTGACATGTAGTTGCATACAAAATCAATTAAGATTCTATACTAGTTTATAATTTTCCATTTTATAAAGTATCAAATATATCAAATTTGGAAGAAACAGATCTCGATTTTGATATATGAAAGGGGAAAATTAGTGAGCAATCTATTTTACATTTGAATGGTCAAAGTTCGCATTTATATGATGCCAATAGAGAAAAATTGCATTTATCGGCAGGTATCCGTCAGATATCGGCCGGTCAATTTCGGCCGAAATCTGACTGATAGCAGTCGATATAGGACAATATTTGACCGAGACCAGCCAATACCGACAATACCGAGTTGTATGGCCGTTTTCGGACCGGTTCATACCGAAACCGGTCCGATACGGGTTTCGGCCCAAATCTTGAACCTTGGTTCTAAACATACAGATGCAGCAGCAGTAATAATAAGGCTAAATTACACAAAACTACCCTGACCATCATCGTTTTCACTAAGCTATCTTTTTTTTACAGTGACCTCCCTTAAAGTTCTGCATTAAAGGGCGTTTTAGTGGGGGGAATCCCTTAATACAAAAGGTTAAGGTAGTACACCGCAATAAAAAAAATTTATGGTAGTTTAGTGACAAATCATGATAGTCAAGGGTAGTCTAGTGTAACAACACCTATTTCTATCGTGAAAAAGGAGAATCGATCAAACCGTGGAGGTGGTACTCGAGAGTCTTGTTGGGAACAAATTCATATATGAGAATCCGTTGAGCCCCAGTAATACAATAACCAACAAGAGACACGAGATGGCGATGATGAACTCTGCTGATAATTTCAACCTCGGCTTGAAACTCCCGCTCTCCTTGCCCACTCCCAGCCTTAAGCTGCTTCACCGCCACCTCTTTCCCATTTGGCAGAACACCCTTGTACACGTACCCGAACCCGCCTTGCCCTAATATGTTGGACTGTGAGAACCCACTCGTTGCAGCCGCCAATTCATCATAGCTGAATTCACTCTTGTTGAACCCAAGCGCAATGTTCGGCGAAGGCGGCGGCAGTGAAGTACCTGTAACTGGTATCATATAGGTGTCCCCTTCATCTTCAGGATTTGTCAGGATGATTGCTTATTGAAGGCAAATTTTCTCAAGAAAAAAACATGTTTTTAAGCATATTTCTGATAAATACCATATACGTTTAAATTCGTAATATGTATTATAATTCGTTTTGTGTGAAATAACAAAACCTAAGAGATGGATAAGTACATGGTTTTTATTTGCAATTTAAAAGTATATGGTATTTATATGGAAAAACACTGAAAATTCATGGTATTTCAGTGATATTTAGACTATAATTAATTAACTTTGTAAAATTTCATATATAAGTTATTTCCCAAGGGTACCATGGGGTCCAGAGTTGTTAGATGAACTCATTTCACCGCTCATCGGAGCGGGAGGTCCATGCGGCTGCCATCCGCCATTAGGTGGGATAGCCAAGCCCGGTGGTGGGGGAATCTTGATGTTGTGATCCATCCCTTGAGCTTGCCACTTTGGAGGTGCAGATCCATTGTTGTTGTAGTAATCAGCTGCCATGAGTATAAATCAATTATCATCATGGAAAATTCTGATCTTGACTATAAACTTTCTCTGCATTTATAGGAAAGCGAAGAAAGGAAATAAATAATCGAGTAATCTACAAAATCTTTTTTTTTCCTTGAGCAAGTTCACAAATTTTTCCAATAGAACAGTTATAGTGAGGATGAAAATATATATTTTACATTAATTTGCAGAAAACACCGTTGAGCTTCTTCTATTTTTTATTGAATACCATTTAACTTTGAAAATTACATTAAACATCACTGAACTCTTAAGAATTGTGTTAAAATTACAAAAAATACTATCCAGAAGTTCCATTAAGCATTATGCCACTGATGGTGATCGTACTTTTTTAAAGTTCAACGGTCTTATGTATATAATTGAGAAAAGTTGATGGTGAGTTATGTAGTTTACCCTTTATATTATACCGCAACAAAAGATATTCTTGTGTGAATTTTTATAAGAACTGGTAATATGCATTATCACATGAACCAGAATTAGTTAGCTCGAAATACCTTTCCCCCCTCTGCCATTCGGATAATAATTTGGCTTCCTATTCTTCGTCTTCTTGCATTCTATAATCAATGCACAGATCAAGATCATGATAAGGAACAACCCAAGTCCCACAACAAGCCCAATAACGAGTGGCAGATTAATATTGGACTGGTCATTATTTGCCTGGGGCGACTTCTGTGAACCCGAACCATTGTAGTCCGAAGGCGCCGACGAGTCTCCCGAAGGCGGCGACGATTTAGATCCCTGTCTTGGTGCCGGTGGCGGCAGCGCTCCTGAACCGGTAGGGTGGTTTGGTGAGTTCGATTGAGGTGGAGGTGGTGATGGTAGTGGCGGTGAAGGAGGAGAAGAAGAAGAGTTCGGAGAAGGGGGTGGGTTTTGTTTTGATGATGGAGCTAGTGGGGAGGGAGAATCTTCATCGTTCGAAGAGGGAGGAGGTGGCGATGATTGAGGTGGTGGTGGTGGTGGTGGTGAAGATTGAGGTGGTGGTGGTGGTGGTGAAGATTGAGGCGGTGGTGGTGAAAATTGAGGTGGTGATGGTGGTGGCGACGCTTGAGGTGGTGGTGGTGGTGAAGATTGAAGTGGTGATGGTGGTGGCGACAATTGAGGTGGTGATGGTGGTGGCGAAGGTGGCGGCGATGATGATTTAACTGGTGGCGGGGGCGATGAGGAATCTTCTGGTGGTGGAGGTGATGGCGAATCGTCGGTGGAGTCAGAAGGCGGAGCAGTCGTAGGGGGAGAAGACATTCTCACACCCCTGAAACTGCCCGTTTACGTAAAATGTCCTATTTGTTTAAGGATTAATCCTGCAAAACATCGGAAGCACGATAATGAGAACAGATTAACATGGATTTCTATGCTTTGTAATTGAAAGAGAAAATGGACAACAATGTGCAATAAAAGGTTAAACTAGGGAGGATTGTGAACAGCATGACCAAAATGTAGCGATGTTGTGCATACTAGGAGGAAGAGAGATACAGAAAAAGAGGGGAAATGGAGAGAGAACCTTTTCTGTTAATTTTGGGAGAGCGAATAGGGTTGTCAGAGAAAGGAAAGAGGGAAAAATGTAGCATGAAATCGGTTGCTTTCATCCTCATCCAATCAAACACTTTCCATTCTGGGAAATTCTATTCGGTTTGCTATGTTTAAGGGCGAATTGAGAGAAAGAAAGGGAGAGACAAAGGCATGAGAAGAAACATCAGAAAGGAAAAAATAGGGAAAAAGAGAAAAAGAAAATCATTTTTTGCCCTCCACCAATCAATTTCCTCTGCTATTTTTAACTAGCCGTTCGATTTCTCCTCCGCTACCACCCAATACAAATTGGCAGGCAATGCATTTTGTAGCTTACAAAAGTTAAGCATACAGGAAGGAGGGGGGGGGGGGATTTTACCCACTCGCTTGCGAGGGGTTTTAATGCATAGGTCTTTGAGCAGAAATTAGGTTATCCTTCAATACCCCCAGGAAAAATGCATCTTCCAATTTTTCTAAAAGCAAGAGACTCCTGTATACATCCTCGACAAATTCTAAAATCAAGAGGCCCCTCCAGTATTTTAGGAAATGATCGGTTGAAATGCTCGATTAAGTTTCCGAAACTAAAAGTTACCAGAGAGAACTTAGTACCTATGAGCATTAAATTTATAAACACTCGTATGGCTTGCACAAATAATTTTTAAACAGGGAAAAAAAAGATACCTTGGATCTGCATTCGAGGAAGCCGAAATCATAAAAAAATTATACATTGCAACTTTGAGCAGTGAGTGAGGAATATTTGAGCTGAGATTGATAGGTTTAACGTAAATTTTCATCAACTTTCACCAATGTTGATAGGAACAAGAATGGCCTGAGAAAAATGGCAAAAGAAATAATCCACAAAGCGAGAATTATATACAAAAACATCACTATAAAATCAACACATGTAGACCATGCTGAGTGATTCATAAAAAGCAAAATCATATCCTTTTGAGTCGACCCAGTTCAACACTGATAGCTGCAGCCTGTATTAGTTAGTTAGATGATGCACATTTGATGAGTGAAAGCAAGAGTATGATCTATAACTTCGATACACAACCTATAAGAATAATAAGCAGGTAATGCATGATAAATCTGTGTAGTGCTGATCAAGAACTCTAGCTCAACCAATATATCTTGAAAAGAAAAATAATATTTAAACTCAGCTCGAGGATATAGAAAACTATTTATATTTGAAACTTAAATGTCTTTGAAAAACATTCGCTCTTGCGCTATCATGTTTCAGATTGATTAAGAAAGATGAGACGTTAAGCCAATATGTCATCTCTAGTTTTAATCAAGCACCTGTCTGAATCAAGTATCTACATCGAGATCGTAATCAAAGAGTATGCAAAGTAAACTGACCTTCTTTTGAAGATGGCAGCACCTGCATGCAGGAAAGATCCAAATAAATTAAGCTCCAAAGTTCAAAAACTCCAAAAACCCTTGTTTTGCATCCGAATCATTGGAAGATATCTCTTTTGAATCCTTCAACTCCCATTGAGTCTATGACCTGGGTTTTCCTCATAGATGAAACTACATATTTCCATGTATATTTCAGGTGTTTTACACTCGGGCCTTCCGTTGAAAAATGAAGCAGATGTATATTTCCCTGTTGAATGGAAATCTTCCCAAACCAACCTGTAAAAGAAACAAGAGGAAATTATAAATTAGCATATGCATAAAGCAAACCTACTCGTTATTAGAAGGATAAAGAATCCGACATCAATGTTGTAAGGCCTATACAAAGACTTGATGAATAAACAAATTTTGTCTCTCTAAATCATCACAAGTAATCAGCAGAAAAAATAAGCAAGCTTGTGAATTAGAGAAATAACTGCATTGTTATCACCATATGCTGATTTCTAACAAGCAGGAATATCTTCCCAAAGGTGAATGTATCAACAAATAACAAATACTAAACTCGCATGGCATGCTATGGATTTTTGTACAAAAAGTAATATTAACATAATGTATCTGCAATAAGACTTCAACATTATGTGAAAGTCAAACCCCCTGCACCCTCGCAGATTGAGCACATCATTTATGGGTCTAAACGTGGACTTTTCAAACAATGGTACAATTTTGTAGTCCACTTTTAAATGTGTGGATGAATACAGACCCGGTTAGCTTTGATGTAATCTTTATGTATATGACTATATGTTATTAGCCTTGTGAAGAATAAGGGGAGGGCGATTATGAGAGAGAAATGTTTTAGGGAATGTAATGGATAGATTGGCATAAACCTAATCATGCTTTTTATATAGGTAAGGCCATTTTGCTATTATACCCTGTTAAGTATCTAATTGCATATAATAAAACCGTGTACGCATTCTAACACTCCTCCTCAAGCTGGAGCATACATATCAAACATGCCCAGCTTGTTACAAATAAACTGTACTATATTCCTTCCTAAGGGCTTTGTGAATAAATCAGCTAACTGATGAGCAGATTGAATATAGTAAGTATCGATGATCCCATTTTCAACACTCTTCTTCATGAAGAGGCAATCCACCTCAATGTGCTTCGTTTGCTTATGGAACAAAGGATTAGAGGCAATTAGATTGCAACCTTATTATCACAATATAGCCGTATAGAGGAAGCGGGCTTAAAACCAAGCTCTTCCAGCAGAAAGCGAATCCATACAGGCTCACATATGGTATTCGCCATGGCCCGGTACTCTGAATCGGCGCTGGAGCGGGACGCGCTTTGCTTCTTACTCTTCCAAGAGACCAAATCATCTCCTACAAACACGCAATATCCTGTAATAGATCTGCGATCAGATAGAGACCCGACCTAATCTGCATCAGTGAAGCCTGCTACTCGAGAATGTCCATGATCCGAGTACAGTAGACCCTTCCTGGAGCATTCTTCAAATAGCGAAGTATTCGAATCACCGCATCTCAATGAGCCACTCGAGGATCGGCTATGAATTGGCTCACAACGCTAACTGGGTATAAAATATCAGGTCGAATGACGGTGAGGTAATTCAACTTACCGACCAACCGTCGGTATCTTCCGGGATCTTCAACTGGGTCACATTTTCCCGGAAGCAGTTTAGTATTAGGATCCATTGGAGCCTCTATGGGTTTGAACCCTAACATCCCCACTTCAGTCAGCATATCAAGTATATACTTCCGCTGTGAGATGTAGATACCATCCTTCGACCGAGCAACTTCGATACCCAAAAAATATTTAAGACTCCTAAGATCCTTAGTCCGAAACTTTGTTTGAAGGTAGTGCTTAAGCTCTGCAATACCAGCCGCATCATCGCCAGTAATCACTGTCATCGACATACACCACCAAAAAAATGTGATGGTCATTGGTGTTATTACGGTAGAACATCAAATGATCATGAGCACTCCGTTTAAGGCCAAATGAAACAATCACCTCAGTAAATCTCCCAAACCATGCTCGTGGAGACTGTTTCAAGCCATACAATGACTTCTTCAGTCGACAAACTAAGCTGACTCCCCCTGAGCAACAATCCCAGATGGTTCCTCCATATAGACTTCCTCAACCAAAGAACCATGGAAAAAAGTATTCTTCATATCAAGCTGATGTAAAGGCCAATGATGTGTTGCCGTAGAGATATAAGCAGGCGTACATAAGCCATCTTGGCTACAAGAGAAAAAGTCTCCTCATAATTAATACCATAAGTTTGCGAGTATATTTTGGCAACCAAGCATGCTTTCAAGCGGGGAAAAGTCCCATCAGAATTAAGCTTCACAGTATATACCCAACGACACCCCCATCACCTTCTTTCCAACAGGAAGAGGCACTAATGTCCAAGTCAGATCTGCTCAAAAACGAGCATCTCATCAATTATCATATGTCCATCATTTATGAGATAAAGCCTCAAAGAGTGACTTGAGTAAAGCATGAGAATCGAGAGAGGAGAGGAACACCTGGTATGCAGGAGATAAACGGGAATTCGCCATATGATAAGCTATAGGATGAGAAGTGCAGTTTCGGGTGCATTTTCGTAAGGCAATAAAGACATCAATATCAGTTGCTTATAGAGTTGGACTCGAGAAGCAAAGCAGCAGGAGCCGAAAGAGCAGCAGTTGGACGTTCGCTTCGAGCATAGACTCTCGTAACAGATGGTAGAGGGTCCAATGGCGGGGAATCGGAATCAGTTCGATAATAAGAACTGTATGAGTGATTTCTAAAATAGAAGGTGGAGTATCAGCTATCGCAGATGGGGTGTCATCAGAAATTAAGACATGTGAAATATCCAAAGGAAAATCATTATTCAAATCCAGCGATATGTCTCTGAGCAAAATGATAGTTTCATGAAAGGTTACATCAGCTGAGATAAATCGGCGGCGTAACATATAACATCGATACCCTCTTTGAGTCCGAGAGTAACCAAGAAAAACACATTTGATGGCCTTAGGGTCTAGTTTAGAGTCTCTCAATTGAAGATCGTGAACAAAGCATACACATCCAAAGACCCTATAAGGTACAGGAAATGTAATGGCCGAGGGAAACAAAGCAGAGTGAGGAACTAGCCCATCTAATACAGACGAAGACATACGATTTATCAGGTAATTATCAGAAAGTACGTACTGCATCCCCCAATAATACTTAAGCACCCGCAAATGAAACAAGAGAGTACGAGTAACTTCTAAAATGTGCATATTCTTTCTCTCGGCTATCCCATTTTGTTAAGAAGTATAAGGGCAAGATGATTCGTGGATAATACCAAGTTTCTTCATATATTCTCTAAAGGGTCACTTAAATATTCCCGTACATTATCGTTCCTAAGAGTACCAATACTAACTCCAAATTGATTCTTGATTTCAGAGCAAAAGTTTTGGAAATGAGAAAATACTTCATTTCTAGATTTCATCAAGTATAACCATAAGACTCAAGAAAATTCATCAATAAATGTAACGAAATAACGAAAACCCCTTGTGTAATAACTGGACATGGCCCCCAAAATCTGAATGCACTAACTGAAAAGCATTGTCGACCCTTTTATTAATAAGAGAGGGGTAGCTTAAGCAATGATGTTTACACCTCTCACATGACTCACATTTTATAGTAGACAAAGAACCAAGAGATAGAACTATCATTTTCAATGTTTGTAATGGTGACCAAAACGACAATGAGCATTAAAGACTGATATAAGGCTCAAGGTTGGACAGGCTATATGGCGTGGGTGCTCGTCAAAGTGGAACAGCCCATCAATCTCTGTCCCGGTACCAATCGTTCGATTCGTCCTAAGATTCTGAAAAACACATCCTCCAGGAAAAAGATGGCGGTATAATTCAATTGTCGATTCAGTTGACTAATAGAAAACATGTTGAAAGGAAATCGAAGAAGGTATAGAACAGAAGTCAGGGGTAATTGTGATGTAGCCATAACTAAACCCATTCCCTCTATAGAAAAAGTAGTTCAATTTTCTAAAGTTACTGGGGTGAATCCAGATTTCTGCTTATAGGAAGACAATATATTTTGCTTCTCTGTCATATGATCGGTAGCTTCAGTATCAATAACCCAAGGATGTGGAGCATGTGCCGGCGAGAGACAAGATACATGATCAGCTCTTGCCTTAATCAAATCTGAAGTGAGTGAGGACAAAAGTCGACGAAGTCTCTGTATTTCATCATCTATCGATGGTCCTTATGAAATGGTAGGAAATGCAGCCGACGTCATCATAGCTACTCGCAAATAGCCAAATGTGAAAGAGGCGTTTCAATCAATCCGTCGAACACCTAATGGGCGGTGGCTTAAGCTCACCAATTCCAACCACCAAATGACGAGAAATGGATCTCTAAAGATCCACTCCAAAGAATCGTAGTTGATCTTCAAGATCTAACTACCGATATAACAACAAACACCAACCTCCTCAAACTATAACGTCGGAACCAATCATGGTCTCTGATAGCAAAATAATAAGAAAAGATGACGGAGACATCACGAACAAGGGTAATGATGAAGGAGTAACTTGTATAATGAGAAAATCCCAAAAGAGATAACTCCTTAAGGCAACAACTTCAAAATCGAGATCACGGCACTACGAGGCAACAGCTCTCGGAATATTGCTCGTATCTTCAAACGAGCTTGAACTCACACACTAAAAGAAAGAGATCTCTTGAGATATCACTCAAATACAATCAAGAATGACAATCAACCAACCCAACCTAACCAAAGAAAGGAATCTGCAAAGATTCTACACAAATATCGTGATCGGTCTCCCAATATCAGATCCACGATCAAACAACTACAAATCAAACAACCAACCAACTCAATTGGATCCGAATACAGACTCCGACGAGTCAAAAAATCCGACAACACAATCAATTGAGCAACTCATTATGAAAATAAGCAAAATCAACATTCCAACAACACAAGCGATGGAACAAAGAATGATGAACATGAACAAAATATCACCTCAAGTCTCGGATTACTGTAGCAAACGATCAAATCGAAGCAAAGAATCCCCAAATCAAGCTCCAAGATTCGATCTACACCTAAATCAACACCCAAATCTTCAAGAATAGCCCAAAAATCAAACTTCGAGCCAAGAACTTCCTCAAATCGATCTTAGAATCACCAACCCAGCCAAAACGAGATCAATCGATCTCAGTACAGCCAATCGATCAAGGTCGATGGCTAAGACCAGCTCCAAATCAAGGAAGATGGGTCAATCAACGAAGTCGAGGTCAAGAAAGGGTCGATTGAAGATGAATGGGGGTTCTCCGTCGTTGATTTAGGGTTTTAGAAGAAGATCAACGGCAAGGAGGCGCTCCAATTCAAAGACGAGGCAGCCATGGGTCTTCAGATCCAGTCGATGATTATGGAGCACCTCTGGATAGAGTCGACAAGGTTGATTTGCTTCAGGAGAGCTCCGGCGAGGTGGTGACGAGGGCAGGCGGCGACAGTGGCAGCGGGTATGGAGTCGGCGAAGGCTGGAGTTAGGGTTAGGTATTTTAGTGTTTAAGTGGTGGATGGTTGAGATTAGATCTGAGGTGATGTGTGGTTTATATTGGCTTTGATACCATGTGAAGAATAAGGAGAGCGAGATTATGAGGGAGAAATGTTTTAGGGAATGTAATGGAAAGATTGGCCTAAGCCTAACACCCCTCATTATATAAGCTAAACCATGTTGCTATTACACCCATATTAAACATCTAATTATATATAATAAACCCGTATACACTACGGGTATTCTAACAAGCCTATTGCATCAAACTCTCCAGTTTGGTTAGTGTTTTCAATGTTTTGTGCGTGTGTGTAGGAAATAGAAAAGAAATGTCATAATTTATCGACTCAATATCGTTTTGTTGTTTTGGAGAAATGTCGAACGAAATGTCGGGAATTTGATATTGGTTTGGCCTTTTCAATTAAAATTACTTTGGGTACTATACAAACCCGACACACAATGCCTAAGTAAAGAAAAACCAAGCAGATCCAATATTTGACAAAACCTTTCATCATCAACAAATCTTATATCCAATACTTAAGTAAAGAAAAAACCCAATAATTAAGTAAAGAAAAACCTAACATATCCAATATTTGTCAAAACCTTCTACCATTGACAAACTTTAGATTGGAGATCTCTTCATTAATCTTTGAAAAACCTCGACAAAAGCCTAAATCCGTGCTATCTTTGACAAAGGTAAGATTTTGATATCGAATTTGGGTGCGCTCTCTATCTCTCTCTTTGTGATGCTGATTTTTTTAGGACTCTCTCATGCCCTCTATTTTTTAGATTGCTATATTTTTTTAGAAAGTCATGTTGAATACCTGGCCACTCTACCACTGAGCTGTTGAGAAAAGCCTATTTAAGAAAATCGACTTTTATATTGAGTTAGATTAAGGATATTTATACTGTTAGTTTATGTCAACCTAAACAAGGTCTAAATCAGAACATAAAAAATTTACTGTTCGAGGTTTAGAAAATATCTCCCGATATATCGCGACATCCCACATAAGAAATTCAGTACGACACCGACATCCAGTATTTCGAACATTGCGTTTGGTATGTGGATTGCAGATTTACACAATTCTATTACTTTCACAGCAGCAATTTTCACTATCAGATCTTCAAGAATTATGAGATTTCTAAAGGATACTTTATTCTGCAACATAGTTCTAAAAAATCAGTATACAGAGAACTTCTTAGGAATCACAAAATGGTTCTTTAAACTCACCAGAAATCGAACTCCGCGTCCACAATTGACTGTTCGAGAAGCTTCGATGGTGGAGGTAAGAGCGTCGGAGCTCGCTGGAGATGGAGGAGCGCCGCGGCATTTCTTCTGGGGTTTTTGCTTGGGATGGGAAAGGAGAACAGAGGCCATCTTACTTTCCTTTTTTTTTTCTTTTGGGTAAATTCCATAATGGACCATTTAAATGGTAAATTGTCAAAAAAAAAACTTGCCACGAAGCGCTTGCCTCATGTAATTTTTTACAGCAATATTTTATTAGTTCATATATATGGCAACAAACTTCATTGATATATGGCAACAAACTTCATTGATATTGCAAGCAATTACATACATATCGTATAAAAATTAGATATACTATGAAACTATACAGATACCGCAGGCATGGGTTTTTTTAACGGGTGAAAGCTTTTCAAGAGGATTTTGACAACCGCTTCGGAGCCAGTTTTTTGCCCGCGTGAAAACTTGCCTTCGGGTTTTTGACAGCTTACCCTTTATATTTTTGGGTTTTTGATGCAACTTCCGCCGAACTTTAAAATGCTGTGAACCACGGGTATTATCGATAGGGTATTAACATAAAAAAATGAAATAAAATTCTAGGGCCATTCACTCCACATACAAGGTCACTTTGGTGTAATTCGATCTAATCATGTCTTAACCCGGTTGACAAAACCAATATTTTCATACAACATTATTAGTTCGAGGTTCATAGCAAACCCTAAAGGTTTGATGATGATGTCTTAAAAACCCCCGTGTATTCACCTTTCCTTTGTATATTGGGGTTTTTTTGTATACAACCCCCAAAACTTGTGTATGCTGAAAAACAATTCCCAAGACTTTATGTTTTTAAAACAAACTCTGGCCAGTGACTAAAAAGGATCTCTCTTTGGTAAATTGAAATTAAAAGAATTTGAGCTAGTTTAACTGGGATGCTAATTTCTCATTTATCCTACAAAACTCCGACCTCTCTCATTCACTATTTTGACATGTCTCTCCAGAAAATTTTGAAGAAAAGAAAAGAAAAGAAAAGTGTGTTTGCGGATAAAATAAAGAAATCCCCGTGCTGTAATAAGAGTGTTAAGGATGGGAAGTGAAAGCCAAGTGGAGATGAATGGATGCAAAGTTTTCTATTGATGGAGGTAGAGAAGATTGGAATTATCAAGGGAGGGTGAGAGAGAAGAGGGAGAGCAAAGCCAATAGTTTGGTGAAATAGGCAGGATTTGCCATGAGAACAAATGGATATACAAATACAAAGTGTTGGGGGTTCTTTTCAACATATGCAAGTTTTGGAGGACTATATAAAAAAACCCTTTATTCTTTCTTTTTTATATACAGCACTTAAAAACTTTGGTATTTTAAAAAAAACATTAGCCAATTATCTAATACCACAACTCTATTAATTACACCTCTAAAGCGGGTTAACTATGGTTGACGTAGATCACTTGAAACCTTGATATATTTAAAATAGCTGGATTATTTTTCTCGAAGGAAATCCTGCTCTTCTATATTTTTCACCGTTAGATCTGTGATTCGATGGCACGATTCAAATAAGTAGTTGGTGATATTATCCTAAAAAAATTGGCGATGGCATCATCCCACTTTTTCAACCATTAGATAAAAGCATCCAATGGGGCAAAACATCGGGATAGAAGATTCTCACTCCTCCTAAAAGTTGAATATTCCAACTCTATTTATAAAAAAACAGCCGTTATTAAAAAAATACTCCATTAGTTAAGTCCTGATGGAGGTAAAAGTGTACGCTAGCATCCCCACTGGGTTTTACAAGTATTAAGCATACCATTTTTTAATTTTTCGGGGTGTTAATCTGCACTAAACAAGATCGTTAACTAGATAATTAGAGTTTTAGATTTGATATCTACTAAACTATAAGAAGTGAAGATGGTTATACCCTCGTAGATCGAGTCATTCACTTTATAGGCTCCGTGTAGTAGTCCACGTGATTCCACTAGGCTCCACTTGAGAGTTTGGATGAGTTTCCTCCAATGACCTTCGTGCCGAAAATAATCCACACGAAACCCACTAGCTCAAACTACATCTTCACTAATCTCCTACTAGTGAAGCAAACACGCCACACCAAATTGCTAGTCTAATGTGGGATGGTGAAATAGGAGTTTTTAAAGCTCATTAGGTATCTCGCAAGCCCAATGATTCACATCACATGTGAGGGTTTTGTGCTTGGAGGTGAGGTGAAGAAGATGAAGAGAGCAAGAGAGAGCAAGAGCACATGGAAAAATGGCTAAGGCAAAAATAACCAAGTGATAAATCATGCATGAATGACTACACACTTATTCAAGCATGGAATAAATTGCAATTCTAAAGTGCAACCATGCCTAAGTAGTGAGTCAAGACCAATTTAATAAAATAAAAACCATGCCTTAGACCATATCCAAAATATCTCTTCATTATACACCTCATTTTTCTATTTTCTTAAAATAGAAAATCATGCCATGCTTCATATCTCTCTCTCTTCATTTTACACCTCATTTTTCTATTTTCTTAAAATAGAAAATTAAGCCATGCTTCATATATATATATATATATATATATATATAAAGCAATGAGTGGGGTAATAATAATATTAGTTAACATATAATTATATCAAATATAAATATATATCAAATTATTAAATCAACACTTGACTTAATAATCCGGTTATATCAATATAACCAACTAATATCATTTATCTGTGTATCAAATTATCAAATCAATACTTGATTCGATAATCTGGTTATATCATATATAATCTAACTTGATAACAAATAACTGTACAATACGGTATCACATACACGTATTTAATCAGGCCCACGCACATATCACATATGCGTCCCACTTCATTTCCCTTGAACCAGGAAATTTCTGTGTGGGACTCTAAAAACTCATCAATACGCCAGCAGTAGGTGATGATCATATCAGTTACCCACAAGCCGTCAGCGATACTATCTGGACGTAACGGCTACCCGGGCATTGAGCAATATGAAAATCAACAAGCAAGCTTGTCCATACTCTCCATGAAGTCTATCAGTAACACTACCATACAGTCCGGTCTCTTCGTCTGATATGTCGCATATCATATCTAGGGGTGGTAAATGTCAGACCCCAGTAACGTGATAAGTCATGCCGATGTCTGGCCTAAAACGGTTCGAGAAACTACTGATAACTTTTATCAGTAAATCTCAGCAGCAGCCCTGGCCAGGAACTTCCAGTTATAGACAATCGAGTATAGCGCAACATCAACCCCCAATACTGGAAAAGACGAAACCCCTCCTATCGCTCATTGCCTCCATGTGATTCGGGACTGTACCCAAAATCCACATGTTTGCACAACTCCTCTTGAGCGTAGTAGGGAGGAAATCAAAGTATAGTGGGAGCCACACAATACTCTATGACGATCTCGGGTCTACAGACTAACCTGTACCAGCGTCACCAGAGAACTGCTATCTTACTATAGGTATAATACCAACTAGGAGTTCTCGGCGAGTCCGTTCGGTGTACCCATTCTCTAATGAGCACCTGTATACAATCTTTGATGTCACACACCAATGGCTGTGGGATCAGCCATCGCCCTCTAAGGGACAAGAAATGTACACACTAGTCTACTCTGGAATATTGATGCCCTGGTCTCGATATCTCCTCGACTGGGAACAGTTAAAGGATGTACTTTTGGACCATCCTGGCTCTACTAGTATGATCTCATCATAATCCTGGTAGTCAAGTACATATTTTAAGGGCTTTATCAACATGTAAGAGACAGACAGTATAAAGATACCAGTCTACATGTTAAGATAAATATAACCGGATAGTATACTATCATGTCGAGCAAGAAAGTCCTTTATATATATGTCCAAGCATCCACTATATCAACAATAATGGCCTCTAGGGCATACATATTCCTAACAGGAGATCGGGATCTCTCTCAGATGTCGTCCTTCCTCGATATTGCGGCCAGCGGGGCTGAACGGTTCAGATTGGGTATGAGGATTGAACGTGTGGATCTCAATAGGTCGTTGGATGCTGTCGACGCCGAGCTATCTTTAAGTCTATGAAGCACACCCCACGGCTCGCGGGGAGGAGGAATACTTTAAAAACGATTTTATTCTCATATCAAAAGAACTTGTTTTGCTTTGCAACATAGACTTATTCCACTTTTAGGATCTTGATTAAACCTTAGCTAACAAAACTAATCTAGTAGAGAGTGCTAACTGCTATGTTATAGTGTTATACCCTTGTGTCTAGTCCTTCGGGTCTTCAAGTGGTTCCTTGCTCCTTGGTTCAAGCTTCTTCTTGATCTCCTTTCTTTGGCTTCTTCTTGATTTCGAAAGAACTCGATTGCCGGTCTCCTTTGCGTCGAAGATGGATCCACCCAAGGGCCTATGGTCAAGCTCCAACCTCAAAGAGAGGTAACTTAGTAACCCAACTTGCTAAGAGAGATTACTAAGTAGAAGTAGAGAAGAAGTATTGGATTAATTAATCTTAAAGCTCATTATTTCACAACACATGTAAGTGCATGAGCTTGAGGGAGGAGGAGAAGAGAAAACTTAGGAAAGAGAATCCTTTTGTGAGAAATGAACTTGGAATGAGATGAGAGAATGGCTAAGTCTTTTGCTAATAATTCAACCATGGAAATGAAATAGTCTCAAAAAATGTAACCATGCTTGAATAGTATCTCCAAATGAATAAACAATTGACTAAGCCATGCTTGCAACCCATTCTTCAAATATCTCCTAGTTTCCACCTCATTAATCCTTTATGGAAAAAGGATAAATCAATAATGAGGTGTCTCCTTCTGGAAGCTCACTCTTGTAGAATTACAAGAATTCCCTCACCGTATATACATACCCGTATCCATATTCCGAAAAATACGGATACACAGAGACAAGTATAATCCAATAATATAATACTAGTATCCGGCTTAAACCAAAGCCTACTAGTATTATCTGTCCGAACATCATTCGTGTAACTAGTACACGTATGTGATCGAAACCCTGCCGTAAAACCATACGGCCTCTATATCGTCTCGCCTGATCGAGGAAAACCCTCTGTGTGGGACTCTAAAGACTCGACAGTACGCTGGCAGTGGGTTTAACCACAAGTCCGTCAGTGGCACTAGCTGTACGTAACGGCAACCCAGGTACATATGTCGAAAAGGAGGCCGACGAGCGAACTCGTCCGTAACCCCTACTTAGCCTGTCCGTGACAATATCTGTGCAGTCCGGTCTGTTCGTCTGAGAGTATCACATGTAAGGTCTAGGGGGTGGAAAATGTCAGACTCCTAATAACCGTACAAGTCGTGTCAGAGTGGCTCAAGACCATCTGAGAATCTACTGGTTCGTCCACCAGCAATTCTCAATCAGCTCTGGCCACGGACTTATGATAATGACCAACCGATCAATGTGCGATATCGACTCCCTATACCGGAAGAGACGAATCCTCAACAGTCGCTCACTGCCTCCATATGGCTCGGGACTGTACCCAACAAAAACCTGTTTGCACGACTCCTTTGAGCCGTGGTAGGGTAGTAATCAAAGCACAATGGGAACTCACACGAGACAAATGACGACCCCAAGTCGACAGACTATCTACACACATGTCACCAAAGAACTGCTATCTGACGCTAGGTATAATACCATCTAGTCAGTTCTCGGCGAGTCATGTCCGGTATACTCACACCCAGTGAGCATCTGTATACAATCTTAGGTGCATATCACCAATGGCTGCGGGACCAATCCATCGCCCCTCGTCAGGGTCTAGATATGTATACACTGGTCTACTCTGGAGTATCGATACCCAGTCTCAATACTCCTACGACCAGGGACATTTAAGGATGTTCCTATTGACCACCCAGCTCCTACAAGTATGACTGCCATCACAACGCAGGTAGTCAGGCAAATATCATACGGGTTTTATCAACATGTATGCAATATATGAAATACAAAGTAAAATATATCACACGTTAAGATAAAGACAAACCAAATATCGTACTATCATATCGAGCAAGATTGTCCTGTACATACATATCCCTAGCATCCTATACAATGAAGGCCTCTAGGGCATATATATCCAACACTATCTACAAGGGAAGTCCAGGGGTAGGAAACCACCGTAGGACCCTCCGACGATCAAGTAATATCAAGAAATATTGAGACGGAATAGCGGCGTATTGGATTGAGTTCCACCTACCTGAGTCGTCCGGGAGAAAGGTTTATATAGCGGTCGCATGGAGCGAGCCGATGCGAAATTCTTACCGTCCGTTATGCCCCCGTGTCACGCTCGCGTTGATGGCAGGATACGCCCATTAATAGCAAGTATGCCCTTAAATGGCGAGATACGCTAGCGTGGGATGTGGGACGTAGAGCGGCGGAGATTTCATCGTGGCGAAAAACACGGAGCCGTTACGGGGGCGCACGGGCTCCGTGCTCTCAGTCAAATAGGGACGTTGAGGAATCTCGGATATGGGATTTCTCGGAGACAAGCAAGTGAGCTGAGAAGTCTTAGCTATCGGATAGCTCGGAGACGAGCTATTGACTAGCGGTCAGCTGATTTAGGGAGATTTTTACGATCAAAAATATTGTTACCGCAATCAAGAATGGCGTCGCTTGGTAGCTAGCCGGTGAGTACGGGTCGGTCCACAGGGATGTTGTGTATTTCCTAATTGTTCTAACGAGTTAATTCCAAATGGTGTTTGGATCTTTATCACTAAAAACTAAATTGACTTAGACTAGGATTAGAGATCTTGCTAGGGTTAGGTTTAGGTTTAGGTTAAGTTTGGAAAGTTAAAGATTTCCCACCGCTTTCAATGCCCTAAATTAGATCTCTTTAGGTGTTATGGTAATTATTAATAAAGGGGATTAGGACGATCGGGAAGAAACGATGTTTCTTCCTCTAGGTCCTTATCCGTTCTTTCTTAATCCTTACCCTAACATCCATGGAAAACGTGCACAACCGGTCTTTTATACTACGGGATCACCGTTACCTCGTGGGTAGGGTGCCGTAAGGAGCGGTATGTGTATGTATGCATGGAGTCCTAATTATTAATATTGATGGGCAAGAAAGGGGTGAGAGATTTGCATCTCTCAAATCTTCCCTATTCCTAACCCTAACAAGCGAGGAACTACTCGCTCATTAAGAGATCTATGAAAAACATGATTTTTATGAGTTTTTGTTTGAAAAGATTAATTATCTAACTACTGCAGATCAATAAAAAAGTTCTAATCTAAATTAAACTAGGGCAGAGAATAAATTTAACCTAGGGCAGAAAGAAGAATTAAGAACTAGGGCAAAATAAAAGAACCTACTTACTTTATTGATGCTCTCTAAACTTTACAAAAGATTTCTGAATTTTTATCAATGAAAAGAGGCATGACCTAAAACAAGTTTTAAGGCTTCTATTTATAGAGCATAGAAAACCCTAGGGTTACAATCGACACACATCTGCTTTTATAAATATACCCCGGGGAAGACTAGTCAACGCGCCGCCAGTCGTCAAAGAAATTTCCACCAATACGGGTCATACACGGCTACGGAACCTCGGCCATAGGCCAGGTTTCTCCGTGGTTCCGCGGCCAAATGGAGAGCTTGTGGGCTGGTGTTTTGTATGCTGCTTCTGGTTGTGTTTGTCTTCCTGTTTCTTTAGTTGGTTCTTCAGAATGTCTTTTAGTTCTGTTCCAGATCTCCACAGTGAATAATTGTAGTGGACTTTTACCGTTGCTTCGTGTCGAAATCTTGAACCTTGCGCTGCTTTTGTACTTTTGTGAACTTGTTCATTGATCTTCATTGTCCCTCAAAATGTAGGCACGATTAAGATTCCATCATTTATCGGTAGTAGTCTCACTTTGTATCATCTTTTCGTCAATTTCACTGTTTTTGTTCCGAAAACCTGTAACCTGCAACTATACAGCAGACATGGGTCAAAAGCACCTGTTTATTTGTAAAATGTATAAGAATGGGGAATATAATAATGCAAAATTATGATATGAACAAATACCCCCAAACTTATCTTTTGCTCGTCCTCGAGCAAACCTAGTTTTATTCTTGAAAAAAGACCTAGCCTCACTTTCACAGGGAAACGCGATTGCACTGAGCTCGTGCAACAAGCCGTTAAAGCTCTAGGTGTCTCTAGTAGGAGGAGTGTTGTCTCCTGAGGGTTTTCAGCGGATACTACCCACAAAATCCCATCAATTTGGCTTATTAACTTTTATTCTCCAATTAGGTTTTCTAACAAGAAACTCTATTATCGTCGATTTAGAAACTATCCACCCGTATTTTTCACGCTTCTTTATTATTTAACTTAAGATTATATATGTTCTTGTGAATTTACTTAGTTTTTGGCATCTTTTAAGTTTTCCTTCTAGGGTTCTATCTTAACTTAGGAACTTCTATCATCATTATTAAAGATATAAGTCATATTCTCCATTCCTATCTCTTATCTAAACCCCAATCACATATCCCTACGTGTGTGTGTATATCACCCCTACACTTGGAAATTCAAATCAAGCTATCATACTCTTGTCCGTCGTCCAAAGCACTTCTTAATTGGTGAATTTTTAGATGAATTTTGCTCACACATCCTTCATGCGACCGTTAATATTTCTTGAGGTACCAATAACCGATTATAAGATGTGTTTGCACATTAAAGCGTAATTCCTAGTTTTGCAACACCTAAGGCTTTAGCAGTGACTCCCAAACCAGTTGGTCTAAGGCATTAGGTGATGAAGCACCCTCGCTAAATATTTTTTCTATTTTTTTGCAGCCTTAAGTAATTATAAAAACCAGTGTTCATTTTTTTCTTTATTGACACTTTTATTTTATTGTATTTTTCTTCGTACTAAGGACTTTAGACAAGAGCATTTCAAGGTCTCTCCTACTATTCCAAGTTTCAAGGTTCGTGTTTGTGCAATTTGTAGGGTATATATTTTCAGAATTTAGACTTAAGCTAGGAATTATTTTTCAAACTTATACTTTAATAAAGATATCAATACTTTTCCCTTGTTTTAATTTAGCCCAAGAAGTCAACTCGAAATTTGCCTATTTCTAAATAAACTACAAAGATATATACTTTCTACCGTTAAATTTTAAGAAATGTTATTTTTAGGGTTTTTAATTTACCTAAGTCTAAGATGTAGTTGTTCTTAGCTAGTTAACATTTTTGTCAAACTCAAGTCAATTATGGCCAAAATTGAATGTTTTAATTTTTATAATTTTTCAATTTTTTTAGTTTTTATTTGATTTTTCTTTTTCTATTTTTTTTTCTATTTTCAATTTCTTCAATTTTTATGATTTTTATATAAGGACGCAATGCAGAATTTAAATATGCAAAAGAAAAAGAAAAACATGTCCTAAAAATTAAAAATATGCAATGCAAAAGGATAACTATATACAACCACCATCTCCCCCAAACTTAACCAAAGCAGTGCCCTCACTGATCGGCTCCACGCCGCGCTCGCGAGCGTGAACGTGAATGCTCCTCCCTAGCCAAAAGGGTTTGAATACCCCGCTCAACCTCCGTCAATCGACGGTCGTGCTCCCTTGTTGTCGCCCTAAATTCCTCTCTTAACGCATCAATACCCCTAACTGCTCGCCTCATCAATTGTGCATGCTCAAGAGGGGTCATTTCGCCTTCACTCGCGGTTGAGCTCGAGCTAGGTGTGTGGGCAAATACATGTTCTGCCAGTTCGGTTCGAGACCACACATCAGTTAGTCGTGAGTAGGACATAGAAACGCCCTCGATAAGAGGTCTGACTGGAATGCCTCCATGCATATAAAATTCGAACTCTTCCGTGGGGAGGAAATATCGACATAATTGTGTAACCAGCATGGGGCAGGGGAATTAGCGGCCCGTTTACCCGCATCTATGGAATTTAACAATATTGTGCACATGTCAAAACGTGGGTTCTTGGTCATAAGAGTGTGCACAACATGTAAAGAGGGTGTGAAAAAAGTTGTATTATGGGAGCTACCGAAAATATTATTTTGTGCCCACCGGCACACAGTCAAAACATTCGCGAAAAGGGTTCGTGCTTGGATACCCTTTCACGGCTCTCTTGAGCAATCGTTGCCCATCAGGGGCATGTAATTCTCGAATTGAAGGGGTTGGTCATGTGCAAGTATGCGAGGTATTAGTGTGACCTCGTGTATTATATCCCTATCAATTATAATTTCGCGATCGCCCCATTGCAATTTAAGAAAACCCAGTAGGGTGAGACACCCATCCTCCATAGACTCGTAAAATTTGTTTACTAATTCCGGTAATGCAAATGAATAAGGGTTATTGTATATTAAATAATTCCATCCCCTACGCGCGAGTTCATTCGCGAAATAGCTACCATATACCTCATGTGAGAAGACTTGCGAAAAATCTCTTTCTAATTGCATGCTTTGGGCCATGATGGTTGACAGATCTAAAAATTGTAAAAACAGAGAAGGGATTTATCAGATTGTATCTCCTCTGAAGTTTCAGGGGGTGAAGACAACAGACGGCGGCGGATCGGCGGCACGAACACGGGTAAGGCGGCACTTCCGCGGCGGATGAGCGGCGGCGGATCGAGATCTCTTTGCAGAAAACTTCTTGCGGCGGCTAGGGTTTTTCAGAGATGTAGAAATTAGGGTTAGAGAAAAGGGGGGGCTCGGTTCTTTATATAGGGGGGAAATGATGGGTATTTGCAGATAAACCCCTCTACAAAGATGAATTTATTTGCAAATAAAAGTTTTATTTATTTCAGCAATTTTACAAAAATGTCCAAAATTTTTTTTCTTCAAATTTTTTATTTTTTATGTTATTTTGTATTGATATATTTACAAAAGATACACACCCCCAAACTTGTTTGAAATAAAATTTTGGCAAGAAGATCGAAAATTTGGGGGTCAAAATGGAGGAAGATCAATCAGTGTAAATCGGCTCCTGCAAAAACAGGAGCTCCTCCGATGGGTCCGCAATGAGGAACAGTTTCAATCGATGTCCGTTTACTTTAAATAAAGTACCGTCCTCTGGATTTTCAAGATCTACCGCACCGTACGGATATACGGTGCGCACTAAAAACGGCCCTTTCCACCTAGATCTGAGCTTGCCAGGGTGAAAGTGTAACCGAGTATCATAGAGTAAAACCTGTTGACCAGGTTTAAACGTTTTGTGCATAAGGTATTTGTCATGGAATACCTTAGTTCGGTTTTTAACAATGACAGCATTATCATAAGCCTCATCCCGCAGCTCTTCTAGTTCATTTAATTGCAGCTTTCGATTGCTGCCCGCATCTCCCATTGATAAATTCAACTCCTTGATTGACCAAAATGCCTTGTGCTCAATGTCAACTGGGAGGTGGCAAGCCTTCCCATAAACAAACCGGTATGGAGACATACCAAGATCGGTCTTGTATGCAGTACAGAATGCCCATAGTGCATCAAGAAGTTTGTATTGTAGGGTTACTAGGCACACTCAAGAGGTTCCACAAGGCATCAACCATGCCAAATTAAAAATTTTCCGGTGCCGAGAAACCCTAAACTAGATCGATTACTAGAGGTAAGGCGAAAGAACATGCAAGTTAACAACTTAACTACAAGTAAAAGTGACTACAACATTTGTAGATCCGGTCCTCCACTTCTTTAGCTCCGTGTTGACGTCCCTCCGCTGCGATCATCGGGATCCCGGATTCTAGCGATGGTTTCGTCGGAGAAATGAGCGGGCTAGGTCGTTGACTTCGATGCCGAAGATGATCTACGTCGGGGAGACTCAAACTCAAGATATTCCTTCACTTGGTCAAAAACTTTATGAAGAGAACACCCTATACTACATGGCAAGTAGTAGAGGATGAAGAAATAGGAAGTAGGTTCACTTTAGAATTAGATTTCTCACTCTTTTTCCCATGGCACCATTGGAGCTAGCAAGCTTTTGTGGAGCTTGATGAAGAAGAAGAAGAAAAAGAATTAAAAGAATAATATGAAACTTATCCTTTTAATCATGGCACCATGGTTGAGTTAAGCCCTCATGCTTAACTCATGTAGAGAATTAACCAAAGCATTAGGTTAAGGGTTGGGTTAACTAATATCTTGAACAAATGACAAAAGAGTTGACTTTGTCAATGTTTATCAAGCTTCATGAAGCTTGATAACTTTGACCAAAATCTTACTCTTTTGTTATTTATTAGGAAAATAGTAAACCCTAATTTAACCTTGATTTGGTTCAAGTCTCATACACACAACTTGTTTGTATCATCAAGCATGATACAAACATGTACACTTGCATATATCACATATAAACAATGTGCACATTCAAGTGAGAAAATCAATCTTAAGTGAACCAATACTAGTTAATGTAAAGTAATATATCAAATATATAATTATACATCAAATCATTAAATCAACACTTGATTTAACGATCCGGTCATATTGTATATAACCGACTAATATCAATAGTAACAACTTATCGAATCAACACTTGATCCGATAACCCGGCTATATCGCATACAACCGATCAATGTCATAAACCGCGAGAATAGAATACAGTATCACATACTAGTATTATTCTCGGTCCCGCACATATCTCATATGCGCTCCTATTTCGTTTCGCTTTAGCCAGGAAACCCCTGTGTAGGACTCTAAAGACTCGTCAATACACCGGCAGTAGGTGATGATCATATCAAACACCCACAAGCCGCAAGCGGTCTGCTAAACGTAACGGCCACCCGGGTATTGAGCGATCAGAAGATCAACGAGCAAGCCCGCTCACACTCCTGTGAATCCAACCAGTAACACTACCGTACAGTCCGGTCTGTTCGTCTGATATGTCGCATATCTTGTCTAGGGGTGAACATCAGACCCCAATAACTCGATAAGTCGTGTCGATATGAGGCTCATAACGGGTCGAAAAACTACTGGTAACACTTACCAGTAAATCCCTAAAGCAGCCCTGGCCAAGGACTTCCTGTTATAGCCAATCGAGCACTGCGCAACATCAACTCCCTATACCGGGAGAGACGAAACCCCTCCTATCGCTCATTGCCTCCATGTGATTCGGGACTGTAGCCAAAAACCACCGTTTTGCACGCCCTCTTGGACGTGGTAAGGTGGAAATCAAAGCACAGTGGGAATCACACAAGACTCTATGACGATCTCGGGTATACAGACTAACCTGTACCAGTGTCACCTGAGAACTGCCATCTGACGTAAGGTATAATACCATCTGGGAGTTCTCGGCGAGTCCGTCCAGTGTACCCAGTCTCTACTGAGCACCCGTATATCATCTCTGATGTCAAACACCAATGGATATGGGATCATCCATCGCCCATCTATATGGGTCGAGAAGCTACACGCTAGTCTACTCTGGTATATCGATGCCCCGTCTCGATACACCCACGACTAGGGACTTTGAAGGATGTACTTATGGACTGCCATGTCCCCACTAGTATGATCCGCATCATTGTCCAGGTAGTCAAGTACACATCCTAAGGGCTTTACCAACATGTAACAGAGAGACAATCAGTGTACACGTTAAAGTAAAGAGTAACCAGATAGCATACTAACATATCGAGCAAGAAAGTCATCCCTATATATGTCCAAGCATCCACTACAGTATACATCCTATGTATAGTAATGGCCTCTAGGGCATACATATAACTAACAATCTCCCACTTGCACTAGGGCCATCTGATAGCAGTGGTTGTAGTATCTCATACCCAACCATCCCATAAAAGTCTCTCTCTTGGAAAAGGCCTTTGTGAGTGGATCCGCCGTGTTGTCCTCTGAGTCTGCTCTCCTAACCTTGATCCCCTGGAGATCAACCATCTCCACGATCAGATGACACTGCCTTAGAATATGTCTGGATCACTGATGGGACGGGCGTTCCTTGGCATAAGCCACAACTCCATTGTCACACAATGGGAGGAACGAAGTTCATCTCATGAACTAATATACACCCAGGCCGCCTCTTTGGTAGCATCTTTGGTAGCGATGTATCCAGCCTTTATCGTCTAGTATGCCACGGTATCTAGCTTGGAACTCTTCCAACATACCGTCCCTTTACTGAGGGTAAAGACAATGCCTGCGACTGACATTCAGTCGTCCTTATCACCCTGGAACCTTTCCAGTGATTCTCCCCAGGATCAGTTGATACCATCTCACTACAACTAGTGAGTATCCTAACATCCAATTAGATCTATCTCATAGATCCAAAACCCAGGATTTAGTAGGAATCACTTTGATCCTATATGGAGAATCCTTGTGATAAGTGGAGATTGACCGAGCGTAGCATAGGAAACTCCTTCCCTATCAAGAGTATGTCATCCACGTACTCTACGAGGATCACCACCATACTCTCTACTACCTTTTTGTATATACAAGGTTCATCTACCATTTTGATGATGTCAAACTCTTTGACTAACTCATCAAAACAGATGTTCCAACTCCGTGATGCCTGCTTTATCACATAAAACATCTTGCACACGTTTCCGCTGCTCCCACTGTCTACGAAGCCCTCTGGCTGTATACTTATAGACGCTCTCTTCTAAAACATCATTTAGAAAAGCAGTCATGACACCCAACCGCCAGATATCGTAGTCATGGTATGTAGCCGTGGCAAGTAGGATCTGGATGGACTTAAGCATAGTTACTTAGAAAAGGTTTCATTATAATCCATACCTGGTCAATGATGCAAACCTTTAACAAGTCTAGCTTCGAAAGTCTTAACTTTTCCATGTACGCCAAGTAATCTTCTCAAGATATACTTGCTCCTGATGGGGATTTAACCCTTCAGATAAAGCAACCAAAGTCCATACTTTGTTGGTGTATAAGGATTCCATCTCAGATCGATAAGCATCCAGCCATTCTTACAGAGTCCCACTCCTGATGGCCAGCTCGAAACTAGTTGGGTCATCATCTCATGATGCATTCCTCGCTCCCACTGTCATAGAGAAACCGAAGTATCTCTCAGGTGGGTGAGGAACCCTACTAGATCGGCGGAGAGGCTGAGGTTCGTTGGTTGCTATTGAATCCTTTGGTTCTACCAAATCAGCAGCTGCAGTTTGTATAGCTGGAACTCTTTCCAGTTCTACCTCATGTCCACTTATTTCTTCACAAGAAAATCCCTTTCATAAAGGTGGCATGCTGAGAAACAAAACATTTTTGTTCCTCGGTTAGGTAGAAGATATTCCCTTGCGTATGCTTGGGATATCCAACAAACTTATACAGTCCTGACTTTGCCTCGAGCATGTCCGGATTTTGCCTTTTAGACATAGGCCGGACAACTTCAAATCTTAACTGACTTAAGAGATGGGCTCTTCCCTTTCCATATCTCATATGAAATGGTAGGCATCCGATTTGATCGGAACCCTATTCAATAGGTATGCAACTTCATAAGTGCATAACTCCCTAAAAGGAAATAGGAAACTCAGTAGTACTCATCATAAAGCGCACCATATCATATAGGGTGTGATTGCTCCGCCCCGACACACCGACGTGCTGTGGTGTATGCGGAGGAATAATGCTGAGAGAGAATCTCATTCTTAGAATAGTCCAGGGATCCCGTGCTAAAGTATTCTCCTCCCTGATCACATCAAAAGACATAATACGTATACCCATTTTGGTTCTCTACATCTAAATTATATTATGTGAATATCTCAAAAGGTTCGGACTTGTGTTTCAACAGGAACATATGTCTGAATCTTGAGAGATCATCAGAGAATGTAATGAAGTACAAAGAACCGGTGTTGGAATGTGTAGACAGGGGACCTTCATACATCAGCATGTATCAAACCCAAGAGTTCACTAACTCTTTCTCTGTTTCCAATAAACAGAGCTATGGTCATCTTATCTCTGTGACATGACTGGCAAGTTTCACGAGATGTAAATTCAAACTAATTTAAATATGCATCTTAATGTAACTTCAGCTAGTCGGGTCGCATTGATATGACCTAGTCTACAATGCCTCAAGAAGGATTTGTTCATTTCTGAACTCTTCCTCTTATGTGTGTTCTGTATATTAAGAACTGTAGTTTGATTTAGAACGTCAATGCTTTTAGATAACGTGCCTGAACCGATCAACTCTTCATTTAGGAAATGTTCAAAACATTATCCAACAATACAAAATTATATCCTTCTTTACTAATAAAGAGACTGATATGATTTCGTATATCAGGTTCGGTATCTAATGACATTTGTTCAGAATCAATGTATTCAGGTAATACAGGGTGACAGTGACCAACAGACCTGGCTGCAACACTTGCACCGTTTTCTGCCTCATGAAACTTATCACCCGTTCTCAGTTCTTTACCTTTCTGTAGCCCATGTAATATATTACATATGTGGGATCCTGATCCGGTATCATATACCCAGGACGTAAAGGACATTGAGAAACAGTTCTCTGTAATGAACACACCCGAAGATGATGCATCGGTATGCACTTTCTTCGTTTGGGCGGCACGGGAATTCCGGTAATCCCCAATTTCCTGCTCTGTCTTATAACAATTATAAGTTGGAGCGGGACCAACGTTCCCCAGCTCAGTATAACAAGCGGGTTCGGTCAATATATCCATTTTATTATTTTGATTAAGGCGTGACATGGTCGCTACCTGGAGAGAGAGAGAAGAAAACACTCTACGTGCGCTCTTGCAAGATCAGATTGGTTATTATTTTATCTAATCAGGATGGATCCCACTGTTTTTATCAAATCTTCCTTCAAACCCTAAAAGGAAAGACTAGCCGGGATTAATTACACGCTACAAGTTCGCCAATCTTTCATCCAGACTAGTGTCGGTACTTTGAGGGAGGTTCCCCGTGCTTTCGCACGGACCTAATTACAGTAAACCTTGTTTTCCCAGAGGCGTAACCCCGTTGACACCTTTCTAGACACCTACTAGATCGGCTAATTGTAATGTGTAAAACTCTCCCAGGAGTAACAATTACTCGCAGCGGGTATCGGAATCCAACTATCTCATAGAAGGTATGCAATCTCATTGCAAATTTCAACACTTGAAATTCCCGATAATATTTTGCCCCTAGTCTCCTATGACCTTGACAAAGACCAACAAACCATAGGCTGCTAGTCAAGTTCAACCCGTCATTTCTTGATTGAATTAAACCCACCTGAACGGCCCTTGACAAAGGCCAACAAGGTCGCTCGACTACCCTAATCCAATCTGCATCATATGCATAAGCAGATAAGTACTATTCAGCTACCGCACACTACGCCTTGACAAAGGCCAACAAACGCAGCACGAATACTAAACAGTCCTTATCTGAAATGACGGAGGGCTATGACAAGTTTTTCTGAAAACCTATTGCGTAATGAACTTGATATCGTTGTAGAATCAAATTATTTTAAAATGGAGTGCTTTTGAGGCTTTTCTAGTTTTGCTAAAGGGGTCACTCCCGGTGAAGAGATCGTCGGCCCTTTCCTCATCGAATAAGGTGCAGGATATATCATATATACCGCTGTGCAAAGCAAAAACTATAGAAGCAATCAAAAGACAAACCGAGGGTTGTAGCATCTTCCAGTTATTGCTAAAGGGGTCATTCCCGGTGAAGGGATCTCGGCCTTTTCCTTATCGAATAAGGTACAGGATGTTCTACAAGGAACACCGCGATGTAAAGCAAGAACTGTAGCTACCTGTTTTTGAAAATTCGATTCCACAACATCATTTAGGTTTCTTATCTTTCATTAATCATATTAATGAAGTCCCATCATTTAAATCACCTAAACATCACAGATAAATACGACGTACACTTATACCATCCGCATTCGCCTCGATGTCCCCTCGTGCACCGTTAGGTTAGGTAACTAACGGCAGAACGGGGCAGGGCTAGCGCGGGTGTAAAACATAAGTAACGTCTATATAATATATCATATATACTATATACAGTATTTATCACAGAACATCAAATGATCACATCACAGATATCGCAGCAGAAGAATCATATGAAACATTGGATATACTAGGACGTCCGTGTTTTCAATACGAGCCAGTATAAAACACGGATTTCACGGTCGCGATGAATAGCCAAACCCACACCCCTAGACCCCTACGAGAGCGGCAAGCAACCCTACCAATTCTAGAGTTAGGAGACCCGGACTCGACTCCTCGAGTTGGTCTCCCACTGGACTCTAGAACCCGGTTACTTGTGCTCCCCTCTTTGGGTCTATCCTAGTGCGGAAAAGTAAATAATATACAATGGTGACATCTTCCGCAACCTGGAAGTGCCCCAATAAAAGAATATTACATACAAGTTTTTACATGAATGAAAATGAAAAACACTCATCTCACATAAAAAAAACCCCGGCTATTCAAAACGCGACGATCCAATATAACATATCCAGCAACACATAACATCACATGTCATCAACGTAAGTAAACATGCGTATCCCAATTGTCGTTGACATATAGCAACGAAACCGGCGATATCACATATTACACTTATGGCCGCAGAAAAGAAAGTGTAAAACTACAACAGTTGGAATCCACAAACTCTTTAGACATCGCATGCCTAACCAATGAATTCCTTAGACATCGCATGCCTAACAATTATAAACCCCGCATTTTAGTCTCAATATCGAAAACACTTTTCAATATCTAGTCGGGCAATTCAAGAAGATTCCCGATAAATTGATCGAATGCTCGTCGCAAACTTTAGTAGACGGCCGCACCCCCGGATGCCGTCGACGAAGTGCACTAAGGCGGAACACCGTTGCCGCGAGCACCCGAACGGATGCTTTTGGCGACGGGGTTCTCCTACAGTCACTTGGTCGGGGCTATGGGGAATGGCTGTCTATTAAGTTTACCCGGCGAGTATCCGCGTACGCTACGTGATTGCGACGGACTTTTGATCGCATCAAAATTCCGTGGCAACCGATCAAGTGAGACTAAAGTGCTAGATTTATAACATCCAAATCAGTTATCTCATAACTACTTGTGGATTCCAAATATTGTATCACATTCCAGATAAATAGAAAATGTTAAACTTTCCGATCGAACAATCAAACACCCAAGTTTTCCCGAAACAGCTCAACACAAGAAATAAGTTTTAAAAAACATTCACTTCATGCCACAGTACCAACGGTCCAGCCGTAGAAGGGTCAAGCCAACGCCTCACATGTGGCACGCCGTACTGCCCCAAACCCTAAGGTTCAAAGGGCAGTTCAAGACGGTCACATAATCGAGTTAAGGTTTGTTGTCTTGTAGAGGGTCCATCGCGTTACTTGCACTACTTAGAACGTTCTTAAACCATGGAAAAATCCAACACTTGGAAATTTTCCGGCATGGGAAAAATTGGGTATTTATATCCGGTCGAACTTTTTAACATATTCTAAATTATCCGGAAAAACACATAGACAAAATTAGACAATCCGATCGAATCTACGAACTCCCAATACAACCCAGAAAACTCAACTCTTGAGTGCAAATTAAAAATTCCCAGAAAACACAGGAATAAGATTAAGACATTACTGTGCAAAGAGTGATAAAAGCAGTGACCGTACGGCCGCGGAACCGCCGCACGAGCCATGCTCGTGCCGCGGTTCCACGGCGCCTTAATCGAATTAGGCACTCGTTTTGCACAGTAACTCCTAAAAAAGCCTGCTGATTTTTCTGCATATTTTTAATTCACAAAATTCCACAGTTTCAGAAAATGTACAGAGAGGGGTGAAATCGGGGAATATCGGGTTCGATCGGACTTCTAGCTTCGTCTACACTTCGCCTGAAGCTCTAGCTAGGCTCTGATACCACTGTAGGGTTACTAGGCACACTCAAGAGGTTCCATAAGGCATCAACCATGCCAAATTAAAAATTTTCCGGTGCCGAGAAACCCTAAACTAGATCAATTACTAGAGGTAAGGCGAAAGAACATGCAAGTTAACAACTTTACTACAAGTAAAAGTGACTACAATCTTTGTAGATCCGGTCCTCCACTTCTTTAGCTCCGTGTTGACGTCCCTCCGCTGCGATCATCGGGATCCCGGACTCTAGCGATGGTTTCGTCGGAGAAATGAGCGGGCTAGGTCTTTGCCTTCGATGCCGAAGATGATCTACATCGGGGAGACTCAAACTCAAGCTATTCCTTCACTTGGTCAAAAACTTTGTGAAGAGAACACCCTATACTACATGGCAAGTAGTAGAGGATGAAGAAATAGGAAGTGGGTTCACTTTAGAATTGGATTTCTCACTCTTTTTCCCATGGCACCATTGGAGCTAGCAAGCTTTTGTGGAGCTTGATGAAGAAGAAGAAGAAAAAGAATTAAAAGAATAATATGAAACTTATCCTTTTAATCATGGCACCATGGTTGAGTTAAGCCCTCATGCTTAACTCATGTAGAGAATTAACCAAAGCATTAGGTTAAGGGTTGGGTTAACTAATATCTTGAACAAATGACAAAAGAGTTGACTTTTTCAATATTTATCAAGCTTCATGAAGCTTGATAACTTTGACCAAAGTCTTACTCTTTTGTTATTTGTTAGGAAAATAGTAAACCCTAATTTAACCTTGATTTGGTTCAAGTCTCATACACACAACTTGTTTGTATCATCAAGCATGATACAAACATGTACACTTGCATATATCACATATAAACAATGTGCACATTCAAGTGAGAAAATCAATCTTAAGTGAACCAATACTAGTTAATGTAAAGTAATATATCAAATATATAATTATACATTAAATCATTAAATCAACACTTGATTTAACGATCCGGTCATATTGTATATAACCGACTAATATCAATAGTAACAACTTATCGAATCAACACTTGATCCGATAACCCGGCTATATCGCATACAACCGATCAATGTCATAAACCGCGAGAATAGAATACAGTATCACATACTGGTATTATTCTCGGTCCCGCACATATCTCATATGCGCTCCTATTTCGTTTCGCTTGAGCCAGGAAACCCCTGTGTAGGACTCTAAAGACTCGTCAATACGCCGGCAGTAGGTGATGATCATATCAAACACCCACAAGCCGCAAGCGGTCTGCTAAACGTAATGGCCACCCGGGTATTGAGCAATCAGAAGATCAACGAGCAAGCCCGCTCACACTACTGGGAATCCAACCAGTAACACTACCGTACAGTCCGGTCTGTTCGTCTGATATGTCGCATATCTTGTCTAGGGGTGAACGTCAGACCCCAATAACTCGATAAGTCGTGTCGATATGAGGCTCATAACGGGTCGAGAAACTACTGGTAACACTTACCAGTAAATCCCTAAAGCAGCCTTGGCAAAGGACTTCCTGTTATAGCCAATCGAGCACTGTGCAACATCAACTCCCTATACCGGGAGAGACGAAACCCCTCCTATCGCTCATTGCCTCCATATGATTCGGGACTGTACCTAAAAACCACCGTTTTGCACGCCCTCTTGGACGTGGTAAGGTGGAAATCAAAGCACAGTGGGAATCACACAAGACTCTATGACGATCTCGGGTATACAGACTAACCTGTACCAGTGTCACCTGAGAACTGCCATCCGACGTAAGGTATAATACCATCTGGGAGTTCTCGGCGAGTCCGTCCAGTGTACCCAGTCTCTACTGAGCACCCGTATATCATCTCTGATGTCAAACACCAATGGATATGGGATCATCCATCGCCCATCTATATGGGTCGAGAAGCTACACGCTAGTCTACTCTGGTATATCGATGCCCCGTCTCGATACACCCACGACTAGGGACTTTGAAGGATGTACTTATGGACTGCCATGTCCCCACTAGTATGATCCGCATCATAGTCCAGGTAGTCAAGTACACATCCTAAGGGCTTTACCAACATGTAACAGAGAGACAATCAGTGTACACGTTAAAGTAAAGAGTAACCAGATAGCATACTATCATATCGAGCAAGAAAGTTATCCCTATATATGTCCAATCATCCACTACAATATACATCCTATGTATAGTAATGGCCTCTAGGACATACATATAACTAACAATCTCCCACTTGCACTAGGGCCATCTGATAGCAGTGGTTGTAGTATCTCATACCCAACCATCCCATAAAAGTCTCTCTCATGGAAAAGGCCTTTGTGAGTGGATCCGCCGTGTTGTCCTCTGAGTCTGCTCTCCTAACCTTGATCCCCTGGAGATCAACCATCTCCACGATCAGATGACACTGCCTTAGAATATGTCTGGATCACTGATGGGACGGGCGTTCCTTGGCATAAGCCACAACTCCATTGTCACACAATGGGAGGAACGAAGTTCATCTCATGAACTAATATACACCCAGGCTGCCTCTTTGGTAGCATCTTTGGTAGCAATGTATCCAGCCTTTATCGTCTAGTATGCCACGGTAACTAGCTTGGAACTCTTCCAACAAACCGTCCCTTTACTGAGGGTAAAGACAATGCCTGCGACTGACATTCAGTCGTCCTTATCACCCTGGAACCTTTCCAGTGATTCTCCCCAGGATCAGTTGATACCATCTCACTACAACTAGTGAGTATCCTAACATCCAATTAGATCTATCTCATAGATCCAAAACCCAGGATTTAGTACGTATCACTTTGATCCTATAAGGAGAATCCTTGTGATAAGCGGAGATTGACCGAGCGTAGCATAGGAAACTCCTTCCCTATCAAGAGTATGTCATCCACGTACTCTACGAGGATCACCACCATACTCTCTACTACCTTTTTGTATATACAAGGTCCATCTACCATTTTGATGATGTCAAACTCTTTGACTAACTCATCAAAACAGATGTTCCAACTCCGTGATGCCTGCTTTATCACATAAAACATCTTGCACACGTTTCCGCTGCTCCCACTGTCTACGAAGCCCTCTGGCTGTATACTTATAGACGCTCTCTTCTAAAACATCATTTAGAAAAGCAGTCATGACACCCAACCGCCAGATATCGTAGTCATGGTATGTAGCCGTGGCAAGTAGGATCTGGATGGACTTAAGCATAGTTACTTAGAAAAGGTTTCATTATAATCCATACCTGGTCAATGATGCAAACCTTTAACAAGTCTAGCTTCGAAAGTCTTAACTTTTCCATGTACGCCAAGTAATCTTCTCAAGATATACTTGCTCCTGATGGGGATTTAACCCTTTAGATAAAGCAACCAAAGTCCATACTTTGTTGGTGTATAAGGATTCCATCTCAGATCGATAAGCATCCAGCCATTCTTACAGAGTCCCACTCCTGATGGCCAGCTCGAAACTAGTTGGGTCATCATCTCATGATGCATTCCTCGCTCCCACTGTCATAGAGAAACCGAAGTATCTCTCAGGTGGGTGAGGAACCCTACTAGATCGGCGGAGAGGCTGAGGTTCGTTGGTTGCTATTGAATCCTTTGGTTCTACCAAATCAGCAGCTGCAGTTTGTATAGCTGGAACTCTTTCCAGTTCTACCTCATGTCCACTTATTTCTTCACAAGAAAATCCCTTTCATAAAGGTAGCATGCTGAGAAACAAAACATTTTTGTTCCTCGGTTAGGTAGAAGATATTCCCTTGCGTATGCTTGGGATATCCAACAAACTTATACAGTCCTGACTTTGCCTCGAGCTTGTCCGGATTTTGCCTTTTAGACATAGGCCGGACAACTTCAAATCTTAACTGACTTAAGAGATGGGCTCTTCCCTTTCCATATCTCATATGAAATGGTAGGCATCCGATTTGATCGGAACCCTATTCAATAGGTATGCAACTTCATAAGCGCATAACTCCCTAAAAGGAAATTGGAAACTCAGTAGTACTCATCATAAAGCGCACCATATCATATAGGGTGTGATTGCTCCGCCCCGACACACCGACGTGCTGTGGTGTATGCGGAGGAATAATGCTGAGAGAGAATCTCATTCTTAGAATAGTCCAGGGATCCCGTGCTAAAGTATTCTCCTCCCTGATCACATCAAAAGACATAATACGTATACCCATTTTGGTTCTCTACTTCTAAATTATATTATGTGAATATTTCAAAAGGTTCGGACTTGTGTTTCAACAGGAACATATGTCTGAATCTTGAGAGATCATCAGAGAATGTAATGAAGTACAAAGAACCGGTGTTGGAATGTGTAGACAGGGGACCTTCATACATCAGCATGTATCAAACCCAAGAGTTCACTAACTCTTTCTCTGTTTCCAATAAACAGAGCTATGGTCATCTTATCTCTGTGACATGACTGGCAAGTTTCACGAGATGTAAATTCAAACTAATTTAAATATGCATCTTAATGTAACTTCAGCTAGTCGGGTCGCATTGATATGACCTAGTCTACAATGCCTCAAGAAGGATTTGTTCATTTCTGAACTCTTCCTCTTATATGTGTTCTGTATACTAAGAACTGTAGTTTGATTTAGAACGTCAATGCTTTTAGATAACGTGCCTGAACCGATCAACTCTTCATTTAGGAAATGTTCAAAACATTATCCAACAATACAAAATTATATCCTTCTTTACTAATAAAGAGACTGATATGATTTCGTATATCAGGTTCGGTATCTAATGACATTTGTTCAGAATCAATGTATTCAGGTAATACAGGGTGACAGTGACCAACAGACCTGGCTGCAACACTTGCACCGTTTTCTGCCTCATGAAACTTATCACCCGTTCTCAGTTCTTTACCTTTCTGTAGCCCATGTAATATATTACATATGTGGGATCCTGATCCGGTGTCATATACCCAGGACGTAAAGGACATTGAGAAACAGTTCTCTGTAATGAACACACCCGAAGATGATGCATCGGTATGCACTTTCTTCGTTTGGGCGGCACGGGAATTCTGGTAATCCCCAATTTTCTGCTCTGTCTTATAACAATTATAAGTTGGAGCGGGACCAACGTTCCCCAGCTCAGTATAACAAGCGGGTTCGGTCAATATATCCATTTTATTATTTTGATTAAGGCGTGACATGGTCGCTACCTGGAGAGAGAGAGAAGAAAACACTCTGCGTGCGCTCTTGCAAGATCAGATTGGTTATTATTTTATCTAATCAGGATGGATCCCACTGTTTTTATCAAATCTTCCTTCAAACCCTAAAAGGAAAGACTAGCCGGGATTAATTACACGCTACAAGTTCGCCAATCTTTCATCCAGACCAGTGTCGGTACTTTGAGGGAGGTTCCCCGTGCTTTCGCACGGACCTAATTACAGTAAACCTTGTTTTCCCAGAGGCGTAACCCCGTTGACACCTTTCTAGACACCTACTAGATCGGCTAATTGTAATGTGTAAAACTCTCCCAGGAGTAACAATTACTCGCAGCGGGTATCGGAATCCAACTATCTCATAGAAGGTATGCAATCTCATTGCAAATTTCAACACTTGAAATTCCCGATAATATTTTGCCCCTAGTCTCCTATGACCTTGACAAAGGCCAACAAACCATAGGCTGCTAGTCAAGTTCAACCCGTCATTTCTTGATTGAATTAAACCCACCTGAACAGCCCTTGACAAAGGCCAACAAGGTCGCTCGACTACCCTAATCCAATTTGCATCATATGCATAAGCAGATAAGTACTATTCAGCTACCGCACACTACGCCTTGACAAAGGCCAACAAACGCAGCACGAATACTAAACAGTCCTTATCTGAAATGACGGAGGGCTATGACAAGTTTTTTTGAAAACCTATTGCGTAATGAACTTGATATCGTTGTAGAATCAAATTTTTTTAAAATGGAGTGCTTTTGAGGCTTTTCTAGTTTTGCTAAAGGGGTCACTCCCGGTGAAGAGATCGTCGGCCCTTTCCTCATCGAATAAGGTGCAGGATATATCATATATACCGCTGTGCAAAGCAAAAACTATAGAAGCAATCAAAAGACAAACCGAGGGTTGTAGCATCTTCCAGTTATTGCTAAAGGGGTCACTCCCGGTGAAGGGATCTCGGCCCTTTCCTTATCGAATAAGGTACAGGATGTTCTACAAGGAACACCGCGATGTAAAGCAAGAACTGTAGCTACCTGTTTTTGAAAATTCGATTCCACAACATCATTTAGGTTTCTTATCTTTCATTAATCATATTAATAAAGTCCCATCATTTAAATCACCTAAACATCACAGATAAATACGACGTACACTTATACCATCCGCATTCGCCTCGATGTCCCCTCGTGCACTGTTAGGTTAGGTAACTAACGGCAGAGCGGGGCAGGGCTAGCGCGGGTGTAAAACATAAGTAACGTCTATATAATATATCATATATACTATATACAGTATTTATCACAGAACATCAAATGATCACATCACAAATATCGCAGCAGAAGAATCATATGAAACATTGGATATACTAGGACGTCCGTGTTTTCAATACGAGCCAGTATAAAACACGGATTTCACGGTCGCGATGAATAGCCAAACCCACACCCCTAGACCCCTACGAGAGCGGCAAGCAACCCTACCAATTCTAGAGTTAGGAGACCCGGACTCGACTCCTCGAGTTGGTCTCCCACTGGACTCTAGAACCCGGTTACTTGTGCTCCCCTCCTTGGGTCTATCCTAGTGCGGAAAAGTAAATAATATACAATGGTGACATCTTCCGCAACCTGGAAGTGCCCCAATAAAAGAATATTACATACAAGTTTTTACATGAATGAAAATGAAAAACACTCATCTCACATAAAAAAAACCCGGCTATTCAAAACGCGACGATCCAATATAACATATCCAGCAACACATAACATCACATGTCATCAACGTAAGTAAACATGCGTATCCCAATTGTCGTTGACATATAGCAACGAAACCGGCGATATCACATATTACACTTACGGCCGCAGAAAAGAAAGTGTAAAACTACAACAGTTGGAATCCACAAACTCTTTAGACATCGCATGCCTAACCAATGAATTCCTTAGACATCGCATGCCTAACAATTATAAACCCCGCATTTTAGTCTCAATATCGAAAACACTTTTCAATATCTAGTCGGGCAATTCAAGAAGATTCCCGATAAACTGATCGAATGCTCGTCGCAAACTTTAGTAGACGGCCGCACCCCCGGATGCCGTCGACGAAGTGCACTAAGGCGGAACACCGTTGCCGCGAGCACCCGAACGGATGCTTTTGGCGACGGGGTTCTCCTACAGTCACTTGGTCGGGGCTATGGGGCATGGCTGTTTATTAAGTTTACCCGGCGAGTATCCGCGTACGCTACATGATTGCGACGGACTTTTGATCGCATCAAAATTCCGTGGCAACCGATCAAGTGAGACTAAAGTGCTAGATTTATAACATCCAAATCAGTTATCTCATAACTACTTGTGGATTCCAAATATTGTATCACATTCCAGATAAATAGAAAATGTTAAACTTTCCGATCGAACAATCAAACACCCAAATTTTTCCGAAACAGCTCAACACAAGAAATAAGTTTTAAAAAACATTCACTTCATGCCACAGTACCAATGGTCCAGCCGTAGAAGGGTCAAGCCAACGCCTCACATGTGGCACGCCGTACTGCCCCAAACCCTAAGGTTCAAAGGGCAGTTCAAGACGGTCACATAATCGAGTTAAGGTTTGTTGTCTTCTAGAGGGTCCATCGCGTTACTTGCACTACTTAGAACGTTCTTAAACCATGGAAAAATCCAACACTTGAAAATTTTCCGGCATGGGAAAAATTGGGTATTTATCTCCGGTCGAACTTTTTAACATATTCTAAATTATCCGGAAAAACACATAGACAAAATTAGACAATCCGATCGAATCTACGAACTCCCAATACAACCCAGAAAACTCAACTCTTGAGTGCAAATTAAAAATTCCCAGAAAACACAGGAATAAGATTAAGACATTACTGTGCAAAGAGTGATAAAAGTAGTGACCGTACGGCCGCGGAACCGCCGCACGAGCCATGCTCGTGCCGCGGTTCCGCGGCGCCTTAATCGAATTAGGCACTCGTTTTGCACAGTAACTCCTAAAAAAGCCTGCAGATTTTTCTGCATATTTTTAATTCACAAAATTCCACAGTTTCAGAAAATGTACAGAGAGGGGTGAAATCGGGGAATATCGGGTTCGATCGGACTTCTAGCTTCGTCTACACTTCGCCTGAAGCTCTTGCTAGGCTCTGATACCACTGTAGGGTTACTAGGCACACTCAAGAGGTTCCACAAGGCATCAACCATGCCAAATTAAAAATTTTCCGGTGCCGAGAAACCCTAAACTAGATCAATTACTAGAGGTAAGGCGAAAGAACATGCAAGTTAACAACTTAACTACAAGTAAAAGTGACTACAACCTTTGTAGATCCGGTCCTCCACTTCTTTAGCTCCGTGTTGACGTCCCTCCGCTGCGATCATCGGGATCCCGGACTCTAGCGATGGTTTCGTCGGAGAAATGAGCGGGCTAGGTCGTTGCCTTCGATGCCGAAGATGATCTACGTCGGGGAGACTCAAACTCAAGCTATTCCTTCACTTGGTCAAAAACTTTGTGAAGAGAACACCCTATACTACATGGCAAGTAGTAGAGGATGAAGAAATAGGAAGTGGGTTCACTTTAGAATTGGATTTCTCACTCTTTTTCCCATGGCACCATTGGAGCTAGCAAGCTTTTGTGGAGCTTGATGAAGAAGAAGAAGAAAAAGAATTAAAAGAATAATATGAAACTTATCCTTTTAATCATGGCACCATGGTTGAGTTAAGCCCTCATGCTTAACTCATGTAGAGAATTAACCAAAGCATTAGGTTAAGGGTTGGGTTAACTAATATCTTGAACAAATGACAAAAGAGTTGACTTTGTCAATATTTATCAAGCTTCATGAAGCTTGATAACTTTGACCAAAGTCTTACTCTTTTGTTATTTGTTAGGAAAATAGTAAACCCTAATTTAACCTTGATTTGGTTCAAGTCTCATACACACAACTTGTTTGTATCATCAAGCATGATACAAACATGTACACTTGCATATATCACATATAAACAATGTGCACATTCAAGTGAGAAAATCAATCTTAAGTGAACCAATACTAGTTAATGTAAAGTAATATATCAAATATATAATTATACATTAAATCATTAAATCAACACTTGATTTAACGATCCGGTCATATTGTATATAACCGACTAATATCAATAGTAACAACTTATCGAATCAACACTTGATTCGATAACCCGGCTATATCGCATACAACCGATCAATGTCATAAACCGCGAGAATAGAATACAGTATCACATACTGGTATTATTCTCGGTCCCGCACATATCTCATATGCGCTCCTATTTCGTTTCGCTTGAGCCAGGAAACCCCTGTGTAGGACTCTAAAGACTCGTCTATACGCCGGCAGTAGGTGATGATCATATCAAACACCCACAAGCCGCAAGCGGTCTGCTAAACGTAACGGCCACCCGGGTATTGAGCAATCAGAAGATCAACGAGCAAGCCCGCTCACACTCCTGTGAATCCAACCAGTAACACTACCGTACAGTCCGGTCTGTTCGTCTGATATGTCGCATATCTTGTCTAGGGGTGAACGTCAGACCCCAATAACTCGATAAGTCGTGTCGATATGAGGCTCATAACGGGTCGAAAAACTACTGGTAACACTTACCAGTAAATCCCTAAAGCATCCTTGGCCAAGGACTTCCTATTATATCCAATCGAGCACTGCGCAACATCAACTCCCTATACCGGGAGAGACGAAACCCCTCCTATCGCTCATTGCCTCCATGTGATTCGGGACTGTACCCAAAAACCACCGTTTTGCACGCCCTCTTGGACGTGGTAAGGTGGAAATCAAAGCGCAGTGGGAATCACACAAGACTCTATGACGATCTCGGGTATACAGACTAACCTGTACCAGTGTCACCTGAGAACTGCCATCCGACGTAAGGTATAATACCATCTGGGAGTTCTCGGCGAGTCCGTCCAGTGTACCCAGTCTCTACTGAGCACCCGTATATCATCTCTGATGTCAAACACCAATGGATATGGGATCATCCATCGCCCATCTATATGGGTCGAGAAGCTACACGCTAGTCTACTCTGGTATATCGATGCCCCGTCTCGATACACCCACGACTAGGGACTTTGAAGGATGTACTTATGGACTGCCATGTCCCTACTAGTATGATCCGCATCATAGTCCAGGTAGTCAAGTACACATCCTAAGGGCTTTACCAACATGTAACAGAGAGACAATCAGTGTACACGTTAAAGTAAAGAGTAACCAGATAGCATACTATCATATCGAGCAAGAAAGTCATCCCTATATATGTCCAAGCATCCACTACAATATACATCCTATGTATAGTAATGGCCTCTAGGGCATACATATAACTAACAATCTCCCACTTGCACTAGGGCCATCTGATAGCAGTGGTTGTAGTATCTCATACCCAACCATCCCATAAAAGTCTCTCTCTTGGAAAAAGCCTTTGTGAGTGGATCCGCCGTGTTGTCCTCTGAGTCTGCTCTCCTAACCTTGATCCCCTGGAGATCAACCATCTCCACGATCAGATGACACTGCCTTAGAATATGTCTGGATCACTGATGGGACGGGCGTTCCTTGGCATAAGCCACAACTCCATTGTCACACAATGGGAGGAACGAAGTTCATCTCATGAACTAATATACACCCAGGCCGCCTCTTTGGTAGCATCTTTGGTAGCGATGTATCCAGCCTTTATCGTCTAGTATGCCACGGTATCTAGCTTGGAACTCTTCCAACATACCGTCCCTTTACTGAGGGTAAAGACAATGCCTGCGACTGACATTCAGTCGTCCTTATCACCCTGGAACCTTTCCAGTGATTCTCCTCAGGATCAGTTGATACCATCTCACTACAACTAGTGAGTATCCTAACATCCAATTAGATCTATCTCATAGATCCAAAACCCAGGATTTAGTAGGAATCACTTTGATCCTATATGGAGAATCCTTGTGATAAGTGGAGATTGACCGAGCGTAGCATAGGAAACTCCTTCCCTATCAAGAGTATGTCATCCACGTACTCTACGAGGATCACCACCATACTCTCTACTACCTTTTTGTATATACAAGGTTCATCTACCATTTTGATGATGTCAAACTCTTTGACTAACTCATCAAAACAGATGTTCCAACTCCGTGATGCCTGCTTTATCACATAAAACATCTTGCACACGTTTCCGCTGCTCCCACTGTCTACGAAGCCCTCTGGCTGTATACTTATAGACGCTCTCTTCTAAAACATCATTTAGAAAAGCAGTCATGACACCCAACCGCCAGATATCGTAGTCATGGTATGTAGCCGTGGCAAGTAGGATCTGGATGGACTTAAGCATAGTTACTTAGAAAAGGTTTCATTATAATCCATACCTGGTCAATGATGCAAACCTTTAACAAGTCTAGCTTCGAAAGTCTTAACTTTTCCATGTACGCCAAGTAATCTTCTCAAGATATACTTGCTCCTGATGGGGATTTAACCCTTCAGATAAAGCAACCAAAGTCCATACTTTGTTGGTGTATAAGGATTCCATCTCAGATCGATAAGCATCCAGCCATTCTTACAGAGTCCCACTCCTGATGGCCAGCTCGAAACTAGTTGGGTCATCATCTCATGATGCATTCCTCGCTCCCACTGTCATAGAGAAACCGAAGTATCTCTCAGGTGGGTGAGGAACCCTACTAGATCGGCGGAGAGGCTGAGGTTCGTTGGTTGCTATTGAATCCTTTGGTTCTACCAAATCAGCAGCTGCAGTTTGTATAGCTGGAACTCTTTCCAGTTCTACCTCATGTCCACTTATTTCTTCACAAGAAAATCCCTTTCATAAAGGTGGCATGCTGAGAAACAAAACATTTTTGTTCCTCGGTTAGGTAGAAGATATTCCCTTGCGTATGCTTGGGATATCCAACAAACTTATACAGTCCTGACTTTGCCTCGAGCTTGTCCGGATTTTGCCTTTTAGATATAGGCCGGACAACTTCAAATCTTAACTGACTTAAGAGATGGGCTCTTCCCTTTCCATATCTCATATGAAATGGTAGGCATCCGATTTGATCGGAACCCTATTCAATAGGTATGCAACTTCATAAGTGCATAACTCCCTAAAAGGAAATAGGAAACTCAGTAGTACTCATCATAAAGCGCACCATATCATATAGGGTGTGATTGCTCCGCCCCGACACACCGACGTGCTGTGGTGTATGCGGAGGAATAATGCTGAGAGAGAATCTCATTCTTAGAATAGTCCAGGGATCCCGTGCTAAAGTATTCTCCTCCCTGATCACATCAAAAGACATAATATGTATACCCATTTTGGTTCTCTACTTCTAAATTATATTATGTGAATATCTCAAAAGGTTCAGACTTGTGTTTCAACAGGAACATATGTCTGAATCTTGAGAGATCATCAGAGAATGTAATGAAGTACAAAGAACCGGTGTTGGAATGTGTAGACAGGGGACTTTCATACATCAGCATGTATCAAACCCAAGAGTTCACTAACTCTTTCTCTGTTTCCAATAAACAGAGCTATGGTCATCTTATCTCTGTGACATGACTGGCAAGTTTCACGAGATGTAAATTCAAACTAATTTAAATATGCATCTTAATGTAACTTCAGCTAGTCGGGTCGCATTGATATGACCTAGTCTACAATGCCTCAAGAAGGATTTGTTCATTTTTGAACTCTTCCTCTTATGTGTGTTCTGTATACTAAGAACTGTAGTTTGATTTAGAACGTCAATACTTTTAGATAACGTGCCTGAACCGATCAACTCTTCATTTTGGAAATGTTCAAAACATTATCCAACAATCCAAAATTATATCCTTCTTTACTAATAAAGAGACTGATATGATTTCGTATATCAGGTTCGGTATCTAATGACATTTGTTCAGAATCAATGTATTCAGGTAATACAAGGTGACAGTGTAACGTTTTGAAAATCGTTTCGGTGAAATTTCGAAAAAACGATAAAATAAGGGTGTTTTCTGTAAAAAGTCAAAATATAAATATCTTTATTATAAAATTAAATATACATATTCTAGCTACGTAATTACTAGTATTTGGTGTTTATTGAGCCACTGGTGAAATTTCAAATTTTCTGAAAAAAATATTATTTTAATATTATTTTAAGCCGGTAAGAAAATACATTAAATTAGCGATAAATAAAAATTTAAATGGGCTAATTTTAATCTTTAAAATCATTTTAATTAAAATCTAGTTGTAATATAAATTTTTAGTATTTTATTTCAAGTTTTAATGGATTTTTTTTTATGGAGAACAAAAAAATAATTAATTTAAGCTAAAACTTGCAAATATGGTATTGTGGGGGGTCTTTTTGCATGGAATTCTTTTTGTAATCACTCACACCCTCACCCCTCCTTGGCCGAGCCCTCTTATGACAGCCCCTATTTTGGCCCCCACTTCCCACTCTTTTCTCTCTACTTTAATTAATAAAAGAAATTTAATAAGGGGATTAAAATATAAGATGATGGGAATGCTTTTACATGTGTCCACATACATTCACCCACTCCATATTCTCTCTCCCCCTCCCAAATACCTGCAGCCGAGCCCTCCCCAATCAGCCCCCAATTCTCCCCACTTCTTTTCTAGCATAAAATTTCACACAATTTCAACAAATTCAAGAGAAAAACCTTACAAACTCCAAATCCATGCTTTACCCATTTTCCCTTAGCCAATTTAGCATAGATCTTGGGGGATGGAAGAGAGTTTGGGAGGCTAAGATTCATGTTTGATCTTCTAGCAATGAGGTATAAATTCTAAACCTTTAGTTAAATTGTTGTATTAATACTTCAAATCAAGACATAATTAGTTAGTATTATGGTTTAGATTTCAAGTTTAAGATTTCTAGAGGGGGTTTTGGAATTCAAGTGACTGTTGTATCACTTGTTTTTTTTTTTGTTGTAATGGGTAGTTTAACCTCTTATGTTTTGGAGAATGTAAGCTAGTAGTTAGTTTACTAATTATTGCTTCAAAATTTGTCCAATTTCATAAATTTTGTTAACTAGGTTTTTATAATTAATATAATTAGAAGAGAGATGAAAGTAGAAAAGGTTTGTGTGAATTAGTTGAGTTAATTAGTGACCATTATGGCCACTAAAATTTGTTAAAATGTTTTTATTGGTTAAAACATCAAGTTTTGAACAAAAAGGGTAATTGTGCTAACTAGATTTTGGTTTAAGGAAATTTAGCAAGATTAAAAATCTAGTAAATGTTTATGTGGCCTATTTAAGTTATTTAGTTAATATTGTGACCGCTAGTTTTGCTAAAACATAAAGATCTATATTAAAACGGTTAGTTTTGCTTACTAGGTTTCGGAAAAATAGCTTTTAAAGTGAATTTGAAGTTTTGATGATTTAAACCCTATTATATATATATAATTAGGTGTTGTGAAACCGTGAATGGTGCGTTTGAGTTTTTCTCGATAGTTTGGCGTTTGTACGCCGACGTCGAGGGTTTTGGGTTGATTTGTGAAAGCAACCATAGGTTTTGACCTATGTGGGATTCGTGCGTCGTTTTGGTCATGAGTCGGATTTTAATACGATACGGTGCGTTATGATATGTAGGTACCCCATGTGGACTTCGAGACGACAAGCAAGCGCATGGCGACGTCGGCACCGGCGAACGAGGACCAGATGAGTAGATTTATATCTACGGGGAGAAGTCGGGTGGATGGCGTATAGCACCCCCGCAGTCCGTGGTGGTGTATACGGATGCGTATACACACCAACCATTGTTATATGTTAATTGGGATTAATAACGATGTTTAGGATGGATATTGGTGTGTTGGATTACCTTATTGTTGCGAACCCTAGGGTAGTGTTGCACTACACATACACACATACATACACACATACATACTTGCATACATTCCTATTTATATGTGCTCATGGGATTCTTTATAGTTTTGTGTTCACATGGGTATGGGACTATGTGTTCACATACGGATATGAGGACGATACTTGGGATTGAGCTGAGTCGATGAGTTTTGTTTTGTGGTTGCGATATCGGTTTGTACGAGATTGTCGATCAGTAGTCAGATCATGACTATATTGATGATATTAGTATTGTACTAGACATGGGTCAGTACCCTGGACTATGATCTTGGATAAAGGGGATACTAGATGAATAGTGTGATGAATATGATATTAACCCGTACCCAGATTTGGGGATGCCGTACGACGGATTTACGTACGAGCTAGATTTTGATGATTGATCCGCACTCTTGACTTGGGATGTTCTGATTATAGATATGGTATCGGATATGATATTATTGAGGCGGGATCACCGAGTAATACATATACAGGTATGTATATGTATCGACTCAGAAGTTAGGCGTTTTCCTTATCTGTAGTCCAGCTGGTTAGTTTAGCCCTTTAGTTTAGTTTAGTTGTTAGATTAGATTCGATTCTTACCTATTTCAAAGCTTACGAATCATGCGTATTTTAAAAGACAGGTCAAGGGATTCTACGGATATTTCAAAAACGTATCTTTTCTTAAAAACACCGTAGCCCCTATTTTCAAAACCCCATGATTCGTGTTATTTCAAAAGGCACCATTTGTAGGACTTATATTAGATTAGTGCAGATTAGTTATAGTTGCGTCTAGTATTCAGCTCCCGCTCATTTTTACTGTTCGCTCCGCATCGCATACTTATATTATAATTTCTTATTGCATTATTAATATCATGCTGTTAGGACACCAGCACCATTACCGATGACGCGTATGTACCACGTACACTTACTTGCCGGCTCACACACATCTTCATCGGTAATTGACATGTCACGAACACTTTAGAAAATGCTATTAAATTTGACATAGGTTGTTAGCTAATAGTTTAGACATGATATTAGTGTACTTGCCTTATATGCTAGTTAGACATTGTAGTTATTGCCTACTACTTCATGCATGTTATTATTCACTGTTGTGTCGCATTTATGGATTCTCATGCCTATATTCACTGTTTACAAGCTATTGATGACTTGGATTCGGATTTCATGAGATTTCTTGGATTTGGAGGAAAACCGCAAAAACATAAATAAACCTTTTCTCTCTTTTAAAATAAAAAGTGCGGTTTTCCCATGATGTATGAGTCGTCCACCATGAGTTTGCTGATGGATTTCGAGACCCGATTCGAGGAGTGGAGGAACCGTTTCGGGTACATGGTGGGCCCGGTGCGGTACCCCGGGGCAAGAGGAATGTGGTGTTGACGTTGAGCCCGGCAGGGGAGCACTACCGACCGGTGATATTACCCGACGCGTCGGATATCCGGAGGATACCGTCGTGGTCTTGAGATGGATGGTAGGGGCCGGTCTGGACTGACGGCGCCCTAGATATTGAGATTGAGACATTGATATTTCGCGACAGTGAGATTTATGTTTTGTGTCGATGCTAGACACTGTTGATACGGATTTCATTTATGATACCTCAGTTTAAAAATACGAAGGAAATCTCACTAATTTATGAAAACAGTTTCTTCATTTACATGTATTCTGTTTTCATGCATTCATACCTCATTCATATGATATATTGCTACCTGAGGCACTGACACGGGCACATGAGTTTACACTCGGGTTAGTATCTACCCTAGCCTTGTTATAGGTTGCATGTCATTCTTATATTTGAGGATATATTATGATCATTGACCTAGGATTGCGTTATTTATGCGATTTCTTTTCGTTGATGTTTTTCTATTCACGAGTTGGCAACTCACCCCCGTTGTGCCCCAGTTTCTTGCAGGTTTGCCGTACAGGTTTCATTACGGCTTTGCGGGCATAGTTTCCTTCGGATGATTCGCTAGTAGGTGGGTTTACTTGTATCGTACCCCCATTATATACCTTGTATATCATTATTCTGTTGTATCTAGAAGTTCCATCAACCAAACATGTTTTATTTTTGAGATAGAGACCAGTAATGTTATTCTTTCGACCTTAGAGTCGCGCGTTGTTTTTCTGTGGATTTCTTGTTGTTTTGAGTTTCTATTTGAGTTTTGATCCTCGCCCTTGGCGTTGTATATTATTGCTTGTATGGTTGTGGCCGTCGATTGACGAAGAGCTAGCTCCCGCTTGGGGATGCCTTTTTATTGATTTCATATACTATTCATGTTGTATCCCGTTTGGGAGCCAGTATTTACAAAGGAGACTCTGCCGAAATTTTCAGTAAATTTTTGATGTTTTTAAAAAACCGCATAATTCGGCTTATGCTATTGAAACTACTTGCTTTAAGTTGGTTTTTCCTGCACTCTACTATTTTCTTGGTTTGGATTTCTGGGTTTTCGGTTTACTTAGATTACGTACGCCTCGAGACGTTCGTAGTTTAAGTGCCGGTCATGTTCCGTACTTTCGGGTCATGACAAAGTTGGTATCAGAGCGTTAGGTTTTACCTTCGGAGCGTAGGATGACCCTTGGTTGATGGAATAGGTGACTAAAGTAGAGTGACGTACCGTTGGTATGTTCCGCGGCATACTTACGAAATGCCACTCCACTTAAGAAGCCTTAGGATGTACATTTCCTTGTTCAGTATTATATTCCTTCCTGACCTAGCCTCATCGGTACCAGTTTGGTTTTGCTGCTACGGTTACGGCAGGGAGAGCTACGGCTAGAGTTGCGGTCAGCACAAGCTCGTCACGAACGAGGACTGACCAGGGCGAAATTCCGGCAACACACGATTACAGAGATGTATCTTTTTACTGTGTTTCCGCGCCACGAGTGTTTGGCGGATCGCCTTTATGAGGTTACTCGGAGGCGCTGATCGACACTAGAGAATTGAGCCAATGATAGAGGCCAGCCAGATTTTGATGACCGTTGGTGTGTTGCTTACTCCTGACGATTGAGGCACTGTTCAGCATGCAGACGAGCGAGCCAGTTGTTGCTGCGAGCGACGAGATATCGCCCCATATGTTGGAGCTATTGCGAGGCGAGTTGTACGAATAGATGATAGAAGGTCGCTAGTCACCCGATGATGAATAACTAGGACAGGTGGTTCGTTCGCTTACCCCGATACGAGGTCATCAGATAGATTGATTCCAGCTAGAGACGACTTCACGCGGAGACGTTGAGAGTCGACAGAGACGATCGAATGTCAGAAACCTATTATTCCAAGTTTAAAGTAGTCGGAAAGACATGCAGGCAATTCCATGGTCCCTCTAGAAGAATGAAACCCTAACTCGACATAATGACCGTGTGAAAGCCTTTGAACCTTCGGGTTTACGGCAGTTCTACGGCGCCATTAGTGAGGCTTGGGTTTGCCCTTCTACGGCTGGACCACCGATGCTGTAGTATGTACTCGATACTATTAAACTGTACCCAAGATGTTGAGCCCTTGGGGGATTATGAGGTTTTGACAATCGATTGGATGGTTCGACTTAATTCGGATGCTAGGTGGTAAGATGCATTTCTTGGGAGACTCCCGATACGAGGATAGCCGTTGGAGCTCAGTCCATGCAGCCGCGACGAGACGAGTCCAAAGCAGACGACATTAGAGAAAAGTGAAGTAAGAGGTTCGTACCAGATCTAGATGTGATGACGTTCCACTCTGCTGACATCAGAGATGCGATGCGCATGCCGAGGCAGAGTACTGGATATACCTTCCAGGAGGAGTCGCGATGAGTATGCAGCCCTTCCGGAACGAGAACAGATCTAGTAAGGGACGATGACTTCTGGACAGTTCGGCAGAGACGAGATTTGGGAGAGATCTCGACAGGACCTTTCTGGAATGAATTACAAGAAGACCTTGACCCAGGAGTGGTCATTGTTACGCACACCAGCAGGCCAGAGTTCATGATCATCGACGAGACGTCCCACTAGTGATCGCGACAGTTGGCCGAGATTCTTAGAGGATGCACTTGAGCGGTACTATTCCGCCATTATTGATTTCGATGTTTTGGGTGATTTATTCACATGATTTGATTTTGATGATTGAGGATTTACGATCTTTGCACAGTGTTGCACTTGATATCGCCTTTGTGCTTTGGTTTCACATGTTTGTGATTTTACGGTTTTAGACATTCGAGTTGATTTTGTGCGTATGCACGCACGCGATTTCGTTCCTGCACTCTGTATAGTTTATATATGCTTGCAGTGCAGTGATACGCCTTTTGTGCACTTAGATGCACTGGACTTCGATTTCGATTGTGATACTCGATATTTGTTTTGTGCACCTTGTGCACCTGATTGATTTTGCGCATATTCGGCGCTTGATATTGGATTTCATGATTTCGTGCACGATGGATGCACCTGATTTGGATTTTCGCGCATGTTGGGCGCATGTTTTGAAGGGTGATTTTGGTGCACACCAGAGGCACTAAATCGAGGATTTTTTTTTGTGCATGTCAGATGCACCTGATTTTGCGGTCAGGCACACATGTTGCCTACGACAGATATTTCGTGCACACCCGATGCACTTAGATGTTATTTCTGTGCGCATGTATGGCACATTCATGGATTTTGATTTCCGTGCGCACCAGACGCACGTAGCATTCATGTGCATATTTTAGGATTGATTTCGTATAGAGCAGTACGTTTTTATGATATTGCTATGTGTTTTCGTACTGAGCAGGACTAGTCAGAGGACAGTACCTGCATATATTTTGCATGCATTGATAGTTATTGAAGGGATTTCCAAAAAGCGAGCTATAGCCTCAGTATTTATCTACGTGTCTGATATGACACGAAATGTTTAAAATAAGGAGACCCTTCTAAATTGTTTCCAAAACGGCGGAACGTACATTTCAAACAAAGGTATATATGTATATAGTTATTTTCTTATGATAGACGTCCGCCACTGTGCAGTGTTATATGCGTTGCACAGCGACTTAAAGAGATTTGGCATGCATTTCCTTCAGATACTTGCATATATAGATTCGATATTTACATATATAGTTTCGAGTTATATCATATTGGTTTTGCTTTGGATTTGGCAATGATGTCTTCCCCATAACTCCGATGATTGCGGGATGCTTGACGGAGTTTTGATTTGAGTTATATGCTCATTTTTCATGCGCATGCACTGCGCTACGATTTGTTTTATGTATTTACAATTTCGGAGCCCCGACGACTTGATGGTTTTGGTTTAGATGTTTTAGTATTTGGGGGGAGTTTTAATTTAAATTCAGGGACCGAATTTCTTTAAGGGGGAAAGATTGTAACGTTTTGAAAATCGTTTCGGTGAAATTTCGAAAAAACGATAAAATAAGGGGGTTTTCTGTAAAAAGTCAAAATACAAATATCTTTATTATAAAATTAAATATACATATTCTAGCTACGTAATTACTAGTATTTGGTGTTTATTGAGCCACTGGTGAAATTTCAAATTTTCTGAAAAAAAATAATTATTTTAATATTATTTTAAGCCGGTAAGAAAATACATTAAATTAGCGATAAATAAAAATTTAAATGGGCTAATTTTAATCTTTAAAATCATTTTAATTAAAATCTAGTTGTAATATAAATTTTTATTATTTTATTTCAAGTTTTAATGGATTTTTTTTATGGAGAACAAAAAAATAATTAATTTAAGCTAAAACTTGCAAATATGGTATTGTGGGGGGTCTTTTTGCATGGAATTCTTTTTGTAATCACTCACACACACCCTCACCCCTCCTTGGCCGAGCCCTCTTATGACAGCCCCTATTTTGGCCCCCACTTCCCACTCTTTTCTCTCTACTTTAATTAATAAAAGAAATTTAATAAGGGGATTAAAATATAAGATGATGGGAATGCTTTTACATGTGTCCACATACATTCACCCACTCCATATTCTCTCTCCCCCTCCCAAATACCTGCAGCCGAGCCCTCCCCAATCAGCCCCCAATTCTCCCCACTTCTTTTCTAGCATAAAATTTCACACAATTTCAACAAATTCAAGAGAAAAACCTTACAAACTCCAAATCCATGCTTTACCCATTTTCCCTTAGCCAATTTAGCATAGATCTTGGGGGATGGAAGAGAGTTTGGGAGGCTAAGATTCATGTTTGATCTTCTAGCAATGAGGTATAAATTCTAAACCTTAAGTTAAATTGTTGTATTAATACTTCAAATCAAGACATAATTAGTTAGTATTATGGTTTAGATTTCAAGTTTAAGATTTCTAGAGGGGGTTTTGGAATTCAAGTGACTGTTGTATCACTTGTTTTTTTTTTTTTGTTGTAATGGGTAGTTTAACCTCTTATGTTTTGGAGAATGTAAGCTAGTAGTTAGTTTACTAATTATTGCTTCAAAATTTGTCCAATTTCATAAATTTTGTTAACTAGGTTTTTATAATTAATATAATTAGAAGAGAGATGAAAGTAGAAAAGGTTTGTGTGAATTAGTTGAGTTAATTAGTGACCATTATGGCCACTAAAATTTGTTAAAATGTTTTTATTGGTTAAAACATCAAGTTTTGAACAAAAAGGGTAATTGTGCTAACTAGATTTTGGTTTAAGGAAATTTAGCAAGATTAAAAATCTAGTAAATGTTTATGTGGCCTATTTAAGCTATTTAGTTAATATTGTGACCGCTAGTTTTGCTAAAACATAAAGATCTATATTAAAACGGTTAGTTTTGCTTACTAGGTTTCGGAAAAATAGCTTTTAAAGTGAATTTGAAGTTTTGATGATTTAAACCCTATTTTATATATATAATTAGGTGTTGTGAAACCGTGAATGGTGCGTTTGAGTTTTTCTCGATAGTTTGGCGTTTGTACGCCGACGTCGAGGGTTTTGGGTTGATTTGTGAAAGCAACCATAGGTTTTGACCTATGTGGGATTCGTGCGTCGTTTTGGTCATGAGTCGGATTTTAATACGATACGGTGCGTTATGATATGTAGGTACCCCATGTGGACTTCGAGACGACAAGCAAGCGCATGGCGACGTCGGCACCGGCGAACGAGGACCAGATGAGTAGATTTATATCTACGGGGAGAAGTCGGGTGGATGGCGTATAGCACCCCCGCAGTCCGTGGTGGTGTATACGGATGCGTATACACACCAACCATTGCTATATGTTAATTGGGATTAATAACGATGTTTAGGATGGATATTGGTGTGTTGGATTACCTTATTGTTGCGAACCCTAGGGTAGTGTTGCACTACACATACACACATACATACACACATACATACTTGCATACATTCCTATTTATATGTGCTCATGGGATTCTTTATAGTTTTGTGTTCACATGGGTATGGGACTATGTGTTCACATACGGATATGAGGACGATACTTGGGATTGAGCTGAGTCGATGAGTTTTGTTTTGTGGTTGCGATATCGGTTTGTACGAGATTGTCGATCAGTAGTCAGATCATGACTATATTGATGATATTAGTATTGTACTAGACATGGGTCAGTACCTTGGACTATGATCTTGGATAAAGGGGATACCAGATGAATAGTGTGATGAATATGATATTAACCCGTACCCAGATTTGGAGATGCCGTACGACGGATTTACGTACGAGCTAGATTTTGATGATTGATCCGCACTCTTGACTTGGGATGTTCTGATTATAGATATGGTATCGGATATGATATTATTGAGGCGGGATCACCGACTAATACATATACAGGCATGTATATGTATCGACTCAGATGTTAGGCGTTTTCCTTATCTGTAGTCCATCTAGTTAGTTTAGCCCTTTAGTTTAGTTTAGTTGTTAGATTAGATTCGATTCTTACCTATTTCAAAGCATACGAATCATGCGTATTTTAAAAGACAGGTCAAGGGATTCTACGGATATTTCAAAAACGTATCTTTTCTTAAAAACACCGTAGCCCCTATTTTCAAAACCCCATGATTCGTGTTATTTCAAAAGGCACCATTTGTAGGACTTATATTAGATTAGTGCAGATTAGTTATAGTTGCGTCTAGTATTCAGCTCCCGCTCATTTTTACTGTTCGCTCCGCATCGCATACTTATATTATAATTTCTTATTGCATTATTAATATCATGCTGTTAGGACACCAGCACCATTACCGATGACGCGTATGTACCACGTACACTTACTTGCCGGCTCACACACATCTTCATCTGTAATTGACATGTCACGAACACTTTAGAAAATGCTATTAAATTTGACATAGGTTGTTAGCTAATAGTTTAGACATGATATTAGTGTACTTGCCTTATATGCTAGTTAGACATTGTAGTTATTGCCTACTACTTCATGCATGTTATTATTCACTGTTGTGTCGCATTTATGGATTCTCATGCCTATATTCACTGTTTACAAGCTATTGATGACTTGGATTCGGATTTCATGAGATTTCTTGGATTTGGAGGAAAACCGCAAAAACATAAATAAACCTTTTCTCTCTTTTAAAATAAAAAGTGCGGTTTTCCCATGATGTATGAGTCGTCCACCATGAGTTTGCTGATAGATTTCGAGACCCGATTCGAGGAGTGGAGGAACCGTTTCGGGTACATGGTGGGCCCGATGCGGTACCCCGGGGCAAGAGGAATGTGGTGTTGACGTTGAGCCCGGCAGGGGAGCACTACCGACCGGTGATATTACCCGACGCGTCGGATATCCGGAGGATACCGTCGTGGTCTTGAGATGGATGGTAGGGGCCGGTCTGGACTGACGGCGTCCTAGATATTGAGATTGAGACATTGATATTTCGCGACAGTGAGATTTATGTTTTGTGTCGATGCTAGACACTGTTGATACGGATTTCATTTATGATACCTCAGTTTAAAAATACGAAGGAAATCTCACTAATTTATGAAAACAGTTTCTTCATTTACATGTATTCTGTTTTCATGCATTCATACCTCATTCATATGATATATTGCTACCTGAGGCACTGACACGGGCACATGAGTTTACACTCGGGTTAGATATCTACCCTAGCCTTGTTATAGGTTGCATGTCATTCTTATATTTGAGGATATATTATGATCATTGACCTAGGATTGCGTTATTTATGCGATTTTTTTTCGTTGATGTTTTTCTATTCACGAGTTGGCAACTCACCCCCGTTGTGTCCCAGTTTCTTGCAGGTTTGCCGTACAGGTTTCATTACGGCTTTGCGGGCATAGTTTCCTTCGGGTGATTCGCTAGTAGGTGGGTTTACTTGTATCGTACCCCCATTATATACCTTGTATATCATTATTCTGTTGTATCTAGAAGTTCCATCAACCAAACATGTTTTATTTTTGAGATAGAGACCAGTGATGTTATTCTTTCGACCTTAGAGTCGCGCGTTGTATTTCTGTGGATTTCTTGTTGTTTTGAGTTTCTATTTGAGTTTTGATCCTCGCCCTTGGCGTTGTATATTATTGCTTGTGTGGTTGTGGCCGTCGATTGACGAAGAGCTAGCTCCCGCTTGGGGATGCCTTTTTATTGATTTCATATACTATTCATGTTGTATCCCGTTTGGGAGCCAGTATTTACAAAGGAGACTCTGCCGAAATTTTCAGTAAATTTTTGATGTTTTTAAAAAACCGCATAATTCGGCTTATGCTATTGAAACTACTTGCTTTAAGTTGGTTTTTCCTGCACTCTACTATTTTCTTGGTTTGGATTTCTGGGTTTTCGGTTTACTTAGATTACGTACGCCTCGAGACGTTCGTAGTTTAAGTGCCTGTCATGTTCCGTACTTTCGGGTCATGACAGACAGTGACCAACAGACCTGGCTGCAACACTTGCACCGTTTTCTGCCTCATGAAACTTATCACCCGTTCTCAGTTCTTTAGCTTTCTGTAGCCCATGTAATATATTACATATGTGGGATCCTGATCCGGTATCATATACCCAGGACGTAAAGGACATTGAGAAACACTTCTCTGTAATGAACACACCCGAAGATGATGCATCGGTATGCACTTTCTTCGTTTGGGCGGAACGGGAATTCTGGTAATCCCCAATTTCCTGCTCTGTCTTATAACAATTATAAGTTGGAGCGGGACCAACGTTCCCCAGCTCAGTATAACAAGCGGGTTCGGTCAATATATCCATTTTATTATTTTGATTAAGGCGTGACATGCTCGCTACCTGGAGAGAGAGAGAAGAAAACACTCTGCGTGCGCTCTTGCAAGATCAGATTGGTTATTATTTTATCTAATCAGGTGGATCCCACTGTTTTTATCAAATCTTCCTTCAAACCCTAAAAGGAAAGACTAGCCGGGATTAATTACACGCTACAAGTTCTCCAATCTTTCATCCAGACCAGTGTCGGTACTTTGAGGGAGGTTCCCCGTGCTTTCGCACGGACCTAATTACAGTAAACCTTGTTTTCCCAGAGGCGTAACCCCGTTGACACCTTTCTAGACACCTACTAGATCGGCTAATTGTAATGTGTAAAACTCTCCCAGGAGTAACAATTACTCGCAGCGGGTATCGGAATCCAACTATCTCATAGAAGGTATGCAATCTCATTGCAAATTTCAACACTTGAAATTCCCGATAATATTTTGCCCCTAGTCTCCTATGACCTTGACAAAGGCCAACAAACCATAGGCTGCTAGTCAAGTTCAACCCGTCATTTCTTGATTGAATTAAACCCACCCGTACGGACCTTGACAAAGGCCAACAAGGTCGCTCGACTACCCTAATCCAATCTGCATCATATGCATAAGCAGATAAGTACTATTCAGCTACCGCACACTACGCCTTGACAAAGGCCAACAAACGCAGCACGAATACTAAACAGTCCTTATATGAAATGACGGAGGGCTATGACAAGTTTTTCTGAAAACCTATTGCGTAATGAACTTGATATCGTTGTAGAATCAAATTATTTTAAAATGGAGTGCTTTTGAGGCTTTTCTAGTTTTGCTAAAGGGGTCACTCCCGGTGAAGAGATCGTCGGCCCTTTCCTCATCGAATAAGGTGCAGGATATATCATATATACCGCTGTGCAAAGCAAAAACTATAGAAGCAATCAAAAGACAAACCGAGAGTTGTAGCATCTGCCAGTTATTGCTAAAGGGGTCACTCCCGGTGAAGGGATCTCGGCCCTTTCCTTATCGAATAAGGTGCAGCATGTTCTACAAGGAACACCGCGATGCAAAGCAAGAACTGTAGCTACCTGTTTTTGAAAATTCGATTCCACAACTTCATTTAGGTTTCTTATCTTTCATTAATCATATTAATGAAGTCCCATCATTTAAATCACCTAAACATCACAGATAAATACGACGTACACTTATACCATCCGCATTCGCCTCGATGTCCCCTCATGCACCGTTAGGTTAGGTAACTAACGGCAGAGCGGGGCAGGGCTAGCGCGGGTGTAAAACATAAGTAACGTCTATATAATATATCATATATACTATATACAGTATTTATCACAGAACATCAAATGATCACATCACAGATATCGCAGCAGAAGAATCATATGAAACATTGGATATACTAGGACGTCCGTGTTTTCAATACGAGCCAGTATAAAACACGGATTTCACGGTCGCGATGAATAGCCAAACCCACACCCCTAGACCCCTACGAGAGCGGCAAGCAACCCTACCAATTCTAGAGTTAGGAGACCCGGACTCGACTCCTCGAGTTGGTCTCCCACTGGACTCTAGAACCCGGTTACTTGTGCTCCCCTCCTTGGGTCTATCCTAGTGCGGAAAAGTAAATAATATAAATTGGTGACATCTTCCGCAACCTGGAAGTGCCCCAATAAAAGAATATTACATACAAGTTTTTACATGAATGAAAATGAAAAATACTCATCTCACATAAAAAAAACCCCGGCTATTCAAAACGCGACGATCCAATATAACATATCCAGCAACACATAACATCACATGTCATCAACGTAAGTAAACATGCGTATCCCAATTGTCGTTGACATATAGCAACGAAACCGGCGATATCACATATTACACTTACGGCCGCAGAAAAGAAAGTGTAAAACTACAACAGTTGGAATCCACAAACTCTTTAGACATCGCATGCCTTACCAATGAATTCCTTAGACATCGCATGCCTAACAATTATAAACCCCGCATTTTAGTCTCAATATCGAAAACACTTTTCAATATCTAGTCGGGCAATTCAAGAAGATTCCCGATAAACTGATCGAATGCTCGTCGCAAACTTTAGTAGACGGCCGCACCCCCGGATGCCGTCGACGAAGTGCACTAAGGCGGAACACCGTTGCCGCGAGCACCCGAACGGATGCTTTTGGCGACGGGGTTCTCCTACAGTCACTTGGTCGGGGCTATGGGGCATGGCTGTCTATTAAGTTTACCCGGCGAGTATCCGCGTACGCTACGTGATTGCGACGGACTTTTGATCGCATCAAAATTCCGTGGCAACCGATCAAGTGAGACTAAAGTGCTAGATTTATAACATCCAAATCAGTTATCTCATAACTACTTGTGGATTCCAAATATTGTATCACATTCCAGATAAATAGAAAATGTTAAACTTTCCGATCGAACAATCAAACACCCAAGTTTTCCCGAAACAGCTCAACACAAGAAATAAGTTTTAAAAAACATTCACTTCATGCCACAGTACCAACGGTCCAGCCGTAGAAGGGTCAAGCCAACGCCTCACATGTGGCACGCCGTACTGCCCCAAACCCTAAGGTTCAAAGGGCAGTTCAAGACGGTCACATAATCGAGTTAAGGTTTGTTGTCTTCTAGAGGGTCCATCGCGTTACTTGCACTACTTAGAACGTTCTTAAACCATGAAAAAATCCAACACTTGGAAATTTTCCGGTATGGGAAAAATTGGGTATTTATATCCGGTCGAACTTTTTAACATATTCTAAATTATCCGGAAAAACACATAGACAAAATTAGACAATCCGATCGAATCTACGAACTCCCAATACAACCCAGAAAACTCAACTCTTGAGTGCAAATTAAAAATTCCCAGAAAACACAGGAATAAGATTAAGACATTACTGTGCAAAGAGTGATAAAAGTAGTGACCGTACGGCCGCGGAACCGCCGCATAAGCCATGCTCGTGCCGCGGTTCCGCGGCGCCTTAATCGAATTAGGCACTCGTTTTGCACAGTAACTCCTAAAAAAGCCTGCTGATTTTTCTGCATATTTTTAATTCACAAAATTCCACAGTTTCAGAAAATGTACAGAGAGGGGTGAAATCTGGGAATATCGGGTTCGATCGGACTTCTAGCTTCGTCTACACTTCGCCTGAAGCTCTAGCTAGGCTCTGATACCACTGTAGGGTTACTAGGCACACTCAAGAGGTTCCACAAGGCATCAATGTAAGGTTCCTAGGCACCCTAATGAGGTCTCACAAGGCATCGAACATGCCATTTTCAAAATTTAACGGTGCCGAGAAACCCTAATACGGATCGTTTGCTAGAAATCTAGGCGAAAAAAAAACTAGTTAACAATTAACTAAGAGATACGGAAATACAACCTTTGTAGATCCGGTCCTCCACCTCCACGGCTCCGAGATGAGGTCCTCTCCGCTGTCCAAATCAAATCCGGGCTCTAGCGTCGGCTTCGTCGGAGAATGGGCAAGCTAGGTCGTCGATGTCCATGCCGAAGATGATCTACGTCGAGGCATCGCTAGATCGAGCTCCACCTTCACCAAGTCTTGAAAACTTGTGAGGGAAACACACACTACTACTTGGCAAGAGGTAGAGGATGAAGAAATAGGAAGTGGGTAGACTTTAGTTTTGGATTTCTCACTCATTTCATCAATCCACCATTGATGAAGTGAAGGTTTCTTCTTGAGTTCAATGAAGAAGAAGAAGAATATTATGATAAGATTAATTAGAAAAGAAAAGAATAATCATTCTTATCATCAAAGTAACCATGGTAAAGTGTAGAGAATTAACTTAGGTTAAATAAATGGTTAGGGTCAAGGTTTCATGAAGCTTCTACTAAACAACAAAAAAAGCCACCATTCTTTTCTCCTTTTTCCATCTATTTTCCAAAATGAATAAATAGATAAATAAATGAGAAAAGGAAATAAAACCCTAATCATAAGTTTAACCATGGTTTAATTCTTTACACTTAACCAAGTAAACATGTATCATCAAACATGATACAAGCATGTGCACAAAATCATATCACATATATAATGCGCACATCCTAGTGAGAATATCCATCTAAAGTGAACCAATACTAGTTAATGCAAAGTAATATATCAAATATATAATTATACATTAAATCATTAAATCAACACTTGATTTAACGATCCAGTCATATCGCATATAACCGACTAGTATCCAATGTATCGGCTTATCGAATCAACGCTTGAATCGATAACTAGGTTATATCGCATACAACCATTCGACACATTGATCGCGAGAATGAAATACGGTATCACATACACGCATTATTCTCGGTCCCGCACATATCTCATATGCGCTCCTATTTCGTTTTGCTTGAGCCAGGAAACCTCTGTGTAGGACTCTAAAGACTCGTCAATACGCCGGCAGCAGGTGATGATCATATCAATCACCCACAAGCCGCAAGCGGTCTGCTAAACGTAACGGCCACCCGGGTATTGAGCGATCTGAAGATCGACGAGCAAGCCCGCTCACACTCCAGTGAATCCAACCAGTAACACTACCGTACAGTCCGGTCTGATCGTCTGATATGTCGCATATCCCGCCTAGGGGTGGTAAACGTCAGACCCCAATAGCTCGATAAGTCGTGTCGATATGAGGTCTATAACAATTCGAGAAACTACTGGTAACACTTACCAGTAAATCTCAGCAACCCTGGCCAGGGATTTCCTGTTATAGCCAATCGAACACAGCGCAACATCAACTCCCTATACCGGGAGAGACGAATCCCCTCCTATCGCTCATTGCCTCCATGTGACTCGGGACTGTACCCAAAAACCACCGTTTTGCACGCCCTCTTGGACGTGGTAAGATGGAAATCAAAGCACAGTGGGAGCCACACAAGACTCTATGACGATCTCGGGTCAACAGACTACTCTGTACCAGTGTCACCAGAGAACTGCCATCTGACGTGAGGTATAATACCATCTGGGAGTTCTCGGCGAGTCCGTCCAGTGTACCCAGTCTCTACTGAGCACCCGTATATCATCTCTGATGTCAAACACCAATGGATATGGGATCATCCATCGCCCATCTGTATGGGTCGAGAAGGTATACGCTAGTCTACTCTGGTATATCGATGCCCCGTCTCGATACACCCACGACTAGGGACTTTGAAGGATGTACTTATGGACTACCATGTCCCCACTAGTATGATCCGCATCATAGTCCAGGTAGTCAACCACACATCCTAAGGGCTTTACCAACATGTAACAGAGAGACAATCAGTATACACGTTAAGGTAAAGTTCAACCAGATAGCATACTATCATGTCGAGCAAGAAAGTCCTCCCTATATATGTCCCAGCATCCACTACAATATACATCCTATGTACAGTAATGGCCTCTAGGGCATACATATAACTAACAATCTCCCACTTGCACTAGGGCCATCTGTAGCATTGGTTGTAGTATCTCATACTCAACCATCCCATAAAAATCTCTCTCTGGGAACAGGCCTTTGTGAGTGGATCCGCTGTGTTGTCCTCTGAATCTACTCTCCTAACCTCGATCACCCTGGAGATCAACTATCTCCATGATCAGGTGATACTGCCTTAGAATATGTCTGGATCACTGATGGGACGGACGTTCCTTGGCATAAGCCACAACTCCATTGTCACACAATGGGAGGAACATAGTTCATCTCATGAACCAATATACTCCCAAACAGCCTCTTTGATAGCATTTTAAGTAGCGATGTATCCTGCCTTTATCGTCTAGTATGTCACGGTATCTAGTTTGGAACTCTTCCAACATACCGTCCCTTTACTGAGGGTAAAGACAATGCCTGCGACTGACATTCAGTCGTCTTTATCACCCTGGAACCCTTCCAGTGATTCTCCCCAGGATCGATTGATACCATCTCACTACAACTATTGAGAATCCTAACATCCAATTAAATCTATCTCATAGATCCAAAACTCAGGATTTAGGAGGTATCATTTTGATCCTATATGGAGAATCATAGTGATAAGCGGAGATTGATCGAGCGTAGCATAGGAAACTCGTTCCCTATCAAGAGTATGTCATCCACGTACTCTACGAGGATCGTCACCATACTCTCTACTACCTTCTTGTTTATACAAGGTTCATCTACCATTTTGATGATGTCAACTTCTTTGACCGCTTCATCAAAACAGATGTTCCAACTCCGCGATGCCTGCTTTATCCTATAAAGCATCTTGCACACGTTTCCGCTGCTCCCACTGTCTACGAAGCCCTCTGGCTGTGTACTTATAGACACTCTCTTCTAAACATCATTTAGAAAAGCTGTCATGACACCCAACCACCAGATATCGTAGTCATGGTATGTAGCCGTGGCAAGTAGGATCTGGATGGACTTAAGCATAGGTACTTAGAAAAGATTTCATCATCATCCATACCTGGTCAATGATGTAGACCTTTAACAAGTCTAGCTTTGAAAGTCTTAACTCTTCCATGTATACCAAGTAATCTTCTCAAGATATACTTGCTCCTGATGGGGATTTAACCCTTCAGATATAGCAACCAAAGTCTATACTTTGTTGGTGTATATGGATTCCATCTCAGATCGCTAAACATCCAGCCATTCTTACAGAGTCCCACTCCTGATGGCCAGCTCGAAACTAGTTGGGTCATCATCTCATGATGCAATCCTCTCTCCCACTGTCATAGAGAAACCGAAGTATCTCTCAGGTGGGTGAGGAAGCCTACTAGATCGGCGGAGACGCTGAGGTTCGTTGGAATCTACTGAATCCTTTGGTTCTACCAAATCATCTGCTGTTGTTTGTATAGCTGGAACATTTCCAGTTCTACATAACAGATCTTGCCTCGAGCTTGTCCGGATTTTGCTTTTAGACATAGGCTGGACAACCCCAAATCTCAACTAACTTGAGAGATGGGCTCTTCCCTTTCCATATCACATATTAAATGGTAGGCAACTGATTTGATTCGAACCCTATTCAATAGGTATGCAGCTTCTCAAGTGCATATCTCCCATAAGGAAATAGGTAACTCAGTAGTACTCATCATAGAGCACACCTTATCATATAGGGTGTGATTGCTCCGCCCCGATATACCATCGTGCTATGGTGTATACAGAGGAGTAATGCTGAGAGAGAATCTCATTCTCCTTTAGAATAGTCCAGTGTTTCCATGCTCAAGTATTCTCCTCCTTGATCACATCAAAGGACATAATACTTATACCCGTATTTTGGTTCTCTACTTCTAACTTATATTCTGTGAATATCTCAAAAGGTTCGGACTTGTGTTTCAACAGGAACATAGGTCTGAAACTCGAAAGATCATCAGAGAACGTAATGAAGTATAAAGAACCAGTCCTGGCATGTGTAGACAGGAGACCTTACATACATCATCATGTATCAGTCCTAAGAGTTCACTAACTCTTTCTCTGTTTCCAGTAAACGGAGCTATGGTCATCTTATCTCTGTGACATGACAGGCAAGTTTCATAAGATGTAAATTCAAACTAATTTAAATATACATCTAAATGTAACTTCAGCTAGTCGGGTCACATTGATCTGACCTAGTCTACAATACCTCAAGAAGAATCCGTTCATTTCTGAACTCTTCCTCTTGTGTGTGTTCCGTATACTAAGAACTGTAGTTTGATTTAGAACATCAATGCTTTTAGATAACGTGCCTGAACCGATCAACTTTTGATATAGGAAATGTTCAAAACATTATCCAACAATACAAAATTTTATCATTTCTTTACTAATAAAGAGACTGATATGATTTTGTATATCAGGTTCGGTATCTAATAACATTCGTTCAGAATCAATGTATTCGTAATACAGGGTGACAGTGACCAACAGACTTGGCTGCAACACTTGCCCCGTTTTCTGCCTCATGAAACTTATCACCCGTTCTCAGTTCTCTACATTTCTGTAGCCCTATGTAACAGATTACATATCTGGGATCCTGATCTGGTATCACATACCCAGGACATAAAGGATACTGAGAAACAGTTCTCTGTAATGAACACACCCGAAGATGATGCATCATCATGCACTCTCCTCGTTTGGGCGGCACGGGAATTCTGGTAATCCCCAATTTCCTGCTCTGTCTTATAACAATTATAAGTTGGAGCGGGACCAACGTTCCCCAGCTCAGTATAACAAGCGGGTTCGGTCAAATATCCATATTATTATCTTGATTAAGGCGTGATATGGTCGATACCTGGAGAGAGAGAGAAGAAAACACTCAGCGTGCGCTCTTGCAAGAATAGATTGGTTATTATTTTATCTAATCAGGATGGCTCCCACTGCTTTTTATCAAATCTTCCTTCAAACCCTAAAAGGAAAGACTAGCCGGGATTAATTACACACTACAAGTTCGCCAATCTTTCAGCCAGGCCAGTGTCGGTACTTTGAGGGAGGTCCCCCGTGCTTTCGCACGAACCTAATTAATGTAAACCTCGTTTTTCCAGAGGCGTAACCCCGTTGACACCTTTCTAGACACCTACTTGATCGGCTAATTGTAATGTATAAAACTCTCCCAGGAGTAACTCTTACTCGCAGCGGGTATCGGGATCCAACTATCTCATAGAAGGTATGCAATCTCATTGCAAATTTCAACACTTGAAATTCCCGATAATATTTTGCCCCGAACGATCTATGACCTTGACAAGGTCAACAAATCATAGACCGCAAATCAAGTTCAACCCGTCATTTCTTGATTGAATCAAACCCACCCGCACGACCCTTGACAAGGTCAACAAGGCCGCATGACTACCCTAAACCAATCTGCATCATATGCATAAGCAGATAAATACTGGTTAGCTACCGCACACTGCGCCTTGACAAGGTCAACAAACGCAGCACGAATACTAAACAGGATTTATCTGAAATGACGGAGGGCTACGACAGGTTTTTCTGAAAACCTATTGCGTAATGAACTTGATATCGTTGTAGAATCAAATGATTTTAAAATGGAGTGCTTTTGAGGCTTTTCTAGTTTTGCTAAAGGAGTCACTCCCGGTGAAGGGATCGTCGGTCCTTTCCTCGTCGAATGAGGTGCGGGATATATCGTATATATCACTGTGTAAAGCAAAAACACTTAAAAGCAATCAAAAGACAAACCGAGTGTGTAGCATCTGCCAGTTATTGCTAAAGGAGTCACTCCCGGTGAAGGGATCTCGGTCCTTTCCTCATCGAATAAGGTGCAGGATATATCGTATATACTGCTGTGCAAAGCAAGAACTGTAGCTACCTGTTTTATTTTGAAATTCGATTCTACAACATCTTAGGTTTCTTTTATTTCATTAATCACATTAATGAAGTCCCATCAATTAAGTACCTAAACATCACAGATAAATACGACGTACACTTATGCCATCCGCATTCGCCTCGATGTCCCCTCGTGCACCGTTAGGTTAGGTAACTAACGACAGAGCGGGGCAGGGCTAGCGCGGGTGTAAAACATAAGTAACGCCTATATAATATATCATATATACTATATACTGTATCTATCACAGAACATCACATGATCACATCACAGATATCGCAGCAGAAGAAACATATGAAATATTGGATATACTAGGACGTCCGTGTTTTCAATACGAGCCAGTATAAAACACGGATTCCACGGTCGCGATGAATAGCCAAACCCACACCCCTAGACCCCTACGAGAGCGGCAAGCAACCCTACCAATTCTAGAGTTAGGAGACCCGGACTCGACTCCTCGAATTGGTCTCCCACTGGACTCCAGAACCCGGTTACTTGTGCCCTCCTCCTTGGGTCTATCCTAGTGCGGAAAAGTAAATAATATACAAGGGTGACAACTTCCGCAACCTGGAAGTGCCTCAATAAAAGAATATTACATACAAGTTTTTACATGAATGAAAATGAAAAACACTCATCTCACATAAAAACCCCCGGCTATTCAAACACGACGATCCAATATAATATATCCAGTAACACATAACATCACATGTCATCAACGTAAGTAAATATGCACATCCCAATTGTCGTTGACATATAGCAACGAAACCGGCGATATCACATATTACACTTACTGTCACAGAAAAGAAAGTGTAAAACTACAACAGTTGGAATCCGCAACCTTTTCAGACATCGCATGCCTGACCAAATGAATTACTTAGACATCGCATGCCTAACAATTATAAACCCCGCATTTTAGTCTCATTATCGAAAACACTTTTCAATATAAAGTCAGGCAATTCAACAAGATTCCCGACATCCTGATCGAATGCTCGTCGCAAACTTTAGTAGGCGGCTGCACCCCCGATACCGTCGACGAAGTGCACCAAGGCGGAACACCGCTACCGCGAGCACCCGAACGGATGCTTTCGGCGATGGGGTTCTCCTACAGTCACTTGGTCGGGGTTATGGAGTGAGGCTGTCTATTAAGTTTACCCGGCGAGTATCCGCGTACGCTACGTGATTGCGACGGACTTTTGATCGCATCAAAATTCCGTAGCAACCGATCAAGTGAGACTAAAGTGCTATGTTTATAACATTCATTCAGTTATCACATAACTTTTGTGAATTCCAATTATTGTATCCCATTCCAGATAAACAGAAAATGTTAAACTTTTCGATCGAACAATCGAACACCCAATTTTTCCCGATACAGATCAACACATGAAATAAGTCTAACAACATTCAGTTCGTGCCTCAGTACCGACGGTCCAGCCGTAGAAGGGTCAAGCCAACGCCTCACATGTGGCACGCCGTACTGCCCCAAACCCGAAGGTTCAAAGGGCAGTTCAAGACGGTCACATAATCGAGTTAAGGTTTGTTGTCTTCTAGAGGGTCCGTCGCGTTACTTGCACTACTTAGAACGTCGTTAAACTACGGAAAAATCCAACACTTGGAAATTTCCCGACAGGGGAAAAATTGGGTATTTATATCCGGTCGAACTTTTTAACATATTCTAAAATTTATCCGGAAAGCCAAATAGACAAAATTTGATACCCCGATCGAAACACCGAATCCCCAAAACAACTCCAGAAAATTCAACTCTTGAATAAATATTAAAAATTTCCAGAAAATCCAGCATAATATAATAGGAGTTACTGTGCAAACAGTGTACGATGACGTCATCATTCCGCCGCGGAACCGCCGCAGAAGGCAGGATTCTGCCGCGGTTCCGCTGCGGTTTGTACTGTTCATCAGTAAATTTTTGCATCGTAATTCTTATTCTTCCCTGCAGAATTTTTTAGCAATTTTTAATTTGGAAAAATCCACGTTTTCAGAAAACGTCCAGAGAGCATTTTCCGGGTTGGTTTCGGGTTCGTTCGGGCTTTAAATTCCGTCTAGACTTCGCCTAAGGCTCTAGCTAGGCTCTGATACCACTGTAAGGTTCCTAGGCACCCTAATGAGGTCTCACAAGGCATCGAACATGCCATTTTCAAAATTTAACGGTGCCGAGAAACCCTAATACGGATCGTTTGCTAGAAATCTAGGCGAAAAAAAAACTAGTTAACAATTAACTAAGAGATACGGAAATACAACCTTTGTAGATCCGGTCCTCCACCTCCACGGCTCCGAGATGAGGTCCTCTCCGCTGTCCAAATCAAATCCGGGCTCTAGCGTCGGCTTCGTCGGAGAATGGGCAAGCTAGGTCGTCGATGTCCATGCCGAAGATGATCTACGTCGAGGCATCGCTAGATCGAGCTCCACCTTCACCAAGTCTTGAAAACTTGTGAGGGAAACACACTCTACTACTTGGCAAGAGGTAGAGGATGAAGAAATAGGAAGTGGGTAGACTTTAGTTTTGAATTTCTCACTCATTTCATCAATCCACCATTGATGAAGTGAAGGTTTCTTCTTGAGTTCAATGAAGAAGAAGAAGAATATTATGATAAGATTAATTAGAAAAGAAAAGAATAATCATTCTTATCATCAAAGTAACCATGGTAAAGTGTAGAGAATTAACTTAGGTTAAATAAATGGTTAGGGTCAAGGTTTCATGAAGCTTCCACTAAACAACAAAAAAAGCCACCATTCTTTTCTCCTTTTTCCATCTATTTTCCAAAATGAATAAATAGATAAATAAATGAGAAAAGGAAATAAAACCCTAATCATAAGTTTAACCATGGTTTAATTCTTTACACTTAACCAAGTAAACATGTATCATCAAACATGATACAAGCATGTGCACAAAATCATATCACATATATAATGCGCACATCCGAGTAAGAATATCCATCTAAAGTGAACCAATACTAGTTAATGCAAAGTAATATATCAAATATATAATTATACATTAAATCATTAAATCAACACTTGATTTAACGATCCAGTCATATCGCATATAACCGACTAGTATCCAATGTATCGGCTTATCGAATCAACGCTTGAATCGATAACTAGGTTATATCGCATACAACCATTCGACACATTGATCGCGAGAATGAAATACGGTATCACATACACGCATTATTCTCGGTCCCGCACATATCTCATATGCGCTCCTATTTCGTTTTGCTTGAGCCAGGAAACCTCTGTGTAGGACTCTAAAGACTCGTCAATACGCCGGCAGCAGGTGATGATCATATCAATCACCCACAAGCCGCAAGCGGTCTGCTAAACGTAACGGCCACCCGGGTATTGAGCGATCTGAAGATCGACGAGCAAGCCCGCTCACACTCCAGTGAATCCAACCAGTAACACTACCGTACAGTCCGGTCTGATCGTCTGATATGTCGCATATCCCGCCTAGGGGTGGTAAACGTCAGACCCCAATAGCTCGATAAGTCGTGTCGATATGAGGTCTATAACAATTCGAGAAACTACTGGTAACACTTACCAGTAAATCTCAGCAACCCTGGCCAGGGATTTCCTGTTATAGCCAATCGAACACAGCGCAACATCAACTCCCTATACCGGGAGAGACGAATCCCCTCCTATCGCTCATTGCCTCCATGTGACTCGGGACTGTACCCAAAAACCACCGTTTTGCACGCCCTCTTGGACGTGGTAAGATGGAAATCAAAGCACAGTGGGAGCCACACAAGACTCTATGACGATCTCGGGTCAACAGACTACTCTGTACCAGTGTCACCAGAGAACTGCCATCTGACGTGAGGTATAATACCATCTGGGAGTTCTCGGCGAGTCCGTCCAGTGTACCCAGTCTCTACTGAGCACCCGTATATCATCTCTGATGTCAAACACCAATGGATATGGGATCATCCATCGCCCATCTGTATGGGTCGAGAAGGTATACGCTAGTCTACTCTGGTATATCGATGCCCCGTCTCGATACACCCACGACTAGGGACTTTGAAGGATGTACTTATGGACTACCATGTCCCCACTAGTATGATCCGCATCATAGTCCAGGTAGTCAAGCACACATCCTAAGGGCTTTACCAACATGTAACAGAGAGACAATCAGTATACACGTTAAGGTAAAGTTCAACCAGATAGCATACTATCATGTCGAGCAAGAAAGTCCTCCCTATATATGTCCCAGCATCCACTACAATATACATCCTATGTACAGTAATGGCCTCTAGGGCATACATATAACTAACAATCAACCATGCCAAATTAAAAATTTTCCGGTGCCGAGAAACCCTAAACTAGATCAATTACTAGAGGTAAGGCGAAAGAACATGCAAGTTAACAACTTAACTACAAGTAAAAGTGACTACAACCTTTGTAGATCCGGTCCTCCACTTCTTTAGCTCCGTGTTGACGTCCCTCCGCTGCGATCATCGGGATCCCGGACTCTAGCGATGGTTTCGTCGGAGAAATGAGCGGGCTAGGTCGTTGCCTTCGATGCCGAAGATGATCTACGTCGGGGAGACTCAAACTCAAGCTATTCCTTCACTTGGTCAAAAACTTTATGAAGAGAACACCCTATACTACATGGCAAGTAGTAGAGGATGAAGAAATAAGAAGTGGGTTCACTTTAGAATTGGATTTCTCACTCTTTTTACCATGGCACCATTGGAGCTAGCAAGCTTTTGTGGAGCTTGATGAAGAAGAAGAAGAAAAAGAATTAAAAGAATAATATGAAACTTATCCTTTTAATCATGGCACCATGGTTGAGTTAAGCCCTCATGCTTAACTCATGTAGAGAATTAACCAAAGCATTAGGTTAAGGGTTGGGTTAACTAATATCTTGAACAAATGACAAAAGAGTTGACTTTGTCAATATTTATCAAGCTTCATTAAGCTTGATAACTTTGACCAAAGTCTTACTCTTTTGTTATTTGTTAGGAAAATAGTAAACCCTAATTTAACCTTGATTTGGTTCAAGTCTCATACACACAACTTGTTTGTATCATCAAGCATGATACAAACATGTACACTTGCATATATCACATATAAACAATGTGCACATTCAAGTGAGAAAATCAATCTTAAGTGAACCAATACTAGTTAATGTAAAGTAATATATCAAATATATAATTATACATTAAATCATTAAATCAACACTTGATTTAACGATCCGGTCATATTGTATATAACCGACTAATATCAATAGTAACAACTTATCGAATCAACACTTGATCCGATAACCCGGCTATATCGCATACAACCGATCAATGTCATAAACCGCGAGAATAGAATACAGTATCACATACTGGTATTATTCTCAGTCCCGCACATATCTCATATGCGCTCCTATTTCGTTTCGCTTGAGCCAGGAAACCCCTGTGTAGGACTCTAAAGACTCGTCAATACGCCGGCAGTAGGTGATGATCATATCAAACACCCACAAGCCGCAAGCGGTCTGCTAAACGTAACGGCCACCCGGGTATTGAGCAATCAGAAGATCAACGAGCAAGCCCGCTCACACTCCTGTGAATCCAACCAGTAACACTACCGTACAGTCCGGTCTGTTTGTCTGATATGTCGCATATCTTGTCTAGGGGTGAACGTCAGACCCCAATAACTCGATAAGTCGTGTCGATATGAGGCTCATAACGGGTCGAGAAACTACTGGTAACACTTACCAGTAAATCCCTAAAGCAGCCTTGGCCAAGGACTTTCTATTATAACCAATCGAGCACTGCGCAACATCAACTCCCTATACCGGGAGAGACAAAACCCCTCCTATCGCTCATTGCCTCCATGTGATTCGGGACTGTACCCAAAAACCACCGTTTTGCACGCCCTCTTGGACATGGTAAGGTGGAAATCAAAGCACAGTGGGAATCACACAAGACTCTATGACGATCTCGGGTATACAAACTAACCTGTACCAGTGTCACCTGAGAACTGCCATCTGACGTAAGGTATAATACCATCTGGGAGTTCTCGGCGAGTCCGTCCAGTGTACCCAGTCTCTACTGATCACCCGTATATCATCTCTGATGTCAAACACCAATGCATATGGGATCATCCATCGCCCATCTATATGGGTCGAGAAGCTACACGCTAGTCTACTCTGGTATATTGATGCCCCGTCTCGATACACCCACGACTAGGGACTTTGAAGGATGTACTTATGGACTACCATGTCCCCACTAGTATGATCCGCATCATAGTCCAGGTAGTCAAGTACACATTCTAAGGGCTTTACCAACATGTAACAGAGAGACAATCAGTGTACACGTTAAAGTAAAGAGTAACCAGATATCATACTATCATATCGAGCAAGAAAGTCATCCCTATATATGTCCAAGCATCCACTACAATATACATCCTATGTATAGTAATGGCCTCTAGGGCATACATATAACTAACATGTGTGACCAATCTTTACGGTTTTTAGAAACCGTTTTCTCCAAGATTTGCTTAATTTGCCGATTCGAAACCTCGGCCTGCTGTTCATATCATAATATTGCATTATTATGTTCCCCATTCTTATGCATTTTACAAATAAATAGGTGCTTTTGACCCCTGTCTGCTACATAGTACAGGTTACAGGTTCTTGGATGAAAAACAGTGAAAAAGATAAAAGAAGATGCAAAAGTGAGACTACGACCAACAAAATAGAAAGATCTTGATTAAGCCTACACGAAGATCAGTACAAAGCAGCGCAAGGTCCAAGATTACGAAGCAATGGTACAAGTTCACTACAAATTATTCACTGGGAGATCTGGAAGAAACCTAGAAGCCAATTTGAGAAAAGTACTAAAGAAGTAGTAAAAACAAAAAGCCCAGAACAAGTACAAAAAGTTTCAGCCATCAAGTCCACCATTGGGCCGCGGAACCGCGGCCCAACCCTTGCTGCGGCCGCGGATCCGCGACCGTCTATTGCACGTGTCGGTGGATTTTTCCAGAAGCGGCGCGGATCGTTGACTAGGTCTTTTCTTAGAGGGTATTTTTGTAATAGCAGATGTGCGAGTCAATTGTAACTCTAGGGTTTCTATGTCCTATAAATAGAGACCCTAATACCTCTTTTGAGGTATGCCACTTTTCACTTCATAAATTCAGATCTGTACTGCGTTGATGTTTGGAGAGAGCCATCAATAAAAAATAGTAAGTTCTTTTATTTCTTTGCCTTAGTTTACTTTTAATTTAGAATGTCTTTTAATTCCCTAATGAGCGAGTAGTCTCCTCGCTTATTAGGGTTAGGTTTAGGGAAAGGTTTGAGAGATGGGATCTCTCACCCCTTTCTTGCCCCATCATACATAATAATTAGAACTCTATGCATACACGCACACACCGCTCCCTGCGGCACCTTGCCCCTCGAGGTAACGGTGATACCGTAGTATAAATGACCGGTTGCGCGTGTTTTCCATGGAGGTTAGGGTAAGGATCGATAAAGGAAGGACAAGAACCTAGAGGTAGAAACACCGTTTCTTCCCGATGGTACTAATCCCTTTTATTAATAATTACCATAACACCTAATAAATCTAAAATAGGGCATTGAAAGCGGTGAGAAAACCTTTAATCTCTCAACTTACCCTAGATCTAACCCTAGCAAGACTTAGATCTAGATAATCTTAGTATAAATCAATTTAAGTTTTAGAAATAATCAATCCGACACCCATCGGAATTAACTCGTTAGAGCGATTAGGAAAACACAAAATCTCTATGGACCGACCCGTACTCACCGGCTAGCTACCAAGCGACGCCATTCTTGATTGCGGTTTAGAAATATTTTTGACACATGAATCAAATGGCGCCGTTGCCGAGGATGGCGTAGTATTTCCTTTTTGCAATTTCGGGTTAATCTAAAGTAAAAAAATCATAAAAACAGAAAAGAAAAAATTATAAAATTTTTATCATTTATTGTTTGAAGGGTATTTTGTATGAATCTTTGTAGGATTGACGGATCTGGAAAAATCCAGAGGGAGAAACAGAAATTGGTAGATCAGAACAGAGGGGGAATTCCACAACAGAACAGTACAATTTTTTCAGAGACCTGAAGCCTCCACGCGACCGCCCTTCCGCGGCTGTAACGCGCTCAGAACCGTGGTTCCGTGGCCTTCCCGTGACATCAGCTCACGCAATTTCCTCTGTTTGTTTCTCTCTCCCCCTCTGCAAATCTCCATATATCTTTTGTCAAATCTTCTGCAGGATTCTTTGTGCTTAAAAAATCTTCCCCCTTCTCAATAACAAATCTTATGCAGGATTCTTTGCGCCGCGCTTAAAATAAAATTTTTTTTGATTGCAAGTGGTTGTTACTGTTTTGCATATATTTAATTTGATTTTAAGGGACTTGAGACCAATTCAGATTGGGTGGGGATTTCATCACCCTTCCCAGGACCCCAGAAATCACATAAGGCATTTGCATTGACCATATCTTAATTAAAAAATACTAGACTCAGCCCTAAGGACGTCGCGCTCAATAGGACAGAGGACTAGTTATAGGCATCGACCGTTTATCCTAACCTGACTTTGCGGTGTCTAGGCAAGTGTGTCTAAGGCAAGTGGTTACTTAATTAGGACCACTACTTTCGTAGTGGGGAGCCTCCCACTTACCTGGCACTTACCTGGCCACAATTGGCGGTGAAGAGGCGGTTTGAGATCCTATTTCTAGCCCTTTGAAACAGTTAAGAGCTGTCTAGCTGACCTAGGTGACCCTAGATCTAGGCCTGATTGTGCATTTTTGGTTGATCGAAAGTGTGTCTTAACCCTTTATCAAAAATTTTTGCAAAAAGTTCCAAATAAAAAAAAAAGGAAAAAGGAAAATATTTTATAAAAACTTGCAACTTGTCGCTAAAGAAATCTTTGCACCCACCTACACCACTTCTTCTCATTGACATTTTCTTACCCCCACATTCTGTTTTTCACCTTTTTGACTACACTACCTCTTTAGTGTATGTCACTTTGGACTAGGGACACTAGCGCCCGATTAGTCCGTGTTTCGTTGGTACCGACCGATGAACCTTTCGACTCCGAAGTCGAAATTCCGTCCACCTCCTTACCTCCACCTTCAAATTCTTCTTCCGAAGGTATGTCGGGATAAATCCCAACAACACCTTATCCACGGGACTGATTCTACTTCCGTTAGGTGCGAATAACCCGAATCACCCGCCTGTTGTAGTGCCCCAACGAATCGCGCTCCAGGATCTCTTCTACCCTGTCCGCACATCCTTACCTACCTGTCTTTCACCCCCACAGGCAAATGGGGACAATTTTGAGATAAAACCCCACTTCATCAATATGCTGCCAAAATTTCACGGATTGGAATCCGAAGATGCCTATATCTTTATCAATAAATTCTAAAACGTTTGCGCCATGATGAAAACAACCCAATTATCCGACGATACTATAAGGCTAAGGGTCATTCCTTTCACCTTATGTGACTTAGCCGAGAAGTGGTTATACAACACGACATCACATTCAATTAGAAATTGGGACGAGTTTGTTAAAGCTTTTCTTAAAAAGTTTTATCTTCATCACAAGACCGCGAGAATTCTCAATGAGATTATACAATTTACCCAGCTTCCTTCCGAACCATTTTGGAAGTGTTTTGAAAGATTCAAAGACCTACTGGTTCAATGCCCTCGCCATGGGATCGAAAATTGGCAACTTTGCCAAACATTATACGAAGGATTGAACCTGGCAACGAAGCAGTTGCTGGAAACTATTTGTCAAGGTCACTTTCTAACCAAATCTAGTCAGGAAGCATGGCAGTTTCTCGAGGATCTTAGTGAACAAACAATTCAGTGGGAGAGCACAAAGACCATCTCATCTTCTTCTATTGGTCAATCTAGGGCATGCATATATCAATTAGATATGTCGATTGCTATGAAAGCCGAGATGGCCGCACTTATGAAAAAGCTAGAAGCCATTGAGACCAAAATCTCATCGTCTTCTCCTGCCCCTGCTTTACCCCCACGAACTGTTTGTGCTTGTTGTTCGGATCCATCACACCTTACCGAAGAGTGTCCTTACAATCCACCTGTTCAAGGACAAGATCAAGTCAATACTGCCTTTCAGCAACGACAAAGAAATGATCCTTACTCTTCGACCTATAATCCGGGTTGGAGGAGTCACCCAAATTTTGCTTGGAATCAAAATCAACAATTCCAAGGAAACAACAACTTTCAAAGGCCTCCTCCTCCACAACAACAAGCACCCCAACAAAATCAATACCAGCAACCTTTCCAACCACAACCTTATCCAAATCAAACGAACAATTTGATTCAACCCAATGATGATAAGGTTATCTCGCTAGAAAAAAGTCTAGATGCGTTTCTCAAGCAATCTACAGAATCCGCAGCAAGGTTGGAAAATTCCGTCCAGTCTTTGGTGCACAACAATGCTTCACACGATCAAAACATCAAATCTATTGAGACACAAATTGCACAACTAACTGCTGCGTTGAGCGAGAGAGAAAAGGGAAAGCTTCCATCTCAACCATTGCCAAATCCCGGTCACACACAAAACGCATATGAATATCACAATCACAATGTAAATGCGGTGACCACGTTGAGATCCGGAAGAGTGTTGCAGAATAATGTGGGTACTAGTGATGACACCCCGCCGGTGGTTCTTCTTCTTCTCCATCTTCTTCTTCTTCTCCATCTTCTTCTTCTTCACCCTCATCTCCTCTGCTAGAGCCTATTCTTCATTCTTTAAAAGGCTCTTCTTCTTCTAATTCGAACGGACCCATTTCTCACTTTAAGAACACATCCACACTGGGGTCCGTTCCAACTCCACATTCTACTCCACAGACATTGGACTCAACAGATTTTCAAAATGCTCCATTTCCAAATAGGTTGAGTCCCAATAAACTAACTCCACAAATGGAGAAGATTGTGGAGTTATTTAAACAGGTTAGCATAAATATACCTCTCTTGGATGCAATCCAACAAGTCCCTTTGTACGCGAAAATCTTAAAGGGCTTATGCTCCTTGAAGAGAAAATCTCAAATACCCAAGAAAGTTCTAGTAGCTAGTGCAGTGAGCAATGCTATTAACCAACCTCAACCCTTACCCCAAAAACGAAAGGACCCCGGCTGTCCTACGATTTCAATAACAATTGGGGATAAGAAAATTAATCGAGCACTTTTAGATCTTGGCTCTAGTGTTAACCTGCTTCCCTACTCCGTGTACGAGCAATTAAGGGTTGGAGAGTTGAAACCCACTCGTTGTACTCTCCAAATGGCTGATCGATCAATCATCCATCCTAGGGGTGAGCTAGAGGATGTGTTGATCAAAGTTGTGGATTTCATATTCCCCGTTGATTTTATTGTTATGGACAAACAAGCTGTTGCTAACCCACGAAACCAAATTCCGGTGATCTCGGTCGACCATTTTTGGCCACTTCCAATGCCGTAATAAATTGTCGCAATGGCTCCATGACTCTATCCTTCGGGAAGACGTCTAGTGAGTTCAATATTTACAAGTTAGGAAGTCTGCCCCCCGTGCCTAAAACTAGTACACGAGAAGTTTGCTCTATTCACGAAATCACGCAGGAGAACTGCGAGTTTGAAAGATTTTTGTTTGATGAAAACAGTTTTGACGCCACTAGTGCTTCCCTCCTCGAATCAACCACAGTTGACACAACCAATATTGATTATGAATGTTTCACTTTTCCGGATGATTTTGACGACTCACCACCCGAATATGAGTCTTTTGAATTTTTGGATGAGTTAGTTGAACCATCCGAATCGGTTATTTGCAGTGATTTCGAATCTTTGTTGAAGTCCTTTGAGTTCGAGATAGATTTCCCAATTTTGCCTATGATTGTTTCGCCTCCGAAACTCGAACTCACGCCCTTGCCGTCTCACCTTAAATATGCTTACATAGATGAGAATGAGACCTTTCCTGTTATCATATCGGCCTCTCTAGCCCTCGAGCAAGAGAACGCCCTTTTAATGGTCTTACAAGATAAGCGGCAAGCTTTCGGCTGGAGTATGGGGACATCGAAGAGATTAGTTCCCTCATAATTGAATATCATATGCATATGATGGATGATGCCAAGTCGATAAAGGATCCACAGAAGTATCTTGGGGATAGTGTGGTTAGTCAACCTTCTCCTTTAGAAGTTGAACCACCCCCTTTTCTTTTAATAAGCTACGAGAATGCCAATATTCCACTGATTGCTGATCATTCACATTCTCGTTTTGATTCATCACCACCTCATATCTATTCACTTCCACACTTTCCATCCCACCACTTCTATCTTCCCCAATTCTTTTTGGGTCGGTACAACATGTTTTTCCACCAACCGATACTCTATACAGATAAATTTTTCGACTGGTTGGTGTTGACGTTTGGTCTTTGCAAAGTGTGGCAATGACGTTTAATATTGTTTCAATAAAGTTTGGGGGGGCCTTTCTGTATATATATATATTTTTTCTTTTAACAATAAAAAAATTATAAATAAATAAACAGGGGAGTGCCGACATTCTCAACCTTCTTGGTGTAGCATGACAGTGAGGGCACTGTCAAGTTTAAGTTTGGGGGTATGCTCGGTAAGCCTTCTTCCTTCGCATTCATGTGTATATTTTTGCATTTGCATACTTATTTTAAAACCCATAAAAATTGAAAAATTTCAAAAATTATAAAAATTAAAGTATTCGATTTTGGCCTTATTTGACTTGAGAACAAATAGGTTAACTAGTTAGGAGCAACTAGATCTTAAACTTAGTAAATTAAAAACCCTAAAAATATTCTTTCTTAAAGTTTAACGGTAGAAAGTATATGTCTTTGTAGTTTATTTAGAAATAGGCAAATTTTGAGTTTACTTCTTGGGCTAAGTTAAAACAAGGGAAGAGTATTGATGTTTTTATTAAAGTATAAGTTTGAAAATAATTCCTAACTTAAGTCTAAATTCTGAAAATGTATACCCTACAATTTGCACAAACACGCACCTTGAAACTTGGAATAGTAGAAGAGACCTTGAAATGCTCTTGTCTAAAGTCCTTAGTATGAAGAAAAATAAAAAAATTCAAGTGTGAATAAAGAGATAATAAAAAAATGAACACTGGTTTTTGTGATTATTTAAGGATGCAAAAATAGAAAAATATTTAGCGAGGGTGCTTCATCACCTAGTGCCTTAGACCAACTGGTTTGGGAGTCACTGCTAAAGCCTTAGGTGTTGCAAGACTATGAATTACGCTTTAATGTGCAAACACATCTTGTAATCGGTTGTTGATACCTCAAGAAGTATTAACGGTCGCATGAAGGATGTGTAAGCAAAATTCATCTAAAATTCACCAATTTAAGAAGTGCTTTGGACAACGGACAAGAGTACGATTGCTTGATTTGAATTTCCAAGTGTAGGGGTGATTTATACACACACGTAGGGGTATGTGATTGGGATTTAGATAAGAGAGAGGAATGAAGAATAGAACTTGTATCTTTAGTAGAGATGATAAAAATCCCTAAGTGGGGATGGAACCCTAGAAAGAAAACTTAAGAGATGCCGAAAGCTAAGTCTGTCTACAGAATATATATAATCTTAAGTTAAATGATAAGAAAGCGTGAAGAATATGGGTGGATAATTTACGAGTCGACGATAATAGAATTCCTTGTTAGAAAACCTAATTGGAGAATAAAAGTCAATACGCTTAATTGATAGGATTTTGTGGGTAGTATCCGCTGAAAACCCTCAGGAGACAACACTCCTCCTACTAGGGACACCTAGAGATTTAACGGCTTGTTGCACGAGCTCAGTGCAATCGCGATTCCCTGCGAAAGTGAGGTTAGGTTTTTTGTCGAGAATAAAACTAAGTTTGCTCGAGGACGAGCAAAAGATAAGTTTGGGGGTATTTGTTCGTATCATAATATTGCATTATTATGTTCCCCATTCTTATACATTTTACAAATAAACAGGTGCTTTTGACCCATGTCTGCTACATAGTACAGGTTACAGGTTCTTGGAAGAAAAACAGTGAAAAAGATAAAAGAAGATGCAAAAGTGAGATTACGACCAACAAAATAGAAAGATCTTGATCAAGCCTACACGAAGATCAGTACAAAGCAGCGCAAGGTCCAAGATTACGAAGCAATGGTACAAGTTCACTACAAATTATTCACTGGGAGATCTGGAAGAAACCTAGAAGCCAATTTGAGAAAAGTACTAAAGAAGTAGTAAAAACAAAAAGCCCAGAACAAGTACAAAAAGTTTCAGCCATCAAGTCCACCATTGGGCCGCGGAACCGCGGCCCAACCCTTGCTGCGGCCGCGGATCTGCGGCCGTCTATTGCACGTGTCGGTGGATTTTTCCAGAGGTGGCGTGGATCGTTGACTAGGTTTTATCTTAGAGGGTATTTTTGTAATAGCAGATGTGCGAGTCAATTGTAACCCTAGGGTTTCTATGTCCTATAAATAGAGACCCTAATACCTCTTTTGAGGTATACCTCTTTTCACTTCATAAATTCAGATCTGTACTGCGTTAATGTTTGGAGAGAGCCATCAATAAAAATTAGTAAGTTCTTTTATTTCTTTGCCTTAATTTACTTTTAATTTAGAATGTCTTTTAATCCCCTAATGAGCGAGTAGTCTCCTCGTTTGTTAGGGTTAGTTTTAGGGAAAGGTTTGAGAGATGAGATCTCTCACCCCTTTCTTGCCCCATAACACATAATAATTAGAACTCCATGCATACACGCATACACCGCTCCCTGCGGCACCTTATCCCTCGAGGTAACGGTGATACCGTAGCATAAAGGACCGGTTGCGCGTGTTTTCCATGGAGGTTAGTGTAAGGATCGATAAAGGAAAGACAAGAACCTAGAGGAAGAAACACCGTTTCTTCCCGATGGTACTAATCCCTTTTATTGATAATTATCATAACACCTAATAAATCTAAAATAGGGCATTGAAAGCGGTGAGGAAACCTTTAATCTCTCAACTTATCCTAGACCTAACCCTAGCAAGACTTAGATCTAGATAATCTTAGTATAAATCAATTTAGGTTTTAGAAATAATCAATCCGACACCCATCGGAATTAACTCGTTAGAGCGATTAGGAAAACACAAAATCCCTGTGGACCGAGCCGTACTCACCGGCTAGCTACCAAGCGACGCCATTCTTGATTGCGGTTTAGAAATATTTTTGACACATGAATCACCTGCCCACATGTTTGGGGATGGTATGGCGTTGACAGTTTGTGAGTAATGGAATATTTGCGCATCAAGGACTCAAAAGTCCTATTGCAGAAGTGAGATCCATTATCACTTATAATTGCTCGAGGGTGCCCAAACCAGGAAAAGATATGTTCTTTAAGAAATCGAACGACAACCTTGTTATCGTTCGTTTGGCTAGGCACAGCCTCGACCCATTTTGACACATAGTCAACAGCCAAAAGAATATACACATTCCCAAAAGAATTGGGAAATAGTCCCATGAATTCTATACCCTAAACATCGAAAATATCCACAACCAAAATTGGTTGGAGCGGCATTTCGTTTCTTCGCGATATCCGGCCCAAGTGTTGGCACCGGGAGCATGTCTTGCAGTATTCATATGTATCCTTAAAGAGTCATGGCCAATAGAAACCACACTGCAAGATTTTATCTGCTGTCTTCTTTGGGCCAAAATGCCCGCCACACACTTGATCGTGGCAAAAATACAACACACTCTTAAACTCATTTTCAGGTACACATCGACGAATGATTTGGTCGGAACGGTATTTAAAGAGATATGGCTCATCCCAGTAAAAATGTTTTACTTGGGACAAAAATCAGAGTTTATCCTGTTTCGACCAATCTTTAGGTATCAAGCCGGTGGCCAAGTAGTTTACTATATCAGCGAACCAAGATTCGCATGACACGGTTAAGAGTTGCTCGTCGGGAAAAATATCTTTTATTGGAATTTCAAGTGTAGGCGAAGAAGGAAGTTGTGAAAGGTGATCGGCCACTACATTTTCACATTCTCTTTTGTCCCTTATGACAAGGTCAAACTCTTGTAGCAAGAGCATCCAATGTATTAAACTCGATTTAGCACCCTTCTTCGCAAAAAGGTGGCGAAGAGCTGAATGATCCGTATACACAATCACTGGAGAGCCGATTAAATAAGGCCGGAATTTTTCAAGTGCAAACACAACTGATAAAAATTCCTTTTCTGTTGTTGTGCAGTTCAGTTGGGCCTCATTTAACGTTCGGCTAGTGTAATAAATTACGTGCGACATCTTATTAATATGCTGTCCAAGAACAACACCAATGGAGAAATCTGATGCATCGCACATAATTTCGAATGGATGCGTCCAGTCTGGAGATGAAAGAATGGGCACAGAAATGAGAGAGTGTTTCAATGACTCGAATGCTTCCATGCAAGTTGAGTCAAAATCAAATGTTGTGTCCTTGGCCAATAAGAGAGTCAAGGGTCTAGCAATCTTGCTAAAATCCTTGATGAACTGTCTATAAAAACCGGCATGGCCAAGGAAAGCTCGGATGTCTTTGACGCATTTAGGAGGAGGGAGATTAGAAATGACCTCAATCTTGATTTTATCAACCTCTATGCCGTTTTGCGAGATGACATGTCCTAAGACAATACCCTCTCGTACCATAAAGTGGCACTTCTCCTAATTTAGAGTGAGGTTCTTATCTCTACAGCGGGTAAGAACTGCGTCAAGGTGTAGCAAACACTCGTCGAAGGAGTCACCAAAAATGGAGAAATCATCCATAAAGATCTCCAAAAACTTTTCAACCATGTCTGAAAAGATCCCCATCATACACCGCTGAAATGTAGCAGGAGCATTGCATAACCCAAAAGGCATGCGACGATAAGCAAAAGTACTGAAAGGACAAGTAAACGTGGTCTTGTCTTGATCCTTTTCGGCGATGGGGACTTGGTTATAGCCGGAATAGCCATCCAAAAAGCAGTAGAACTCATGCCCAGCCAATCGTTCTAGTATTTGGTCAATGAAAGGAAAAGGAAAGTGGTCTTTCCTTGTCGCGGCATTGAGTTTTCTATAGTCGATGCAAACTCGCCACCCAGTTTGGGTGCGAGTAGGTATTAACTCATTTGCCTCATTGGTTATGACCGTAATGCCCGATTTCTTTGGGACAACATGAATGGGGCTAACCCACTGGCTATCCGAGATAGGGTGAATGATACCACTATCAAGACATTTTACAATCTCCTTCTTGACAGCCTCTTTCATTATGGGATTGAGGCGTTTTTGTGGATCCCTCACTGGCTTAGCATCATCCATCAAGTGTATGTGATGTTCAACTATGAGGGGACTAATCCCCTTGATGTCCGCCATAGACCAGCCAAAAGCTTGTCGATTATTTTGTAAGACCATTAAAAGGGCATTCTCTTGCTCGAGGGCTAGAGAGGCCGATATGATGACGGGAAGGGTCTCATTTTCACCTAGGTAAGCATATTTAAGGTGCGATGGCAAAAGCTTTAGTTCGAGTTTAGGAGGTGAAACAATTGAAGGTAGCATTGGTGAAACTGTTTCAAACTCGAAAGATTCCATCAACGGTTCAAATTGAGTGTACGCAACCAAGTCGGATGGTTCAACTAACTCATCCAAAAAATCAAAAGACTCAAACTCGGGTGGTGAGTCTTCAAAATCTTCCAAAAAGGTGAAACACTCATAATCGTTGTCCGGCGTGAAAGCTGTGTCGGATTCTTGGAGGGACGCACTAGAGGCGTCAACACTGCTGTGATCGAATAGAAAGTTTTCGAACTCACAGTCCTCCTCCGTGATCTCATGGATCGAGCAAACATCAAGTATACTAGCATTAGGCTCGGAAGGCTGATTCCCCAATTTAAAGATGTTGAGTTCAATCGTCATATTTCCAAAAGAGAGGTTCATGGAACCATTACGACAACTGATCACCGCATTGGAGGTCGCAAGGAATGGTCGGCCAAGTATCACCGGAATTTGACTCCGGGGGTTAGCTACAGGTTGTGTATCCATCACAATGAAGTCAACGGGAAAAATGAAATCCCCTACTCTAATTAACACATCCTCTAACTCACCCCTAGGATGGTGTCACGACCCGAAAGTACGGAACGTGACCGGCACTTAGACTACGAAACGTCTCGAGGCGTACGTAATCCAAGTAAACCGAAAACCTAGAAATCCAAACCAAGAAAAGTAGTAGAGTGAAGGAAAACCAATTTAAATCAAGTAGTTTTAATAGCATAAGCCGAATTATGCGTTTTAAAAAAAAATCAAGTATTTTCTGAAAATTTCGGCAGAGTCTCCTTTGTAAATACTGGTCCCCAAACGGGATACAACATGAATAGTATACGAAATAAAAAAAAAGGCATCCCCAAGCGGGAGCTAGCTCTTCGTCAATCGACGGTCACAACCATACAAGCAATATAATATACAACGCCAAGGGCGAGAATCAAAACTCAAAAGGAAACTCAAAACAACAAGAAATCCACAGAAATATAACGCGCGACTCCAAGGTCGAAAGAATAACACCACTGGTCTCTATCTCAAAAATAAATACATGTTTGGTTGATGGAATTTACTAGATACAACTGAATAATATCATACAAAGTAATATGATGGGTACGATACCAATAAACCCACCTACTAGCAAGTCACCCGAAAGAAGCAGTGCCAGCAAAGCCGTAATGAAACCTGTACGGTAAAACCTGCAAGAAACTGTGGCACAACGGGGGTGGGTTGCCAACTTGTGAGTAGAAAAACATCTACGAAGAGAAATCGCATGAACAACGCAATCCTAGGTCATAAGATCATAATATATCCTCAAATATATATAACATGCAGCCTAAACAATGGCTAGGGTAAATATCTAACCCGAATGTAATCCCATGTGCCCCTGTCGGTGCCTCAGGTAGCAATATATCATATGGATGATGTATGAATGCATGAAACAGAATGCATGTACTGAATAAAACTGTTTTCATAATTTAGTGAGATTTCTGTACTTTTAAAAGAGATATTATAAATGAAATCAGTATAAAAAGTGTCTAGCATCGACACAAAACATAAATCCCAATGTCTCAATCTCACTATCTAGGGCGCCGTCAATCCAGACCGGCCCCTACCATCAATCTCAAGACCACGACGGTATCCTCCGGATATCCGACGCGTTGGGTAATATCACCGGTCGGTAGTGCTCCCCTGCCAGGCTCAACGCCATCATCTGCGATTCTCTTGTCCCGGGGTACTGCACCGGGTCCACTATGTACCCGAAACGGTTTCTCCACTCCTCGAACTCGGGTCTCGAAATCCATCAGCAAACTCATGGTGGACGACTCATACATCATGGGAAAACCGCACTTTTTATTTAAAAAGAGAGAAAAGAAGTTTATATAAGTTTTGCGGTTTTCCCCCAAATCCAGAAAATCTCATGGAAATCCGAATTCAAATCATCAATAGCATGTAAAACCATGAATATAGGCATGAGAATCCATGAATGCGGCATAACAATGAATAACAGTATGCATGAAATAGCAAATAATAACTACAATGTCTAAACTAGCATATCAGGCAAGTATACTAATATCATGTCTAAACTATTAGCTAACAACCTATGTTAAATGAAATAGTATTTTCTAAAGTGTACGTGACATGGCAATTACCGATGAAGATGTGTGTGAGCCGGCAAGTAAGTGTACGTGGTAAATACGTGTCATCGGTAATGGTGCTGGTGTCCTAACAGCATGATATCAACAATAGAATATGAAACATAATATAAGCATGCGATGCGGAGCGAACAACAATAATGAGCGGAAGCTAAATACTAGACACAAAGATAACAATCTATATTTAATATCAATCTAGTCTAACAACTACACTAGCTAAAGGGCTAAGCTAACTGGCTACTGAAGGTAAGGAAACCGCCTAACATCTGAGTCGATACATATATGTACATATATATTAATCGGTGATCCCGCCTCGATAACATCACATCCGATACCATATTTATAGTCAAATATTCCCAAGTCAAGAGTGCGGATCAAACATCAATATATAGCTCGTACGTAAATCTGTCGTACGGCATCCCAAATCGGGGTACGGGTCAATATCACATTCATCAAATTATTCACCTGGTGTCCTCTTTATCAAGATCATAATCCGGTTACTGATCTATGTCTAGTACAATACTACTATCATCAATATACTCATGATCTGACTACTCTCGAACAAACCGATATCATCAGCACATATCATCATCAAGGGGTATATATCGCCCAATACGGCCTAGTATCAATATCCTAGCATATCATATCTCATATCACGATCACATGTCGACCATTTTATTTATAACATTATCCCGTATCGTCATCCTAAGATCCGCTATAACATCAGGACATATCTCAAGTACAAATCCTGCCATATTACCGTTCTCGCGGTCTCAATCAAATCATATCGACTCATCTCAAATCCCAAATACTATCCTCAAATCCAGTATGTGAACACATAGTCCCATACCCATGTGAACACATAACAATATAACCCCATATAAGCACATATGAAAGAAGAATGTATGCAAGTATGGTGTGTGTGTGTAAATGTGGTGCAACCTCTACTCTAGGGTCTCCCAACACTAACCTAATCCGATCACACCCTAAATCCATCTATGTCATCGATAACATCAAACAATACATAATCACTTTGTGTGTATACGTATTCGTATACATCACCACGAACTGCGGGGGTGCTATACGCCATCCACCCGATTTTTCCCCGTAGATATAAATCTACTCACCTGGTCCTCGCTCGCCGGTGCCGACGTCGCCACACGCTTGCTTGTCGTCTCGAAGTCCAAATGGGGTACCTACATATCATAACGCACCATATCGCATTAAAACCAAATTCGAAATCGAAACGGCATACGAAAATCAAATCGGCACGCGTATCACGCATAGGTCAAAACCTATCGCCTACGCATGCAAGAATAGCCAAACCAACCCTCGATGTCGATGTACAAATGTCAAACCATCGAGAAAAACCCAAACACTCTCATTTGCACATTCACGAACACTAATTATAATATAAAATAGGTTAAAATTCACAAAAACCCCAAATTCACCTTAAAAGCCATTTTTCCGAAAATCTAGTAAGCAAAAATTACCCGTTTTAGTACGAAACTCGACGTTTAAACAAATCTAGCGGCCATAATACTTATTAAATATCATAAATAAGTCATAAAAACAATTTTCATAATTTAATCCCAATAAATTTCATTAACCCCAAAATTCTAGTTTACAATATACCCAAATTTTAACAATTTCAACTAAAAATGCACAAAACAATAACTACGCTTGATTTTACATGGTCCAAGGCATTAAACCACTCATTATAATATTAATGATGACATGAAACCATAATTATATTTTAATCTAAAGTATTTAAAAATTTTCTAAAAACCCTAGTTAGCAAAATAACTTAATTAGGACATTTTATAAGTAATGGTTTGTAATTAACAACTAGATTAGTTTTCTACAAAATTTAAGATGTTAATCCATGTCACTAAACCATGCACAATTTAACACAACACAAATCCACAACAAAACCCTAATTTAATCATTCTCTTGAAAACCCACATCTTTCAATTAAACCACAATTAAACTTATAATTAAGCCAGACTAAAGTATTTAGCAACAATTTAAACAAAAGGCCAATATTTATACCTCATGAACCATGGATCAAACTTAAGATCTAGACCTCCAATTTGAAATCCTTGCACCAAGATCCATGCTGGATAGGCAAATGAGAAATGGGTAGGAGTTGGATTTTGATTTCGGTGAGGTTTTACTTTGATTTTTGACAATTTTTTTGATGGAAAAAGAGAGGAGAAGAGGGAAGGGGGGGCTGCTGTTGGCCTGCAGATTTTCGGCTGGGAAATGTGGAGGTGTGAGGGAGGAGAGAGAGTGAGGTGGAGAAAGTGTGTGGGAGGGGGGGAGTCAAAGTCAAACCAATACCCATATATCTATTTCTTCTCTTCATTTCCTTTTATCAAAAGAAGTGGGGACATGGGGGAAATGGGGCTCCTGAAAATTCAGCCAAGGAGGGGAGGAAAAATGTGGGGTGTGAGTGTGGGTGCGGAAAAAAAAAGATAAATATTATACCCCCAAAACCATTTACACTAATTTCACCAAATAAGCTTCTTTTCTTCAATATTTTCTAACACCGTTTAACAACTTCTTTTCGATTCAAAAACCACATGTTAAAATTTTGGTTAATATGTTATGATTAACAAAATTTGTTTCAACCCATTCCAATTTGTAATTTTCCCTAATTAAATGTATTAGTGACGGCTTAAAATAATATTAAAATAATTAATTTCGGAAAAATTTTCAGAAAATTTGAAATTTTACCAGAGGCTCAATAAACACCAAATATTAGCAATTATATAGCTAGAATATGTATATTTAATTTTATCATAAAGATATTTGTATTTTGACTTTTTTACAGAAAACCTCCCTATCTTACCGATTTTCCGAAATTTCACCGAAACGATTTTCAAAACGTTACAATCTTCCCCACTTAAAGAAATTCGGTCCCCGAATTTAAATTAAAACTCCCTTCAAATACTAAAACATCTAAGCAAAACCATCAAGTCGTCGGGGCTCAGAAATCATAAATACATAAAACAAATCGTAGCGCAGCGCATGCGCATGAAAAATGAGCATATAACTCAAAATCAAAACTCCATCCAGCATCCTGCAATCATCGGAGTCATGGTGAAGACACAATGTCAAATCCAATACAAAACCAATATGATATGACTCGAAACTATACACGTAAATATCAAATCTATATATGAAAGTATCTGATGGAAATGCATGCCAAATCTCTTAAAGTCGCTGTGCAATGCGCATAACACTGCACAGTGGCGGACGTCTATCATAAGAAAATGACCATATACATATATACCTTTTGTTTCAAATGTACGTTCCGCCGTTTTGGGAAACAAATTAGAAGGGTTTCCTTGTTTTAAACGTTTCGTGTCATATCAGACACGTAGGTAAATACTGAGACTATAGCTCGCTTTTTGGAATTCCCTTCGATAGCTATCAATGCATGCAAAATACATTCAGGTACTGTCCTCTGACTAGTCCTGCTCAGTACGAAAACTCATAGCAATCACCATAAAAACGTACTGCTCCATAAGAAATCAATCTCAAAATATGCATATAAATACTATGTGCGTCTGGTGCGCACGGAAATCAAAATCCATGAATGTGCCATACATGCGCACAGAAACAATATGTAAGTGCATCGGGTGTGCGCGAAACATCTGTCAAAGGCAACAGGTGTGCCTGACAGCAAAAACGGGTGCATCTGACATGCACGAAGAATCTCGATTTAGTGCATCTGGTGTGCCCCAAAATCGCATCTCAAAACATGAACTCAACATGAGCGAAAATCTAAGGCAGGTGCACGAAATCATGAAATCCAATATCAAGTGCCGAACATGCGCAAAATTCAATCAGGTGCACAAAACCAATATCGAGCATCACAATCGAAATCGAAGTCCAGTGCATCTAAGTACAAAAAATGCGTATCACTGCACTGCAAGCATATGGGAATCATACCGAGTGCAAAAACCAAATCATGTGCGTATATACGCACAAAATCAACTCAACTGTATGAAACCTATAAAATCATAAACGTGAGAAACCAAGGCACGAAAACGATCTCAAGCGCAACAACTGTGCAAAATCGTAAATACTCAGTAGGTGCAACCATGGCGCATGAAAACAAATATCATGGAACTCCATCATCAAAATCAATCATGCAAATAGACCGCCCAAAATACAGAAATCAAATATGGTGGAATAGTCCCGCTCAAGCACATCCTCTAAGAATCTCTGGCCAACTGTCGTGGTCACTCATAGCATGTCTCGTCGACGATCCTGAACTCTGGCCTGCCGGTGTGCGTAACATGACCACCCCTGGGTCCAAGTCTTCTCATAATTCATTCCAGAAAGGTCCTGTCGAGGTCTCTCCCAAACTTGTCTCTGCCGAACTGTCCGGAAGTCATCGTCCCTTACTAGATCTGTTCTCGTTCCGGAACGGCTGCATACTCATTTCGACTCCTTTTGGAAGGTATATCCAAGTACAATGTCTCGGCATGCGTATCGCATCTCTGATGTCGACGGAGTGGAACGTCGTCTCATCAAGATCTCGTACGAACCTTTTACTCCACTTTCACTAATGTTGACTGCTTCGGACTCGTCTCGTCGTGGCTACATGGACTGAGCTCCTACGGCTATCCTCGTATCTGGAGTCTCCCAAGAAATGCATCTCACCATCTAGCATCCGAATGAAGTCGAACCATTTGATCGATTCGTCAAAACCTCGTAATCCCCCAAGAGCTCAACATCTTGGGTGCAGTTTAACAGTATCGAGTACATACCACAGCATCGATGGTCCAGCCGTAGAAGGGCAAACCCAAGCCTCACTAATGGCGCCGCGGAACTGCCGCAAACCCTAAGGTTCAAAGGCTTTCACACGGTCATTAAGTCGAGTTAGGGTTTCATTCTTCTAGAGGGTCCATAGAATTACCTGCATGTCTTTCCGAATACTTTAAACTTGGAATAATAGGTTGCTGACATTCGATCGTCTCTGTCGACTCTTAACGTCTCCGTGTGAAGTCGTCTCTAGCTGGAATCAATCTATCTGATGACCTCGCATCGGGGTAGCGAACGAACCACACGTCCTAGTCATTCATCCTTGGTGACTAGCGACCTTCTATCATCTTTTAGTACAACTCGTACTGCAGTAGCTCCAACATCTGGGGCGATATCTTATCGTTCGCAGCAATGACTGGCTCACTCGTCTGCACGCTGAACAGTGCCTCAATCATCAGGAGTAAGCAATACGCCAACGGTCATCAAAATATGGCTGGCCTCTATCATTGGCTCAATCCTCTGGTACTGATCGGCACGTCCGAGAAATCTCGTAAAGGCGATCCGCCAAACGCTCGTGGCGCGAAAACACAGTAAAAAAGACATATCTCCGCAATCGCGTGTCGCCGGAATTACGCCCTGGTCAGTCCTCGTTCGTGACGAGCTTGGGCTGACCGCAACTCTAACCATAGCCCTCCCTACCCGTAATCGTGGCAGCAAACCATAACTGGTACCGATGAGGCTAGATCAAGAATGAATATAATACTGAACAAAGAAATGTACATCCTAAGGCTTCTTAAGTGGAGTAGAGTATCGTAAGTATGCCGCGGAACATACCCACGGTACATCACTCTACTTCAGTCACCTATTCCATCAACCAAGGGTCATCCTACGCTCCGAAGGTAAAACCTAACGCTCTGATACCAACTTTGTCACGACCCGAAAGTACGGAACGCGACCGGCACTTAGACTACGAAACGTCTCGAAGCGTATATAATCCAAGTAAACCGAAAACCCAGAAATCCAAACCAAGAAAAGTAGTAGAGTGAAGGAAAACCAATTTAAATCAAGTAGTTTTAATAGCATAAGCCGAATTATGCGTTTTAAAAAAAAACATCAAGTATTTTCTGAAAATTTCGGCAGAGTCTCCTTTGTAAATACTGGCCCCCAAACGGGATACAACATGAATAGTATACGAAATCAAAGAAAAGGCATCCCCAAGCGGGAGCTAGCTTTTCGTCAATCGACGGTCACAACCATACAACCAATATAATATACAACGCCAAGGGCGAGGATCAAAACTCAAAAGGAAACTCAAAACAACAAGAAATCCACAGAAATATAACGCGCGACTCTAAGGTCGAAAGAATAACATCACTGGTCTCTATCTCAAAAATAAATACATGTTTGGTTGATGGAATTTACTAGATACAACTGAATAATATCATACAAAGTAATATAATGGGTACGATACCAATAAACCCACCTACTAGCAAGTCACCCGAAAGAAGCAGTGCCAGCAAAGCCGTAATGAAACCTGTACGGCAAAACCTGCAAGAAACTGTGGCACAACGGGGGTGAGTTGCCAACTCGTGAGTAGAAAAACATCTACGAAGAGAAATCGCATGAACACCGTAATCCTAGGTTATAAGATCATAATATATCCTCAAATATATATAACATGCAGCCTAAACAATGGCTAGGATAAATATCTAACCCGAGTGTAATCCCATGTGCCCGTGTCGGTACTTCAGGTAGCAATATATCATATGGATGATGTATGAATGCATGAAACAGAATGCATGTACTGAATAAAACTGCTTTCATAATTTAGTGAGATTTCTGTACTTTTAAAAGAGGTATCATAAATGAAATCAGCATAAACAGTGTCTAGCATCGACACAAAACATAAATCCCAACGTTTCAATCTCACTATCTAGGGCGCCGTCAATCCAGACCGGCCCCTACCATCAATCTCAAGACCACGACGGTATCCTCCGGATATCCGACGCGTCGGGTAATATCACCGGTCGGTAGTGCTCCCCTGTCAGGCTCAACGCTATCATCTGCGATCCTCTTGCCCCGGAGTACCGCACCGGGTCCACCATGTACCCGAAACGGTTCCTCCACTCCTCGAACTCAGGTCTCGAAATCCATCAGCAAACTCATGGTGGACGACTCATACATCATGGGAAAACCGCACTTTTTATTTAAAAAGAGAGAAAAGAAGTTTATATAAGTTTTGCGGTTTTCCCCCAAATCCAGAAAATCTCATGGAAATCTGAATCCAAATCATCAATAGCATGTAAAACCATGAATATAGGCATGAGAATCCATGAATGCGGCATAACAATGAATAACAGTATGCATGAAATAGCAAATAATAACTACAATGTCTAAACTAGCGTATAAGGCAAGTATACTAATATCATGTCTAAACTATTAGCTAATAACCTATGTCAAATGAAATAGTATTTTCTAAAGTGTTCGTGACATGGCAATTACCGATGAAGATGTGTGTGAGCCGGCAAGTAAGTGTATGTGGTACATACGTGTCATCGGTAATGGTGCTGGTGTCCTAACTGATATCAACAATAGAATATGAAACATAATATAAGCATGCGATGCGGAGCGAACAACAATAATGAGCGGAAGCTAAATACTAGACACAAAGATAACAATCTATATTTAATATCAATCTAGTCTAACAACTACACTAGCTAAAGGGTTAAGCTAACTGGCTACTGAAGGTAAGGAAACCGCCTAATATCTGAGTCGATACATATATGTACATATATATTAGTCAGTGATCCCACCTCGATAACATCACATCCGATACCATATCTATAGTCAAATATTCCCAAGTCAAGAGTGCGGATCAAACATCAATATATAGCTCGTACGTAAATCCGTCGTACGACATCCCAAATCGGGGTACGGGTCAATATCACATTCATCAAATTATTCACCTGGTATCCTCTTTATCAAGATCATAATCCGGTTACTGATCTATGTCTAGTACAATACTACTATCATCAATATACTCATGATCTGACTACTCTCGAACAAACCGATATCATCAGCAAATATCATCATCAAGGGGTATATATCGCCCAATACGGCCTAGTATCAATATCCTAGCATATCATATCTCATATCACGATCACATGTCGATCATTTTATTTATAACACTATTCACCCGTATCGTCATCCCAAGATCCGCTATAACATCAGGACGTATCTTAAGTACAAATCCTGCCATATCACCGTTCTCGCGGTCTCAATCAAATCTTATCGACTCATCTCAAATCCCAAATACTATCCTCAAATCCAGTATGTGAACACATAGTCCCATACCCATGTGAACACATAACAATATAACCCCATATAAGCACATATGAAAGAAGAATATATGCAAGTATGGTGTGTGTGTAAATGTGGTGCAACCTCTACTCTAGGGTCTCGCAACACTAAACTAATCCGATCACACCCTAAATCCATCTATGTCATCGATAACATCAAACAATACATAATCACTATGTGTGTATACGTATTTGTATACATCACCACGAACTGCGGGGGTGCTATACGCCATCCACCCGACTTCTCCCCGTAGATATAAATCTACTCACCTGGTCCTCGCTCGCCGGTGCCGACGTCGCCACGCGCTTGCTTGTCGTCTTGAAGTCCACATGGGGTACCTACATATCATAACGCACCGTATCGCATTAAAACCAAATTCGAAATCGAAACGGCATACGAAAATCAAATCAGCACGCGTATCACGCATAGGTCAAAACCTATCGCCTACGCATGCAAGAATAGCCAAACCAACCCTCGATGTCGATGTACAAACGTCAAACCATCGAGAAAAACCCAAAAACTCTCATTTGCGCATTCACGAACACTAATTATAATATAAAATAGGTTAAAATTCACAGAAACCCCAAATTCACCTTAAAAGCCATTTTTCCGAAAATCTAGCAAGCAAAAACTACCCGTTTTATTACGAAACTCGACGTTTAAACAAATCTAGCGGCCATAATACTTATTAAATATCTTAAATAAGTCATAAAAACAATTTCCATAATTTAATCCCAATAAATTTCATTAACCCCAAAATTCTAGTTTACAATATACCCAAATTTTAACAATTTCAACTAAAAATGCACAAAACAATAACTACGCTTGATTTTACATGGTCCAAGGCATTAAACCACTCATTATAATATTAATGATGACATGAAACTATAATTATATTTTAATCTAAAGTATTTAACAATTTTCCAAAAACCCTAGTTAGCAAAATAACTTAATTAGGACATTTTATAAGTAATGGTTTGTAATTAACAACTAGTTTAGCTTTCTACAAAACTTAAGATGTTAATCCACGTCACTAAACCATGCACAATTTAACACAACACAAATCCACAACAAAACCCTAATCTAATCCTTCTCTTGAAAACCCACATCTTTCAATTAAACCACAATTAAATTTATAATTAAGCCAGACTAAAGTATTTAGCAACAATTTAAACAAAAGGCCAAGATTTATACCTCATGAACCATGGATCAAACTTAAGATCTAGACCTCCAATTTGAAATCCTTGAACCAAGATCCATGCTAGATAGGCAAATGAGAAATGGGTAGGAGTTGGATTTTGATTTCGGTGTGGTTTTACTTTGATTTTTGACAATTTTTTTGATGAAAAAAGAGAGGAGAAGAGGGAAAGGGGGGGGGGGGGGTTGCAGTTGGCCAGCAGATTTTCGGCTGGGAAATGTGGGGGTGTGAGGGAGGAGAGAGAGTGAGGTGGAGAAAGTGGAGGGGGGAAGTCAAAGTCAAACCAATACCCATATATCTATTTCTTCTCTCTTTATTCTATTCATTTCCTTTTATCAAAAGAAGTGGGGACATGGGGGAAATGAGGCTGCTGAAAACTCAGCCAAAGAGGGGAGGAAAAATGTGGGGTGTGAGTGTGGGTGCGGAAAAAAAAGATAAATATTATACCCCCAAAACCATTTACACTAATTTCACCAAATAAGCCTCTTTTCTTCAATATTTTCTAGCACAGTTTAACAACTTCATTTCGATTCAAAAACTACATGTTAAAATTTTGGTTAATAAGTTATGATGCACAAAATTTGTTTCAACCCATTCTAATTTGTAATTTTCCCTAATTAAATGTATTAGTGACGGCTTAAAATAATTAATTTCGGAAAATTTTTCAGAAAATTTGAAATTTCACCAGTGGCTCAATAAACACCAAATACTAGCAATTATATAGCTAGAATATGTATATTTAATTTTATAATAAAAATATTTGTATTTTGTCTTTTTTTACAGAAACCCCCCCTATTTTAACGATTTTCCGAAATTTCACCGAAACGATTTTCAAAACGTTACAGATGGGTGATGGATCGGTCGGCCATTTGAAGAGTACAATGAGTGGGTTTAAGCTCTCCAACGCCTAATTGCTCGTACACAGAATAGGGTAGCATATTTACACTAGCACCAAGATCTAATAGTGCTCTATTAATGTTCTTGTCCCCAATTGTTATCGAAATAGTAGGACAGCCGGGGTCCTTGTGCTTTTGGGGTAAAGATTGGACAAGAGAATCACTAACAGCATTAGCCACGAAAACTTTCTTTGGTACTTGTGACTTCCTCTTCTTGGTGCATAAGTCCTTTAAGATTTTCGCGTATGAAGGGACTTGTTGGATTGCATCCAAGAGAGGTATATTTATGCTAACATGTTTGAACAACTCTACAATCTTCTCCATTTATGGAGTTGGATTATTGGATCTCAACCTGTTTGGAAAAGGAACATTTTGAAAATTTGTCGAGTCCAATTTTTGTGGATCAGATTGTTGAGTTGGAACGGATCCCCGTGTAGATGTGTTCGTGATGTGAGAAGTGGGTCCGTTCGAAATAGAAGAAGTAGAGCCTTGTGAAGAATGAAGAATAGGCTCTAACAAAGAAGATGAAGGTGAAGAATAAGAAGATGAAGAAGAACCACCGGCAGGGGTGTCATTATTAATACCCACGTTATTTTGCAACACTTTTCCGGATCTCAACGTGGTCACAGCATTTACGTTATGATTTTGCTGTTCATATGCAACATGTGCATGACCGGGATTTGGCAGTGGTTGAGATGGAAGCTTTCCCTTTTCTCGCTCGCTCAATGCAGTATTGAGTTGTGCAATTTGTGCCTCAATAGATTTGATGCTTTGATCGTGTGAAGCATTGTTTTGCACCAAAGATTAAATGGAAGTCTCCAATCTTGCTGAGAATTGTGTAGATTGCTTTAGGAATGCATCTAGACTTCTTTCTAGCAAGGCAACCTTATCATTATTTGGTTGAACAAAATTGTTTTGAGGGTAAGAGTTGTTGGGCACAGAATTGTTCATTTGGTTTTGGTAAGGTTGTGGGTGGAAAGGTTGCTGGTATTGAGTTTGTGGAGGTTCTTGTTGTTGTGGAGGAGGAGGCCTTTGAAAGTTGTTGTTTCCTTGGAATTGCTGATTTTGATTCCAAGCAAAATTTGGGTGACTCCTCCATCTCGGATTATATGTCGAAGAGTATGAATCATTTCTTTGTCGTTGCTGAAAGGCAGTATTGACTTGATCTTGTCATTGAACATGTGGATTGTAAGGACACTCTTCGGTAAGATGTGATGGATCCGAACAACAAGCACAAACAGTTCGTGGGGGTAAAGTAGGGGCAGGAGAAGGTGATGAGATTTTGGTCTCAATTGCTTCTAGCTTTTTCGTAAGTGCGGCCATCTCGGCCTTCATTACAATCGACATATTTAATTGATGTATGCCTGCCCTAGACTGACCAACAGAAGAAGATGAGGTGGTCTTAGTGCTTTCCCACTGAAGTGTTTGTTCAGCAAGATCGTCGAGAAACTGCCACGCTTTCTCACTAGATTTGGTTTGAAAGTGACCTTGACAAATGGTTTCCAACAACTGCTTCGTTGCCGGGTTCAATCCTTCATATAAAGTTTAGCAAAGTTGCCAATTCTCGATTCCGTGGTGAGGGCATTGAACAAGTAGGTCTTTAAATCTTTCAAAACACTTCTAAAAGGGTTCGGAAGGAAGCTGGGAAAATTGAATGATCTCATTGCGAATTCTCGCGGTCTTGTGATGTGGATAAAACTTTTTAAGAAAAGCTTTAACAAACTCTTTCCAATTTTTAATTGAGTGTGATGCTGTGCTGTATAACCATTTCTCGGCTAAGTCACATAAGGTGAAAGGAATGACCCTTAGCCTTATGGCATCATCTGAAAGTTGGGTTGTCTTCATCATTGCGCAAACGTTTTGGAATTTGTTTATGAAGATATAGACATCTTCGGATTCCAGTCCGTTAAATTTTGGTAACATGTTGATGAAGTGGGGTTTGATCTCAAAATTGTCCCTATTTGCCGGTGGGAGTGAAAGACAAGTAGGTAAGGCGGTGCGGATAGGGTAGAAAAGATCCTGGAGCGCGATTCGTTGGGGCGTTTCAACAGACGGGTGTTGTGGGTTATTTGCACCTAACGGAGGTGGAATCAGTCCCATGGATAAGGTGTTGTTAGGATTAAATCCCGACATCTCCTTAGAAGACGAAGAATGTGAAGGTGAAGGTAAGGAAGTGGAAGGAATTTCGACTTCGGAGTCGAAAGCGTCGTCGGTCGGTACCAACGAGACACGGACTAATCGGGCACTAGTGTCCCTAGTCTAACCGGACATACACTAAAGAGGTAGTGTAGTCAAAAAGGTGAAAAACAGAATGTGGGGGTAAGAAAACGTCAATGGAAAGAAAATGGGTGTAAGTGGGGGTGAACGGATTTCTTAGCGACAAGTTGCAAGTTTTTGTAAAAAATTTTCTTTTCTCTTTTTGTGTTTTTTTTATATGGAGCTTTTTGCACAAAAGATTTTTGATAAAAGGCTTAGACACACGTTCAATCAACCACAAATGCACAATCAGGCCTAGATCTAGGGTCACCTAGGTCAGGTAGACAGCTCCTAACTGTTCCAAAGGGCAAGAAGTAGGACCTCAAACTCCCTCTTCACCGCCAATTGTGGCCAGGTAAGCACAAGTAGAGAAAGGAGGGATCCGCTCACGAATCACCATGAGAAGGGCCTTTTAAAGTTACCTTTCACTACCTGTCTAGCCTAGGCACCACAAAGTCAGGTTAGGATCAACGGTCGATGCCTACAACTATTCCTTTATCCTATTGAGCGCGAAGTCCTTAGGGCTGAGTCAAATCCTTTTTTAATTAATTGATGGTCAATGCAATATGCCTTATGTGATTTTTGGGGTCCTGGGAAGGGTGATGAAATCCCCACCCAATCTGGATTGGTGTTCAAGCCTCTTAAAGTCAATTAAAATATCCAAAGCAGTAACACGATCACTTGCAAATAATTTTTTAGCGCGGCGCAAAGAATCCTGCACAAGATCAATTATTGGAAGGGGGAAAAAATTTTGGCGCAAAGAATTCTGCAGGAAATTTTTACAGAGGAGATATCAGGGGGTTCAGAGAAGGGCAGAAGACTTACAATGGAGATTTGGTCAACTGCTGATGTCAGCAGACCGCGGTTCCGCGGCGGAAAGGAGGCTCTGGCGGCAGTTTCGCGGTGAGCTGTATGGTTCAGATCCCGAGAAATTTTCTGCTCCTCTGTTCTTATTTCCCTTTGTTGTTCAGATCTGCCGTTTTCTGTTTAGCTCTCTAGATTTTTCCAGATCTGAACTCGTTCGTCGATCCTACAAAATTCACACGAAAAACCCTTCAAACAATAAAAAGATGATAAAATTTTTATATATTTTTTTAATTTTTCAGTTTTTATGAGTTTTATGATTTTATATTAACCCGAAATTGCAAAAAGAAAATACTATGTCATCCCCGGCAACGGCGCCATTTGATTTAGGGAGATTTTTACGATAAAAAATATTGTTACCGCAATCAAGAATGGCGTCGCTTGGTAGCTAGCCGGTGAGTACGGGTCGGTCCACAGGGATGTTGTGTATTTCCTAATTGTTCTAACGAGTTAATTCCAAATGGTGTTTGGATCTTTATCACTAAAAACTAAATTGACTTAGACTAGGATTAGAAATCTTGCTAGGGTTAGGTTTAGGTTTAGGTTAAGTTTGGAAAGTTAAAGATTTCCCACCGCTTTTAATGCCCTAAATTAGATCTCTTTAGGTGTTATGGTAATTATTAATAAAGCGGATTAGGACGATCGGGAAGAAACGATGTTTCTTCCTCTAGGTCCTTGTCCGTCCTTTCTTAATCCTTACCCTAACCTCCATGGAAAACGTGCACAACCGGTCTTTTATACTACGGGATCACCGTTACCTCGTGGGTAGGGTGCCATAGGGAGCGGTATGTGTATGTATGCATGGAGTCCTAATTATTAATATTGATGGGCAAGAAAGGGGTGAGAGATTTGCATCTCTCAAATCTTCCCTATTCCTAACCCTAACAAGCGAGGAACTACTCGCTCATTAAGGAATCTACGAAAAACATGATTTTTATGAGTTTTTGTTTGAAAAGATTAATTATCTAACTGCTGCAGATCAATAAAAAAGTTCTAATCTAAATTAAACTAGGGCAGAGAATAAATTTAACCTAGGGCAGAAAGAAGAATTAAGAACTAGGGCAAAATAAAAGAACCTACTTACTTTATTGATGCTCTCTAAACTTTACAAAAGATTTCTGAATTTTTATCAATGAAAAGAGGCATGACCTAAAACAAGTTTTAGGATTTCTATTTATAGAGCATAGAAAACCCTAGGGTTACAATCGACACGCATTTGCTTTTACAAATATACCCCTGGGAAGACTAGTCAACGCACCGCCAGTCGTCAAAGAAATTTCCACCAATACGGGTCATACACGGCCACGGAACTGCGGCCATAGGCCAGGTTTCGCCGCGGTTCCGCTGCCAAATGGAGAGCTTGTGGGCTGGTGTTTTGTGTGCTACTTCTGGTTGTGTTTGTCTTCCTGTTTCTTTAGTTGGTTCTTCAGAATGTCTTCTAGTTCTCTTCCAGATCTCCACAGTGAATAATTGTAGTGGACTTTTACCGTTGCTTCGTGTCGAAGTCTTGAACCTTGCGCTGCCTTTGTACTTTTGTGAACTTGTTCATTGATCTTCATTGTCCCTCAAAATGTAGGCACGATTAAGATTCCACCATTTATCGGTAGTAGTCTCACTTTGTATCATCTTTTCGTCAATTTCACTGTTTTTGTTTCGAGAACCTGTAACCTGAAACTATGTAGCAGACATGGGTCAAAAGCACCTGTTTATTTGTAAAATGTATAAGAATGGGGAATATAATAATGCAAAATTATGATATGAACATCAGCCAAAGAGAGAACATACTTCGGAGAGGCCTTCTAAAAGGTCATGTGCAACCTAGGAGACAATGCGCCAAGGAATGACCCTAATGCATCATATTTATTCCAGCTCCGTAGCCCTCTACGAATCTAGCGAGCTTATATGGATGGCACGTCATCCGCTATGTGTCGTGATATGGGGAATTCCTACTTATGAGTATCATCATTAGCCCCCCACTCTTGTTCTGATCTATTTATGGGTCGGATTGAGAGTGGCTTACTCGGTTTTCAATAATTCAGCCTCAGCTCCAAGGATTCTTCGTAATGGGTTGTCCGAGGAAGACGTAACGTTTGGCGGTTACGCCTCTTAGATTCTTGGATCCAGGTAGTGACTCATGAGGCACCCCGATTCCTGCGCGTATCTTTAGTGACATCAGTGGACCGGTGAAATGATTGCGCTTTAAAGTGGACGTCATTTCGCTCGCACTGACTGTTGACCTTCGTGCCACGTGTCCGCCGCAGAGTGACGGGACACGAAGAATTGTCATTCGGATCCGAGTGAGGGGGAAGTGTCCTATGGTCGATCGCCACGTGGAGTCCTTGCGGCTGTTGGGTGTGACGCTTCATTTTAGCGGGAACGGATTTGGGCCGTTGGATGTATTCTTGCCGAGTGTATAAATAAAGGATGCCATTCCTTAGCAGATATTTCGCCCTAGTAGTTTCCTGCCATCTGAAGATTGCCCGGTTCACCTTTGCTTAGGTCGGAATTTCAGCTAAAACCCCTTCTTCGGCCAATCCTTTCTTGAATCAGGTTAGATGTCTTCTTCTGAAATACCCGTAGATGTAGTTAGGGTTGAATCGAGCGATGAGTGTAACGACTCTGAAATCACTGTACAAAATTTTCTTTTTATTGTACAGAAAAGAGTATTACAGCCTGTGTAAGAGTTAAAAGTTATTTTTGTTAAATAAAAACAAGAAGCAACTTGCAACTCACTAGTAAAGCCTCTGCACTGCTGTGACGTAGCCCGTGCGTTTGATTCCCATCAGAACTAATTATTTTTAAATTTTTTCTTTTTAATTTTTGGAAGCTCAAGAGTTGCATGTGTAATATACGGAGAAATGAAAGTTTCAGAAAAATCAAACATGCGCAAAATGGAGTAAACTCAGATATACACACGTGGCACGACTCTCGAGGCAATGCCTCAAGATCCGACCGCCCATTTCAAGGTTTGGGCCGACGCCGACGGTCGATATGAGCCCAAATGGCTCCGTGCTTTGCACACACACCCCTTCGACTCCTCTTAACTCCCCTGCACTGTTTGATTTTCCTGCAATCAAATAGAGACTCTTCAATTCACCATTTAACACCCTTTTAATGCATTTTAATCCACATTTTTAATTCCTAAATCTTAATTCTCCACTATAAATACCACCCCATGTCTTAGCTCTTCACCATTCTGAAAATTCTAGCAAAAATTCTCTCAAAACTCTCTAAGTGCCAAGTGGAGTTAATCCTCTCAAGTGGAGTAGCGGGCCAAATTCGACGACCGGAGCATTTCCGATTAAACCACGACCCACGAGGGCTTTTTTAAGCTCTTCTTAACTTTCTAAAAACTGTAAGTCCCTTCATCCCTCTCTCTTTCTATCTCAAAACTTATTTTTAAAACAAACCGACAAAAGAGGAGTTATCTCCGATATAGTTTTCTTTTTAACATTTTCCAGCCATGTGATAAACAAACGAGATCAAACTAACATGCTACACTAATCCTAACCATATTCACATCAATTAGCTTTTATTTGTAACAAATTTTCATATGAAAAAAACATATAAGGATCTTTTTTTCATTAAAATACCATGAACTTTAGTATGACCTCTTTTCGATATCTAGTATACCCAAACCCTAGAACCTTCACGGGGTAATGACCTACCCCGCACGCACACTATGGTTTCATAGCACGGTATTCTAAGTATAAGGGTAATTCAAAATAAAAGAACATTTTCATTAAAATACCACACCGTTTCAAAATGGATTTTTTAAAAGCGGTATTTCGAAATCCTTGGAAATTATGCCTCTACAGCCCTTGTTAGGGGACCCGCTAATAGATGGTGCAGATTATCGTACATCCTTGGAACAGTAGAGCGAGATGCAGAACTCCTCATGGAGTATTCGGTCTCGAAAGGAATAAACAATACGGTTTTTAAGAAACGCGACTTTTCTAAAAAAACCTAATTTTTGGAAAAATTATATAAAATTATGAAATCAGTATTTTCAATAAAATCAAATTAAGAAACTATATTTTTGAAATGAAAGATTAGAATTTGTTAATAAAATACCATCAAATTTCCAAAAGAACTAGTTTTCATAAAAATACCACAAACTTTCAAAAAAATCTAGGTTTTATCACCAAAACATCACAACAATTAAAATGCATGTTCATGAAAAACCCTAAATGTTATAAATCACTCTCGAGGTTTATTTTCAAACTATATTAAAGTATTTTTCATAAAACCCTCTCGAGATATGCAGACAATATTTTAAGGATTTTAGATAAATATAGGTTTAAACGGGATCAATTCTCTTGAGCCCCACGGAGGCGGAGAAAGTGAGTGTTTGTTTATTCAGGTTAGACAACTTAACGGAGTTATCAATGAAAATTGTCTTGGAAAAAGACACAAATCCTGCCGTCCATGTGCAGCAGTGCCGATTTCTCCTAAATATAAGATTTTAACAATTTACATCAATTCATATGAAAAGACATGAACTCAAATCCAAACTCAAATCTAAACTTAACCCGGACTCTAATCTAACTCGAATCTAAACTCGAATATGAACTCGAATCCAATCTACTCGAACCAACTTGACTCGAACGCAGATTGCAATCGTCATGACTCGCACATTACTCGACTCACTCGAATACAATCTACACCTTTTGCAATCTAAGGTTTCGGACACGACATGTCAATCAATCAATCAAATCAATCAAGTATATTAACCAGTTATATATATTATACACAGGGTGTTTGGGATAGTTTCTTGTGTGAATCCAATGGAGCTTCAGGAGTTCCGTATTAACCACTTTTTTATTTTACTCGAATATCAGTCGGGTTGACTCATCCACAGTCTAGAGCCTCGATACTAACTCATGAAATGGGCCCATGTTTTCTTGCTCCTGGGGCCCCACTATTGAGTTCGTGAATACTTCTACGGCTGCGCTGACATTCACAAATGGAACTTAACGTTAACATAGCGACCATCTGGAGATCTATAGTATATATATACCCATGATCATATACTCTTATTCATCATATATATATATATATATATATATATTCTTCTCTTGTCATTTTCTTTACTCTTAACTATCTTTGAGACATACCGAGCGCTAGTTCGCTGGCGGGCATTCTATCCACTTTTCTTCTCTTCGAATGATCGTCGGATACGGTCAAGACGGAGGAGGTTGCAGCCACAGAGGAGGACTACAACTAGATCATAACTCAGGGCTAGCTCAGCTTCTTTTTTCCTTCAGTTTATGTATGCTACTTGTTTAGGCATTTTCCTTATTGTATTTACTTTTCAGCATAAACTCTTGTACTTGTACATATTTGAATTTGAATATAAATAAAGATGTTTGTTGAAAAATTTTATAGTCTCAATATATTCATGCATTGTCTATTATTGTTTCAATACGCTTAGCATATTTATTTAGGGAATGGCCTTCTCTGGATAAATATACTGTGGGCTTGCCACGTCACAGTTTCCATCTATTGGGAAGCGGGGCATGACAGGTTTTTGTTAGTTGTATGTATGCCCTAGAGGCCATTATTATACATATGATGTATATTATAGTGGATGCTTAGACATATATAGAGAAAACTTTCTTGCTCGACATGATAGTATGCTATCTGGTTGCTCTTTATCTTAACATGTATACTTGTCTCTTAATACTGTCTCATAGTTACATGTTGGTAAAACCCTTAGGATGTGTACTTGACTACCAGGATTATGATGCAGATCATACTAGTAGGGCCATGGTAGTCAATAAGTTCATCCTTTAATGTTCCTAGTCGTGGGTGCATCGAGACGGGGCATCGATATACCAGTGTATACTAGCGTATATGCTTCTCGACCCATGAGATGGGCGATGGATGATCCCATATCCATTAGTGTTTGACATCAGAGATGGTATACGGGTGCTCAGTGGAGACTGAGTACACTGGACAGACTTGCCGAGAACTCCTAGATGGTATTATACATGACGTCAGATAGCAGTTCTCTGGTGACACTGGTACATGTTAGTCTGTAGACCCGAGATCGTCATAGAGTCTTGTGTGATTCCCACTGTGCTTTGATTTCCACCTTACCACGTTCAAGAGGACATGCAAAATGGTGGTTTTTGGGTACAGTCCCGAGTCACATGGAGGCAATGAGCGATAGGAGGGGATTTCGCCTCTCCCGGTATTGGGGGTAGATGTCGTGTTGTGCTCGATTGGCTATAACTGGAAGTCACTGGCCAGGGCTGATTTAGAGATTTACTGGTAAGTGTTATCAGTAGTTTCTCGACCCGTTATGAGCCTCGTATCGGCATGACTTATCGAGTTATTGGGGTCTGACGTTAACCACCTCTAGACTTGATATGCGATATCTCAGACGAAGAGACCGGACTGTACGGTAGTGTTACTGACAGGCTTTACAGGAGCTAGAGCAGGCTTGCTTGTTGATCTTCTGATCGTTCAATACCCGGGTAGCCATTACGTCCAGCTAATACCGCTGACGGCTCGTGGGTGCTTGATGTGATCATCATCTACTGCTGGCGTATTGACGAGTCTTTAGAGTCATACACAGAGGTTTCACTGGCTCAGGCAAAACGAAGTAGGAGCACATATGTGATATGTGCGGGACCGAGATTAATACGAATATATGATACCGTATTCTATTCTCGAGATATTTGCATCGGTCAGTTATATGTGATATAGCCGGGTTATCGAATCAAGTGTTGATTCGATAAGTTGATACATATAATATTAGTCGGTTATATGTGATATAGCCGGATTATTATATCAAGTGTTGATTTGATAATTTAGTGTATAATTGTATATTCGATAGACTAGTTTACATTAACTAATATTAGCTCACTTAATCATTTATTTTTCTCACATGTGCACACTTAATATATATGTGATATATATTAATTGTGTTTTATTTATGTGTCATGGTTGATGATACATGCAACATAGGTGTATGGTACTTACACCATGATAAAGATAATGTAGGGTTTATTTATTTAATGTAATTCATTTATTAGGTGGAAATTTGTCACATGGCATGAAGCTTCATGAAGCTTTGAGACCCATTGACTTAGTCCACTAGTTTTGTCTTACACTAGATATTTGTTAACCCAACCATTATCTAAACTCATGATTAAGTCTCTACATGAGATATATTTAGATATTTTCTCATCCATGGTTTCCATTCACTCTCTCATCTATTATCATCTTCTTCTTCCTCAAGCTCAAGAGAGAGCTCACTAGGTTTTGTGAGAGAGCTTAAAAATAGTGAGAAAATCAATTCTAAAGTGAGCAAAAATCCTACTTCATCATCCTCTACTAGATTATCACTTTAGTATAGGGTGTTAGCTTCACTAATCTCTCATTAGTGAAGTAGTAGCTTGGGTTAGTGTCTCCTCGACGTAGATCATTTTCGGCCTCGAAGACTTCAAGCAAGTTTGTTCCTTTTTCTTGTGAAGCCATGCTAGAGTCCGGAAGATCACTACTTGGAGCGAAGGGACAACTACACGGAGCTATTGAAGTGAAAGACCGGTCTACAAAAGTTGTATTCCTAGTTCACTTAGTTGTAAAGTAGTTTACAATATGTTTCGTATGATTCTCTAGTTAAAAATTTTAGTTTAGGGTTCTTTAAAACGACAAAATTTTGAAAATGGCATGGACGATGCCTCCCGAAACCTTGCTGTCGTTCATAGGAACCCTACAGTGGTATCAGAGCCTAGCTAGAGAATTAGACGGATTGTGTAGGATTACGAAACCGAAACTACTCCGAAACTTGAAACACCAAAAACTGGTTTCTATCGAATTTTAAAAGGTGTCTACAAATTTTTTAAACAACTGCAGAATGGTGTATAGGACATTAGATGAACGCAGAAGAAATTTGAACCCAAATGGCCGGATTTTGGCCGAGCACAAGTGCTCAAATTCCGAGCAGGCCGCCCCCATGGGATTTTTGGCTTCAAATTTTTTTTGTTCTGGTCTCTGGATTTTGGTGTTTTAGGTGTTGTTTGTTTTTGCTAAATTTGTATGAGATGTTAATTTACTATAAAGGCAAATCAGAGTGTTTCGTAGTCGTAATTCTAACAGTTTTTTGAGTTATTTCAGACGGTGTTAAAATGTTCGATCGGATATCAAATACCCACTTTAACCCTTGCTGGAAATTTTCCAAGTGTTGGATTTTTCCTTAGTTTAAAACTTTCAGAAAATCATGCAAGCGATACTGTGGACCCTTTAGAAGAACAAAACCTTAACTCGATTATGTGACCGTCAGAACCGCCACTAAACCCTAGGGTTTGTGATAGTTCAGCGGTGCCACATGTGAGGCATTGGTTGACCCTTCTATGGCTGGTTCATAAGAGCTGTAGCATGTTCTGTGTATTTTTAAACTACGCTCAAGTGTTGAGCTTTTTGGAAAATTTTGGGTGTTTGTTGATTCGATCGGAATGTTTAGCATTATCTAGCTTTTTCTGGAATGTGATACAATATGTGGAATTCATATAGTTAGGCATGAAATCCAAAGTATGTGATATTTTGGGTTTATGATGTCTAAGGTTATTATGGATTCCAAATATTATAGTTTGACATTTTCTTTTTTGCGACCGTAAATGTAATATGTGGTGTATCGCCGGTTTCGTTGCTATATGTCAACGACAACTGGGATACGCATATTTACTTACGTTGATGACATGTGATATTATGTGTTGCTGTTATATGTTATATTGGATCGTCGTGTTTTGAATAGCCGGGGGTTTTATGTAAGATGAGAGTTTTTATTTTCATTCATGTAAAATTCATTGTATGTAATATTCTTTTATTGGGGCACTTCCGGGTTGAGGATGATGTCATCATTGTTGTGTATTATTTACTTTTCCGCATTAGGATAGACCCAAGAAGGGGAGCACAAGTAATCGGGTTCTAGAGTCCAGTGGGAGACCAACTTGAGGAGTCGAGTCCGGATCTCCTAACTCTAGAATTGGTAAGATTGCTTGCCGCTCTCGCAGGGGTCTAGGGATGTGGGTTTGGCTATTCATCGCGACCGTGGAATCCGTGTTTTATACATGCTCAAAATAAAATATGGACTCTCTAGTATATCCAATATTTCATATGTTTCTTCTGCTGCTCTGTAATATGATCACTGTGGATTCTAAGACGAATGGCTATATATTATATATGAGATATATAATAGACGTTGCTTATGTTTTGCATCCGCGCTAGTCCCGTCCCGCTATGCCTTTAGTTAAGTAATCTAACGGTGCATAGCGGGATACTGTGGTGAATGCGGATGGCATAAGCGTACGTTATATTTTCGTTTCATTTTCTATGATGCTTAGGAAGCTTTAAATGATGGGTCTTCATTAATGAGATTAATGAAAGAAAAGAAACCTAAAAGATATTGTAGAATCAAATTTTCAAAAAGAGTAGCTCTAGTTTTTGCTTTGCATAGCGGTATTCCTTATAGAATATCTAGCATATTCGATAAGGAAAGAGCCGAGATCCCTTCACCGGGAGTGACCTCTTTAGAAAAAGCTAGCAGATGCTACAACACTCGGTTTTGTTTTTGATTGCTTCTATAGTTGTTACTTTGTATAGTGATATTTGCGAAATATCTGCACCTTATTCGATAAGGAAAGGGCCGAGATCTCTTCACCGGGAGTGACCTCTTTAACAAAACTAGTAAAAACCTCAAAAACACTCCTTTTTCAAAAATCACTCGATTCTATAACAATATCAAGTTCATTACGCAAAAGGTTTTCTTAAAAACCTGTCGTAGTCCTCCGTCATTTCAGATAAGTCCTACTTAGTATTCGTGCTACGTTTGTTGACCTACGTCAAGGCGTAGTGTGCGGTAGCTGACTAGTATTTATCTGTTGCATATGATGCAATTGTTTTAGGGTAGTCGTGCGACCTTGTTGACATCCGTTAAGGGTCGTGCGGGTGGGTTTAATTCAATCAAGGAATGACGGGTTGAACTTGACTAGCAGCGTATGGTTTATTGACCTCTGTCAAGGTCATAGGACGCTGGGGGCAAAATATTATCGGGAATTTCAAGTGTTGAAATTTTCAATGAGATTGCATACCGTATATGAGATAGTTGGATCCCGATACCCACTGTGAGTAAGAGTTACTCCTGGAAGAGTTTTACACAAGACAATTAGCCGATCAAGTAGGTGTCTAGAAAGGTGTCAACGGGGCTATGCCTCTGGGAAAACGAGGTTTATTTTAATTAGGTCCGTGCGAAAGCACGGGGAACCTTCCTCAAATACCGGCACTGGCCTGACTGAAAGATTGGCGATATTGTAGGTGTAATTAATCCCTGCTAGTATTTCCTTTTAGGGTTTGAAGGAAGATTTGATAAAAACAGTGGGAGCCATCCTGATTAGATAAAATAATAACCAATCTGATCCTGCAAGAGCATACGCTAAAGTGTTTTCTTCTCTCTTTCTCCAGGTAGCGACCATGTCACGTCTTAATCAAGATAATAATGTGGATGTATTGACCGAACCCGCTTGTTATACTGAGCAGGGAAACGTTGGTTCCGTTCTTTCTTATAATTGTTATAAGACTGAATAGGAAATAGGGGAATATCCGGATTCCTACGCCGCCCAAACAAAGAATAAGCATGTTGATGCATCTTCTTCGGGTGTGTTAGTCATCGAGAAGTGTTTCTCAGTTCACTCTACGTCTTGGGTATTAGATACCGGATCGGGATCCCACATATGTAATATGTTGCATGGGCTAAGGAAAGGTAGAGAACTGGGAATGGGTGATCATTCCATAAGAGTAGGGAATGGTGCAAATGTTTCATCCAAAGCAGTTGGCGAATATCACCTTGTATTACCAAATGGTAATACATTGATTCTGAACGAATGCTATTACATTCCGACCATGATATGCAATCTTATATCAGTTTCTTTATTAAGTAAAGAAGGATATAATTTTGTATTACAGGATAATGTTATGAACATCTTCCTGAATCAAAAGTTGATCGGACCAGGCTCGTTAATTAATGGAATATATGTTCTAAATCAAACCACAGTTCTTAACATACAAAAAAAACACAAGAGGAAGAGTTCATAAATGAACGAATCCTTCTTGTGGCATTGTAGATTAGGTCATATCAATGCGACACAACTAGCTAAGTTACATAAGGATGGATATTTGAATCCGTTCGAATTTTCATCTTATGACACTTGCCAGTCATGTCTCAAAGGCAAAATGACCAAAACTCCGTTTACAGGACACGGAGAAAGAGCTAGTGAGCTATTGGGACTGATACATAGTGATGTATGTGGTCATATGTCTACACATGCTAGGAATGGTTCTTCGTACTTCATTACATTCACTGACGATCTCTCAAGATACGGAAATGTGTTCCTGATGAAACACAAGTCTGAAGCTTTTGAGAAATTCAAGGAATATAAATCCAAAGTCGAGAACCAAACGGGTAAAAGTATTAAAATCCTTCAATCTGATCGGGAGGAGAATACTTGAGCACGGAATTCCGTGACTATCCAAAAGAGAATGGAATTCTCTCTCAGCTTACTCCTCCGTATACACCACAGCACAACGTGTATCAGAACGGAGGAATCACACCCTATTAGATATGGTGCGCTCTATGATGAGCACCGCTGAGTTACCTATTTCCTTTTAGAGGTATGCGCTTGAGACAGACATATACCTATTGAATAGTGTTCCTTCCAAATCAGTGCCTACCACTCCATATGAGATATGGGAGGGGAAGAGACCGTGTCTTAATTTTGTTAAGATATGGGGTTGCCCGGTCTATATTAAAAAGAAAAATCCGGACAAGCTCGAGGCAAGTTCTGTTCTGTGCAAGTTTGTAGGATATCCCAAGCATTCGCGAGGACATATCTTCTACCACCCTGAGGAACAAAAGGTGTTTGTTGCTCAACATGCCACCTTTTTATAAAAGGAATTTCTTGCAAAGGAAATTAGTGGTGAGGAAGTAGAACTGGAAGAAGTTCCAGCTATACAAACTACAGCAGAAGATTTGGTGGAACCAGAGGATTCGATAGAACCCAACGAACCTTAGCCTCTCCGCCGATCTAGTAGGGTTCCTCATCCACCTGAGAGATACTACGGTTTTCTCAATGATGGTGGAAGCGAGGATTGCATCATGGAAGATGATGACCCGACTAGCTTCGAGCAGGCCATCACGAGTGGAGACTCTGTGAAATGGCTGGATGCAATGCGATCTGAGATGGAATCTATATACACCAACAAAGTATGGATTTTGGAAGTTGCTCCTGAATGGGTAAAATCCACTGGGAGCAAATGGATCTTAAGAAGTAACTTGGGGTAGATGGAAAAGTTGAGACTTTCAAAGCTAGACTTGTTGCAATGGGTTTTCGTCAACGACCAGGTGTGGATTATGACGAAACCTTTTCTCCAGTGGCTATGCTTAAGTCCATCCGGATCCTACTTGCCATCGCTTCATACCATGACTACGGAATCTGGCAAATGGATGTTAAGACCGCCTTTCTAAATGGTGATTTAGAGGAGAACGTGTACATGACTCAGGCAGAGGGCTTTGTAAACAGTGGGAGCAGCGGAAAGCTGTGCAAGCTGCTTAAATCCATCTACGGGTTGAAATAGGCACCGCGGAGTTGGAACATCCATTTTGATGTCGTAGTCAAAGAGTTTGACTTTGTCAAAAACGTAGATGAACCTTGTATATACAAGAAGGTGGCAGAGAGTAAGGTTGTCTTTCTCGTATTGTACGTGGATGACATACTCTTGATAGGAAATGATATTCCTATGCTGCAATTGGTCAAGCTCTTCTTATCACAAAAATTCTCAATGAAAGATCTATGTGATGCCTCCTGCATCTTGGGGATTAAGATCTATAGAGATAGATCTAAACGGATACTGGGATTGTCCCAATCTAGGTATATTGATACCATACTAAAAAGGCTTAGTATGGAAGAATCCAAGCGTGGTTTCTTACCCACGATCTCAGGACTCACTCTCTCCAAAAAGTTGTCTCCCAAGACTGATTTGGAGAGAGCTCGCATGCAAGGGATGTTAGTTATATGTATGCCCTATAGGCCATTACTGTACATGAGATGTATATTGTAGTGGATGCTTGGACATATATAGGGAGGACTTTCTTGCTCAACATGATAGTATGCTATCTGGTTGCACTTTATCTTAACATGTACACTGATTGTTTCTCTGTTATGTGTTGATTAAGCCCTTAGGATGTGTACTTGACTACCTGGATTATAATGCGGATCATACTAGTGGGACAAAGGTAGTCGGTAAGTACATCCTTTAATGTCCCTAGTCGTGAGTGTATCGAGACGGGGCATCGATATACCATAGTAGACTAGCGTATACCTTCTGGACCCATGAAGATGGGCGATGGATGATCCCATATCCAATGGTGTTTGACAGCAGAGATGATATACAGATGCTCAGTGGAGATTGGGTACACTGGACGGACTCACCGAGAACTCCCAGATGGTATTATACCTCACGTCAGATGGCAGTTCTCTGGTGACACTGGTACAGGTTAGTCTATCGACCCGAGATCGTCATAGAGTCTAGTGTGATTCCCACTTTAAGGATGTGCTTATAGACCCCAGCTCCCACGTATATGATCGCCATCATACTGCTAGTTGTCAAGAAAGAATCCTAAGGGCTCTATCAACGTGTAATAGTGACCTGTAAGGTCACCTGAAGCAGTACACGATGATAAAGATAAACCAGATAGCATACTATCATCTTAAGTAAGACTGTCCTATCGGCATAGGTCCTCTCTCAATCATTGCAATCACGTGCCTGCGATCCAATAATTGACTCTGAGGGCACTATATCCAACAATCTCCCACTTGCACTCAAGGCTAATTATTGCGATGTCTCATACTCACAGCCCGTGTGATATCGAACACCCAACTCCTCTACTAATCAGTCTCACAAAGCTCGTTTGCGAAACAATTGTGTTCGAGGAATAGCCTCAGTGAGTGGATCCGCCCTGATGTTTCTTTCTATGTCTCTTTTTATCTCAAGTTCGCAAAGAAAGCCATCTCCCGAAATGAGCAATACCTGTCTTAGAATATGTCTGGATATCTGATGGGACCTAGTTCATAAATGAACTCCAAATCCAAACTTTTTAGACTGTATCATCAACTGAAACCAATCAGTATCCTGCGCCATGCCTCCCTCAGTATCCGCTTGGACCACCTATCCAAAATACTGCCCCTCGTCAGAGGGAAAACTATAACTCTGATAGCCACTCTGTCATCCAGGTCACCTTAGAAGCCTGGAATGATAACTGTCCCCCGAAGGAGGCTGCCGTTATCATATCCCTAGAACATCCATTTATGTTCTAAAACTGCTTCCGAATGTCTCTCCAGGATAGGATTAATATCAACTTACTGCATCTCGTGCAAAAACAATATCTGGTGTGGTACTTGACATCGCATGATTGACTCAATTGCCTAAGCAAGTGATCTGCCAATCATGCACATCCCTCTCCTCTTTAGTTTGTAAGACACCTTCAGAGAGGGTGACTCCATCACCTGCAGGTACACTACCGTGCCAGGAGTCATCCATTCTAAAATACCTTTAGAATGTTGTCTAAGTACCCAGATTAGGAAACTACCCAAATCGAGATCTAAAATCATAGATCTAGTAACCAGAATATCTGATATAATATCCATATCCTTTGTGGAGAAACCACTGTGTGACAACCAAAGTATAACCGACCGTAGTATAGGAATTTCTCTTCCTAGTCTGTGTATGTCATCCAAATACCAAGACATCACACCCTACTACCTTCTTAACAGATCCATCCCCTATTCTGATGAAGTCAAACCTATGACTGTCACATCAGAAATAGATGATTTATCTCCGCTATATTCCGCTTTAGTCTATAAATAGACAAAGCTACTTGTCCACTATGCTTCCGCTGCTCCCACTGATTACGACAGCCCTTTGGCAGAGTCATATACACGTATGCTTCTAAAGCCAGTTCAGAACGACGCTATACTCATCCTCCTACTGGGTCTCATAGTCTGGAACAACAGCAATGGCAAGTCTGGGTAAACAAGAACCTCGCTGTCACCGTCTTTGAGCATACCAAAGTACCTCTCGAGTGCCTGAGGTTACCCACCATATCTGCGGATTGGCCAATGGAATGTCAAACTAGATTGAATCTTTAGGTTCTTATCAAATTTTCAGTAATCGTTTGCAGTTCTGGAATCACTTTCAGTTCTAACATACTCCCACTACCGTTTTCTGAAAAAATCCATTTTTATCAAAACTGTGGCGAGTCAAGAACAATATCACTATTGATCTTCCAGATGGTAGAAAGTCAACCCTCGTCATAGCCCGGGTAAACCCACAAACAGCCATTACAAAAACGTACCTTGAGTTATCCAGAGTCTGGTTTTAAGTATAAGTCGGACAACTCCCCGTACCTTAACAATGTTAAGATATGAACTATTCTATATCCAATATAGAAATAGAGGCACTGACTTAATTGGAACCAGATTCAAATCATGCAGCTGTCTCCAGTGCATGTCAACTAAATGGAAAGAGGTCGATCAGCATTACTCAACTTAGGAGTGCTTCCAATTATGAGTAACCTGAAAGAGAAGCAAGTTCTCTTAATCATTACTATCAACCGAATACCATACACAAGTATCTACATCTTCGATCACCTTGAAGAATCCCGATACTTGCAATACCTGATTCTCTACTTTATTCTTATACCTATAACTTCTCAAAACTTAGAGCTTGCATTTCTACGAAACACATGTCTAAGAACTAGAGAAGTCACAAGTAAACAGAATATAGTACGAGTACCAACCCCTCTGTCCTCATGGACGCTAGACAACATACAATACTCTGTATAAGTCCCTTGAGTCTTATAACTCATTCCCTATGTGTCGTAGGTTGAAAACTGTACTTATGGTTAAAAAGAATTACACCGCTGTTTAATGCTCCTTACTTAACCATCCACTGATATAGGTAAATGTCATAGACACAATTTCAAAAAGTTATATCTTACTTTATAAAAATAAACGTCCAGATATATCAATTTGAAATTGGTGTATTATAACGGATATTCAAAACCAAATATTTGCCGTCCGGCAAACAACCCAGGCGATTTCCTCAAATATCACCAATTACAACGAATCCCGATATAATGAGGACAATCACCTAATTCCCACTAATTTACTCCCACTCATCATCTGCAAAACCATACAGATGTGAGAATCACGCCTGGTAAATACATACCCTGGAGTAAGTAGTAATTAGGAAATCAGTTTTCTATTAACAATATACAGTGAAACTGAAACATGTAAATGTTTCGAAAGGGTATCCTGATATTCCTAGTAATATCTCTTCCATTATCAGATTCACAACTGTAACCGTATATTTTTTTCCATCTCTCCAAATCTCTTTATATGTCTTTAGTCATTACCTTCTGTACATCCCTTTAGACCAAATGGTTTTCTTCCCTCCCTACCGTTCGGCACTAGCTTATGGTTTGGAAGAAGACTATCCAATAAGCATAATGGGTGTACTCTCCTAATCCTAGAAGTACTCATAACCTGAGAGAAGGTGAAGATAAAAGACAACTGAATAAAACCTTATTCCTATTTCTCCTGAACCAGAATCCATCCCCGAACTGGAACAAGTCCCTTCGAGTTCGTATATAACCATACGATAGAGTATCCAATAAACTGTGGATCTTCGTAGTGATATGGGGTGTTCCGGAGAAATACAAAGGTGATGTAGGATTGGCGAAGAAATACTTGGTTTGGTCGTGAATAGCAGTTGCAATTTACTTTGCCCTCTTACTAATCCCTTTATTTGTCTTTACTTAATACCTTCTGTACACCTTCGTTAGGCTAATTGGTTTTCTTCATTCCCTACCGTTCGGCACCTGCCTATGGTTTGGAAGAAGACTATCTAATTAGCGTAATAGGTGTACTGTCCTAATCCAAGGAGCACTAGCAACCTGAGAGAAGGTAAAAGGAAAAGACAACTGAATAGTCCTATTCGTTTTCTCCAGAACCAGAAACCATCCTCGAATCTGGAACAAGTTCTTTCGAGTTCGTATATAACCATACGATGGTTTTATCCAATGGAAGTGGATGTTCGTAGTAATACGGGGTGTTCCGGAGAAAAGGGTAAGAGTAGGAGTGGCAATGAGGTATGCAACTCAGACAATCCAAAAGCCAGTATTTTAAGAAAGTTCGGTTAACTTGGTCACTGAGTCATAGTCAAGGGTCGGGCCATGGTCGCTGCCAAAGAGAGAGAAAAGAAACACTCAGCGTGCACTCTAACCTAGATCAGAATGGTTATCACTTTATCTAATCAGGAAACCTCCCACTGTATCATCAAATTCTCCTCCAAACCTGAAAGAAGAATTAGTCGGGATCACCCGAGGAGTAAACCAACTCATCAGTGGGAATCGGGATCCAACTATCATCTCATGATAACGTGATGGAATCCACTCACGTTATCACACTCCAGAAGGTATCCGCATATCTGGCAAGTTTCAGTTTCTTTAGAAACTCCCGATGTGATTTTTACCCTATGCTCTTATGACCTTGACTAAGGCCAACAAATCATAAGTCACATGTCAAGTTCTTTTCGTCATTGTCCAGGTTAATTTGAACCCACCCGTACAAGCCCTTGACTAGGGCCAACAAGGCTGTACGACTGTCCCAAACCAACGCATCTATCTATGCAACAGAAAAGTAACAAATAGCTACCATACACTATACCTTGACTAAGGCCAACAAACATAGCATGAATACTAAGTGCTACCCGTCTGAAATGACGGAGGGCTACGAATGGTTTTTGGCGAAAAACCTTTAACGTAATGAACTTGATATCGTTGAAGGAACCGGATAGCTTTTTATAAAAATATAGTGGCGAAAACCTTTGCTAAAGAGGTCACTCCTGGTGAAGAGATCTCGGCTCTTTCCCCGTAGAATGAGGTGCAGGATATTCCAACTGAATACCACGATGCAAAGCAAAAGGCAATCGGCTACAGTGAAGTTATTACCCAGACGCAAACTTCTGTCCAAGGGGTCACTCCCGGTGAAGGGATCTCGGCCCTTGCCTCGTCGACTGAGGTGTTGAATATTCATAACCGAATACCACTGTGCAAAACATAAGAGAACGTCCTTACAATAACAGCTTTTTGAAAAATGTTCCAACAACATCAGAATAGGTTTTCTTAGCTTGCATTGATCCGAATCAATACATTCCCATCAATTGATAACACCAATAAAGAACGAAAATATGATGTACGTATATGCCATCCGCATTCGCCACTGGGTCCCGTCATCACCCGTTAGGTTACTTAAGTGAATTTTGAAAAATGTTCCAACAATATCAGAATAAGTTTGTTTATGTAACGTTTTAAAAATAAATAGATAAATAAATAAAATCCTTTAAGTGAATTTTCTGATTTTCGGTAAAATAAAACGTATTTTTCGTAAAACTTAACCATAATTATTTTTCATTATAAATTTAAAAAGACCTATTTTAATTATGTAATTACTAGTAAATGGTGTTTATTTAGTCACTTATAAATTTTTAGTTTAATTAAATATTTTTCCTAAATTAATTATTTTAAATATTAACATAAGCTCTATTTATACATTAAATTAGTGTAAATTAAAAATTTGAATGGGTTAAATTAGAAAAAGTGAACCATTACATATTGTAATCTAGTGTGTATCATGCAAACTTCGTTTCCAAATTTTTCCATGGTTCTAGAATTTTCCTTGGTTTATTTAGAAAAGAAGTGAATAAAATTAAATAAAATGTTGAAAAGACATAAAATATGCATCTTTTGAAGAACTTTCTACACAACTCCGCACATATTTTTCTTTCTCTATTTTTCTTATTGCCTTGGCCGGCCCTCACCTCATGGCAGCCCCCCATTGTTCCAAGCTCATTTTCCTTCAAAAATTCAACAAAAATTCCAAAAATAAACCTCAAATTCAATATTCAATCTCTACCATTTTCGTTTGACCTATTTAGCATGGATCTTGGAGTTGGAAACCATTATTTTGGAGTCATATTTTCATGTTTGGATCTCATGTTATGGAGCTACCCCTCACATGGACTTCGGACGAGGAAGAAGAAGAGGGTGACATCGTCTTCGGCAGACAAGGATCAGGTGAGTAGATGTATATCTACGGGGGAAGTCGGGTGGATGGCGTTTAGCACCCCCGCAAACGCAGAATAGGAATATTACTTATTGTAATTAGGAAGTCGGACGTGATCTTAGATTCTTGGTGAGTAGGACCCTATTAAAGACTTTAGGTTGGAATAAACGGATTTAGAAGGACTTTACCAGAGGACGAATGTCTTGGAGGGGATTCGTAGGTTTCAGGTAGACACACACACACGCACACACAGAAACTTGACTTGGTGTATATGTGTATGTGTATATATATATAGGAATGTGTGTAGTTATATATATATACACAACATGTATATGTGAGATAAGGATGTTATATGATACATGGGGATGAGACGATATAACTGGGCTTGATGACATGATCTCTTGGCTATACAGTCGTATTATGATGTTAGCGGATCGTTGGAAAATGAGAAAATGGATATGTATACATAAACGATAATAGGTGATGATGACATTGAGATATACGAGACTCTAGAATAGAACCCGGACAGTAACCTGTGACTTGGTTACGATATGATATACGTGTGACTTGGTTACGATATGATATACGTGTGACTTGGTTACGATATGATATATGTGTGACTTTATTACGATATGATATATGTGTGACCTGATTACGATAAGATATATATGACATGATATTTCTGAGGAACAATTGACGATGTATATGTACGCAGACAATGATATATGATTGATGATATTGGGATGTATGCGATTACAGTACAGTACCTTTGATCATGACATTATTTGATGATGATATTATATGAATGATGATGTATGTAGGTGATACTTGACCGTACCCCGATATTGGGATGCCGTACGACGGATTTTACCGTACGAAGCATAGATGTGATGATTGATCCGCACTCTTGATTCGAGGAAGCCGTACTACGTACGTGACGCTATTGAGGCTGGATCGCCGACTATTAGAGATATGGACTCAGACCTTAGGTGGATTCTTATTTCTTATCGACTAGTTTCTTTAGTTTAGTTTCTTAGAGGGTTAGATAGATATTAGTTTAGGCTCGAGTCCTATAATTGTAGTTAGACATGTATATTACAAATGAGTGGTTAATACACATTTATCTTTACATTCAGATCGTAATCATCAAGTTGCATGTTCATACATATGTTTCTTTAGTCAGTATGAAACTCTGCCTGTTAGGACACCAGCACCATTACCGATGATGCGCATGTTCCACGTACACTTACTTGCCGGCTCACACACATCATCATCGGTAATTGCTATGTCACGTACACTTAGAACATATTATCTTTTATTGATAGAATCAGCTAAAGGCTTGATCAATATAATATTGTGATTACTCTCAGGTGTTAGTCTAGACATTGCATTTATTACTTAGACATTTCATGCATTCACATTTTCATGTTATCATGCAGTATTGTGGGGCTTATGCCGATACTTATTATTTACTTATGATTTTGGGATTTTGGATTTCTATGAGATTTCTGGATTTTGGGGAAAGCCGCAAGAATATATATAAAAACTTCTCTCTCTCCCTCTCTTTTTAAAATATAAGTTGCGGTTTTTTCGTGATGTATGTGTCGTCCACCATGAGATTTCATGTTTTCTGTTGGATTTCGAGACCCGATTCGAGGAGTGGATGAACCGTCTCGGGTACATGGTGGGCCTGATATGGTACCCCGGGGCAAGAAGATCGAGTTGTAGACGATGAGCCTGGCCGGGAAAGACTACCTACCGGTGATGTCTGGCGCGGAGGATATCCGGAGGATACCGACCGTTGTCGTGAGATTTGATGATATGGGCCGATCCGGACTGACGGAGCCCGAGATATTGAGACTATGAGGTATTGAGACTTGAGATTTACATGTTTTGTGTCGATGCTTGACACGGATTTCCATGGATTTCATCGATGATATTTCAGATTTCTATATAAACTTTACTATGATGAAAGTTAAAGATTTCTTATACAGATATATCCAGATTTCAGGATTGATTGTTTTACATTCATGGTGCATGCATACTCATTCACATGACATATTACTATTTTAGGCACTGACACGAGCACGGAGCATTTGTACTTACGCGTAGTTTATTACCCTGCCTTTACTAGATGACTAGTGATATATTAGTATATTATTATGACCTAGGACAGCGTCGTGCATTCGATTTCTTTTTGCAGATGTCTTCTACTCACGAGTTGGCAACTCACCCCCGTTGTGCCAAATTTTATTACAGGTCCGATGTATAGGTTTCCTTGGCAGTTTGCTGGTACATCATTTCATTCAGGGTGATTTGCTTGGTAGGTTGGTTCACTTGTATCAGGACCGCCGTTGTACTTTTATTATTTCATTGGTATCTAGTAAGCTCCATCAACCAGACTTGTATTACTTGATAGTTTAAACGACCAGTTATTTATTTCGACCTTAGAGTCGCGCTTGTATTATTATAGTATCTGGTGGATTTTTTTTCTTTTGAGTTTTGAGCCGCGCCCTTTTGGCGTTGTATTTTATTGTGCATGGTGTGGTCGTTTCCGTCTGTTGGCGTAGAGCTAGCTCCCGCTTGGGGATGCCTTTTTATTGTTTGTATATATATTATTCTCGTTTGTACCCGTTTGGGGCCAGTTTTTACAAAGAAGACTCTGCCGAAATTTTTGAGAAAATTTGAGGTTGCTTTTAAATTTGTTTTTCTACATGTTTTCCTTTACTTCTTCTTTTATATGGTTTAGATTTCTGGGCTTCGGCTTACTTAGATTACGTTGCGCCTCTAGACGCTTCGTAATTTAAGTGCCGGTTATGTTCCGTACCTTCGGGCCGTGAAAAAGTTGGTATCAGAGCGCTAGGTTTAACCTTTATATAATTCTAGGTTGACCCTTGGTTGATGGAATTGGTGACTTAGGTAGAGTGACGTACCGTGGGTATGATCCGCGGCATACTTACGATACGCTACTCTGCTTAAGAAGCCTTAGGATGTACATTTCTTTGCACCGTATTCTATTCGTTCCTTTGATCTATCTTCATCGATATCGGATGGTGGTTTCTGTTACCACGGTCGCACGGGCAGAGGGAGCTGCGGATCGAATGTGATGACCATTAGGGTATCGTTTATTCTTGAGGATTGAAGCATTGTTTAGCGTGCGGACGAAGGGTGTTTACATGCCGTCCAGACGAAGTTAAAAAGGTTCGAACGATTTTCAGAAACCCATTTCCCAAGTTTAAGGTATTCGGAAGCACATGCCGGTATTTCTATGGACCCTCAAGAAGAATGAAACCCTAACTCGACATAATGACCACGAGAACGCCTTTGAACCTTAGGGTTTACGGCAGTTCCGCGGTGCCATTAGTGAGGCTTGGGTTTGCCCTTCTACGGCTGGTCCGCAGATGCTGGGGCATGTACTGGATATTTTTAAACTGTACTTGAGTGTTGAGCTCTCGTAGAATTATGGGATTTTGATGAATCGATCGAAAAGTTTAACGTAGTCCGGATATCAGGTGAAGGGATAGATTACGCAGGAGGCTCTCGATATGAGCATAGCCGTTTGCAGCGCAGTCAGCACAGCGATGAGGAGACGAATCCGAATCAGTCGACATTAGAAAAGGCGCAAATTGACGATAGTGTTTACGATTGTGATTTGGTGATTTGAATTTCAAATTTCCGTTGTTTGGATTTTGGTATTTTGAGGATTTTGTTCTGCGATTGGTATTTCCTATGTGTACATTCATTACACTTTATTCGTGTTTCATATATCAGTTGTATTGATGTTGATTTGTACATACCCAGTGCACTCGATTTGGTTTTATACATTTTGAGATATTGATTTGATTTCGTGCATATGGGCTGCACATGATTTTGACGTATGCTTCGACATAGTTTTCATGCATTTTTCGTACCTTGATTTCGATTTTGATATTCGGTGTTTGTTTTTCGTACACCATGTGCACTTGATTGAGATTCTTGCGCACACTTGGCGCACTTGATGCGATTTTGTGCACACCAGATGCACTAAATCGGGGTTTTGTGCAGATTAGATGCACCTGATATTAGTGTCGTGCATGCCCGTTGCACTTGACAGATGTTTTTGGTGCACACCCGTTGCATTCAGTTTTGTTTCTGTGCGTATTTTTGGTATCTGTATTTGGTTTCGATTTCAGTGCGCACCGGACGCACATGATATTTTTATGATGTGCTTGGGAATGATTTCATTATGAGTAGTATGCTTTTTTTATAATCATTACTATGTCATTTAGTAACCAGGCGGGACGTGTATGTTAAATAAAAGATATATATGTATAGATATTTTTTTATAAAATAAACGTCCGCTACTTATGCCGTGACACGTGCATCGCACTGCGATTTTAAAAAGGGTTTTTGCATGCTTCTTTATTCTGATGTTTGGACGATTTTACTATGATGCACACTATATATAAGTTATAGTTTTGATGTATATTATGTTGGTTTTCGTATTGGGTTTTGATATTTTATTTTCACCATAACTCCGATGATTGCGTTATGCTTGACGGAGTTGATTTTAGTTATGTATTGATGATTTCGGAGCCCCGACGATTTGAGTGTTTTGGCTGAATGTTTTAGTAATTGGGGGGAGTTTTAATTTAAATTCAGGGACTGAATTTATTAAAGGGGAAAGATTGTAACGTTTTAAAAATAAATAAATAAATAAATAAAATCATTTAAGTGAATTTTCTGATTTTCGGTGAAATAAAACATATTTTTCGTAAAACTTAACCATAATTATTTTTCATTATAAATTTAAAAGGACCTATTTTAATTATGTAATTACTAGTAAATGGTGTTTATTTAGTCACTTATAAATTTTTAGTTTAATTAAATATTTTTCCTAAATTAATTATTTTAAATATTAACATATGCTTTATTTATACATTAAATTAGTGTAAATTACAAATTTGAATGGGTTAGATTAGCAAAACTGAACCATTACATATTGTAATCTAGTGTGTATCATGCAAACTTCATTTCCAAATTTTTCCATGGTTCTTGAATTTTCCTTGGTTTATTTAGAAAAGAAGTGAATAAAATTAAATAAAATGTTGAAAAGACATAAAACATGCATCTTTTGAAAAACTTTCTACACAACTCCTCACATATTTTTCTTTCTCTCTTTTTCTTATTGCCTTGGCCGGCCCTAACCTCTTGGCAGCCCCCCATTGTTCCAAGCTCATTTTCCTTCAAAAATCATCAAAATTTCAACAAAAATTCCAAAAAATAAACCTCAAATTCAATATTCAATCTCTACCATTTTCGTTTGACCTATTTAGTATGGATCTTGGAGTTGGAAACCATTATTTTGGAGTCATATTTTCATGTTTGGATCTCATGTTGTGGAGGTACCCCTCACATGGACTTCGGACGAGGAAGAAGAGGAGGACGACATCGTCTTCGGCAGACAAGGACCAGGTGAGTAGATGTATATCTATGGGGAAAGTCCGGTGGATGGCGTTTAGCACCCCCGCAAACGTAGAATAGGAATATTACTTATTGTCATTAGGAAGTCGGACGTGACCTTAGATTCTTGGTGAGTAGGACCCTATTAAAGACTTTAGGTTGGAATAGACGGATTTAGAAGAACTTTACCAGAGGACGAATGTCTTGGAGGGGATTCGTAGGTTTCAGGTAGACACACACACACGCACACACAGAAACTCGACTTGGTGTATATATGTATGTGTATATATATATATAGGAATGTGTGTAGGTATATATATATATATATATATATATATATATATATATATATATATATATACACACAACATGTATATGTGAGATAAGGATGTTATATGATACATGGGGATGGGAAGATATAACTGGGCTTGATGCCGTGATCTCTTGGCTATACAGTCGTATTATGATGTTAGCGGATCGTTGGAAAATGAGAAAATGGATATGTATACATAAACGATAATAGGTGATGATGAATTGAGATATACGAGACTCTAGAATAGAACCCGGACTGTAACCTGTGACTTGATTACGATATGATATATGTGTGACTTGGTAACGATATGATATATGTGTGACTTGGTTACGATATGATATATGTGTGACTTAATTACGATATGATATATGTGTGACTTGATTACGATATGATATATGTGTGACCTGATTACGATATGATATATATGTAGGGTTCCTAGGCACTCAAGTGAGGTCTCACAAGGCATCAACCATGCCAATTTCAAATTTTAACGTGCCGAGAAACTCTAAACTACGGATCGTTTGCTAGATTTCTAGGCGAAAAGATAACTAGTTAACACTTAACTAAGAGATACGGAAATACAACCTTTGTAGATCCGGTTCTCCACCTCCATAGCTCCGCAATGAAGTCTCCTCGCTGTCCATAACAAGTCCCGGGCTCTAGCGTCGGCTTCATCGGAGAATAGACGGGCTAGGTCATCGATGTCCATGCCGAAGATGATCTACGTCGAGGCATCGCTAAATCAAGCTCCGACTTCACCAAGTTAAGAAACTTGTGAAGAAAACACACTCTACTACTTGGCAAGAGGTAGAGGATGAAGAAATAGGAAGTGGGTAGACTTTAGAATTGGATTTCTCACTTGTTTTCATCAATCACCATTGATGAAGCAAGCTTCTTCAAGGAAGAAGAAGAAGAAGAAGAAGAAGAAGAAGAAGAAAGTGTTATGATAAGTTAATTAGAATAATTGAAAAAGAATTATCCTTATCATAACTTGAACCATGGTTTGATGTAGAGAGTTAACTATAGTTCAATGAATGGTTAAGGTTAATGAGATGAAGACAAAAGGGTTTCTTTGGTCAAAGCTTCATGAAGCTTCAACAAGCTTCATGAAAGAATGAAACCTTTTTGTTTTTCTTTTCTCATTTCATTTCTTTTAATCCAAATTAAAAAAAATAAATGAATGAATAAAAGAAAACCTTAACCATTTACTTAACTAAGGTTTAACTCTTTACACAAACCCTAGCATTATTGCATCATCAAACATGATACATCCAAGTGCACAAAAATATATCACATATACAATGTGCACATGCGAGTGAGAAAATCCATTTTAAGTGAACCGATACTAGTTAATGCAAAGTAATATATCAAATATATAATTATGCATTAAATCATTAAATCAACACTTGATTTAATGATCCGGTCATATCGCATATAACCGACTAATATCAACAGCAACAACTTATCGAATCAACACTTGATCCGATATGCCGGCTATATCGCATATAACCGATCAATGTCACATATCGCGAGAATGGAATACAGTATCACATACTGATATCATTCTCGGTCCCGCACATATCTCATATGCGCTCCTATTTCGTTTCGCTTGAGCCAGGAAACCTCCGTGTAGGACTCTAAAGACTCGTCAATACGCCGGCAGCAGATGATGATCATATCAAACACCCACAAGCCGCAAGCGGTCTGCTAAACGTAACGGCCACCCGGGTATTGAGCGATCTGAAGATCGACGAGCAAGCCCGCTCACACTCCAGTGAATCCAACCAGTAACACTACCGTACAGTCCGGTCTGATCGTCTGATATGTCGCATATCTCGCCTAGGGGTGGTAAACGTCAGACCCCAATAGCTCGATAAGTCGTGTCGATATGAGGTCTATAACTGTTCGAGAAACTACTGGTAACACTTACCAGTAAATCTCAGCAACCCTGGCCAGGGATTTCCTGTTATAGCCAATCGAACACAGCGCAACATCAACTCCCTATACCGGGAGAGACGAATCCCCTCCTATCGCTCATTGCCTCCATGTGACTCGGGACTGTACCTAAAAACCACCATTTTGCACACCCTCTTGGACGTGGTAAGATGGAAATCAAAGCACAGTGGGAACCACACAAGACTCTATGACGATCTCGGGTCAACAGACTACTCTGTACCAGTGTCACCAGAGAACTGCCATCTGACGTGAGGTATAATACCATCTGGGAGTTCTCGGCGAGTCCGTCCAGTGTACCCAGTCTCCACTGAGCACCCGTATATCATCTCTGATGTCAAACACCAATGGATATGGGATCATCCATCGCCCATCTGTATGGGTCGAGAAGGTATACGCTAGTCTACTCTGGTATATCGATGCCCCGTCTCGATACACCCACGACTAGGGACTTTGAAGGATGTACTTATGGACTACCATGTCCCCACTAGTATGATCCGCATCATAGTCCAGGTAGTCAAGTACACATCCTAAGGGCTTTACTAACATGTAACAGAGAGACAAACAGTATACACGTTAAGGTAAAGAGCAACCAGATAGCATACTATCATGTCGAGCAAGAAAGTCCTCCCTATATATGTCCTAGCATCCACTACAATATACATCCAATGTACAGTAATGGCCTCTAGGGCATACATATAACTAACAATATATGACATGATATTTCTGAGGAACAATTGACGATGTATATGTACGCAGACAATGATATATGATTGATGATATTGGGATATATGTGATTACAGTACAGTACTTTTGATCATGACATTATTTGATGATGATATTATATGAATGATGATGTACGTAGGTGATACTTGACCGTACCCCGATATTGGGATGCCGTACGACGGATTTTACCGTACGAAACATAGATGTGATGATTGATCCGCACTCTTGATTCGAGGAAGCCGTACTACGTACGTGACGCTATTGAGGCTGGATCACCGACTATTAGAGATATGGACTCAGACCTTAGGTGGATTCTTATTTCTTATCGACTAGTTTCTTTAGTTTAGTTCCTTAGGGGGTTAGATAGATATTAGTTTAGGCTCGAGTCCTATAGTTGTAGTTAGACATGTATATTACAAATGAGTGGTTAATACACATTTATCTTTATATTCAGATCGTAATCATCAAGTTGCATGTTCATACATATGTTTCTTTAGTCAGTATGAAACTCTGCCTGTTAGGACACCAGCACCATTACCGATGATGCGCGTGTTCCACGTATACTTACTTGCCGGCTCACACACATCATCATCGGTAATTGCTATGTCACGTACACTTAGAACATATTATCTTTTATTGATAGAATCAGCTAAAGGCTTGATCAATATAATATTGTGATTAATCTCAGGTGTTAGTCTAGACATTGCATTTATTACTTAGACATTTCATGCATTCACATTTTCATGTTATCATGCAGTATTGTGGGGCTTATTCCGATACTTATTATTTACTTACTCATGATTTTGGGATTTTGGATTTCTATGAGATTTCTGGATTTTGGGGAAAGCTGCAAGAATATATATAAAAACTTCTCTCTCTCCCACTCTTTTAAAAATATAAGTTGCGGTTTTCTCGTGATGTATGTGTCGTCCACCATGAGATTTCATGTTTTCTGTTGGATTTTGAGACTTGATTCGAGGAGTGGATGAACCATCTCGGGTACATGGTGGGTCCGGTATGGTACCCCAGGACAAGAAGATCGAGTTGTAGACGATGAGCCTGGCAGGGGAAGACTACCTACCAGTGATGTCTGGCGCGGCGGATATCCGGAGGATACCGACCGTTGTCGTGAGATTTGATGATATGGGCCGATCCGGACTGACGGAGCCCGAGATATTGAGACTATGAGGTATTGAGACTTGAGATTTACATGTTTTGTGTCGATGCTTGACACGGATTTCCATGGATTTCATCGATGATATTTCAGATTTCTAAATAAATTTTACTATGATGAAAGTTAAAGATTTCTTATGCAGATATATCCAGATTTCAGGATTGATTGTTTTACATTCATGGTGAATGCATACTCATTCACATGACATATTACTATTTGAGACACTGACACGAGCACGGAGCATTTGCACTTACGCGTAGTTTATTACCCTGCCTTTACTAGATGACTAGTGATATATTAGTATATTATTATGACCTAGGACAACGTCGTGCATTCGATTTCTTTTCGCAGATGTCTTCTACTCACGAGTTGGCAACTCACCCCCGTTGTGCCAAATTTTATTACAGGTTCGATGTACAGGTTTCCTTGGCAGTTTGCTGGCACATCATTTCATTCAGGGTGATTTGCTTGGTAGGTTGGTTCACTTGTATCAGGACCGCCGTTGTACTTTATTATTTCATTGGTATCTAGTAAGCTCCATCAACCAGACTTGTATTACTTGATAGTTTAAAGGACCGGTTATTTATTTCGACCTTAGAGTCACGCTTGTATTATTATAGTATCTGGTGGATTTATTTTCTTTTGAGTTTTGAGCCTCGCCCTTTTGGCGTTGTATATTATTGTGCATAGTGTGGTCGTTTCCGCCTGTTGGCGTAGAGCTAGCTCCTTCTTGGGGATTCCTTTTTATTGTTTGTATATATATTATTCTCGTTTGTACCCGTTTGGGGCCAGTTTTTACAAAGGAGACTCTGCCGAAATTTTTGAGAAAATTTGAGGTTGCTTTTAAACTTGTTTTTCTACATGTTTTCCTTTACTTCTTCTTTTATATAGTTTAGATTTCTGGGCTTCGGCTTACTTAGATTACGTTGCGCCTCTAGACGCTTCGTAATTTAAGTGTCGGTCACGTTCCGTACCTTCGGGCCGTGACAAAGTTGGTATCAGAGCGCTAGGTTTAACCTTTATATAATTCTAGGTTGATCCTTGGTTGATGGAATTGGTGACTTAGGTAGAGTGACGTACCGTGGGTATGATCCACGGCATACTTACGATACGCTACTCTGCTTAAGAAGCCTTAGGATGTACATTTCTTTGCACCATATTCTATTCGTTCCTTTGATCTATCTTCGTCGATATCGGATGGTGGTTTCTGTTACCATGGTCGCATGGGCAGAGGGAGCTGCGGATCGAATGTGATGACCATTAGGGTATCGTTTATTCTTGAGGATTGAAGCATTATTTAGCGTGCGGACGAAGGGTGTTTACATGCCGTCCAGACGAAGTTAAAAAGGTTCAAACGATTTTCAGAAACCCATTTCCCAAGTTTAAGGTATTCGGAAGCACATGCAGGTATTTCTATGGACCTTCTTGAAGAATGAAACCCTAACTCGACATAATGACCACAAGAACGCCTTTGAACCTTAGGGTTTACGGCAGTTCCGCGGTGCCATTAGTGATGCTTGGGTTTGCCCTTCTACGGCTGGTCCGCAGATGCTGGGGGCATGTACTAGATATTTTTAAACTGTACTTGAGTGTTGAGCTCTCGTGGAATTATGGGATTTTGATGAATCGATCGAAAAATTTAACGTAGTCCGGATATCAGGTGAAGGGATAGATTACGCAGGAGGTTCTCGATATGAGCATAGCCGTTTGCAGCGCAGTCAGCACAGCGATGAGGAGACGAATCCGAATCAGCCGACATTAGAAAAGGCGCCCATTGACGATGGTGTTTACGATTATGATTTGGTGATTTGAATTTCAAATTTCCGTTGTTTGGATTTTGATATTTTGAGGATTTTGTTCTGCGATTGGTATTTCCTATGTGTACATTCATTACACTTTATTCGTGTTTCATATATCAGTTGTATTGATGTTGTTTTGTACATACCCAGTGCACTCGATTTGGTTTTATACATTTTGAGATATTGATTTGATTTCGTGCATATGGGTTGCACATGATTTTGACGTATGCTTCGACATAGTTTTCATGCATTTTTCGTACCGTGATTTCGATTTTGATATTCGGTGTTTGTTTTTCGTACACCATGTGCACTTGATTGAGATTTTTGCGCACACTTGGCGCACTTGATGCGATTTTGTGCACACCAGATGTACTAAATCGGGGTTTTGTGCAGATTAGATGCACCTGATATTAGTGTCGTGCATGCCCGTTGCACTTGTCAGATGTTTTTGGTGCACACCCGTTGCACTCAGTTTTGTTTCTGTGCGTATTCGTGGCATCTGTATTTGGTTTCGATTTCAGTGCACACCGGACGCACATGATATTTTTATGATGTGCTTGGGAATGATTTCATTATGAGTAGTATGTTTTTTTTATAATCATTACTATTTCATTTAGTAACCAGGAGGGACGTGTATGTTAAATAAAAGATATATATGTATAGATATTTTTTAAAAAAATAAACGTCCGCTTCTTATGCCGTGACACATGCAAATCACGGCGATTTTAAAAAGGGCTTTTGCATGCTTCTTTATTCTGATGTTTGGACGATTTTACTACGATGCACACTATATATAAGTTATAATTTTGATGTATACTATGTTGGTTTTCGTATTGGGTTTTGATATTTTATTTTCACCATAACTCCGATGATTGCGTTATGCTTGACAGAGTTGATTTTAGTTATGTATTGATGATTTCGGAGCCCCGACGATTTGAGTATTTTGGCTGAATGTTTTAGTAATTAGGGGGAGTTTTAATTTAAATTCAGGGACCGAATTTCTTAAAGGGGAAAGATTGTAACGTTTTAAAAATAAATAAATAAATTAATTAAATCCTTTAATTGAATTTTCTGATTTTCGGTAAAATAAAACGTATTTTTCTTAAAACTTAACCATAATTATTTTTCATTATAAATTTAAAAAGACCTATTTTAATTATGTAATTACTAGTAAATGGTGTTTATTTAGTCACTTATAAATTTTTAGTTTAATTTAATATTTTTCCTAAATTAATTATTTTAAATATTAACATATGCTTTATTTATACATTAAATTAGTGTAAATTACAAATTTGAATGGGTTAAATTAGCAAAACTGAACCATTACATATTGTAATCTAGTGTGTATCATGCAAACTTTATTTCCAAATTTTTCCATAGTTCTAGAATTTTCCTTGGTTTATTTAGAAAAGAAGTGAATAAAATTAAATAAAATGTTGAAAAGACATAAAACATGCATCTTTTGAAGAACTTTCTACACAACTCCTCACATATTTTTCTTTCTCTCTTTTTCTTATTGCCTTGGCCGGCCCTCACCTCATGGCAGCCCCCCATAGTTCCAAGCTCATTTTCCTTAAAAAATCATCAAAATTTCAACAAAAATTCTAAAAATAAACCTCAAATTCAATATTCAATCTCTACCAATTTCGTTTGACCTATTTAGCATGGATCTTGGAGTTGGAAACCATTATTTTGGAGTCATGTTTTCATGTTTGGATCTCATGTTGTGGAGGTACCCCTCACATGGACTTCGGACGAGGAAGAAGAGGAGGGCGACATCGTCTTCGGCAGATAAGGACCAGGTGAGTAGATGTATATCTACGGGGGAAGTCGGGTGGATGGCGTTTAGCACCCCCGCAAACGTAGAATAGGAATATTACTTTTCGTCATTAGGAAGTCGGACGTGACCTTAGATTCTTGGTGAGTAGGACCCTATTAAAGACTTTAGGTTGGAATAGACGGATTTAGAAGGACTTTACCAGAGGACGAATGTCTTGGAGGGGATTCGTAGGTTTCAGGTAGACACACACATACACACACAGAAACTCGACTTGGTGTATATGTGTGTATATATATAAGAATGTGTGTAGGTATACACACACACACACACACACACAACATGTATATGTGAGATAAGGATGTTATATGATACATGGGGATGAGACGATATAACTGGGCTTGATTCCATGATCTCTTGGCTATACAGTCGTATTATGATGTTAGCGGATCGTTGGAAAATGAGAAAATGGATATGTATACATAAACGATAATAGGTGATGATGACATTGAGATATACGAGAATCTAGAATAGAACTCGGACTGTAACCTGTGACTTGATTACGATATGATATATGTGTGACTTGGTTACGATATGATATATGTGTGACTTGGTTACGAAATGATATATGTGTGACTTAATTACGATATGATATATGTGTGACTTGATTACGATATGATATATGTGTGACCTGATTTCGATATGATATATATGACATGATATTTCTGAGGAACAATTGACGATGTATATGTACGCAGACAATGATATATGATTGATGATATTGGGATGTATGTGATTACAGTACAGTACCTTTGATCATGACATTATTTGATGATGATATTATATGAATGATGATGTACGTAGGTGATACTTGACCGTACCCCGATATTGGGATGCTGTACGATGGATTTTACCGTACGAGGCATTGATGTGATGATTGATCCGCACTCTTGATTCGAGGAAGCCGTACTACGTACGTGACGCTATTGAGGCTGGATCGCCGACTATTAGAGATATGGACTTAGACCTTAGGTGGATTCTTATTTCTTATCGACTAGTTTCTTTAGTTTAGTTTCTTAGGGGGTTAGATAGTTATTAGTTTAGGCTCGAGTCCTATAGTTGTAGTTAGACATGTATATTACAAATGAGTGGTTAATACACATTTATCTTTATATTCAGATCGTAATCATCAAGTTGCATGTTCATACATATGTTTCTTTAGTCAGTATGAAACTCTGCCTGTTAGGACACCAGCACCATTACCGATGATGCGCATGTTCCACGTACACTTACTTGCCGGCTCACACACATCATCATCGGTAATTGCTATGTCACGTACACTTAGAACATATTATCTTTTAATGATAGAATCAGCTAAAGGCTTGATCAATATAATATTGTAATTACTCTCAGGTGTTAGTCTAGACATTGCATTTATTACTTAGACATTTAATGCATTCACATTTTCATGTTATCATGCAGTATTGTGGGGCTTATGCCGATACTTATTATTCACTTACTCATGATTTTGGGATTTTGGATTTCTATGAGATTTCTGGATTTTGGGGAAAGCCGCAAGAATATATATAAAAACTTCTCTCTCTCCCTCTCTTTTTAAAATATAAGTTGCGGTTTTCTCGTGATGTATGTGTCGTCCACCATGAGATTTCATGTTTTCTGTTGGATTTCGAGACCCGATTCGAGGAGTGGATGAACCGTCTCGGGTACATGGTGGGCCCGTTATGGTACCCCGGGACAAGAAGATCGAGTTGTAGACGATGAGCCTGGCATGGGAAGACTACCTACCGGTGATGTCTGGCGCGGCGGATATCCGGAGGATACCGACCGTTGTCGTGAGATTTGATGATATGGGCCGATCCGGACTGACGGAGCCCGAGATATTGAGACTATGAGGTATTGAGACTTGAGATTTACATGTTTTGTGTCGCTGCTTGACACGGATTTCCATGGATTTCATCGATAATATTTCAGATTTCTATATAAATTTTACTATGATGAAAGTTAAAGATTTCTTATACAGATATATCCAGATTTCAGGATTGATTGTTTTACATTCATGGTGCATGCATACTCATTCACATGACATATTACTATTTGAGGCACTGACACGAGCACGGAGCATTTGCACTTACGCGTAGTTTATTACCCTGCCTTTACTACATGACTAGTGATATATTAGTATATTATTATGACCTAGGATAGCGTCGTGCATTCGATTTCTTTTTGCAGATGTCTTCTACTCACAAGTTGGCAACTCACCCCCGTTGTGCCAAATTTTATTACAGGTCCGATGTACAGGTTTCCTTGGCAGTTTGCTGGCACATCATTTCATTCAGGGTGATTTGCTTGGTAGGTTGGTTCACTTGTATCAGGACCGCCGTTGTACTTTTATTATTTCATTGGTATCTAGTAAGCTCCATCAACCAGACTTGTATTACTTGATAGTTTAAAGGACCAGTTATTTATTTTGACCTTAGAGTCGCGCTTGTATTATTATAGTATCTGGTGGATTTGTTTTCTTTTGAGTTTTGAGCCTCGCCCTTTTGGCGTTGTATATTATTGTGCATGGTGTGGTCGTTTCCGCCTGTTGGCGTAGAGCTAGCTCCCTCTTGGGGATGCCTTTTTATTGTTTGTATATATATTATTCTCGTTTGTACCCGTTTGGGGCCAGTTTTTACAAAGGAGACTCTGCCAAAATTTTTGAGAAAATTTGAGGTTGCTTTTAAACTTGTTTTTCTACATGTTTTCCTTTACTTCTTCTTTTATATGGTTTAGATTTCTGGGCTTCGGCTTACTTAGATTACGTTGCGCCTTTAGACGCTTCGTAATTTAAGTGCCGGTCACGTTCCGTACTTTCGGGCCGTGACAGTTTAGCTTGCATTGATTCGAATCAATGCAGTCCCATCAATTGATCACACCAATAAAGAAAGAAAATGTGATGTACGTATATGCCATCCGCATTCGCCACTGGGTCCCATCATCACCCGTTAGGTTACTTAACTAACGACAGAGCGGGGACTGGACTAGCGTGGATGCAAAACATATACAACATCTACTAGTATATATATCAATATATAATAATCGCTCAAGGCGCGATAAAATGCAACATCACATAAATGTAATAAGCATCACAGAACAATATAGATAATCTGGGATCCCCGGGTTTCATAGAGCCGCTACTGAAACCCGACGTTCCCCTGGTCGTGTAGATAGCCTGTGCAATGAAATCCTAGACCCCTACGGGCGCGGCAAATTACCCGCCAAAACCTGAAGCGAGGCAGCCCCCTTCAACAACGTGAATGGACCACCCAGCACTTCACGGAATCCGGTAACTTGAGCACCCCTCCTTGGGTCAACCTGTACCCCCTACGAGTGCGGCGAATAGCCCGCCAATTCTAGAGTGAAGCCCCCTCCGTCTCAAAGCCATGAGATGCGGGCCTGTTGTCCTCTAGAACCTGGCTATCCGTGCACCCCACCGCGGGGTAATCCTAGTACAGAAAGTAAAATATATACAACGGGTACATCGACCTCAACCCGGTCGTACCCCAAAAGAATAATATACAAACAGTCAGTGACGGCAGTCCACATGTCGGACGCTCGTCCTGCAATATCAAATGTACAAATACAACCAAACTGTATTACCATTGCATCTAGGCTATCCACCACGACAAATCCGCAACACCACAGCACAACACAGAACATCAACGTGAATGTCACGTTCGCAAATCCGTCTAAAAGAACTATAGCAATTAGACAGGATTAACCGATCAAATGACATTCACGGTCGCAGATATAATGTAAATACTGTGAACTAACATGTTTAAAATTTTCGATTGACAAAGTTTCCCGAAGTGGGCCCCAAGCACAATACCCAGTACTCAAATAAATCTGGGCCCAAAATAAAATTACCAGAAACCCCTTTTCCAAGTCAGAGACCTACTGAAGAAATTTGGTGCACTGTGGCTACAGTACGGCGGCGGATCAGCGGCTAAAACGTGGGTACGGCCGCGGATCCGCCGCTCTACAGTGAAATCAGCCCACCAAATTTTCTCAGTTCTCTTAAAAAACCCTGTCTGATTTTCTGCAATACACCAAATAATTTTTTGACAACAGAAAAATTTGGACAGAAACTGAACAATTGGAAACGCGGTTTTTGGAAATTTCGTCTGATTGAAGTTCTAAACACGCTAGAGCAAGCCAGTAAAGGTTAATGGCCTGGCTCTGATACTACGTAAGTCTACGATAGCGCCCCGGCCGTCTTTCCGAGGCCAAAATGCGGAAACGAAAATTTTTTCAAACTAGAAAAACGGCGCTATCGTATGCTTAAAACCCGGATCGAACCATTAACCTACTACTAGCAAACTAGAGAAGGGATAGAAAGCTATACCGATCGATCCATGTCTTTCGGTCTTTGGCCACCATCCTAAGCTCCTCGCGGCATCTCCGGTCTCAATCTCCTCGTCGGAAAAGGGCACCATATCTACGAGTCTTTTTACGGGCTCCCGCTTCATCCGAAGCAACTCGGGCATGAAGTGTGCTAGCCGACATGTCCAAGGTGTTGTAGAGAATGTTTGTGATCACTTTGTATCTTGCATCCATGGCTTGGATGGAGGTTAGAGGTGTTGCCATTAATGGAGACTTTGAGCTAGAGGAGGAGGAAGAAGAAGCTTTTCATTTCCTTTTCTTTTCTTTTCTTGTGATGATAAAATGAGAGTGAGAGAGAAATAATACAAGACCAAGCTCACCCCAAGGCAGCCCCTCTCTCTTTCTTCTTATCATATCAATACCAATCAATCCACTAATGTGACATATTTCACAAAAAAGAGACCATGAGTCACTATATATGTCTATGTCACATTAATGCATCTCATGATGAAACTCTAGCTCATTATTTCCACCATCCAAACATTAATCCAAATGTTTGCAACAATAAAAAGATACGGCAATATCTAAAGTAAACTCGTGACGGATCACAAGGATACCCCTCGCCTGTATATACATACCTGCATCTGCATTCCGACCGAATGCGAATGCGATGAGACTAAACTAATCCAACAAATCTAATACTAGGATCCGGCTTAAACCAAAGACCACTAGTATGATCCGTCCGATCATGATTCGTGCAATACCGTACGTATATGATCGAACCCTGCCATATATCATACGGCCTCTACAACGTTTCGCCCAAAATTTGAGAAACTGTCTGTGGGGGACTCTAAAGACTCGTCAATACTTTGGCTGTTGATTTAACCACTAGCACGTCATAGGTATTAGCCGTACGTAACGGGCTACCAAGTATTGACCAAAAGGGAGGTCGATGAACGAACTCATCCTGACACCCTACTGAGCCTGTCAGTGACAATATCCGTACAGTCTGGTCCGTTCGTCTATGAGCATCGCATGGCGGGCCTAGGGGGCTAGTAAAAGTTAGACCCCCAAAAGCGGTACAAGTCGTGTCGGAATGTAGCCAAGAACACCCTGAGATACTACTGGAATACCTACCAGTAAATCTCCTGCCTTGGCCAAGGACTTCATGTAATGGCTCTCCTAGACACAGCGCGACCTCACCCCCAATACCGGGAGAGACGAACCCCTGCCGATCCGCTCACTGCCTCCATGTGGCTCGGGACTGTACCCAACTAAAACCTGTTTGCACGACTCCTTTGAGCCGTAGTAGGGTAGTAATCAAAGCACGGTGGGAACTCACACGAGACAAATGACGATCTCAGGTCGATGAACTAACCTGTACACATGTCACCAGGAAACTGCTATCTGACGTCAGGTATAGTACCAACTAGCATGTTCCTGGCGAGTCCAGTCCGGTGTACTCATAACCCAATGAGCACCTACCTGTATACATCTTAGGTGAACCAACTGACACCAATGGCTTGTGAGACCGGACACCGCCTCTCGTCGGGGTCTCGACTGTGTACACTAGTCTACTAACGGAGTATAGATGCCCAGTCTCGAAACTCCCACGACTAGGGACCACTTTAAGGATGTGCTTATAGACCCCAGCTCCCACGCATATGATCGCCATCATACTGCTGGTTGTTAAGCAAGAATCCTAAGGGCTCTATCAACGTGTAATAGTGACCTGTAAGGTCACCTGAAGCAGTACATGATGATAAAGATAAACCGGATAGCATACTATCATCTTGAGTAAGACTGTCCTATCGGCATAGGTCCTCCTTCAATCATTGCAATCACGTGCCTGCGATCTAATAATTGACTCTGAGGGCACTATATCCAACAATCTCCCACTTGCACTCAAGGCTAATTATTGCAATGTCGCATACTCACAGCCCGTGTGATACCGAACACCCAACTCCTCTACTAATCAGTCTCACAAAGCTCGTTTGCGAAATTATTGTGTTCGAGAAATAGCCTCAGTGAGTGGATCCGCCCTGATGTTTCTTTTTATGTCTCTCTTTATCTCAAGTTAGCGGAGAAAGCCATCTCCTGAAATGAGCAATACCTGTCTTAGAATATGTCTGGATATCTGATGGGACCTAGTTCATAAATGAACTGCAAATCCAAACTTCTTAGACTGTATCATCAAATGAAACCAATCAGTATCCTGCGCCATGCCTCCCTCGGTATCCGCTTAGACCACCTGTCCAAAATACTGCCCTCGTCAGAGGGAAAACTATAACTCTGACAGCCACTCTGTCATCCAGGTCACCTTGGAAGCCTGGAATAATAACTGTCCCCCGAAGGAGGCTGCCGTTATCATATCCCTAGAACATCCATTTATGTTCTAAAAATGCTTCCGAATGTCTCTCCAGGATAGGATTAATATCAACTTACTGCATCTCGTGCAAAAACAATATCTGGTGTGGTACTTGACATCTCATGATTGACTCAATTGCCTAAGCAAGTGATCTGCCAATCATGTCCATCCCTCTTCTCTTTAGTCTGTAAGACACCTTTAGAGAGGGTGACTCCATCACCTGCAGGTACACTACCGTGCCAGGAGTCGTCCATTCTAAAATACCTTTAGAATGCTGTCTAAGTACCCAGATTGGGAAACTACCCAAATCTAGATCTAAAACCATAGATCTAGTAACCAGAATATCTGATATAATATCCATATCCTTTGTGGAGAAACCACTGTGTGACAACCAAAGTATAACCGACCGTAGTATAGGAATTTCTCTTCCTAGTCCATGTATGTTATCCAAATACCAGGACATCACACCCTACTACCTTCTTAACATATCCATCCCCTATTCTGATGAAGTCAAACCTATGACTGTCACATCAGAAATAGATGATCTATCTCCGCTATATTCTGCTTTAGTCTATAAATAGACAAAAGCTACTTGTCCACTATGCTTCCGCTGCTCCCACTGATTACGACAGCCCTCTGGCAGAGTCATATACACGTACGCTTCTAAAGCCAGTTCAGAACGACGCTATACTCATCCTCCTGCCGGGTCTCATAGTCTGGAACAACAACAATGGCAAGTCTGGGTAAACAAGAACCTCGTTGTCACCGTCTTTGAGCATACCAAAGTACCTCTCGAGTGCCTGAGGTTACCCACCATATCTGCGGAGTGGCCAATGGAATTTCAAACTAGATTGAATCTTTAGGTTCTTATCAAATTTTCAGTAATCGTTTGCAGTTCTGGAATCACTTCCAGTTCTACCATACTCCCACTACTGTTTTCTGAAAAAATCCATTTTTATCAAAACTGTGGCGAGTCAAGAACAATATCACTATTGATTTTCCAGATGGTAGAAAGTCAACCCTCATTATAGCCCGGGTCAACCCACAAACAGCCATTACAAAAACGTGCCTTGAGTTATCCAGAGTCTGGTTTTAAGCATAAGTCGGACAACTCTCCGTACCTTAACAATGTTAAGATATGAACTATTCTATATCCAATATAGAAATAGAGGCACTGATTTAATTGGAACCAGATTCAAATCATGCAGCTGTCTCCAGTGCATGTCAACTAAATGGAAATAGGCCGATCAGCATTTAACTTAGGAGTGCTTCCAATTATGAGTAACCTGAAAGAGAAGCAAGTTCTCTTAATCATTACTATCAACCGAATACCATACATAAGTATCTACATCTTCGATCACCTTGAATGTTAGTTATATGTATGCCCTAGAGGCCATTACTGTACATTGGATGTATAATGTAGTGGATGCTGGGACATATATAGGTATGACTTTCTTGCTCGACATGATAGTACGCTATCTGGTTGCTCTTTATCTTAACATGTATACTTTCTGTTTCTCTGATTACATGTTGATAAAGCCCTTAGGATGTGTACTCGACTTCCAGGACTATGATGTAGATTATACTAGTGGGGCCTGGGTAGTAAATGAGTACATCCTTCATTGTTCCTAGTCATGGGAATATCGAGACGGGGCATCGATATTCCAGAGTAGACTACCGAGACTAAGCTGTACCAGTGTCCCACCTGTTGACCACGGCTCTACTGAGTTGTGCAAACAGGTGCTTTTTGGGTACAGTCCCGATTCACATGGAGGCAATGAGTGATAGGAGGGGATTCGTCTCTCCCGGTATTGGGGGTTGATGTTGCGCTATGCACGACTGGCCATAACAGGAAATCCCTGGACAGGGTTGCAGTGATATACTGGTAAGAGTTATCAGTAGTTTCACGATTGTTATGGACCTCACGTCGGCATGACTTATCAAGCTATTGGGGTCTGACGTTTACCACCCCTAGGCGAGATATGCGACATATCAGACGAACAGACCGGACTGTACGGTAAGTGTTACTGGTTGGATTCACAGGAGTGTGAGCGGGCTTGCTCGTCGATCTTCTGATCGCTCAATACCCGGGTGGCCGTTACGTTTAGCAGACCGCTTGCGGCTTGTGGGTGTTTGATATGATCATCACCTGCTGCCGGCGTATTGACGAGTCTTTAGAGTCCTACACAGAGGTTTCCTGGCTCAAGCGAAACGAAATAGGAGCGCATGTGAGATATGTACGGGATCGATAATAATGCGTGTATGTGATACCGTATTCTATTCTCACGATGAATGTATCGATTGATTGTATGCGATATAACCTAGTTATCGAATTGAAGATTGATTCGATAAGTCGATACATTGGATACTAGTCGGTTATATGCGACATGACCGGATCATTGAATCAAGTGTTGATTTAATGATTTAATGTATAATTATATATTTGATATATTACTTTGCATTAACTAGTATTTGTTCACTTAAGATGGATTTTCTCACTTGATGTACACAAGTTGTATATGTAATATACTTTTGTGCACTTGTTTGTATCATGTTTGATGATACATGCAAACTAGGGTTTGTGTAAGAATTAAACCATGGTTATGTAATGGTTAGTGTTTTGATTTTATTAACTATTTATTTATTTATTCTTTATTTTGGCAAAGGAAAATGAAATGGTGGCTGGCTTTGTCTTTTCTTTGAAACTTCATGAAGGTTTGAAAGCTTGACCATTTTGTTTCTTTCCTTTAACCTAACCATTCAACTTAACCCTTAGTTTATTCTATACACTAAACCATGGTTGCAATATGATAACCATCACTTGGATTTTCTTTTAAAAACAATTCTTTTTATCATATTCTTTTTCTTCTTCTTCTTCTTCAACAAAGAAGAAAGCTTGCAACCATTAATGGCATCTTGAGAAAAAGAGTGAGAAATCCAATTCTAAAGTGAACCCACTTCCTATTTCTTCATCCTCTACCACTTTCCAAGTAGTATAGGGTGTTTTCTTCACAAGTTTCATGACTTGGTGAAGTTGGAGCTTGATATTGAGTTGCCTCGACGTAGATCATCTTCGGCGTCGAAGTCGACGACCTACCCCGATCAATTCTTCGATGAAACCACCGCGAGAGTCCGGGATCCGAAGGGTACATCGGAGAGTCGTCAACACGGAGCTAGAGACGTGGAGGACCAGATCTACAAAGGTTGTAATCACTTTCCTCTTAGTTAAAGTAGTTAACTCGCATTGCATCGCCTTATCATCTAGTTAACGATCCGTATTAGGGTTTGTAGGCACATGAAATTTTTTGAATTGGGCATGTTTGATCTGTTGTGAGACCTCATTAGTGTGCCTAGGAACCCTACATTGAAGACTCCCGATACTTGCAATACCTGGTTCTCTACTTTATTCTTATACATATAACTTCTCAAAACTTAGAGCTTGCATTTCTACGAAACACATGTCTAAGAACTAGAGAAGTCATAAGTAAACAGAATATAGTACGAGTACCAACCTCTCTGTCCTCATGGACGCTAGACAACATACAATACTCTGTATAAGTCCCTTGAGTCTAATAACTCATTCCGTGTGTGTTGTAGGTTGAAAACTGTACTTATGGTTAAAAAAAATTACACCGTTGTTTAATGCTCCTTACCTAACCATCCACTGATATAGGTAAATGTCATAGACATAATTTCAAAAAATTATATCTCACTTTATAAAAATAAACGTACAGATAGATCAATTTGAAATTGGTGCATTATAACGGATATTCAAAACCAAATATTTGCCGTCCGGCAAACAACCCAGGCGATTTCCTCAAATATCACCAATTACAACGAATCCCGATATAATGAGGACAATCACCTAATTCCCACTAACTTACTCCCACTCATCATCAGTAAAACCATACAGATGTGAGAATCACACCTGGTAAATACATACCCTGGAGTAAGTAGTAATTGGGAAATCAGTTTTCTATTAACAATATACAGTGAAACTGAAACATGTAAATGTTTCGAAAGGGTATCCTGGTATTCCTAGTAATGCCTCTTCCATTATCAGATTCACAACTGTAACCGTATATTTCTTTGCCATCTCTCTAAATCCCTTTATATGTCTTTAGTCATTACCTTCTGTACACCCCTTTAGCCCAAATGGTTTTCTTCCCTCCCTACCGTTCGGCACCAGCCTATGGTTTGGAAGAAGACTATCCAATAAGTATAATGGGTGTACTCTCATAATCCTAGGAATACTCATAACCTAAGAGAAGGTGAAGATAAAAGACAACTGAATAAAACCTTATTCCTATTTCTCCTGAACCAGAATCCATCCCCGAACTGGAACAAGTCCCTTCGAGTTCGTATATAACCATACGATGGAGTATCCAATAAACTGTGGATCTTTGTAGTGATACGGGGTGTTCCGGAGAAATACAAAGGTGATGTAGGATTGGCGAAGAAATACTTGGTTTGGTCGTGAATAGCAGTTGCAATTTACTTTGCCCTCTTACTAATCCCTTTATTTGTCTTTACTTAATACCTTCTGTACACCTTCGTTAGGCTAATTGGTTTTCTTCATTCCCTACTATTCGGCACCTGCCTATGGTTTGGAAGAAGACTATCTAATTAGCGTAATAGGTGTACTGTCCTAATCCAAGGAGCACTCGCAACCTGAGAGAAAGTAAAAGGAAAAGACAACTGAATAGTCCTATTCGTTTTCTCCAGAACCAGAAACCATCCTCGAATCTGGAACAAGTTCCTTCGAGTTCATATATAACCATACGATGGTTTTATCCAATGAAAATGGATGTTCGTAGTAATACGGGGTGTTCTGGAGAAAAGGGTAAGAGTAGGAGTGGCAATGAGGTATGCAACTCAGACAATCCAAAAGCCAGTGTTTTAAGAAAGTTCGGTTAACTTGGTCACTGAGTCATAGTCAAGGGTCGGGCCATGGTCGCTGCCAAAGAGAGAGAGAAAAGAAACACTCAGCGTGCACTCTAACCTAGATCAGAATGATTATCACTTTATCTAATCAGGAAACCTCCCACTGTATCGTCAAATTCTCCTCCAAACCTGAAAGAAGAATTAGTCGGGATCACCCGAGGAGTAAACCAACTCATCAGTGGGAATCGGGATCCAACTATCATCGCATGATAACGTGATGGAATCCACTCACGTTATCACACTCCAGAAGATATGCGCATATCTGGCAAGTTTCAGTTTCTTTAGAAACCCCCGATGTGATTTTTACCCTATGCTCTTATGACCTTGACTAAGGCCAACAAATCATAAGTCACATGTCAAGTTCTTCCCGTCATTGTCCAGGTTAATTTGAACCCACCCGTACAAGCTCTTGACTAGGGCCAACAAGGCTGTACGACTATCCCAAACCAACGCATCTATCTATGCAACAGAAAAATAACAAATAGCTACCATACACTATGCCTTGACTAAGGCCAACAAACATAGTATGAATACTAAGTGCTACCCGTCTGAAATGACGGAGGGCTACGAATGGTTTTTGGCGAAAAACCTTTAATGTAATGAACTTGATATCGTTAAAGGAACCGTATAGCTTTTTATAAAAATATAGTGGCGAAAACCTTTGCTAAAGAGGTCACTCCCGGTGAAGGGATCTCGGCTCTTTCCCTGTAGAATGAGTGCAGGATATTCCAACTGAATACCACGATGCAAAGCAAAAGGCAATCGGCTATAGTGAAGTTATTACCCTGACGCAAACTTCTGTCCAAGGGGTCACTCCCGGTGAAGGGATCTCGGCCCTTGCCTCGTCGACTGAGGTGTTGGATATTCATAACCGAATACCACTGTGCAAAACAAAAGAGAACGTCCTTGCAATAACAGCTTTTTGAAAAATGTTCCAACAACATCAGAATAGGTTTGTTTAGCTTGCATTGATCCGAATCAATGCAGTCCCATCAATTGATCACACCAATAAAGAACGAAAATATGATGTACGTATATGCCATCTGCATTCGCCACTGGGTCCCGTCATCACCCGTTGGTTACTTAACTAAGGACAGAGCGGGGACTGGACTAGCGCGGATGCAAAACATATACAACATCTACTAGTATATATATCAATATATAATAATCGCTCAAGGAGTGATAAAATGCAACATCACAGAAATGTAATAAGCATCACAGAACAATACAGATAATCCGGGATCCCCGGGTTTCATAGAGCCGCTACTGAAACCCGACGTTCTCCTGGTCGTGTGGATAGCCTGTGCAATGAAATCCGAGATCCCTACGGGCGCAGCAAGTTACCCGCCAAAACCTGAAGCGAGGCAGCCCCCTTCAATAACGTGAATGGACCACCCAGCACTTCACGAAATCCGGTAACTTGAGCACCCCTCCTTGGGTCAACCTGTACCCCCTACGAGTGCGGCGAATAGCCCGCCAATTCTAGAGTGAAGCCCCCTCCGTCTCAAAGCCATGAGATGCGGGCCTGTTGCCCTCTAGAACATGGCTATCCGTGCAGGTCCATAGGTACTGTGGCATGTTCTGGGTATTTGTGAACAATGCTCAAGTGTTGAGTTGTTGGGAAATTATGGGAGTTTGATGAATCGATTGAAAACTTTAACGTCGTCCGGATATCATGTGATGGGATACAATACCTGGAATCCACACTAGTTTGAATTTTATAAATCTAGAAATTTAGTCTCATTTGATCAGTTGCCACGGAATTTTGATGTGATCAAAAGCCCGTCGCAATCACGTAGCGTACGCGGATACTCGCCGGGTAACCTTACTAGATAGCCACACCCCATAGCCCCGACCAAGTGACTGTAGGAGAATCCCGTTGCCAAAAGCATCCGTCCGAGTGCTCACGGCCGCGGTGTTCCGCCTAAGTGCACTTCGACGACGGTATCGGGGGTGCGGCCGTCTACTAAAGTTTACGACGAGCATTCGATATGGATGTCAGGAATCTTGTTGAATTGCCCTACTTGAAATTGGAAAGTGTTTTCGATATCGAGACTGAAATACGAGGTTTATAATTGTTAGGCATGTGATATCTAAGGAATTCATTTGGTTGGGCATGAAATCCACAGAATTTGATACATTGGGTTTATGATGTCCAAGGTAGTTGCGGATTCCAACTGTTGTAGTTTTTCACTTTCTTTTCTACGACCGTGAGTGTAATATGTGGTGTATCGCCGGTTTCGTTGCTATATGTCAACGACAACTGGGATACGCATATTTGCTTACGTTGATGATATGTGAAGTTATGTGTTGCTGGGTTATGTTATATTGGATCGTCGTGTTTGAATAGCCAGGGGTTTTTATGTGAGATGATAGTTTTTCATTTTCATTCATGTAAAAACTTGTATGTAATATTCTTTTATTGGGGCACTTCCGGGTTGAGGAAGATGTCACCGTTGATATATATTATTTATTTTTCCGCATTAGGATAGACCCAATGAGGGGAGCACAAGTAACCGGGTTCTAGAGTCCAGTGGGAGACCATCTCGTGGCGTCGAGATCGGGTCTCCTAACTCTAGAATTGGTAGGATTGATTGTCGCTCTCGTAGGGGTCTAGGGATGTGGGTTTGGCTATTCATCGCGACCGTGGAATCCGTGTTTTATACAGGCTTAATATAAAACCCGAAAATCCTAGTATATCCAATATGTTGATTTCTACTATGATATTCTGTGATGTGATCACTAGATATGATGAGATAGATGATGTATATAGTATATGTGATATATTATATAGACGTTGCTTATGTTTTACACCCGCGCTAGCCCTGTCCCACTCTGCCGTTAGTTACCTAACCTAACGGTGCATGACGGGACATCGAGGTGAATACGGATGGCATAAGCGTACGTTGTATTTATCTGTGATGCTTTGGTAACTTAAATGATGGGACTTCATTAATGAGATTAATGAAAGAAAATAAAGCTAAAGATGTTATGGAATCGAATTTTTAAAAACTGGTAGCTCTAGTTCTTGCTTTGCATAGCGGTATTCCTTGTAGAATATCCTGCACCTTATTCGATAAGGAAAGAGCCGGGATCCCTTCACTGGGAGTGACCTCTTTAGCGAAACTAGCAGATGCTACAAACTCGGTTTGTCTTTTAATTGCTTTTATAGTTTTTGCTTTGCATAGTGGTATTTGTGGAATATCCTGCACCTTATTCGATAAGGAAAGAGCCGAGATCTCTTCACCGGGAGTGACCTCTTTAGCAAAACTAGTAAAAGCCTCAAAAACACTCCTTTTAAAATTCACTCGATTCTACAACGATATCAAGTTCATTACGCAAAAGGTTTTCTTAAAAACCCGTCGTAGCCCTCCGTCATTTCAGATAAGTACTAGTTAGTATTCGTGCTACGTTTGTTGACTATGTTAAGGCGTAGTGCGCAGTAGCTAATTAGTGCTTATTTGCTTAAGCATGAGATGCGATTGGATTAGGGTAGTCGTGCAACTTTGTTGACTATGTTAAGGGTCGTATGGATGGGTTTAATTCAATCAAGAAATGTACGGGTTGAACTTTACTAGCACTTATGATTTGTTGACTATGTTAAGGTCATATAGATGCTAGGGGTAAAATTATCGGGAATTTCAAGTGTTGAAATTTGCAATGAGATTGCATACCTTCTATGAGATAGTTGGATCCCAATACCCACGGCGAGTAAGAGTTACTCCTGGAAGAGTTTTACACATTACAATTAGCCGATCAAGTAGGTGTCTAGAAAGGTGTCAACGGGGTTACGCCCCTGGGAAAATGAGGTTTATTTGAATTAGGTCTGTGCAAAAGCACGGAGAACCTCTCTCAAAGTACCGGCACTGGCCTGGCTGAAAGATTGGCGAACTTGTAGGGTATAATTAATCCCGGCTAGTCTTTCCTTTTAGGGTTTGAAGGAAGATTTGATAAAAAATAGTAGGATCCATCCTGATTAGATAAAATAATAACCAATCTGATCTTGCAAGAGCTTACGTTGAGTGTTTTCTTCTCTCTCTCTCCAGGAAGCGACCATGTCATGCTATATTAAAGATAATAATATGGATGTATTGACCGAACCCGCTTGTTATACTGAACCGGGGAACGTTGGGCCCGCTCCAACTTATAATTGTTATAAGACCGAGCAGGAAATAGGGGATTACCAGGATTCCCATGCCGCCTAAACGAAAAAAGTGCATGCTGATGCATCTTTTTCGGGTATGTTCATTACCGAGAACTGTTTCTCAGTATCCTCTACGTCCTGGGTATGAGATACCAGATCAGGATCCCATATATATGTAATCTGTTAGATGGGCTACAGATAGGTAGAGAACTGGGAATAGGTGATAAGTTTCAAGAGTTAGAAATGGTGCAATTGTTGCAGCCAAGGTGTTGGCAGTTATCACCCTGTATTACTAAATACATTGATTCTGAACGAATGTTATTAGATATCGAACCTGATATATAACATCGTATCAGTCTCTTTATTTAGTAAAGAAGGATATAATTTTGTATTGTTAGATAATGTTTTGAACATTTCCTATATCAAGAGTTGATCGGTTCAGGCACATTATCTAAAAGCATATACGTTCTAAATCAAACTATAGTTCTCAACGTACAGAACACACACAAGAGGAAGAGTTCAGAAATGTATGAATCCTTCTTGAGGCATTATAGACCAGGTCATATCAATGCGACCCGACTAGCTAAGTTACATTAATATGCATATTTAAATCAGTTTGAATTTACATCTTGTGAAACTTACCAGTCATGTCACAAAGATAAGATGACCATAGCTCCGTTTATTAGAAACAGAGAAAGAATTAGTGAACTCTTGGGATTGATACATGATGATGTATGTAGGTCCCCTGTCTACACTTGCCAGGACCGGTTCTTTTTACTTCATTACATTCACTGATGATCTCTCAAGATTCGCACATGTGTTCCTGTTGAAACACAAGTCTGAGGCTTTTGAGAAATTCAATGAATATAAGTGCGAAGTAGAGAACCAAAACGGGTATAAGTATTATGTCCTTTGATGTGATCAAGGAGGAGAATACTTGAGCATGGAATTCCTGGATTATTCGAAAGGAGAATGAGATTCTCTCTCAGCATTTCTCCTCCGTATACACCACAGCACGTCGGTGTATCGGGGAGGAGCAATCGCACCCTATTAGATATGGTGCGCTCTATGATGAGTACTACTGAGTTGCCTATTTCCTTTTGGGGATTATGCACTTGTGAAGCTGCATACCTATTTAATAGGGTTCTAACCAAATCAGGTGCCTACCATTCCATATGCGATATGGTATGTAAAGAGCCCATATCGTAAGTAAGTTAAGATTTGGGGTTGTCCGGCCTATGTCTAAAAGCAAAATTCGGACAAGGTCGATGCAAGGTCAGTTCTGTGGAAGTTTGTTGGATATCCCAAGTATTTGCAAGGGAATATCTTCTACCGCTACGAGGAACAAAAGGTGTTTTATTTCTCTGCATGACCGCCTTTTTAGAAAAGGAATTTATTTTGGAAAGAAATTTGTGGTCATGAGGTAGAACTGGAAGGAGTTCCAGCTAAACAAACTGCAGCTGATGATTTGGTAGAACCGGAGGATTCAATAGCTCCCAACGAATCTCAGCCACTCCGCCGATCTGGTAGGGTTCCTCACCCACCTGAGAGATACATCGGTTTTCTCTATGACAGTGGGAGCGAGGATTGCATCATGAGATGATGACCCAACTAGTTTCGAGCAGGCTATCAAGAGTGGGGACTCTGTAAGAATGGCTGGATGCTTTGCGATCTGAGTGGAATCCATATACACCAACGAAGTGTGGACTTTGGTTGCTATATCTGAAGGGTTAAATCCCCATCAGGAGCAAGTATATCTTGAGAAGATTACTTGGTGTAGATGGAAAAGTTGAGACTTTTGAAGCTAGACTTGTTGCAAAAGGTTCTCGTCATCGACCAGGTGTGGATAATGATGAAACATTTTCTAGTGCCTATGCTTAAGTCCATCCGGATCCTACTTGCCAATGCTACATACCATGACTACGATATCTGGCGGTTGGGTGTCATGACTACTTTTCTAAATACTGATTTAGAAGAGATTGTCTATAAGTACATAGTCAGATGGCTTCGTAGACAGTGGGAGCAGCGGAAACGTGTGCAAGTTGCTTTACGGATTAAAGCTGGCATCGGGGAGTGGGAACATTTGTTTTGATGTGGTAGTCAAAGAGTTTGAATTCATCAAAATGGTAGATAAACCTTGTATATACAAAAAGGTAGTGGAGAGTATATTGGTATTCCTCGTATTATACGTGGATGACATACTCTTGATAGGAAAGGAGTTTCCTATGCTACGCTCGGTCAATCTCCTCTTATCACAAGGATTCTCCATATAGGATCAAGGTGATATCTCCTAAATCCTGGGTTTTGGATCTATGAGATAGATCTGAGTGGATGTTAGGATTCTCACCAGGAGTAGTGAGATAGTATCAAAATATCCTTGGGAGAATCACTGGATAGCTTCCAGGGTGGTAAGATCGACTGAATGTCAGTCACAGGCATTGTCTTTACCCTCAGTAGAGGGACGGTATGTTGAAAGATTTCCAAGCTAGATACCATGGCATACTAGACGATAAAGGTTAGATACATCGCTACCAAAGATGCTACCAAAGAGGCAGTCTCGGTGTATATCAGTTCATGAGATGAACTTCGTTCCTACCATTGTGTAACAATGGAGCTGTGGCTTATGCCTAGGAACTCCCGTCCCATCAGTGACCCAGACATATTCTAAGGCAGTATCACCTGATCATGGAGATGGTTGATCTCCATGGAGATCGAGGTTAGGAGAGTAGACTCAGAGGACAACACGGCGGATCCACTCACAAAGGCCTTTTCCCAGAGAGAGACTTTTATGGGATGGTTGAGTATGAGATACTACAACCACTGCTATTTGATGGCCCTAGTGCAAGTGGGAGATCGTTAGTTATATGTATGCCCTAGAGGCCATTACTGTACATGAGATGTATATTATAATGGATGCTTAGACATATATAGGGAGGACTTTCTTGATCAACATAATAGTATGCTATCTGGTTGCACTTTATCTTAACATGTACACTGATTGTCTCTCTGTTACGTGTTGATAAAGCCCTTAGGATGTGTACTTGACTACCTGGATTATGATGCGGATCATACTAGTAGGACAAAGGTAGTCGGTAAGTACATCCTTTAATGTCCCTAGTCATGGGTGTATCAAGACGGGGCATCAATATACTAGAGTAGACTAGCGTATACCTTCTCGACCTATGAAGATGGGCGATGGATGATCCCATATCGATTGGTGTTTGACATCAGAGATGATATACGGATGCTCAGTGGAGACTGGGTACACTGGACGGACTCGCCGATAACTCCCAGATGGTATTATACCTCACGTCAGATGGCAGTTCTCTAGTGACATTGGTACAGGTCAGTCTGTCGACCTGAGATCGTCATAGAGTCTTGTGTGATTCCCACTGTGCTTTGATTTCCACCTTACCATGTTCAAGAGAGCGTGCAAAACCGTGGTTTTTTAGGTACAGTCCCGAGTCACATGGAGGCAATGAGCGATAGGAGGGGATTCGTCTCTCCCGGTATTAGGGGTTGATGTTGCGCTGTGCACGATTGGCTATAACAGGAAGTCCCTGACCAGGGCTGATTTTGAGATTTACTGGTAAGAGTTATCGGTAGTTTCTCAACCTGTTATGAGCCTTACATCGGCACGACTTATCGAGTTATTGGGGTCTGACGTTTACCACCCCTAGACGAGATATGCGACATATCAGACGAAGAGACCGGACTGTACGGTAGTGTTACTGATTGGATTCGCAGGAGTATGAGCAGGCATGCTTGTTGATCTTCTGATCGCTCAATACCCGGGTGGCCGTTACGTTTAGCAGACCGTTTAAGGCTTTTGGGTGTTTGATATGATCATCTCCTACTGCCGGCGTATTGACGAGTTTTTAGAGTCCTACACAGAGCTTTCCTGGTTCATGCGAAACGGAGTAGGAGCACATATGTGATATGTGCGGGACCGAGATTAATGAGCGTATGTGATACCGCATTCTATTCTCGCGATTTGTGATATCGGTCGGTTATATGTGATATAGCCGGATTATCGAATCAAGTGTTGATTCGATAAGTTGTTGCATTTGATATTAGTCTGTTATATGTGATATAGCCGGATTATTAAATCAAGTGTTGATTTAATAATTTAATGTATAATTATATATGTGATATATTAATTTACCTTAACTAATATTAGCTCACTTAAACATTTCTTTTTCTCACCTGTGTGCATTAGTGTATATGTGATATATATTAATGTACAACTTTTTGTGTCATGCTAGATGCCACATGAGACATGGGTGTATGAGACTTACACCATGGTTATAATAATGATAAGGTTTTTATTTATTTAGGTAATTCACAAATTAGTGGAAATTGTCACATGCTTGGAAGCTTGGAGAAGCTTGTAGCATCTTTGACTTAGTCCACTAGTTTTGTTTTACTTGTAAATATTTATTAACCTAACCATTATTGTAAACCATGGTTTAATCTCTACATGGGTTAGTGTATGACACTAACTCACCCATGGTTTTTATTCTCACCTCATTAGTTCATTCTCATCTTTTCTCTTCATCTTCTTCATTCTTAAGAAAAAGCTTTCTAGCTTTTGGAAAAGTGAGAAAATATTGTGAGAAAAATAAATCTAAAGTGAGCTCATTTCCTACTTCATCATCCTCTACTACTTGCAATTTAGTTTAGGGTGTTTGCTTCACTAATTTCACAATTAGTGAAGAGGTAGCATGAGCTTGAGTCTTCTCAACATAGATCATTTTCGGCGTCGAAGACTTCGAGCAAGCTTATTCATTTCTCCAGGAGAACCCTTTATAGAGTTTGGGAGATCATAACTCGCAGCGAAGAGACTACTACACGGAGCTTTAGAAGTGAAGGACCGGTCTACAAAGGTTGTATTCCTCATTCACTTAGATGTAATGGTTGATTACATGTTATTTTGTCTATTTACTCTAGCTTGATCCAAACTTAGGATTGATTAGCACCTTAGATTTTTTAAATTTGGCATGGAAATTGCAGTGAAAACCCAGCAGGATACTAAGAAATCCCAACAGTGGTATCAGAGCCATGCTAGAAAATTAGATAAATTTTGTTAAGATTACGAAACCGAAATGCTCAGAAACTTGCAACGCCAAAAAATGGTTTCTGTCGATTCTAAAAAGTTGTCAAATTTTTTTTAAACAAGTACAAAATGTTATATGGGATATATCATGAGCACCATAAAAATTTTAGGGGGTATGCTCGGATTTTGGCCGAGGACAATGGGGTTGTGGCCGGCCACTTTCTGTTGTTTTTGCTTGAAATTTTCACTGTGTTCTAGTGACTGGGTTTTGGTGTTTCAGGTGTTGTTTGTTTTTGCTAATTTTGCATGTGATGTGAACTTACACTATAAGCAATTCAGAGTGTTTCGTATTCATAGTTTTAACAATGTTTCGGGTTATTCACATATTATCTAGGCGAAGTTAAAAAGTTCGATCGAATGTCAAAAACCCATTTTCTGGTGCTCAGTGGAGACTAGGTACACTGGACGGACTCGCCGAGAACTATTAGATGGTATTATACCCGACGTCAGATAGCAGTTCTCTGGTGACACTGGTACAGGTTAGTCTGTAGACCCGAGATCGTCATAGAGTCTTGTGTAATTCCCACTGTGTTTTGATTTCCAGCTTACCACGTTCAAGAGGACGTGCAAAACGGTGGTTTTTGGGTACAATCCCGAGTCATATGGAGGCAATGAGCGTTAGGAGGGGATTTCGTCTCTCCCGGTATTCGGGGTAGATGTCGTGCTGTGCTCGATTGGCTATAACTGGAAGTCCCTGGCCAGGGCTGATTTAGAGATTTACTGGTAAGTGTTATCAGTAGTTTCTCAACCCATTATGAGCCTCGTATCGGCATGACTTATCGAGTTATTGGGGTCTAACGTTTACCGCCCCTAGACTTGATATGCGACATCTCAGACGAAGAGACCGGACTGTACGGTAGTGTTACTGACAGGCTTTACAGGAGCTAGAGCAGGCTTGCTTGTTGATCTTCTGATCGTTCAATACCCGGGTAGCCGTTACGTCCAGCTAATACCGCTGACAGCTTGTGGGTGCTTGATTTGATCATCACCTACTGCCGGCGTATTGACTAGTCTTTAGAGTCCTACACAGAGGTTTCACTGGCTCAGGCAAAACGAAGTAGGAGCACATATATGATATGTGCGGGACCAAGATTAATACGAGTATATGATACCGTATTCTATTCTCGTGATATTTGTATCGGTCGGTTATATGTGATATAGCCGGGTTATCGAATCAAGTGTTGATTCGATAAGTTGGTACATATAATATTAGTCGGTTATATGTGATATAGCCGGATTATTAAATTAAGTATTGATTTGATAATTTAGCGTATAATTGTATATTTGATATACTAGTTTACATTAACTAATATTAGCTCACTTAAGCATTTATTTTTCTCACATGTGCACACTTAATATATATGTGATATATATTGATTGTGTTTTATTTATGTGTCATGGTTGATGATACATGCAACATGGGCGTATGAGACTTACACCATGATAAAGATAATATAGGGTTTATTTATTTATTGTAATTCATTTATTAGGTGGAAATTTGTCATATGGCATGAAACTTGATGAAGCTTTAAGACCCATGGACTTAGTCCACTAGTTTTGTCTTACACTAGATATTTGTTAACCCAATCATTATCTAAACTCATGGTTAAGTCTCTACATGAGATATATTTAGATATTTTCTCACCCATGGTTGCCATTCACTCTTTCATCCATTATCATCTTCTTCTTCCTCAAGCTCAAGAGAGAGCTCACTAGGTTTTGTGAGAGAGCTTAAAAATAGTGAGAAAATCAATTCTAAAGTGAGCAAAAATCCTACTTCATCATCCTCTACTAGATTAGCACTTTAGTATAAGGTGTTAGCTTCATTAATCTCTAATTAGTGAAGTAGTAGCTTGGATTAGTGTCTCCTCGACGTAGATCATCTTCGGCTTCGAAGACTTCAAGCAAGTTCGTTCCTTTTTCTTGTGAAGCCCTGCTAGAGTCCGGAAGATCACTACTTGGAGCGAAGGGACTACTACACAGAGCTATTGAAGTGAAGGACCGGTCTACAAAGTTTGTATTCCTAGTTCACTTAGTTGTAAAGTAGTTTACAATATGTTTCGTATGATTCTCTAGTTAAAGATTCTAGTTTAGGGTTCTTTAAAACAGCAAAATTTTGAAAATGGCATGGACGATGCCTCCCGAAACCTTGCTGTCGTTCATAAGAACCCTACAGTTTTATTGGTAACTCATGCAGGTCAGTTCTGCATGAAGTCGTAAACAATATACCACAAGAATTAATGAATTCAACAAACATTTATATTCATTGCATTTCAAATTCCTTGAATCTATCTCTTCCCTATTCTCTTTCAAGTTCTTTCAATTCATAGCCATCTTATGTTTGTTATGCCTAAGCATATCCCACGCGACTTAGGTGTAATCTTAGTAAACTACCTGCCTGCACTCGAGCCTTTCGATACCGGGGCATCACATTGCTTTATGTCGCAATGGTTCGTCCGAACTCATGCGATCCCAGTTAAACCTCTCGTATCTAGCTGGAACGTTAGATCAGGGAATGACGTTCTAAAAGTAATTTTAGGATACGATCTGTGTCCAGTGGTCGTCTGCAGTTGAGAATTCTATGCGTACTTCAAGGTGCTGGACATACCGAATTTCGACATAGTCTTAGGAATGGACTGGCTGGGAACTTTCTTCGCTACCGTCGACTGTCGCCAAAGGAGGGTAGTGTTCAAAATACCAGATCATCCAGTATTATACTTCAAAAGTGGAGACCGTACCTTAGAACCTAGCATCTACAGAGCAAAACCAAAGAAGGCAGAGGTTGCAGCGTTGCAAGCGGAAGAATTGAAGCCAGGGGTAGTTCGAGTGTTCGAGGATGTATTCCCGGAAGATATATCAGGTTTGCCTCCCGATCGAGATCTTGAATTCAGTATCGATTTACAACCAGGCGCACAACCAGTAATAAAATCTCCGTACTGATTAAGTCCGGAGGGACTGAAGGAGATCTACATTCAGTTGGATGAACTCCTGAAGAAAGGTTGGATTCGTCCCAGTACTTCAAGCTGGGGATCTCTGGTGTTGCTAGTGAAGAAAAAGGAAGGTTCCTACAGGGTGTGTGTGAATTATCGAGCTCTGAACGAAGTGAAAATAAAAAATAAGTATCCCTTACCGCGCATCGATGACCTTTTCGATCAGTTAAGTGGATCTTGTGTCTTTTCAAAGCTAGATCTTCATTCGGATTACTATCAGGTGAAGGTCAAAGACTCCGACATTCCGAAGACGGCGTTTAGGACTCGCTATGGTCATTATGAATATCTCGTAATTCCATTCGGAGTGACCAATTCACCTGCCATCTTTATGAACTTGATGAACTAAGTTTTCCGAGAGTACCTAGACAAGTTCGTTGTCATTTTCGTTGACGACATCCTGGTGTATTCAAAGAATCGGAAAGAGCACGCCGATCACTTACAGATTTTCCTGGAGACATTACGATAATATCAGCTCTACGCCAAGTACAGCAAGTGTGAATTTTGGATAGATCAAGTCAGATTTCTCGGACATATTGTTTCAGACGAAGGAATCTCAGTGGACCTAGTTAAGGTGTCAGCTGTCAGCGAGTGGCCGACACCAAAGACGGTGAAAGATATAAGAAGTTTCTTAGTCTTAGCAGGATACTACTGACAATTCATCAAGGAATTCTCAAAGATCGCAGCACCCCTGACCAAGCTCACACGTAAAGACGAAGTACTCACACGTAAAGACGAAGTATTCGTGTGGTCAGAAGCATGTGAAAAGGCTTTTATAGAAATCAAGTCAAGCTTAACCTATGTACCTATTCTTGTAATAACGGATTAATTTGATGGATTCGTTGTGCATTATGATGCGTCCAGTAAAGGATTAGGATGTGTTCTACACCAGCATAGAAAAGTTGTGGCTTTTGCATCAAGACAGTTAAAGGTACATGACTGCAACTATCCAACACATGATCTAGAATTGGCAGCCGTCATTTTCACACTCAAGATTTGGCGCCAGTATTTGTTGGGAGAACGAGTAGATATATACACTGTCCACAAAAGTCTGAAGTATGTATTTACTCAGAAGAAACTCAACATATGGCAGAGAAGATGGTTAAAACTCATGGCGGACATCGATATCAACCTACAGTATCATTTTGGGAAGGTGAACGTAGTTCCTGATGCACTTAGTCGCCAGCCTTTGGCAATGAACCTCACCACTCAGTGGAGACTACAACAAGAATTGCACGGATTGGAGATTGAAATAGTTGTGCCAGGTAACACTTCATATTTGATGAACTTACAAGTCCAGTCCACTCTTGTCAATCAGATCAAGGCAACTCAAACAAATGATGCTAAGCTATAAAAGATCCGAGAACAAGTAGAAAGTGGATTTCGAACTGACTTCATCATCCACGAAGATGGATCCTTACGATATGGAAGTCATTTATGCGTGCCAATCGGACCTATTCGAGAAGAGTTGATGAAAGAAGCTCACAACTCTCCTTATTTTGTACACCCCGGTGGCATGGAAATGTACAAGGATCTACGACAACACTACTGGTGGTATGGAATGAAGCGCGAAGTAGTAAAGAACATAGCCAAGTATTTGGTGTGTCAGCAAGTGAAGGCTGAATATCACAGAACTGTCGGTCTATTTCAGCCGTTACCAATCCCAGAATGGAAATGGCAGCACATTACCATCGATTTTGTGACTTTCCTCCCTCGCGGCATGAAAGGTAACGATGCAATTTGGGTTATTGTGGATCGAATCACCAAGTCGGCTCACTTTATTCCATTTCGAGTTAGCCAGTCGACCGAGACGTTAGCAAAGAAGTAAATGGAGGTGAGAAAAAAAATCTAAAGTAAGATTTAAATTTTTAAGATGTACCATATTTGATACCCTTAAACTCATGCAGGAGATCGTAAGATTACATGGAGTACCTGTCTACATCGTCTCCGATCATGTTACAAGATTCCGATCACAGTTTTGGCAGAGTCTGCAAGCTAGCCTGGGAACGAATCTGAATTTTAGCACATCGTATCATCCATAAACAGACGGATAGTCCTAGCGAACAATTAAGATTTTGGGAGATATGCTAAGAGCCTGTATATTAGACTTCGGAGGTTCATGGGAAGATCACTTACACCTTGTGGAGTTTTCATACAACAACAGCTATCAGGCAAGCATTGGGATGGCACCATTCGCAGCACTCAACAGACGGAAATGTTGTTCCCTGCTGAGTTGGGACGACGTTGGAGATCGTGAACTCCTTGGACCAGAGATGATCGTGGCAACTGAGGACATGGTTCACACGATCAGGGAAAAGATGCACATAGCCCAAGACCGACAGAAACATTGGGAAGATATAAAGCGTCGACCCTTGGAGTTTCAATCCAGAGAACATGTAATCTTGAAGATCTCTCCAAACAGAGGAGTGATACGTTTTGGCAAGAGGGGTAAGTTAAGTCCAAGATATATAGGACCGTTCGACATACTCGAATGAGTTGGAGAAGTGGCATACCTTTTAGCACTACCACCCTTATTGGAAGGAGTGCACAATTTGTTCCACATATCCCATCTACGTCGATATGTGAGCGACCTTAGCCACATACTTGATCACTTAGAGCTTACAGTACAAGCTGATTTAACCTGCGAGCAATAACCAGTTGAGATCCTAGACCGAAAGGTGAAGACATTGTGGAACAAGGAAGTAAACTTAGTCCGAGTGATATGGAGAAAAGATTCGCCAGGAGAATCAACTTGGGAAAGAGAAGAGAATATGCGTACATGATACCCTTACCTATTTGAAAATTAGTCTCTATGTAATTTTAAATTTCGAGCAAGAAATTTTTATAAGGAGGGTAGAATATAACGGCTCTGAAATCACTATACAGAATTTTCTTGTTATTGTACAAAAAAGAGTATTACAGTTTGTGCAAGAGTTAAAAGTCATTTTTGTTAAATAAAATCAAGAAGCAACTTGTAGCTCACAGGTAAAGCCTTTAGACTGCTGTGACGTAGCCTGTCCGTTCGATTCCCATCAGACCCAATTATTTTTAGATTTTTTCTTTTTGATATTTGGAAGCCCAAGAGTTTCACGTGCAATACACGGAGAAATGAAAAGTTTCAGAAAAATCAAACATGTGCAAAATGGAGTAAACACAGATATACACACGTGGCATGAATCTCGAGGCAATGCCTCAAGATCCGACCGCCCGTTTCAAGGTTTGGGCCGGCACCGACGGTCGATATGAGCCCAAATGGCTCCGTGCTTTGCACACACGACCCTTCGACTCCCTTTAACTCTCCTGCACTGTTTGATTTTCCTGCAATCAAACAGAGACTCTTCAATTCACCATTTAACACATTTTTAACACATTTTAATCCACATTTTTAATTCTCAAACCTTAATTCTTCACTATAAATACCGCCCCATGACTTAGTACTTCACCACTCTAAAAATTTTAGCAAAAATTCTCTCAAAACTCTCTAAATATCAAGTGGAGTTAAGCCCCTCAAGTGGAGTAACGAACCAAACTCGGTGACCGGAGTATCTCCGATGAAACCACGACCCACGAGAGCTACTTCAACCTCTTCTTAACCTTCTAAAAACCGTAAGTCCCTTCATCCCTCTCTCTTTCTATCTTAAAACTTATTTTTAAAACAAACCGACAAAAGAGGAGTTATCTCCGATATAATTTTCTTTTTAACATCTGTAAGCCATGTGATAAGCAAACAAGATCAAACTAACATGCTACATTAATCCTAACCTTATTCACATCAATTAGTTTTTAATTGTAACAAATTTTCATATTAAACAAACATATAAGGAACTTTTTTCATTAAAATACCATGAACTTTAGTGTAACCTCTTTTCGATATCTAGTTTACCCAAACCCTAGAACCTTCACGGGATAATGACCTACCCCACACGCACACTATGGTTTTATAGCACGGTATTCTAAGCATAAGGGTAATTCAAACTAAAAGAACTTTTCATTAAAATACCACACCGTTTCAAAACGGGTTTTTTTAAATCGGTATTTCAAAATTCTTTGAAATTATGCCTCTACAACCCTCGTTAGGGGACCCGCTAATGGATGATGCATATTATTGCACATCCTTGGGACAGTAGAGCGAGATGCAGAACTCCTCACAGAGTATTCGGTCTCGAAAGGAATAAAAAATACGGTTTTTAAGAAACATGGCTTTTCTAATAAAAACTAATTTTTGGAAAAATTATAAAAAATTATGAAATCCGTATTTTCAATAAAAACAAATTAAGAAACTATGTTTTTAAAATGAAAGATTAGAATTTGTTAATAAAATACCACAAAATTTCCAAAAATACTAGTTTTCATAAAAATACCATAAACTTTCAAAAAAAGCTAGGTTTTATCACCAAAACACCACAACAATTAAAATACATATTCATGAAAAACCCTAAATGTTATAAATCACCCTCAAGGTTTATTTTCAAACTATATTAAAATATTTTTCATAAAACTCTCTCGAGATATGCAAACAATATTTTAAGGACTTTAGATAAATATAGGTTTAAGCGGGATCAATTCTCCTGAGCCTACGGAGCCGAAGAAAGTGAGTGCTTTCCTATTCAGGTTAGACAAATTAATGGAGTTATCAATGGCAATTTTCTTGGAAAAAGGCACAAATTCTGCCGTCCATGTAAAGCAGTGCCAATTTCTCCCGAACATAAGATTTTAACAATTTACATCAATTTATATGAAAAGACATGAACTCAAATCCTATAAATCCCAGTTTCTGTATAAATTTTCCATATTTTTATTCCTATTTTCCCACTTATATATATTTTATTATTTTTTAATTATATTTTAATTATTCCTAAACCTAAACTCAAAACAAACCTAACCTAACTTTACCCGACCCGAACTCACCCGATTCGACCCGACACCTGCTTCCTTCTTCTTCTCCCTTGCTCGTTTCTTTTCTCGCCTATTTTTCTCAATGGCTCCCTAACACTTGCCCACGACGATCGCGCCCACGTCCAACTCCCCCCATGCCCCGCTCGCCTCCCCCCAACGGCTCCCCTCTTCTCACGCCATCGTCGCGAGACCCATTCCCCCCACGTCCCCGCTTCCCCCAACGGCCATGACTCCACTTTCCTAACTCTCCGACAATCCCTCGTTCTCTTTCTACTTCACTCCCCCCTCATCTCTCTCTACTTCTCTCTCGTTCCCACTCTCTCGTTCACTCCACCATCCCCAACTCCAACCCTGAGCTCCACATCATCGGTGACCACCTCAGACGACCACCGACGCCTTCGACCTCCCAAGCCGACCCCACTCCATCCTCGGAGCTCCCCTTTCACAGCTGACAACCCCCCAGCTCCTCCTCCTTCAACTCGAGCGCACCGCCACCACAAACCTACCGTCGACCCACCGAGCCCTGCGCCCATCTCCGCAGCCACCCCGGCTCTACCTCGCCGATGAGTCCGACCTTCGTCTCCTCCTTTCCTCCCCCTCCTCAATGACCGAGCTCCTTCCCTCACAAACAGAACCTGCAGTGATCCTCATCGCTGCCTCGACACCGCAGCCGTTGCCCCATCGCCGGAACCATCATCGCCACGACTTCATCGTCTTCGACCCATCACCAGCAACTCCCCCGACCCCTCATCTCTAAGCCAAGCTCCGTAGTGTGTAGCCGAGCTCAAACTATTGTCGTGACGTGCCGTGCCGTGCGTGCATCGAGCCGTGTCGTCCGTCGTCGTTCACTGTCGTGTTGTCATCTACCTCTAGGCAAGTGAATATCTGTCACTTGCTTCTAAATGCTAATATAGTAGTAAGCAAATTAATAATGTTAAATGATTTCATGCGCGGGACGCGCATACACACACACCGATAAATTATACAGAGTAGATCAATAAGTTTAATACATGTGTTGCACCGTGATTTATCCTTCAATCTATGAAAACAAATTGTTTTTATGGACTATAATGGATGTATCACACACAGGGTTTAATTACTTGTTTTAATTATTTATATGAAACCGACGTTAGATTGATACTCGTGTTTATAATCAAAGTATTCGAGGCATTACTTGTATGAAAACCCTATTCAAAGTCCCCAAATTTATGATCACTAGCTTTATCTACTTGTTAACTATTATTTTATAGAATTTAGACACGAAAAAACGGCGTTTAGATCGCGTAGTGTCGCCCCAAAAAGGCGATGTTAAACCTGGATATCACCGTACCTTCCACGTTTAAAAATTGATAGTAAATTGAATATGAATTGAAATGTGATGTTATACGGCTCATATCGAACCCAACTCGATAACCTAAAACCGTACATACTTTATTTCTTGACATTAATAGATTTCTGTAACTATTTTTGGCGAATGCGGCACTAGACTGCAGTCCGGGGCAGCATTTCGATTTGGATACCATACTTTGACTACCTGTACATCCCTGCTTCAAACTGGAAATGTATGGATCACCTTATGGTCACGTAGATAATTTAGTTAGATAACAAATTAATCTATTCCCGTGCAGTTTCACCATCGTTTGATATTTAATTTGTATTTTTTAGTACCGATGTGTTCTGCAGTTTCTGCAGTAGCATTTCTTACCTCTTCACATTAAGAAGGACATAACTTCTAGTACAAGAAGGATATTGATAACACGTTTAATGCGTTGGAAACATAACGGATAGAAATAGATTTCATTCAACTGGGGAAACACCTGAATCTAAACATAACCAGTAGTAAACTGCGCGCGAAATTGGACTTCCAGTTCTGAAACTGGAATTTCAGCAACCGATCGCTAATTTAAAATAATAATAAGTCCCTAACCTGAATTCCGATTGACATGAAACTAATTTTACTGCTTATATAATCAAGTGTACTTCGCGCGCCTTTTTTTAATTGTTTTGTTCAATTCTATACGTGTGAATTATGGTAAATTTTGCAAGTAGTGTGGCTTTGGGTATTGTAATTTAGTGAATACATGCTCAGTGCATTTATACCTATTATATGTTTGATGTATACCTTCTGCATAGTGATTGTTGCATTGAGACCTAGCGACTGTTGTACATTGTCGATATAAGTGTTAGTGATTGGGTTGTGGTAAATACGAAAGTGATATTGGGAAGTGGAAACGTGATTGAAAGTGAAAGTGATACGTATTTGTTCACAACCCATCAAATACCTAAATTCATACTATAACCTAGGGAATGGGGAAATCAAGGTGGAATTGAACTCGTATTTAGTGAGGTACAGTGATTTAGAGGATGATCATTCGCTATTACACACACACACACACACACATACACACACACACACACACATTCGATCGTGGGTCTAGCGGCACGGCTATAGGGTTATGTCCCGGGCACAGCGGACCGTAGTCTTAGGCATGCACGAGACTCTTGTTAAACACGAGCATCCTTTCCACCATTTGATTTCATTGACTTAGTCACTGATAAATAGTGACATACACACTGCCTAGTTTACTGACATGATACCTATATTGCACTATTCATATTCAGTTGATATTTATTATACCCATGTTCTGCATTTTGTTGTACTTCTCATATTAAATAATATTTCATACCTATTATATATATATTTATTGCTATATATGTCGCCCTAACGACCTGAGTGTGCATGCTCAGAGGACAAAGTGGATCCAGCCCAAGAGCAGGACCTGCCATTCGAGATCGCGGAGGTCTAGACTGCAATATCAGCGCCATTTCTTTTGCTTTCAGCACTTTGTATTTCGTTGGTTAGTTTTATTCTAAAAAATAAATATATTTCAAACTCTTTTTATTGCAATGTAATAAATTTTTGAACTATGATTTTCCTTTACTCTAGTACTGTTTACTGACTACCATGTAATACTAGAAGCCGAAGTGTGACTACGGCGGGATTATTCCTTGACCGTAGGAGCATGGCTGGTCTAGTCACCCCTCGTATTCCATATTTTGGGAAGCGAAGTGTGACATGGTTTTGTTGGTATCAGAGCGCCAAGGTTTTCGGATGAAATTACAGTTCCATCGAGGGATCCCTAGATTGAGTTACACTCGTGACGTGTGCTTTACTACATTTCTGTTCGCTTTCTAATACTCGTTGAATCATTGTGTAGCCCTTGTTTGAATCTAATTTCTTTTAATCTTTTTCAAAAATATGGACTCCTTGGGCAACTCCTCAGGTACCGGTTCCTATGATCGTACCAAGAAGATCCTCAGCACACTGACGACCCTGGCCCAGGCTCAAGAGAGGAAGACCGATCTCCTGACCGAGGGATTGAAGGCGGTACAGAAGACTGCAATTACCGCCCTGGAGAGATCTACGGCCGTTCCAGCCGCCCCCGAGGGCACCCTCGTACCGACTACCCAGGCTAGGGTTGGTACTGTTTCGGACTTCAAGATGCTTCATCCAGTGGTGTTCATTGGATCAGCAAATCCACTTGAGGCCGAGCAATGGCTCATCAATGTGGAGAACCTTCTGATGGCCGCTCGAGTTCCTGACGATGATAGAGTGGACATGGTGAAGATCCAGCTCGAAGATGAGGCCCGCAAGTGGTGGTCCATGGAGGAAAATCGGTTAGAGAAACCTATCGGATGGGACACGTTCTCCGCATGTTTTATAGATCACTATTTTCTGGCTACTGCCAAGGACGAGATGGAGGAGAAATGCATCATGTTAAAACAGAATGGATGCTCAGTGGATGTCTACGCCGCAGAGTTTAACCGGTTGAGTCGCTTCGCACTGTACATTGTAGCCACTGATGCCGCCATGGCAAGACGGTTCTAGCAGGGGATCGATATTGAACTACAACAACTTATCGTATCTCTCGATCTACCAACCATTGCCCAAGTGTTGAACGCCTCCCGAGTGCAGGAAAGATTGGCGAAAAAGGACAAGGGCCGACGATCGACGAACAGGAGACCCCATGTGGTCCCAACACGGCCTACCATCTCCCCCCGTGGAGCAATCCCAGTTCACAGGACGGGTATGAAGCGCACTTTCTCACCTCAGCAACCGCAGTGGTGGGCTCTGTTTTGTGATTATTGCCAGAGGCCAGGACATATGCAGAGATATTGTCGCAGAGCTAAGGGGCAGTGTCTGATTTGAGGATCCAGTGAGCACATGGTCAGCGGGTGTCCCCAGAGATCTGAGCTACAGGGAGGGTTTGAGCAACAACAACCGTCGTACGACACTTCAGCTCAGAGGGGTCCACCCCGGGTATCCCAGCAGCGGCTATTTGATCATAGGCAGACTTGTACGGGTCGAAATCAGGGACGGGATTTCACCCTGTCCGCCGAGCATGTAGAGGCTACTGGAGAAGTGGTTACAGGTACCATCCTTGTTTATTCTGTTCCAGCTAGAGTTCTTTTTGATTCGGGTGATTCGCATTGCTTTATTTCTACGCGGTTTGTTGACACACACTACCTCACGAGCCGTTGACCAAGGGTTCAGAGATACATACGGGTAATGGAATTATTGTGTCCAACAAAGAGTGTAGGTTATTTCCGGTGGTAGTATGCAGCAGGGAATTTTATGCGAACTTCCTTTTAATTGGGACGGGCAGCTATGACGCAATTCTCGGGATGGATTGGATGAATACCTTCCATGCGATCATCGATTTCCGAGCTAGGAAAGTGACTTTCCGCATTCCCAATCACCCTGAGTTTGTTTTCGAAGGCAGGAGAGAGTCTTTGGGGCCGCCAAGTTTAGAGCCAAGCCAAAAGCGTTGACGGCTATGGAGATTGATGAGAGTCCAGCCCCAGAGATCGTTCGGGGTTTTCTTGATGTGTTCCCTGAAGATTTATCAGGTCTACCACCTCCCCGCATCTTGGGATTCTCTATTGACTTGATTCCAGGGACGGCGCCAATTTCTAAAGCTCCTTACAGGATGGCGCCAGTTGACTTGGAAGAATTAAAGAAGAAGATAGAAGATCATTTGAGCAAGGGATTTATCCGTCCAAGTGTTTCCCCGTGGGGTGCTCCTGTGCTATTGGTGATGAAGAAAGATGGTTCCTTATGCATGTGCATCGACTACCGGGAGTTGAACCGAGTGACCGTGAAGAACAAGTACCCCATTCCTCGCATCGATGACTTGTTTGACTAGCTGGGTGGTGCTCGGGTATTCTCAAAACTAGACCTTCGGTCAGGGTATCACCAAATTAGGGTTAAGGCAGAGGATATATGCAACACGGCTTTCCGAACCCGTTATGGCCACTATAAGTTTCTTATGATGTCGTTCGGTGTTACCAATGCACCGGCCATATTTATGGATCCGATGAACATGGTTTTCTCTAAGTACTTGGATCAATTTGTTTTCATATTCATCGATGACATTCTAGTCTATTCCAAAAGTCAAGAAGAGCATGCCGAGCATCTACGAATTGTATTGCATGTTCTACGAGAGGAGAAGCTCTATACTAAGATAAGAAAGTGCGAGTTTTGGCTCGACAAGGTGCAATTTCTGGGGCGTGTCGTTTCGAGTGACGATATTTCAGTGGATCCGACGAAGATTGAATCTATCAAAGGCTGGCCGACACCGAAATTAGTTGCTGAGATAAGAAGCTTCTTAGGATTGGCGGGATATTATTGACGGTTTGTCTAAGATTTCGCCAGAGTAGCGGAACCCTTGACGAAGCTCACACAGAATGAGGTTCTGTATGTTTGGTCGGAGGAATGCACCCAGGCATTCGAGGTGTTGAAACTGAAGTTGACCACGGCCTTAATCCTGACCGTGCCAGACAGCTCAGGTGGCTTGGTTGTTCACAGTGATGCGTCGGGAAAAGGTTGGGTTGCGTATTGATATAGCATGGTCGAGTGGTGGCTTACGTCTCTCGTCAGCTGAGAACTCATGAGAAGAACTACCCCACGCATGACCTGGAGTTAGCGGCCGTTGTGTTCACCTTAAAGATTTGGAGGCATTACTTAATAGGCGAAAGAGTGGAGGTGTACACGGATCATAAAAGTTTGAAATACGTGTTCACTCAGAAGGAGCTGAATATGAGGCAACGCAGATGGTTGGAGTTGATGGCAGACTACGACATTGATCTGCAGTATCACCCGGGGAAGGTGAACGTCGTTCCTGATGCTCTCAGTCACAGGCCGTCAGCTGCGTTACTGACTTCTCATAAGGGGATTCTCGATGACCTTCAGAGACTCGAGTTGGAGGTAGTTACTCCGGGTGTGCCAGGACAGCTCTGGAAGTTGCAAGTTCAATCATCGCTTATAGATCGTATCAAAGCTACACAGGCTGGAGACCCTCAGTTGAAGAAATTCAGAGGGTTAGTCGAGGCTGGTTTAAGGACAGATTTGCAGATTTACGAAGATGGTTCTCTGAGATTTGGCAGCCGGCTGTGTATTCCAAAGGGGGGTATTCGAGATGAAGTCCTAGCGGAGGCACACAGTTCTGCTTACTCGGTACACCCAGGCGGCACCAAGATGTACAGAGACCTGAGGCAACACTTCTGGTGGAACGGAATGAAGAGGGAGATTGCTCGCTTTGTCTCCAAGTGTTTCGTATGCTAACAGGTGAAAGCCGAGCATCATAGAATCGCTGGGTTGTTGCAGCCGCTTCCAATGCCAGAGTGGAAATGGGAGCACATCACCATGGATTTTGTGACGGCACTACCATGAAGTCCAAGGGGCAACAATGCCGTCTGGGTTATTGTTGATCATCTTACGAAGGCATCGCATTTCATACCTTTCCGAGTCGGACAATCGACGGAGTCGCTAGCAGTGAAGTATATGCAGGAGATTGTGAGACTGCACGGAGTGCCCGTTAGTATCTGATCGAGACACCAGGTTCATTTTCCATTTCTGGAAGAGCTTGCAGGAGAGTTTGGGCACGCGTCTCAAGTTCAGCACGGCCTATCATCCATAGATAGATGGACAATCCGAGCGTACTATCCAGACACTCGAGGATATGCCGAGGGCATGCATGCTTGATTTTCAGGGTTCTTAGGAGGATCCCCTCCATCTGGCAGAGTTTTTGTATAACAACAGCTACCAGGCCAGCATCCAGATGGCACCATTCGAGGCTCTTTATGGATGGAAGTGTCGATCCCCTGTATGTTGGGACGATGTGGGTGAACGAAGGTTGTTGGGCCCTGAGCTGATAGTGCAGACAGTAAGCAAGGTTCAGACGATCAGGCAACGGATCAAGACGGCCCAGAACCGACAGAAGAGTTGGGCATATGCCGGCAGAAGATCATTGGAGTTTAGTATTGGTGACCACGTGTTTCTAAAGATATCGCCCACTCGGGGAGTGATCAGGTTTAGTAGTCACGGAAACCTCAGTCCCCAATTCATCGGACCTTTTGAGGTACCAGAGCGAGTAGGAGAGGTGGCTTATCGACTTGCCTTGCCTCCATCGCTAGCTGGAGTGCACAATACTTTTCATGTTTCTAAGTTGAGGCGCTACGTTTGGGATGGCAGCTATATTCTGGACCATTCGGAGTTAACATTGGGCACTGATCTGTCTTACGAGGAGCAGCTTACCACCATTCTCGATCATCGGGAAAAAGTACCGAAGAATAAAGTCATTCCCTTAGTTCGAGTTTCTTGGGGTGGTCATTCTCCAGGGGAGTCTACCTGGGCACGCGAAGAGAACATCCGTTCTTGTTTTTCGTACTTGTTTGTGTAGTGTTGTTGTTCCGTTGTTTTCATTCTTCAATTTCGAGGATGAAATTTTTGTAAGGAGGGTATGATGTAAATCCCCAGTTTCCGTATATATTTTTCCAGATTTTTATTCCTATTTTTTCCATTTATATATATATTTTATTATATTTATATTATGTTTTAATTATTCCTAACCTAAACTCAAAACAAACCCAACCTAACTCTACCCGACCCGAACTCACCCAATTCGACCCGACACCCGCTTCCTTCTTCTTCTCCCTCGCTCATTTCTTTTACTGCCTATTTTTCTCAACGGCTCCCTCGCGCTCGCCCGCGATGATCGCGCCCACATCAAACTCCCCTCGTGCCCCGATCGCGTCCCCTTAACGACCATTCCCTCCAACGGCTCCCCTCTTATCGTGCCATCGTCGCGAGACCCGCTCCCCCCCATATCCCCGCTTCCCCCAACGGCAACGACTCTACTCACCTAACTCCCCGAAGATCCCTCGTTCTCTCTCTACTTCACTCTCCCCCTCGTCTATCTACTTCTCTCTCGTTCCCACTCTCCACTTCTCTCTCATTCCCACTCTCCCGTTCATTCCACCATCCCCAACTCCAACCCCGAGCTCCACATCGCCGGCGACCACCTCAGGCGACCACCGACGCCTTCGAGCTCCCAAGCCGACCCCACTCCATCCTCGGAGCCCCCCTTCACAGCCGACAACCCCTCAGCTCCTCCTCCTTCAACTCGAGTACACCGCCACCACAAACCTACCATCGAACCACCGAGCCCTGCGCCCATCGCCGCAGCCACCCCCAGCTCTACCTCGCCGATGAGTCCGACCTCCGTCTCCTCCTTCCTCCCCCTCCTCAACGACCGAGCTCCTTCCCTCACAAACGGAACCTGCAGTGATCCTCATCGCTGCCTCGACACCACAGCCGTTGCCCCATCATCGGAACCATCGTCGCCACGACCTCATCGTCTTCGACCCGTCACCAGCAACTCCCCGACCCCTCATCTCTAAGCCAAGCTCCGCAGTGTGTAGCCGAGCTCAAACTATTGTCGTGATGTGCCGTGCCGTACGTGCGTAGAACCGTACCGTCCATCGTCGTTCAATGCCGTGTTGTCATCTACCTCTAGGCAAGTGAATATCCATCACTTGATTATTCATGCTAATATAGTAGTAAGCAAATTAATAATGTTAAATTATTTCATGCGCGCGCGCACGCGCATACACACACACCGATAAATTATACAGAGTAGATCAATAAGTTTAATACATGTGTTGCACCGTGATTTATCCTTCAATCTATGAAAATAAATTGTTGTTATTGACTATAATGGATGTATCACACACAGGGTTTGATTACTTGTTTTAATTATTTATATGAAACCGACGTTAGATTGATACTCGTGTTTATAATCAAAGTATTCGAGGCATTACTTGTATGAAAACCCTATTCAAAGTCCCCAACTTTATGATCACTAGTTTTATCTACTTTTTAACTAATATTTTATAGAATTTAGACAAGAAAAAACGGCATTTAGATCGCGTAGTGTCGCCCCAAAAAGGCGACGTTAAACCTGGATATCACCATACCTGCCACGTTGAAAAATTGATAGTAAATTGAATATGAATCGAAATGTGATGTTCTATAGTTCATATCGAAGCTGACTCGATAACCTAAAACCATACATACTTTATTTCTCAACATTCATAGATTTCTATAATGATTTTTGTCTGTGAATGCGGAACCAAACTAAAGTCAGGGGCAGCATTTCGATTTGGATACCAGACTTTGACTACCTGTACATCCCTGCTTTAAACTGGAAATGCGCGGATCCCCTTATGGTCGTGTAGATAATTTAGTTATCTAACACATGAATCTATTTTTGTACAGTTTCACCATCGTTTGATATTAAATTTGTATTTTTGAGTACCTATGTGTTCTGCAGTTTCTGCAGTAGCATTTCTTACCTCTTCACATTAAGAAGGACATAACTTCTAGTAGAGAAAGGATATTGATAATAAGTTTGATGCGTTGGAAACCTAACGGATATAACTAGATTTCATTCAACTGGGACAACACTTGAATCTAAACATAACCACTAGTAAACTGCGCGCAAAATTGGACTTCCAGTTCTGAAACTATAGTTTCAGCAACCGATCGCTAATTTAAAATAATAATAAGTCCCTAACCTGAATTCCGATTGACATGAAACTAATTTTACTGATTAGATAATCATGTGTACTTCGCACGCCTTTTATACTGTTTTGTTCGATTCTATACGTGTGAATTATGGTAAGTTTTGCAAGTCATGTGGTTTTGGGTATTGTAATTTAGTGAATACATGTTCAGTGCATTTATACCTATTATATGTTTGTTGTATACCTTCTGCAAAGTGATTGTTGCATTGAGACCTAACGACTATTGTGTATTGTCGATATAAGTGTTAGTGATTGGGTTGTGGTAAATACGAAAGTGATATTGAGAAGTGGAAACATGATTGAAAGTGAAAATGATTTAGAGGATGATCATTCGCTATTAGTGACATACACACACACACACACACACACTAGGTCGTGGGCCTAATGGCATGACTGACAGGGTTATGTCCCGGGAGCGGATCGTAGTCTCGGGCATGCATGAGACCCTTTTTAAACATGAGCATCATTTCCACAATTTAATTTCATTGACATAGAGACCGATAAATAGTGACATACACACTGCCTAGTTTACTGACATGATACCTATATCACTATTCATATTCAGTTGATATTTATTATACTCATGTTCTGCATTTTGTTGTGCTTCTCATGTTGAATATAATATTGCATACCCATTATATATATATTTATTGCTATATGTGTCGTCCTGACGACCTGAGTGTGCATGCTCAGAGGATGAAGTGGATCCAGCCTAGGAGCAGGACCTGCCATTCGAGGTCGCGGAGGTCTAGACTGCATCATCAGCGCCATTTCTTTTGCTTTCAGCACTTTATATTTCGTTATTTAGTTTTATTCTGCAAAATAAATGTATTTCGAACTCTTTTTATTGCAATGTAATAAAGTTGCGAACTGTAATTTTCCTTTACTCTAGTACTGTTTACTGACTACCATGTAATGCTAGAAGCTGAAGTGTGACTACGGCGGGATTATTCCATGACCGTAGGAGCATAGCTGGCCTAGTCACCCATCGTATTCCGTATTTTAGGATGCAGGGCGTGACAAATCCAAACTCAAATCTAAACTTAACTCGAACTCTAATCTAACTCGAATCTAAACTCGAATATGAACTCGAATCCAATCTACTGGAACCAACTTGACTCGAACCCAGATTGCAATCGTCATGACTCGCAAATTACTCGACCCACTCAAATACAATCTACACCTTTTGCAATCTAGGGTTTCGGTCAAGACATGTTAATCAATCAATCAAATCAATCAAGTATATTAGCCAGTTATATATATTATACACGGGGTGTTTGGGATAGTTTCTTGTATGAATCCAACGGAGCTTCAGGGTATTAACCACTTTTTTATTTTACTCGAATATCAGTCGGGTTGACTCATCCACAGACTAGAGCCCCGATGCTAACACATGAAATGATCCCGTGTTTCCTTGCTCCTGGGGCCCGACTCTTGAGCTCGTGAATACTTCTATGGCTGTGTTGACATTCACATATGGAACTTAACGTTAACATAGTGACCATCTAGAGACCTATAGTATATATTTACCCATGATCATATACTCTTATTCGTCATATATATATATATATATATATATATATATATATATATATATATATAGAGAGAGAGAGAGAGAGAGAAGGGGGGGGTTAATAGAGGAAAGAGCCTATAGGAGGGAATTTCCTCCTATGGCATCGAAAAAATACACACTCCCTCATTTTTTCCGACGATCGGCACCCACCATCTTCATCGTTATTATCTAAGATATGGGTACACCAAATTTCATGTGATTCTACAACTTTTTCACTGTTGATTTAGTGGGTTCAAAATTAACGGTTTACCGACAATAGAACTTTGTACATTGCTAAATCAACGGTGAAATGGTTGTAGAATCGCATGAAATTTGGTGTACTCACATCTTAGATGATAATGATGAAAATGGTGGGTGCCGATCGACGGAAAAAATGAGGGAGGGTATATTTTTTCGACGCCAAAGGAGGAAATTCCATCCTATGGCATCTTTTCTCTATTATTCTCATATACATACATACATACATACATACATACATACATATATATATATATATATTCTTCTCTTGTCATTTTTTTTACTCTTATCTATCTTTGGGACTTACGGAGTGCTAGTTCGTTGACGGGCATTCCACCCATTTTTCTTCTCTTGGAATGTTCGTCAGATACGGTCGATACGGAGGAGGTTGCAGCCACAGAGCAGGATTACAACCAGATCGCTACTCAGGGCTAGCTCCGCTTCTTTTTTCCTTCAGTTTATGTATGCCACATGTTTAGATATTTTCCTTATTGTATTTAGTTTCCAGCATAAACTCTTGTACCTGTACATATTTGAATTTGAATGTAAATAAAGATACCTGTTGAAAAATTTTACAGTCTCAATTTATTCTTGCATTGTGTATTATTGTTTCAATATGGTTAGTATATTTATTTAGGGAATAGCCTTCTCTGGATAAATATACCACGGGCTTGCCACGTCACCGTTTCTGTCTATTGGGAAGCGTGACGTGACAGGTTTTATTGGTGGCCCAAGCAGGTCAATTCTGCATGAAGTCGTAAACAATATACCACAAAAATTAATGAATTCAACAAATATTTACATTCCTTTCATTTCAAATTCCCTGAATCTATCCCATCCCTATTCTCTTTCAAGTCCATTCAATTCATAGCCATCTTATGTTTGTTATGCCTAAACATTGTTAGTTATATGTATGCCCGAGAGGCCATTATTGTACATGTGATGTATATTATAGTGGATGCTTGGATATATATAGAGAGAACTTTCTTACTCGACATGATAGTATGCTATCTGGTTGCTCTTTGTCTTAACATGTTGGCTTGTATATGTAATATTGTCTTGCTCTCACATGTTGATAAAGCCCTTAGGATGTCTACTTGACTACCAGGACTATGATGGAGATCATACTAGTGGGGCCAAGGGTAGTCCATAAGTACACCCTATAAATGTTTCTAGTCGAGGGTGTATCGAGACAGGGCATCGATATTCCAGAATAGACTAGCGTATGCGCATCTTGACCCATATGATGGGCGATGGATGATCCCACATCCATTGGTGTTTGACATCAAAGATGGTATACGGGTGCTCAGTGGAGACTGGGTACACTGAACGGACTCGCCGAGAACTCCTAGCTGGTATTATACCTATCGTCAGATATCAGTTCTCTGGTGACACCGGTTCATGTTAGTCTGTAGACCCGAGATCATCATAGAGTCTTGTGTGATTTCTACTGTGCTTTGATTTCCACTTTACCACGTTCAAAAGAACGTGCAAAACAGTGGCTTTTGGGTACAGTTCCGAATCATATGGAGGCGATGAGCAATAGGAGAGGATTCATCTCTCCCGGTATTGGGGGTTGATGTTGCGCTGTACTCGATTGGCCATAACGATAAGTCCTTGGCCAGGGCTGCTACGGAGATTTACTGATAAGTGTTATCAGTAGTTTCTCGACCCGTTATAAGCCTTACATCGGCATGACTTATCGGTTACTGGGGTCTGATGTTGACCACCCTTAAACTAGATATGCGACATATCAGACGAAGAGACTGGACTGTACGGTAGTATTACTGACAAGCTTTTCAGGAGTAGGAGCAGGCTTGCTTGTTGATCTTTTGATCGCTCAATACCCGGGTAGCCGTTACATCCATCTAGTACAGATGATGGCTTGTGGGTGCTTGATGTGATCATCACCTACTGCCGGCATATTGACGGGTCTTTAGAGTCCTACACAGAGGTTTTACTGGCTCAGGCAAAACGAAGTAGGAGCACATATGTGATATGTGCGGGACCGAGATTAATACAAGTATGTGATACCGTATTCTATCTCGCGATATATGGTATCGATCGGTTATATGAAATATAGCCGGGTTATCGAATCAAATGTTGATTCGATAAGTCGATACTGTATCGGTCGGTTATATGAGATATAGCCGGGTTATCGGATCAAGTGTTGATTCGATAAGTTGATACAAATTATATTAGTCGGTCATATGAGATATAGCCGGATTATTAAATCAAGTGTTGATTTAATAATTTAATGTATAATTATATATTTGATATATTAATTTACATTAACTAATATCAGCTCACTTAAGCATTTCTTTTTCTCACATGTGCACACTTAATATATATGTGATATATATTAATTGTGTTTTCTTTATGTGTCATGGTTGATGATACATGCAATATGGGTGTATGAGACTTACACCATAATAATGATAATGAAGGGTTTATTTATTTAGAGTAAATCAATTATTAGTTGGAAATTGGTCACATGGCATGAAGCTTGTAAAAGCTTTGAGATCCTTTGACTTAGTCCACTAGTTTTGTCTTACACTAGATATTTATTAACCCAATCATTATCTAAAACCCATGGTTAAGTCTTTACATGAGTGATAATAGATATTTTCTCACCCATGGTTGCTTTTCACTCTCTCATCTATTATTTGCTTCTTCTTCCTCTTCACTTGAGAGAGCTCTCTAGGTTTATGAGAGGAGAACAAAATTAGTGAGAAAATTAATTCTAAAGTGAGCAAAAATCCTACTTCATCATTCTCTATTAGATTAACACTTTAGTTTAGGGTGTTAGCTTCACTGATCCCTAATTAGTGAAAAGATAGCTTGGGTTAGTGACTTCTCGATGTAGATCATCTTCGGCCTCGAAGATTTCATGCAAGCTCGCTGCTTTCTTCTTGTGGCGCCGTTCAAGAGTCCGCAAGATCACTACTTGGAGCGCAGGGACTACTACAAGGAGTTATTGAAGTGAAGGACCGGTCTACAAAAGTTGTATTTCTAGTTCACTAGGTTGTAAAGTAGTTTACACATTGTTTTGTCTAAATCGCTAGTTATGATTCTAGGGTTAGGATTGTTTTGTACGGCAAATTTTTGAAAATGGCTTGGACAATACTTCCCGAAACCTTGCTGTCGTGATAAGCAATCCTACAGTGGTATCAGAGCCAAGCTAGAGATTTATATGATATTTATAGAATTACGAAACCGAAACAACTCCGAAACACTCAAAACTAAAAACCCAGTTTCTGTAAATTTTTAAAGTCGTAGAAAAAAAATTTAGCAACTGCAGAATGTTACATGAGATATAATATGAACACTGAGAAAATACGAACCAATTCCACCCAAATTGACCCGAGCACATGCCCCTTAAAACAGAGAAGGCCGGCCCAGATGAGGCTTCTGGAGTTCGTATTTTTTTGGTGTTCAGGTCTCTGGGTTTTGGTGTTTTAGGTGTTACTTGTTTTTGCTAAATTTGCATGTGATGTTATCTTTTTGCGAAGGCCATTCGGAGTGTTTCGTAGTCGTAATTCTAACTATATTTCGGGTTTTTTATACGGTGTTAAAAATTTCGAACGGATATCAAATACCCACTTTAACTCTTGCCGGAAAACTTTCCAAGAGTTGGATTTTTTTCCAAGTTAAAGAACATTCAAATATCATGCAAGTGATGCGATGGACACTCTAGAAGAACAAAACCCTAACTCGATTCTATGACCGTAAGATCCGCCGCCAAACACTAGGGTTTGCGGTAGTTCCGCGGCGTCATAGGTGAGGCAAGGGTTGACCCTTCTACGGTTGGTCCATTGGTACTGTGGCATGTTCTGAATATTTTTAAACTGCACTCAAGTATTGAGCTTTTTGGAAAATTTTGGGTGTTTATTGATTCGATCGAAATATTTAATGCCGTCTAACTATTTGTGGAATGTGAAACAATATATGGAATTCATATAGTAAGACATGAAATCCGAAGTATGTATATTTGTGGTTTATGATGTCTAAGGTGATTGTGGATTCCAAATGTTGTAATTTGACATTTTCTTTTCTGCGACCGTAAGTTAATATGTGGTGTATCACCGTTTTCATTGCTATATGTCAACGACAATTGTGATACACATATTTACTTACGTTGATGACATATGATGTTATGTGTTGCTGAGATATATTATATTAGATCGCCGTGTTTTGAATAGCCGGGGGTTTTATGTGAGATGAGAGTTTTTATATTCATTCATGTAAAATTCATTGTATATAATATTTTTTTATTGGGCACTTCCGGGTTGAGGATTGTTCCCGCATAAAATACAAGGAAAAACCCCAATAGGGCATCGCGTGCTCACACGTGATCGCGGGTCACGTGCCGACACGTGATGTCTTCCTGAAGGCTCTGAAATGATAAAAGTTGAATCCTAATCAAATGGGGTCACGTGCCCACATGTGATGGGTCTTTAAACCCACTGAAAAGAATTAAAGGTATAATAAAACAACAGGGAAAAACCCCAATAGGGCATCACGTGCCAACACGTGACCAAGGGTCACGTGCTGACACGTGATAATTCCTGAGTTTTTTAAAACAACAGAATTAAATTCTGGTTAAATGCTTAATCAGGGGGTCACGTGCCGACACGTGATGGGTTCCTAAAGATCTCTGAATTAATAGAATTAAATTCTAATTAAATGTTCAATCAGTGGGGTCATGTGCTAATACGTGATAGGCTCTTAAACCTTCTGAACTAATAGAATTAAATTCTAATTAAAGGAAATCAAAAACCCTAATATTTCCCTAGATCTTTCCAAACAAAAAGACTGCGCTCTGTAAAGCGGAGCACCGTTGGATTAAAAATCCAATGGTGATTAAAAACCACCAATTTATAGAAAGATTCTATACAAAGAAAGATTTCCCTGAAATTTGCCAGGAATAACAGACAAAATATCTGTTGGATTAAAAATCCAATGGTGAATAAAATTCACTGAGTGATCTAAAAGATCATGTTGGTTACAAAATCAATCAAAATCTTTCAATGAAAGATTGACTAAACAAACTGATTCTTTTCTTTCTCCTATAAATAGGAGCCAAGAAGAGAAGAAAAAAAAGAAGAAACAACAACAACAGAGAGAAAAAAGAAGAGAATTTAATTCTCCAGAGAGAAAAGAAGATTTCCTCAGAAGAGAAAGAAACTTTAGGTGAGAAAGGGAAAAAGATCATAAGCTCCACAAAACAAAAAGAGAATTTAATTCTCAAACTAAGAGTTTAACTCTTCTGAATAAGAACTTAGTTCTTCCTTTGGTTGAACGTCTGCAGAAGCAGATCTCCCCATAAGTTGAGAATTTAATTCTCATCGGGGAGATTCTGCCATGCAGATCTAAAATCTAAGAGAAGACCTAAGTTCAGAGAATTATATTCTCCCACAAAGCACATAGGAATTTAATTTCTCCAATAGAGACAGGGTTTAACCCTTAAAATAAGAACTTAGTTCTTCTTCATGGTTGAAGATTTGCAGAAACAGATCTCCCCATAAGTTGAGAATTTAATTCTCATCGGGGAGATTCTGCCATGCAGATCCAAAACTTAGAGGGATAATTGAGTTTAAAGAATTTAATTCTTCCAAATACATAGGAATTTAATTCCTCTAAATAAAATTAGGGTTTAACCCTACAAAAGAATTTAATTCTTAAATAAGGGACTTAAAACTCTCTATGCACGTAAAAGCATCAAGTACCCAGGATGATCACGTGTCAACACGTAACCTTCCCCCTCAGAGATCAAAAAAGAATGAACAACGTGCTCACAAGTGCCCCTCGAACAAACTCTTCAAAATAAGAAGAGCAGAACAGACTGTGGGCACCATTACGTGCCCGCACGTGATAATCATGGAAATTAAGTGTTTAACACTTACCTGCATATTCTGAGAATAAAATAAAGAAAGTTTAGCCTAATTCTCAGGCACCTCACGTGAGCGCTTCAATTTTAGTATTTAACACTATTTTTGAGCGCCCCGACCCTAGTGTTTAACATTATTTTAAATGTGTCACGTGGGAACACGTGATCGCCGAATGTACTCTAGTGTTTAACACTACATTCAAACTAGTCTTAGCAAAAATTGGCTAAGTCTTCCAGAGGCAAGATTCCCCCTCTGACCGAGCCTCAAATACATTCTTGTCTTCCAAGATTGATCATCTCATATGGTATATGAGTGCTCAGCACCCAATAAAAGATAAAAATATGGTCAGAAATCAGACCCATGTTTAGCATTGCTAAATAATGGGGGGCTGAGCCCAGACAAATGTTCAGCAACCCAAACAAAGGTCCAACATTTTAAACCTAATTGGACTTAGCCCAAATTGGCCTTAAGTCCTCAATTCAGATTTAACCAAGCCCATATGCTCATAATTTAATTAATTGATCTTAGTCCCAAATTGGACTACAGATTTCCCAATCAACATTGGTTCAAGGGTACATCTCTTCACTCCTTTGATATTTGTCGTTGTAATCCTTCAACGTCTTTAGAGAGGTGACGGGTCCCGATAACCAATCATTCCATGGACTGTGGGGTCCTTAAACTCATGGACTAATAGACTATGATATTTTTAAACTACGGACTGTGGGGTCCTTAAGTCCATGGACTATGATGTCCTTAATCTCGGACTGCGGGGTCCTTAAGCCCATAGACTATGATGTTCTTAACCTCGGACTGCGGGGTCCTTTAAGCCCATGAACCGAGATGTCCTTAAACTAACATTGGACCGTAATGTCCTTAAACTAATGGACCGCAATGTCCTTAAACTAAACAATAGAGCCCAAATGCTCTTTTGTTGGATTTAAACGATCCCGTTAAGTTGATCTTAGTCTGAAATTAGACTAACGTGTTCTTAACAAACGTTTAAGTTGATCTTAGTTTCAAATGAGACTAACGTATCCTTAAACCCAACCCTAAACCCAAATCTAAGAAGATACGGATTTAGACTAATCCACGCCCTACGAGCGACAACATAAATTAGTCTCCGTATACAATCCATGGGCAACCAAAAACAAAAAAAAATACACACGACACGAAGTGACCATCTGGAGAAGGAGAAAGTGGTTACCGCGATGCGGCAGCATAATTAACTGCAGAAGGTTGCGCCTGCAGGGAAGAGCGTCCCCACAATCAAAAACCCCTCAACGAGGGGGAATCTGACGAAGTCTGCTACATTGGTCGCATCCGTTTAAACCTTCGAAATATGGTGTCATAAATCAACTTGACATCTTCGAAGAGGTGGACGGACATCACCAAATAGCATTTGCCCTCGAAATTCAGGCCCGGATGTCCCAACGTCCCGGTCACGTCTTTCGGCAGAGAACAGATTCTGGCACGCCCGGTGGGACCTCTTCCTCTTTCCACTCCACACTTCATGTGTCATGTTTCGTGAACGATTCGCGGTTTAATATGGTTGCCCTTGGGTTCGAGGTACTAATATTTAGTTTTGCTCCCGTGCAGAAAAAAGAACATCAATGGCCTCTAACTGTTCCAACTGCAACTGCAACTCCCGTTCCGCCTCATCTGGAGGAGTAACCTACGGGCCCCAAGCGGCCTCCCTGTTCCAGATGCTAGTGGAGCAGGTAACTCAGGCCACCACTGGGTTATTCTTCGGGACCATGCTCCCACCGATGAGCTTCAACGCCTCTGTACCATTGCAAGAACCTAAGAAGAAGTCAGTCTTTGATCGGCTTACCACTACTGCGGCCCCTCTTAACGGGTCGCCCAAACCAAGCGCCTCAGTTTTCAGCAGACTGGGCCAAAGCTCCAACGGGCCCATGAAGAAGCCCGCAATACCAGAAGGCGTTATCCCGAAGCGGATAGCCATTCCTACTCCTGAAGTCACCAAAGAGACTTCTCCGGCTAAGGGGTCAGTCGTCCCAAGATTGGCCGTTTCAGCTCCCACTCCGGGTGAAGTAACCAAGGCCGTTTCCCCTGCACGAAAATCGGCCTTTTCAAAATTGGCCATTCCCTCTCAGCGAGCATCTGTCTTTGACAGGGTGGCGCCAACAGCAGACTCTCATCAGAACAGGGGGCATGAAAAAGCTGATCCAACAGCGGAGGTAATCCCGACCGCGCGACATGCTCGACGTCGCCACTGACGCCGAGTGAGGAAAGCTGGGGGAAATTCCCCTTCTGGACTAACTCTGCCGCTCCAATGGTGGAAGTTGATGCTACTGTTCCAACTGGGAACAGTTTTGAACTACTTAACAGGGTACGTAGGAATTCGCCAACTGCTGTGCTGAAAAGATCTCCTCCACCTATGGAGAATACCCCAAAGGCGAAGCTGGAACAGCCCCCTCAGCGGCTGTCCTCTAAAATTTATAAAGTTTGGCGACAGGTCCAGGACTCCGTGATAGATCAAGACTATCCCCGCCGACAGAAAAAAAATGAAGGTTCGGCAAGAAGAGAACCACCCTGTCAAGCCACAGAAGGCGACAGCTACTTGGGTGCCTACTGTAACGGCCCCCTCAACTTCGACCGCTCACAAGAGAAGGAGGTCAGAGAAAATCCCTGAGTCTGCAACAAATCGCAAGACCACTGAACCCAAATGTCTTAAGTCTGGGGGCATGGTGGTGCATACCGTCTATATGGCATCCGGAAAAGAGGATAGCCGTATCTCCACAGGTCATCGACCGCTTATGCGATCCGTAACAAAGGCTCAGGAGCAATAACAACAAAAGCTCCAAGAAATGCTAACAGCTATGGCCGCACTTACGGGACCGAAAGCAAGCCCGGAGACATCCTCGGAGCAACGCCGTGAGCAGGAAACTGATGCTGAATTCCTTCGGAGAATGCTTGAGAAGAAAGACAAAGAGGCCGCGGAACAAGCGGCTAATATAAAACAAATGGCCCTTCTATTCCAAGATATGGTGGGCATGATGATCCAGCCGGACCCTCCAGCCGAAGATCCTCCAGTAATAATTGAAGATGTAGAGGAGAGACATCAAATCCTCTGCCAGCTCTGTCAGCAGCCAAGGAGGAGACCATCTCTAAATCCACGCTTGATGATTATATAGCTCAACAAATACGAGCTCATCAAGGGAATGAAGCGGCTGGCCAGGTCGTCAGAACCGGACGGCCCTATCCCGGTTGGTACGATCAAATAAAGTACCCGCCAGGATATACGATTCCCAAATTCCATGTATACAAGGGGACATGCAATCCCCATCAACATGTCGGTTAGTTCAGGGCTCTCTGCAGCAACACTGGAGGGGATGATAAGCTACTGCTTCGCCAATTCGTCGGCAGCTTGGCAGAAATGGTGTTCGGATGGTATTCAGAGCTTCCCAATGATTCCGTCAAAACTTTTACGGAGATGGAGTTGCTATTCACCCAGCGTTTCGCAAGTGCTAGCGAACGTACCCCAATCACGACATTGACCAATGACAGGGTAAAGCCAGGAGAGACATGGGTGCAGTATGCAATACGGTGGCGGAATTTATGGTCGAAGTGCGAGCAACGCATCGAAGAAGTGCCTGTGGTAGGCATGTTCGTAGGGACCCTCGACCCTCAAGCGACCATTTCCCAATTCATGATGTTCTTCAAGCCAACTACTTTCCAGGCCTTGATTGACAAACTGGCCCAAATGGATCAGATGGGTCACAGACCCTCTCCTTCGAAGCTGGAATCTCGAAGCGAAAAAGGGAAGGGGAAAGCGACCTTCGTCGCCAATGCTCAACAACAGCCCAATGGCCCAAAACTAACAGATCGCCTAGATGAGAGACGACAATTCTTTAATGAGAAAATGAAGCGTTCTTATTCGTTTCCCTGGGACAAAACGAGGAGATTGTTCGAGCTGGCGGTGCACAACAGGCTCATCAATTTGCCGAATCCAAAACGCCCATTGCAACCCAGTGAGACTAATAATCCCAATTATTGCCCCTATCACCAAGCAATAGGCCATCCAATCGAAGATTGCTTCATCTTCAAAGACTGGATTGAAGACCAATACCAACAGGACAAATTCGCATTGTCCGAGAATTGGAAAGTAAGCCCGCCTCAGCCGCACGCTCTCAAAAAGGCAGACACACCGGGGCATCGTGCTCTTTTGTCGAAGAAGCTCCATGGGAGGTCGCTATTTCGGCCAAAATGAAAAGAATGCTGAAAGATCTCCAAACATGCCCGGCGATCAAATGGAAAAGTCCGCTGGAACCCGAAGTCATCAAAGGAATGCTGAAGCCGCGCCCAACGCCAAAAATTGGTGGTGATAGTCAAAGCGCCTACACCCAGCTGTCAAAGTCTTCGAAGAAGAAGAAAAAGACCAAAAAGCCCGTGAAGCATGGTGACGAGCGCACGGACCTGCAAAAACAGATTGACGCGCTGGAAGAATATAACCAGAAGGCGCGGACCCCAGTCACACTCCAAGAATTTCTCAGCCACGTCCTTGAGGACGGAGATGACGACAATGGAGCAGACTCGTCGGATGAACCTGAGGATTATGTGGTAAGCTGCCATGTGATCTCTCACTCGTTAATAAACGGTGAAGAAGCTCTGGATGCAGAGAAACCGGGGGCAGATCCTAAGCCGGAACTTCTAGGAGCATTAGATGAAATGATTGACGCATTCCTGAACGAAGCTCTTTTGAAAAACAAGGCTGATCGAGAGCGCGAGATGGCTATATTTGAAAAGGCCAAATGCCGGTAATTGGATGAAAGGGTTGAAACACTCCCACCAGATCAAAGTACATCTGCCGCAAATAAAAGCAGGTTCAAGATAAGAAAACGATTCGCCAAACCCTAGTTCTGTCTTGGAGGAATTAAATTCCTATGAATTTGGAAGAATTGAATTCTCAAGCAGGGTTGAACCCTAATTTTATCTTGGAGGAATTAAATTCCTATGAAATTAGGAGAATTAAATTCTCATATAGGGTTAAATCCTAGTTTTATCTTTGGGAGAATTAAATTCTCTAAACTCAATTCTCCCTCTAAGTTTTGGATCTGCATGGCAGAATCTCCCCGATGAAAATTAAATTCTCAACTTGTGGGGAGATTTTCTTCTGCAGATCTTCAACCAGAGGAAGAACTAAGTTCTTTTGCAGAAGAGTTAAGCTCTTAGATTAAGAATAAAATTATCTTTTTTTGTTTTATGAAGCTTTGATCCCTTTCCCCTTTCTCACCTAGGGTTTCTTTTCTTGAGAATTGAATTCTCCTTTCTTTTCTCTCTGCTATTTTCCTTCAGAAAATTCCAAGATCCAAAAATCTATATCCTTCTCCTCTTCTTGGCTCCTATTTATAGGAGAAGGAAAATAATTAATTTGTTTAGTGAATCTTTCATTGAAAGGTTTTGTGTGTTTTTTGTAACTAACATGATCTTTTAGATCACTCAGTGAATTTTATTAACTATTGGATTTTTAATTCAGAAGATATTCTGTTTGTTATTTTTGGTGAAATTTAGGGATATCTTTCCTTGTATAAAATCTTTCCATAAATTGGTGATCTTTAATCACCATTGGATTTTTAAATCCAACGGTGCTCCACTTTACAGAGCATAGTCATCTTTTGTTTGGAAAGATTTAAAGAAATACTTTCCCAGTTAGGGTCTTTGATTTCCCTTAATTAGAATTTAATTCTATTAACTCATAAGGCTTTTAAAGCCCATCACGTGTTGGCACGTGATCCCAACGTTTGACTATTGAAATAGAATTTAATTCTATCAATTAAAGAGCTGAGAGACCTGTCACGTGTTGGCACGTGACCCTCTTTTATTCAGAATTTAATTCTGCCTTTTAACAGAGCTAAAGGACCATCACGTGTCAGCACGTGACCCTTGGTCACGTGTGAGCACGTGATGCCCCATTGGGGTCTTTCCTTAGCTGTTTTGTTACATTTTTGTTTGATTAGAATTTAATTCTATAAAGTAGAGATCACAGGAAACAATCACGTATCAACACGTGACCCTTGGTCACGTGTGAACTCGTGATACCTCATTGAGGTATTTCCTGATTTTTATCAGGGAACAGCCTGGATCAAATAATACCCGTGCATTAAAAGAACATACTGGCAGAGTACCTATCACAACGGCATTGGATGCCTGCGCATCCTGAGGAGTCAAAGCGAATACTCGGGCCTGTCCACCACTAATAGCCGGCTGTCCTCTGCCTCTGCCTCTGCCTCTGTCGTCTCGTCCTCTCTGAACAGGACCGCCACGCCCACGACCTCTAAGAGGATATGCCTAGCATGGAGCCTCATCAGGGGTAGGAAGTAGAGCTCTCTGAGGAGGTGATGATGGTGGTAAGGTCACATGTAGAACTGTCGCCGCGCCCTGGCGCCCCATGGTACAGTCTCTAACACGATGATGCAGGCTCCCACATCGAAAACATCCTGGCGACGACTGCTGGGTCTGCGGATATGAACCAAATAACTGACCTCGTCTCAATCCTCTACCGCCACCATCTCCCGGAAAGAATCTATCACGGTGTCTACCCATCTGCCGCTGGGCTGGCGAATCAGTACGAATCCGCTTCGGCCCAGAAATGACCGGAGTCTCAGAAATGCGCTCCTCCTAAAGAAAGGCTGCATCCATCGCGGCTGCGTATGTATCAAAGTGCTGGGTGCCGATGGCAAGGAATAACTGTGTCGAGTCCTCGCACAAACCTCTTTATCCTCTTCTCTTCAGTGTCTACTAGGTACGGAGCATATCGAGACAACTGAGTAAACTGTATATCATACTCGGACACTGTCATCCCAGGAGTCTTGCGCAAATACTCAAAACTATGGGCTTGAGCATCTCGGACACTCTCCGGAAGAAAACGGGCAAGAAATGCAGCTGTGAACTTGTCCCAAGTCATAGGAGGTAGACCTGCAGCTCGGCATCTCTCTACTGAATCGTACCATGTCTGAGTAAGGCCCTCCAGACGAAAACTCGTAAACTCCACCCATCTATCATCAGAACACCTCAACGAACAGCAAATCCTAGTCATCCTATCGAGAAATGCTTGTGGGTCCTCTGTCGCATCCGTGCCGGTAAAGGCTGGAGGTCTCAGCCTCATAAACTCCTGTAGTGATACGGGGATAGTCGCAGTAGTAACAGGAGCAATCGTCTGAGCAGCAGGTACAATCGTGGTCTGTGCGGTGGAAGGAACGTCTTCGGATCTCTGTGCCCGACGGGCCTCAACTAAAGATCCTATCATCTGTCTCAACTCCTGCATACCGGCCTCTAATCTGGCAATACGGTCGGGAGAAGGCGGATCAATCCGACCCTGAGGTGTAGGCGTATCATCCCGCTCGATCCTCGCCTCAGACAAGCCCGCTCGAATCTCGTCCCTAGCGGCAGCCCGCTGAGCTCTCGTAGTCTTTGGCGGCATCGAAGCTGGAATAAGAAACAGGAGCAATAAGAACATTGTGATTAAATCAAGGGATGCATGGAATCAAGAAAGGAAATACAAGCAATTATGTCCTAAGTTCACTTAGGCGGAGTACCGTATCGTAAGTATGACGCGGAACATACCCACGCCACGCCACTCTGCTTAAGTCACCTACTCCACCTACTAAGGGTCGTCCTACACTCAGAAAGGTAAAACCTATCTCTCTGATACCAACTTTGTCACGACCCGAAAGTACGGAACGTGACTGGCACTTAGATTACGAGACGTCTCAAGGCGTAACGTAACCTAAGTTAGCCAAAGCCCAGAAAATCTAAACCATAAACAATAAGAGTGAAGGAAAACCGAAAACAATTTTAATCCAATTAAGTTATATTAATCCCTTTTTAAAACATCAAAAAAATTTCGAAAATTTCGGCAGAGTCTCCTTTGTAAATACTAGCCCCCAAAATGGGTACAACAAGATATATAAACCTGTAATGAAATAATGGCATCCCCAAGGGGGAGCTAGCTCTTCGCCCAAGGCGGATCACAACCACATGCAATATATATGTAATATCAAGCAAATAAGCATAAAGAAACATAAAAATAAGAAAAACACAACGTCGGCTCAAGTGAGCTCGACCCCAGAGAAACCACATATACAAAAAATCTCTCAGTCTCATCACTGGGTCGCATATACAAAATAAGAAGTGGTAGATGGAGAATACTAGATACAATAATAGTACAAAAAGACAAAAGTGTCCTCGCAACCCACCTAAGAGCAATGTCGTGAGTCTGAGCAAAGAAGCCAATGAAAAGATACGCCCGCCGCTACAAAGCTGACGGGTCCAACCTGCAAGATACTGTGGCACAACGGGGGTGAGTTGCCAGCTCGTGAATAGAAAATAACATCTAATAAGGCTATCGTAAGAATGCACGCAATGCGTCGCAATCTGCATATCTAAATATAATGCGATGCTACTAAAATGTATGCACATGGATGCAAAATCAATACGAAACTTTAAGTGTTTAAATACGATGATCTTTGCATTCTTAACTTTAAAAAAATTTATGTACAATAGCCAAGGTACCATCAATGAAATCATCCGAAAACCGTGTCTAGCATCGACACCAAATATGGAAATATATCTGTCTTAATGTCTCACTATATCAATGTCTCAATACCTCAGGCTCCGTCAGTCCGGATCGGCCCATATCATCAATCTCACGACAACGGTCGGTATCCTCCGGATATCCGCCGCGCCAGACATCACTGGTAGGTAGTCTTCCCCTGCCAAGCTAATCGTCTACAACTCAATCTTCTTGCCGGGGTACCATACCGGACCCACCATGTACCCTAGACGGTTCATCCACTCCTCGAATCAGGTCTTGAAATCCAACATAAAACATGAAAACTCATGGTGGACGACACATACATCACGAGAAAACCGCAACTTTATTTTAAAAATGATGATAATAAACTTTTGTTAAACTCTTGCGGTTTTCCCCAAAATCCAGAAATCTCATCAATACTGAAATCCTCCAGAAAATCATAATACCCAACATATTGTATATGATAAATGCTTATGATATCAAAGATATACAATGTGATTTATGACTAGGAATCTATATAAGCATGATGACGAAGTGAGGTATATACATGCTATGCAATTCAATGTATCATGTATGATGCAAGTAATTGATACTGAACTAAGAAGGTTCTATAGTGCTCGTGGCATGGCGATTACCAAAGGCGTGTGTGTTCACATAAATAGTGCGTGTGCAACATGAGCCAATGGTAATGGTGTAAGTGTCCTAAGGGGTGATATCACACATAGGTATATAGATAACCATGCAATACCAGCAGACGAATAATTAGAGAGGTATGCATATGAATGAGATGGTTAACTAACTAACTATGCATATAGTTGCAAGTAATAAAGTGATCCTAACTATGGGGTGCCTCGCGCCATCCGGACGATTTCCCCATAGATGTATACATCTACTCATCCGGACGCCTCGCTAATCCGATCCAACCACCGCTTTGCCTTTGCATGCCGCGTCCGATGTTTCCGCAACCGATCCTAAACTTGCATAACACACAATCATAATATTACACATCATGAAACGACGCAAGTCGCAATATGAAAAGATCGACGCTCACAAGTTAGGTACAATGTGCATTAGGTGCGCGGAACACACACGAAAACCACTAAAATCTTAACTAAAATCGTCGTTTCGGAGCAACCGTCAAAACTAAAACCCGACTAAACCAAATTCCGCATTCGCACACCCTAAAAGTCGTAGGAGATGCTAATAGTATCGTCAAGATATCGCAATTAAATCACCTCCTAATTTTGTGAAAAAACTAGTAAGCACAAACGTTTCAATTTCGATGCAAACATCGCGGGTTAACGATATAGCGATCACAATCTAACACAAACATCCAAACTAACCCACTAGATAACCACTACACCTAATTTAATCTTTTAACAATGCTTCAAACCTTAATTATAAAAGCAACCCTTTTCTATAATTTCCTAAACAAGAAATTATAACCCATTTTCACACTTTAAATTTCTAATTTAGCATATTTAAACTACAATTTAACAATTAGATTAGAATTTTCACCTCACAAGTTTTGAACCTTTTGCACATAGCCTCCAAAGACACCTCCTTTCTCCATGTTAAACAAATTTTGGCTTGAGGAGAGGTAGATTAGGGATTAGTGTTGAATTTGTGAAGAAAATTATGGATTTTTAATGGATTTTTGTTGATTTTTGATGGAATTTGAAGAAAAAAAGAGAGGGGAAAAATGGGGAGGCCTGGTGCTGTGTTCGGCCAGAGGGGAGAGAGTGGGGAGAGTTAGGGAAATGTGTGGAATTTTCCAAAGAAAATATCCCTCAAGGTGAATTAATGCCTTTCACAGCATTCTTTACAAAAAAAAACCCCATTTTAATTCATTTTTAAACCATGAAACAACTAATCTTGGAAAATTTTGGTAAAATTTTTGTTACTACTATATTTTAGTTTATAATGGTTCCTAATTATGTAATTTACCCATTTAAATTTGTATTTATCACTAATTTAATGTATATTTAAAAGCTTAAAATAATATTAAAAATAATTAATTAAGAAATTTTTTCTAAATGAGTAGAAATTTTTAAGTGACAATTAATTAACCAATTCCTAGCAATTTCTTATCTAAATTTTGTATAATTAGGCCTATATTGAAAAATAATTATTTTTACATTTTACGGAAAATACTGATTATTTTACCGATTATCGAAAAATTACCTAAACGATTTTCAAAGTGTTACACGAGTTGAACCTGACTTGTGGTTTATGATTTGTTGACCTTGTCAAGGTCATAAACTGCATGGAGTAAAAATAGATATTGGGAATTTCAAGTGTTGAAATTTGCAATGAGATTGCATACCTTCTATATGAGATAGTTGGATCCCGATACCCACTGCGAATAAGTGTTATTCCTGAGAGAGTTTTCCACTTTACAATTAGCTAATCCAGTAGGTGTCTAAGAAAAGTGTTAATGGGGTTATGCTCCTGTGAAATCGAGATTATTTAATTAGTTCCATGCGAAAGCACGGGGAGACTCCCTCGGAGTTCCAACACCTGTTTGGCCAACCAATTGGCGAACTTGTAGGGTGTAAAATCTTGGCTAATCTTATCTTTTAGAGTTTGAAGGAAGATTTGATAAAAACGGTGGGAGCCATCCTGATTAGATAAGATAATACTAATCTAATCTTGCAAGAGTGCACGCTAAAGTGTTTTCTTCTCTCTCTCTTTCTCCAGGTAGCGACCATGTCACACCTTAATCAAGATAATAATATGGATGTATTAACCGAACCCGCTTATGATACCGAGCTGTGGAACGTTGGTTCGGCCCTATCTTATGACAACTATCATAAGTACGGGCAAGAGATAGGGGAATGCAAGGATTTCCATGCAACCCGAATGAAAAAAGAGCATTCTGATGCATCTTTTTCGGGTGTGTTAGTTATTGAGAAATGTTTCTCAGTATGCTCTATGTCCTGGATATTGGATACCGGATCAGGATCCCACATTTGTAATCTGTTACAAAGGTTAAAGAGAAGTAGAGAACTGGAAAATAGTGATATGTCTCTCAGAGTACGGAATGGAGCAATTGTTGCTGCCGAAACTGTCGGCGAATATCACCTAGTATTACCAAATGGTAATACATTGATTTTGAACGACTGTTATTTCGTACTGTAGCAATATAATATCCGTTTCTTTATTAGATAAATAAGGATATAACTTTTCACTAGAGAAAAATATTATGAACATTTCCTAAATTAAGTGTTGGTTGAGTTTGGTACGTTATGTAATGGTATATACGTTATAAATCAAAATACAGTTCTAAATATACAGAACACACACAAGAGCAAAAGTTCAGAAATGAATGAAGCCTTCTTGTGGCATTGTAGACTTGTTCATATCAATGCGACAAGACTAGCTAAGCTGCATAAAGATGGATATTTGAATACGTTCGAATTTACATCTTATGAAATTTGTCAGTCATGTCTCAAAGGCAAGGTGACCAAAACTTTGTTTACGGGACACGGAGAAAGAGCTACTGAACTCTTGAGACTGATACATAGTGATGTATGCGGTCCTATATCTATACATGCCAGGAATAGTTCCTCGTACTTCATTACATTCACCGATGATCTCTCAAGATTCGGATATGTGTTCCTGGTGAAACACAAATATGAAGCTTTTGAGAAATTCAAGGAATATTAGAGAGAAGTAGAGAACCAGACGGGTAAAAGTATTAAAATCCTTCGATCTGATCGAGGGGATGAATACTTAAGCACGGAATTCCGAGATTATCTAAAAGAGAATAATATTCTCTCTCAGCTTACTTCTCCGTATACACCACAGCATAATGGAGTATCGGAGCGGAGGAATCGCACCCTATTAAATGTGGCGCGCTCTATGATGAGTGTTGCTAAGTTACCTATTTTCTTTTGGAGTTATGCACTTGAGACAGCTGCATACCTATTGAATCATGTTCTATCAAAATCTGTGCCTAAAACACCATATGAGATATGGAGTGGAAAGAGACCATATCTTAAACGAGTTAAGATATGGGTGTTTCCCCAATAAAAGAGCAAAGCTCTGTTCAAAACTCAAGAGGCAGCGCCTCACGTGTTTGCCACAAGGGCGCCAGCACCAGAATTAAAAACTCTTAAAAGAGCAAAGCTCTGTTCAAAACTCAAGAGGCAGCGCCTCACGTGTTTGCCATGAGGGTGCCAGCGCCAGAATTAAAAACTCTTAAAAGAGCAAAGCTCTGTTCAAAACTTAAGAGGCGGCGCCTTACGTGTTTGCCATGAGGGCGCCAGCGCTAGAATTAAAAACTCTTAAAAGAGCAAAGCTCTGTTCAGAACTCAAGAGGCAGCGCCTCACGTGTTTGCCACAAGGGCGCTGGCGCCGGAATTAAAAATTCTTAAAAGAGCAAAGCACTGTTCAGAACTCAAGAGGCAGCGCCTCACGTGTTTGCTATGAGAGCGTCGGCGCCTGGTAGAATTAAATTCTACTCTCTGTTAAATAGAGCCGTTGGATCGAAGATCCAATGGAGATGATAAATCATCAAAGTGCAGAATTAAATTCTGCTGAGGAAATATTCCTCAAATCTTTCTAAACAAGAAAGATTACTCTCTGTAAAATAGAGTATCGTTGGATTAAAAATCCAATGGTGATTAAAGAATCACGTACCGATCGACAGAATAAATTCCGTATGGGAAAATATTTTCCTAATCTTGTTAAAAACAAGAAAAATATCTTCTGTAAAACATAAGTCCTTGGATCAAAGATCCAACGGTGGGTAAAATTCCCAAATCAATTAAGATCTCTAAATGAGAGGTTTCTTCAACTAATCTACAGATTTGCCTATACTATATAAAGAACCCAAGACTTCAAGTCTAGGGAGGAGGAACCCTCCGTATAGACTTCAAAAAAAAAAAGAGAAAGCTTTGAAAGAAAAGAGAATTAAATTCTCGAGGAAGAAGAACTCTCTTCTTGGAAATTTTAGGTAAACAAAAAGTAGATAAAAATCTTGTGGATCACTCAAAAAAAAGAGAGAGACAAAATAAAGAGTGCTTAGCACTTAGTGGATGGCACTCAGCGCTCAGCGCCCTACGTACCCCTCACGTAGGCGCTACAAAATAAAGAGTGCTTAGCACTCAATGGATGGCGCTCGACGCCCAGCGCCTTACGTGATCCTCACGTGAGCGCCACAAAACATCATAGTGATTAACACTTATCATTCAGCACCTGGCGCCTAGCTTGCTTTGCACATGGGAACTATAAAGAGTGCTCAGCACTCCACATGTAGAGACAAAAAAAGAGAGAGAGTAAAGTGTGAGCGCCAGAACTCACATAAGTGCTCAGCACTTTTTAAAAAAAAAAGAGGACCGAGCCCATACCGGTGCATAGCACATCTTTTAAATCAAAAGAAAATTGATTGGGCCAAGCCCAAGTTGGCTAGGTCCTTAATTCAGATCAACTGAGCCCATGGACTCATTGTTTCCCAAATATAACTCATGACATCAAAAAAAAAACTGAGCCCCCCTAACCTCTCGTATACCTCTAAGTCGATCTTGATCTTAAAACAAATCAACGATCCTTAAATCAACCCAAACCCAATTCTAAGAATATACGGATTTTGACTAATCCATGCCCTACGGGCGACAACATAAATTAGTCTCTGTATACAATTCACGGGCAAAAAAAAATAAAACAAACACACACGACACGAAGTGAACTTCCGAAGCAGGAGAAAGTAGTTATCTCTACGCGGTAACGTAATTAATTGCAGGGGCTTGCGCCTGCAGGGAAGAGCGTCCCCACAATCAAAAACCCCTCACAACGAGGGAGAATCTGACGAAGTCTGCTACAATGGCCGCACTCGTCCAAACCTCCGATACACGGTGCCATAAATCAACTTGGCATCTTCGGAGATGTGGACGGATAAATCCAAATAGTATCTGCACCCAAATTCAGGCAAGACGATCCATCCCAATTCGTCTCTGTTTTCGGCGGTGAACAGATTCTGGAACGCTCGGTGGGACCTTTTCCTATTTCCACTCCACACTTTGTGTATCGTGTTTGCGAACAAATCGCAGTTTACTATGGTTGCCCCTGGATTCGAGGTACTAAGATTTGGTGTCTTGCTCTTGTGCAAAGAAAAGAATATCAATAGCTTTTAAGTGTACCTGCAACAGCAACTCCCGCTCCAGATAAAATGCAAATGTCAGTATGCAGTATACATGAAAGTGCACAAGTTTAAGTAACAAGTCAGAATAAATCATAAATATGAACCAAGACAGGTTTCAAGCAAGCGGGTCGGGTCGGATGCAAATACAAATGTCAAATACACTATTCGCACCCAAAACACAATAAATCAGGAAAATACCATAAATAAAGAAATACTTGATTAGAACTGGTATAAATGAACTAGGGTGTTACATTATACCCAACTACAAAAAGAATTTCGTCCTCGAAATTCCAGGAACAAGAAAAGATAAACAATCAAGAATCTATAAGAACAGGTGTGGAAACTTCTGTCGAATCTCGTCTTCTCGTTCCCAAGTCGATTCTCCATGCGAGCGATTTCCCCAAGAAACAAGTACGAGAGGGATGGCCTTGTTCTTAAGGACCTTTTCTCTTCAATCTACAATCGACATCGGTCATTCCTCAAAGGTCAAATCCTCTCTTACAGTCAGCTCCGAATGATCTAGCACGTGTGTTTTATCTCGAATATACTTACGGAGTTGAGATACATGAAACACGTCATGAACATTCGCCAAAGATTGTGGTAACGCCAATCGATAAGCCACTTCTCCAACATGCTCCATAATCTCGAAAGGCCCTACGAATCGAGGACTAAGCTTGCCTCGACTCCCAAAACGAATCACTCCTCTAGTAGGTGATATCTTCAAGAATACCAGATCACCAATAGCAAACTCTAGAGGCCTTCTCGATGTTTCGGCCCAACTCTTCTGTCGATCTTGTGCTGCCTTCATGTGATTTCGGATGGTATTAACCTTCTCAACTGTTTGCACGATCAAATCCTGTCCCAACAATGTTCATTCTCTAACATCATCCCAACAAATGGGTGAGCGACATTTGTGACCATACAATGCTTCAAATGGAGCCATCTGTATAGTCGCCCGAAAGCTGTTATTGTACGAAAACTCCACCAAATGTAGATAATCCTCCTAAGAACCCTTGAAGTCCAACATACAAGCTCTCAACATGTCTTCAAGAGTTTGGATCGTTCTCTCCGACTGTCCATCTGTCTGAGGATGATAAGCGGTGTTAAACTTCAATCGCGTCCCCAAACTTTCCTGTAAGCTTCTCAAGAAGTGCGATAAGAATCGGGTATCACGATCGGAAACGATGCTCACGGGTACTCCATGCAATCTCACAATCTCCTGCATGTACCGTTCTGCTAACTCTTCCATCGACTGACCAACTCGAAATGGTATGAAATGAGCTGCCTTGGTCAATCGATCAACAATCATCAAACTGCATCGTTGCCCTTTGGACTCCGCGGTAAAGCTGTCACGAAATCCATGGTTATATATTCCTACTTCCATTGAGGAACCGGAAGTGGTTGCAATAAACCAGCTACCCCTTCATGTTCTGCCTTAACTTGTTGACACACCAAGCACTTCGCTACAAAGCGGGTAATCTCCCGCTTCATGCCTTCCCACCAGAAATGCTGTCGTAGATCACGGTACATCTTCGTGCCTCCTGGATGTATGGAATATGCGGAACTGTGTGCCTCCTTCATAACTTCTTCACGAATGTCTCCTTTTGGCACACACAAACGGCTACCATACCACAACAAACTATCTTCATGAATCAACAAGTCTGTTCGAAGTCCTGCTTCAACCTGTTGTCGAAATTTCTGCAATCTTGGGTCCTGTGATTGTGCTGCTTTAATATTATCGATCAACGACGACTGTACTTGCAGCTGCATCAACTGTCCTGAAGAATGCGGTAACACGATCTCCAACTCGAATCTCTGAAAATCTTCGATAAGATCATTCTGTGCTGTCAACATCCGAATTGCTGGCAACCGACTAAGCGCATCCGGCACTACATTAACTTTCCCCGGATGGTACTTAAGATCAAGATCGGAGTTAGCCATCAGCTCCAACCATCTACGCTGCCTCATGTTAAGCTTTTTCTGTATGAACACATACTTTAGGCTTTTGTGATCGGTGAATACTTCGACCCTTTCGCCTAATAAGTAGCATCTCCAAATATTCAAAGCGAAAATTACAGCTGCTAGCTCCAAATCATGAGTTGGGTAATTCTTCTCATGGGTCTTCAACTGCCACGATGCATAAGCTATAACTTTCTCATGCTGCATCAAAACACATCCCAAACCTTTCCCAGATGCGTCGTTGTGAATCACCAATCCTCCGGAACTGTCTGGTACGGTCAAAATAAGAGCGGTTATCAATCTCTGCTTCAACGCCTCAAAAGCTGATGCATATTTATCCGTCCATACGAATGGTACCTCCTTTCGCGTAAACTTGGTCAAAGGTTCAGCCAAACGGGCAAAATTCTCCACGAACCTACTGTAATATCCAGCAAGTCTAAGAAAACTTCTGATCTCTGCTATGTTCTTCGGAATTGGCCAATCTTGAACTGCTCCAATCTTCTCAGGATCAACGGCGATTCCATCTCCAGCTACGACATTCCCCAAAAACTTCATTTCTTTAAGCCAAAACTCGCACTGCTCATCTTTGCATATAGTCTTTCCTGCTTCAATGTCTGCAGTGCGATCTTCAAGTGTTCCGCATGCTCTTCAATGCTCCTCGAGTAGACCAGAATATCATCGATGAATACTACTATAAACTGGTCCAAGAACGGTGAAAAGATTCGGTTCATCAAGTTCATAAATATCGTCGGTGCATTCGTGACTCCGAATTGTATCACTAAATACTCGTAATGTCCATATCGAGTTCGGAACGCATTCTTGCAAATATCATCTGATTTAACTCGGACCTGATGATATCCGGATCGCAAATCCAGCTCCGAGAATACCCCCGCGCCACTGAGTTGCTCGAATAATCCGCCAATGCGAGGGATCGGGTACTTGTTCTTAATAGTCACCCGGTTTAATTCTCGATAACCGATGCACATCCTCCTTGTGCCATCTTTCTTCTTTACTAGAAGAACTGGAGCTCCCCAAGGTGAATTGCTGCTGCGAATCCAACCCTTCTCTAGCAATTCGGTAACCTGCTTCTTTACTTCTTCCAACTCCACTGGTGCAATTGGATAGTACGCCTTTGAGATTGGCGCTGCACTAGGAACAAGATCGATCGCAAACTCCACATCTTGTTTTGGCGGTAAACTCGAGATGTCCTCGAACACGTCTGTGAACTCTCGAACTACAACCGGCGCTTCCTCCTTATCAACTTCCATCGACGAAAGAACACCGTTTGCCGGCCTAGCCCTAAACTCGACTGGCCCGACAGAACTGCTTCCTCTAGTGAAAACAAACTCCGGATGTCCGGGAATCTGGAAAATCACTTTCTTTGCCTTATAATCAATGTGAGCATGGAAAGTGCCGAGAAAATCCATTTCCAAGACAACTTCATAACTGCCGGTATCGATCACCAAGAAATCTGCAAAACATGAACTGGTAAGCAATGAAACAGAGAGAACCAAGGGAATTTCACGACCATGAATCAAGGAAATGAATCAAGACCAGGACTCCAAGTTACTTAAATAGAGTACCGCATTGTAACCATGCTGCAGTTCATAGTTACAATCACATAACTCCGTTCAAGTCGCCCAAATTCTAGTATCAGAATCAAAGGAACAGGGAGAAACAATAGGGAATCAAAAGTTCCAAGCCGAGATGCAAATGTTTGCATATCGTCAAGACAAAGGGTCAAGAGAAAGATATGATTCAAGAATCACGATAACAATGTGACAGGACATGTTCCTAATTATGGGTTTTCCGATTCATGTATTGGGTCCAATACCCAACTACAAAAAAATCAAACTCTGTCACGCTTCGCTTCCCAGAGTGCGCTAAGATAGGCACGTGACAGAGCCAACCATGCTACCTGTGGCTAGGAAACATCCCTCCACAGTCACATTACGGCTGTCTATAAGATATCAAGAATAGTAGAAAGTAAAATAAACTATCTAGTACATGTCCATATGCCAGAATAAACGAGTCAAGAAATAATATGCGGAAGCAATAAATCCAATAAACAGTAACATCTGGAAAGTACGGAAATAACTAAACTAACTGGATACTAACAGGATCCTCACTGCTCGGCCTAACGGCGGAAACACTCCTGATCAGCCTGCGACAAAGATAGAGGATCTGGGCCATGCAAAACCCAGACGTCAGTGCGTCATAATATCAACAATAATATAATCAGGGGGTAACAAACATGCAGGCACGAGTATGACCAGTAATAAAAGTAGAACAGTAACACGAATAAGGAACAGTGAAGGGTAAAAGCATATGTGATGTGCAGTGAGTAATCTGAACTAAGCTACTGGGTTAATTACTCTCAAGTCTTTGAAATCAATTTAATGAATCGTCAATGTAACTCAATAGTATCCCATGCATGCCCGGGACCACGGTCTAGATTCTCGGGCTGAAACCGAGACATGCTGCTAGGCACTAAACAGGAAACATGTACAGATGAATGATGTCAGCAGCATCATCCCAGGGCTGACCTAGCCCCTAAAACTGATCAGTATAAGCATCGAACTGTCGAGTTACAAGTCAGGTTTCATCGTTGATTTCCCCATACCCCCAAGTTATGTGTTCAAGTCAGGAATTGATAAATCTGAGACTAATGCCAACACAGGATCAAGCAGGAACAAGTTTGTCTATACAGACAACAGGATATGTCCATCGGGACAACATGTCAGGATTGTCGGCATTAGAAACAGGATCAGGTAACATGTCAAGTAATGATATATCAGGTCATGTCAGGTAGTGTACATGTATCAAGTCATGTCAAGTAGTGCACAGGTATCAAGCGGGTGCTCATAATCAAACTGTAGCCAGTATTGAATCGGGGTGAAAGTACGGATGTACAATAAAAGCATGGATGCACAAATATCGATCAAGGGTTACATCATGAATAAGTAGGATGCACAATATCAAGCATGGGGTACTAATGTATTAATAATATGAGTTAATGTAATATGGGGTGCAACTAGTTATGCAGAATTAATGGTATGGATACACAAATAAACATGGATGCATAAATAACTATCAGGGGTTACAACTATAGTTTCATGCACATTATCTATCAAGGGATGCACTAATACAACAGTAACATGAAATAATATGGTCTCGGCGTGCAACTAGATATGTAATAAACCATACGGATACAGACGGATACCATAAAACTGTAAATCGCTAAAATTTGCTGAATATTAAAACACAAGCACTATTATTTATTAAATAGATATTGATATAATAATATTAACATGGATAACATATTCAAACCGAATAAAAGTAGTATTGATTAACCATGCACAAGAAAGTTCCGTTCAGAAATTCAGCGTCACCCTGATTTGTAAAATAACTTAAAAATAGCTTTAAAATAACAAACGTTCTCCAAAAGGGACGTGTCTTATACCAAAACAAAGATAATTCAATAAGGTTTTCATTTTTATAAGTTTAAGTATCTCAGGTTGTTTCTACAAAAAGGTATGAACATTCGAAATTGAAAGTTTGCTGCTGGAATTACCCTGGACAGCAGTTTAGAGATATTTTCATTTGCATTTTACGTTATTTAAACAATTTATTTTGTAAGTAAATATTTCATAGAGTTATAGTATTCTGAGTTAGCTTCCTAACGAACTAAAGAACGTATACTAATAATTTTTCTATAATTTATAATGAATTTTATAAGGTAAGGTGTACAGTAAATTTCAGATTTGTCGTATCCGCTTTGCAACGACGTTTCATGTGTAAACTATAATATTTTCAAACTATATTTTGTATAACATTAAAAAAATGCAGATTATAAACTAATCAAAGATAATAATAAGAAATATTACGACGATATATATTTTAAATGATATGGATGCAAACGGGTATCCGAAAATGGTAAAACTTTAATATGGATGTACAGTGCAATCAACATATGATATTTTTATTCATATGGATGCGAAATAAGATACATAGCATGTAGCAAGATGAACTTGCATGCGATTAGATATGTAAATAGTGATATGGATGCACACGGATGTCCGAAGACAGTAAAATGATAACAGAGGATGTACAATACACTAAACATTAAATATTATTATTAATATGGATATTAAATATATCATAGCATGTAGCAAGATAAACTTGTCTTGATCGAATCACGCGACGGATACGTACGGAACGTCCGACGTCGGTAAATCGTCGCAACGCACACGCGGGATGGGTCCAGGAAAGGCAAGAGGGTGATCACACAGGCAAGGTACGTTCACTGGATCACTCGGATCATCAGCGACGAGCACGGCTCCGGCGGTGCTCACCGGAATCAAGAAACAAGATCAAGAAAAAGAAAGAAGAAAGAAGAAGAAGAAGTAAGAAGAAGAGGCTGTGTATTAAATAAGGAAAGAAAAAATAAATAAATAAAATATATATAAATATATATATGCAGAGGAGAGAGAGAGAGAAAGGGGTTGTTAATTTGTTAGGAAATTAGTTTAGATTTAAATTTAAAAAATCTTTTATTAGTTAACTAAATTTTAATTTGTATCAGTTTATAAAATTAATATTATATAAATAAAATTTGATATTCTCGTAAATACAAATATAGTCCAAAACATGCCCGGGTCGGGTCTAAAATTCAGTTTTAAAATACGAAAAATATATGCGACGACCAAAATTAAAAATGAATGTCCGGGTAACGAAAAATGCATAACCCAAAAACGGATGCACGCACGTGCACGTAGCCATCCAAACAAGTCCGTTTCACTGAACGGGACGAGAACAAGATGCGCGGATGCTACCACAGGGTCAGGGGTATCACGCAGGCCATGCAATGTATTTTTAAAATATTTTATGTGACTTAAAATGCTATATTGTAAAAATGCAAATGCCAGATAAAATGCCAGTATACAATATACATGAAAGTGCACAAGTTTAAGTAACAAGTCAGGATAAATCATAAATATGAACCAAGACAGGTTTCAAGCAAGTGGGTTGGGTCGGATGCAAATACAAATGTCAAATACACTATTCGCACCCAAAACACAATAAATCAAGAAAATACCATAAATAAAGAAATACTTGACTAGAACTGGTATAAATGAACTAGGGTGTTACAGTAGCCAAGGAAGAAACGATCTCCAAGGCTGCCCTTGATGACTACATAGCTCAACAAATACGAGCTCATCAAGCGAGTGAAGCGGCTGGCCAAGTCGTCAGAACTGGGTGACCTTATCCAGGCTGGTACGATCAAATCAAGTACCAGCCAGGATATACGATCACTAAATTCCATGTGTATAAAGGGACGGGCAATCCACACCAGCACATTACTCAATTCAGAGCTCTGTGCAGTAATACTGGAGGCAACGGCAAACTGCTGCTTCGCCAATTTGTTGGCAACTTGTCGGAAACTACATTTGAATGGTACTCTGAACTCCCAAATGACTCTATCAAAACATTCACGGAGATAGAATTACTATTCACACAGCGGTTCACAAGCGTAAGCGAGCACACCCCGATCACGTCATTAATCAATGCCAGGGTGATGCCAGGAGAGACCAGGGTTCAATACGCAATTCGGTGGCGGAACCTATGGTCAAAATGCGAACAACGCATAGAAGAAGCTCTTGTCGTGGGCATGTTCGTAGGGACCCTTAATCCTCAGGCGACTATATCCCAATTTATGATGTTCTTCAAGCCGACCACCTTCCAGGCCTTGATCGACAAGCTGGCCCAAATGGACCAGATGGGCCATAGGCCGTCCTCTTCAAAAACGGACCCCCCGAATGAAAAGGGCAAAGGGAAAGTGACCTTCATTGCCAACACTTAACATCAACCAATTGACCCAAAACCGGTTGCTCGCTAAAGCGACACACACCCACGTCGATCACTCGAAGAGAAGCTAGGACATCCTTACTTGTTTCTCCGGGATAAAACGAGGAGACTGTTCGAACTGGAAGTGAGCAACAGACTTATCACTCTGCCGGATCCGAGACGTCCTCTGCATCCTGGTGATGTCAACAGTCCCAACTACTGCTCCTATCACAGAGTATTGGGCCACCCAATTGAGGATTGTTACGTCTTCAAAAATTGGGTCGAGGACCAGTACCAACAAGGCAAGTTTGCGATGTCCGAAAACTGGAGGGTGAACCCGCCACAAAAGCACGCTCTTAAAAAGGTGGACACGCCAGGGGCATAATGCTCGTTTGTATAAGAAGCTCCGTGGGAAGTTGTCTTTTCAACTAAAACTAAAAGAATGCTGAAGGACCTTTAAGCATGTCCGGTGATCAAGTCGAAAAGCCCGCTGGAACCCGAGATCATCGAAGGAATGCTTAAACCGCGCCCAACACCGAAAGCTGGTAACGATGGGAAAACACCCAGGTCAAGCCTTCAAAGTCTTCAAAGAAAAAGAAGAAGACCAAGAAGCCCGTACAGCCTGATAACAAGCGCACAGACCTGCAAAAATATATCGACGCACTGGAGGAGTACAACCAGAAGATGTGGACCCCAGTCACTCTCGAAGAGTTTCTCAACCATATCCTTGAGAAAGGAGACAGTGACAATGATGAGGGAAACGACTCGTCAGAAGGACCCGAAGATTATTTAGCGAGTTGACACATAGTCTATCATTCGTCGTTAAGAAACTAAGAGACCCCATCGGAGTCAGAAAACAACGCAGAAAAGTTGGGGGCAAGACCGGTGCAAAAATCTCTAGAGCCGTCAAACGACTTGATTGACAGGTTGCTAAACAAAGCCCTTCAAAAGAGCAAAGCTAACCGATAGCGTGAAACGGCCATTTACGAAAAGGCCAAGCGTTGGCGTCAAAATGATGAATCTGTAGCGAAGAAGAGTCACAAAGTACTCCAACCAGATCAAAGCACACCCGCGGCAGAAAAAAACAGGTTTAAGATAGGGAAACAGTTCGCCAAATCCCTATCAATAGGGATGAAACTACCACCTTTCAAAGTAAACACTCCCGGGAGTACGTGCCTCGATGAAGCGGATGTACATCCGAACTATTGCTTATACCATCGGAGGATTACACACCCCACCGAAGAGTGCGGAAGTGGTGGCAGGGATACGTTGCCCACTAACAACACTTCAAGAGGATGAAGCGTGAAGCTCGTTGACAGCGAAAAAATGCGACAGATAAGCGCGGAAAAACGACTGGCAACTGTTATATGGTTGATACCAGTTCGATGAAAGGGAAAACTCACGTTCTCACATTCAGGAGCGATTCTGAAGAAGAAATGACCATCGGCCCTCTCTTCAGAGAATCCGACTCTGGAAAAGAAGAAGAGGCCAAGAAATACGAGAATATTCAGCTGCGAAACCGCACGCTGTCTGAGAATAACCTCGGGCCAACAAACAAAAGTTCGAGCTAAAGAGACAAGGGGAAGGAAAAAATCCCTGAGGAAATTGCCCTTGATGATGGAGTCGTCAAAGAACTCGCGGCCAAGAACCCGCCTAAGAAAATCAAGGTGGATTACAATGTCCTGGCATGCCTGAGGAAGATACCCTCACAACTGAGCATATTAGATGCTCTCCTCCTTTCCAAAGAGGCATGAGATTCTCTAATGAAGGCGCTGCATGTGCCTGATTAGTTCCAAGCTTTCTTTGTGGAAGAAAAGATGAAGGACGAGCTGGCAAAGGTTCATACAGCTAACATCACATTCGGCGATGAAGATCTCCTCCTCGGAACGTGCAAGCACAACCGTCCCCTATATGTCACCGGGTACTGCCACAACATTAAGATAAGGAAGATTCTGGTCGACAACGGGTTCTCTGTCAACCTTCTCAACGTGAAGGTGTTGAAGGAGATCTGCATGAACGTTCAGCACCTGGCTCAGGACAAAATTACCATCTTCGGGTTCAACTTGCAGTCATCACGGACGCTTGGGTCCGTGATATTGAAATTACACTTTGGGATACTCATCACCGACATCAAATTTCATGTCATTGATGCCAAGACTTGCTATAATGCCCTGCTCGACCGGCCTTGGTTGCACGAGTACAACATAATCCCTTCTACAGAACATCAGTGTATGAAGTATCTCAAAGATGGCCTCGAGTACACAGTTACAGGGGAGCTAAACCCATTCTCCGTAAATGAAGTCTGCAAATATGAAGACGCCAAGTACTTCCTACCATACTTTGAAGACACAGAAAGATGTCGTAAACCGGAGAACCAACAAAAAATCGTCGCCACTATCCCGGTCTTTGGAAGCAATACCAAGGAAGATGAAGAGATGGTCTACTCGAGATAATCCCAAGGCAACAGGCCTAGACCATCTACCCCTATTTTGGTCTTCGGCAGTGACTCTGAGAACGAGACCAATACAGTGTTCTTCATCCGCCCGTCAGCACAAACCTTCACTGGAGCCGATCAGAGTTTACAAATCACCATGGTTCCGCAGCAGCATTATAGGGAACTTTATGCGCTCGATACCTACGGCGTGCAAGAGCTGCAGACTTTCTACGTTCCTCCTACACGAAGAGGTAAAAAGGCGATCCTCTTCTACCAATCTACGGAGACTAAAGTGGAAAAAGAAGTCTGGCATAGTGCCAAACTTGCACTTGACAGGCTTCAACCAATCCGTCTGTCTAGATATTACACAGAGAGATTGAAAAGGCTATTAAGATGCCAAAGTGTACCCTTCAAACAAACCGCTCGACAAGCCCAGTTCTACAACAAGATTTAGGACATTTCCGGGACCCAGCGAAAGATGCCTAATAGGAGGATGGAGACTACTAGACTTGGATATGTTCGGTCCAAGAAACGGGAGCGATTCCATGGTTGCCATGTCATAAATAACTCCGGTGGAAAAGCGAATGTCTTTCCAGATAGCGCTGATATCGAACCAGAGCGAGATCTCGCCGTAAGAATACTAAGTCCGTCATTCGAAGAACAAATTGACAAGCTAATGAGAGAAGCCGGTCAAAAGGTTCGGGATGACCACAGCAGCGAAATGGCCATTTACGAGAAAGCCAGGACGCAGCGTTTCGCTCAGCAGTCTGCAGAGAGAAAAGACTACAATGTCCTTCACCCTCAGCTCGCTGTGCACTCTTGTGGCAATGGAAAAGTCTAACGTAGAGGCAAAAACATGGTGGAGAACGAGAACGATGTTCTAAAACAGCGAAGCGGATCCAAGAAGCGACACAATCAAGAAAGAGTCAGCTAGAAGCCGTCCTTTATAAAGAAGATAGGTCGGGAATACTCTTTCCCTCGAGATAAGACAAGGAAAATATTTAACCTTGTCATCAAGCATCAAATGATGACGCTCTCGGAGTCTCGGCACCCCGGGAAAATAAACGAGATCCATCATCCGGCTTATTGCTTTTACCACCGAGCAGTAAAACATCCTCTTGAAGACTATTTCAACTTCAAATAATGGGTCGAAAACCAGTACCAGCAAGACGAGTTTGCTCTATCTGACAGTTGGAGGATAGCCCCACCACAAAAGCATGAGCCAAAAGCAACCTACACTACGAGAGTAAGTCTAGATCAGTATCTAGCTTGAACGAGCTCGTACCTGCAACATGATAACACTTTAAAAAAAAGAAGGGCATAAGAATATGGATGACCTTTCCCGGTGCTTTGTAAATGAGGATGAGGACAAGGTGGTTTCAAAATTTCCACTGGTGCCAAAAGAGCTGGAAGATAGGATACACACCACAATGGACAACCTGAGAAAAATCGACTTGGGGACGAAAAATGAGCCGAGGCCAACGTTCATCAGTGAACTACTGTCTGAAAAGCAGGTGGCCACGCTAAAGGACGTGCTTATGTAGTATACAGGACTAGATCCAGAAATAGCTGTGCATAAACTGGCGATATCACCGAACGTCAAACCAGTCAAACAGGTGCCAAGAAGAATGCGGCTCAAACTCGAGACGAGCATCAAGGCCGAAGTCAAGAAACTAATCGACTCCGGTTTTATCCAAGAAGTTCAATATCCTGACTGGATCGCCAACATTGTTCCAGTGATGAAGAAAAATGGGACGGTACGCATCTGCGTGGACTTTCGGGACCTCAACAAAACTTGCCCGAAGGATGAATTCCCAGTGCCTGTTACCGAGTTGATGATCGATAACACGTCTACCCATGAGGTCTTCTCCTTCATGGACGGATCTTTAGGGTATAATCAAATAAAGATGCATCCCGAAGACCGAAAGCATACTGTCTACCGGACTCCGCTGAGCATATTCTACTATAAAGTAATGCCCTTCGGTCTGAAGAACGCTGGCGCTACCTACCAGAGGGCCATGACAAAAATCTTCGATGACCTCATACATGAGATTGTCAAATGTTATATCGATGACCTCATGGTGAAAAGCAAATCGTACGAGGAACACTGAGAGCATTTGAAAATAGTGTTCCAGCGTCTTCGGAAATATAATCTGAAGATGAACCCTCTGAAATACGCGTCTGGAGTCTCCTCAAGCAAATTCCTAGGATTCATCGTACGAAATAGAGGTATCGAAATAGACCCATCAAAGATCAAGGTGATTATGGAAATGCCCTCGCCAAGAACTCTCAAACAATTGCGATCTCTCCAAGAAAAGCTCGCGTATATCCAACGGTTCATAGCCAACCTCTCCGGAAAATGTTGCCCCTACAGCCATCTAATGAAGAAAGGGACCCCGTTCATTTGGGATCGTAAATGCCAAAATGCACTGGACGAAATCAAGCAATATCTTCTGAACCCGCCGGTATTGACCGCTCCGGTCAAGGGAAAGTCTCTTATCTTGTACACAACAGCTCTTGAAGGTTCTTTAGACGTGCTATGGGCACAGGAGAACGATCAAGGAAAAGAGAGAGCTCTCTACTATTTGAGTCAAGTTCTCCTGGGGGCAGAAAATAATTACTCCCCCATCGAAAAGCATTGTCCGGCATTGATCTTCGCAATAACGAAGCTTGGACATTATACCTCGACACATGAGGTCCATCTCATATCAAAAGTGGATCCTCTCAAATATTTGATGTCAAGAGCCATACTAACAGGAAGGCTTGCCAAATGGGCCCCCCTCTTGATGGAGTTCTCGATAACGGATCGGCCCCTCAAGGCAGTGAAAGGCCAGGTCATCACCGACTTTCTCGCTGAACATTCAGTACCAGCCGATTCTCCCTTAAATTGCGAATTGCCAGACAAACACGCGTTGACACAATCGACGGGGAGAAAAAAAGTAGTGATACCCGATGGGAACTATACTTCGATGAAGCATCTTCCTTGAAGAAGCGAAAGCAAAGCACCCCCATAATCAAAGCTGGGGTGGGCCTTGATTGTTACGAAAATTTGTGTGTTTTGTAGTTTAACCGCAATCAATAACGGTGTCGCACGTAGCTAGACCGAGATGAGTACGGGTCGTCCTCTGGGAAACGTGAACCTTTTACTTTTACTTTAGATGTGTTGAGAAAGAGAGGAGGGATAAAGAATTTTATAGAAAGATTTCTAGATCTCCGTTAAACAAGAATGTAAAATATAGATCTAGATTATTTTAAAGATGTAATTAATATAATAAGAGGGCTTGTAGGGTTCGTTAGGATTTAGTAGTTATGGACGATTAATTAAAAGTTACCCTTTTTATCCATTAATAGATTTAGAACTAGAACGACGGTGATGCGTGTAGATTAGGGTTTCTGGAGGGAAAAGGAATCCCACTCTTAATCCTTATCTCGACACGGAACTCCGTTCATTATCTAGCCTTTACCAAAACAATCATTAATCTAATCTCTAATCGCGGTCGGAACTAGCAAAGAATTGTTAGCGCGCCCGATTAGGATGTTAATGATTATTTTGATAAAGTTCATAAACTTTATAGGACTTAAAAAGGGTTTAATTATTTTCATCATCCATTAGCCTACCCTAATCCTACGAACCCTAACAAGCGGAGAATTACTCGCGCATGTTGGGAAAAGAAGATGAAAAGAAAGAGAGAGAAAACATAATGTAAAATGCAAAAAAAAACAATTAAATAAAATAACTACCTTTATTAATCAACTTAAACAATCTACACTTTGATTCCTTAGAAAATGATTACAAAGACTAGTTTGCTTCTCGAACTCTTCCGAAGGAGGTAGATGAACAGTTGATGATCAGCCTGGATGCGTGAGCGTCAGGGGCTTCGTGATCTCTTCGGCTTGATAACTTTTCCAAGAGGCTCTCGGTGCTCTTTTATAGTGCAAAGCCAGAATCTTTTAGTTGGAAACTTGGTAAAATTCAGCAGAGATTTACGCCAAAAAATATTTGCTCCCAATTCTATAGAAGTGCGGCGGATCCGCGGCCCAAGGAGGGGTTTGGCCGCGGATCCGCGGTCAAAGGTTGAGATCTCTCGACTGAAATTTTTAGGCTTGCATCTTGTGACATGTGGCAATCCTAGGCACCTTCAGAATTCAAAAATCTTTTCTCGGTTGCTTCCAGACTTGGTCTCCAAGTTTTGCTTCTTAATTAAGCAAGTTTTCTTCAACAACTTGATTTGTTTGTTAAATTCTGCATAACAACTTGGAAAATTCTGCACAATAATCTTAAATAATATTTCGTAAACTTAGTTCTACTAGGATTTGGTCAATGAATTTATTTGCATACATTTTTCTACCAAATACTAATTAAAATATATTAACACATGGAAAATGGTGCTTTTACACATAAACCCTTATATGTATAATATATTATAATAAAGTCCTTTTTTAATATGAAAATGGTAGGAAAAATGTAATACAAATGTGCATTTTTATCAACTGAACAAATACCCCCAAACTTATCTTTGATCGTCCCGAGCAAACCAGTTTATTTAAGAGGAGAAAAAGAAAGGAGAAAACTAAGCACACTTTCGTATGCAGACACGATTGCACTGAGCACGTGCAACAAGCCGTTAAACCTCTAGGTGTCCCTAGTAGGAGGAGTGTTGTCTCCTGAGAGTTTTCAGCGGATTACACCCACAAAATCCTATAACAAAAGAAAGATGGTGAAATTTACATATAAAGACAAGAACCATAAAAGAAATACTTTGAAAAGAAGAGTTTCCAACTATGCTAGCTTTTCAGTTGTCATGAGCCCTATCTTAATAGTCATGAAAAGATATTAGAAATCATATTATCCCTCAATAAAACATCGTCTTTATTCTTCATTCCTACCTTTCGTCCAAACATTGATCATATACCCCTACTTGTGTGTAAAGGACATCCCTACACTCGGAGAATTCAATTCAAGCTATCATACTCTTGTCCATCTACCTCAGCACTTTTTAACTTGATGAATATTTTATGGATTTGCTTACACATTTTCATGCGACCGTTAATACTTCTTGAGGTACTAACCGACCGATTACTTATGTGCTTGCAAATTTGGTGATAATATTTTCCTCGTCTTGCACCACCTAAGGCTTAGCAGTGACTCCCAGACCAGTTGGCCTTAGGGCACTAGGTAAGAGGCACCCTCGCTATATTTTTTTATTGCTGCCTTGGCGATAACAAAACCAGTGTTCATTTTTTTCTTTTCACCATTTTTATATTTTCTTCATTTTTTTTCATTTCCTTCATACTTTGGCTTTTAGACAAGAGCATTTCAAGGTATCATCTACTATCCCGAGTTTCAAGACATGTGTAAGTGCATATAGTAGGGTATCAACATTCAAATGTTCGGCTTCCAGAATAGAAACTATTTTTCAGACTTATTTTTATACTCAGATTAGTGACTTCCTTCATTTTACTAACCCTTGGGACAACAGCTCATAACTACTTATTACTAGTTCGTGTAAGAAAACATCTAATTTTCTTGGTTTTCTTAAACTATTCCTATCTTTTGGATGTAATTTTTCACTTTCTACTCTTTTGTTATAAAAGAAAAAATTAAATTTTTTTGTTTTGAAAATATTGTGCTTATGCAAAATATGATGCAAATTGATGTGTAAATAAGCACAAACCTCTCCCAAACCTGTTTACATCAGTGTCCTCACTGATGTCATCCGTTAAGCTCAAAAACCTGTAGACTTGGGAGGAAATTATTAATGGGGGCAAGAATATATGAAAGTGAAAATTCTCCCCCAAACTTATTTTTGGCTCACAAATTTGAGGACAAAAGTTATGATCAAGAGCCAAAAATATACCCCCCTTCAAACATGAGTTAGACAATACGAAGCATTTTAAGAGGGGGTGAGTCATTTGGTCAAAGTAAGACTTTACAAAGACCAAAAGTCAACACCAACCATTCAAAGATTTTATCAGTATATCGTATAGGTTGGTGGAAGAATGTGTTGTATCGAGTCAAGAAAAAGTGGGGAAGGGATAAGAGGTGGTCTGGAAAGGGTTTGAAATCAGAGAAAAGAAAGAATAAGGATGAATGTGAATAATTAGGAAGAAGGAATGGTGACGGTTCAACCTCTATAGGTGGAGATTGATTAATCACAAAATCAGTATTGTTTAAAAATTCAAGTTCGTCAGCAAAAAGTTCTTCAAAACTTTTATCAATGGTGTGATTGAACATTTTGCTGTCAAAGAGTTTTGTGCCAGAATTTATCCTACTTGATTCAAAAATTATTGAGGTAGAGGACTCGAAAAACTCATCTACCTCATTTTCAAAAATATCAAGTTGAATTTCTGGTATTATTGAACTTGAATTAATGGATTGTGATTCATCAAAACTCACTGAAACTATAGAAACAGAAGAAGAGCCGGAGAAAATAGAAGGTGAAATGGGTAAACAAATTGGTGTGTCGAGTGTTGCTGAACCAGATGTGAAAGATGGAGGCTGTATTTCGGTCTGATCTTCGGGTATACCATTATTATCAACTTCAAGACATATTTGGGGTTCGGGAAGAATTAAAGGCTCAAGATGATGACCACAAGGAAGTGAAAGGATTTGATGAATTGGTGGGACAAAATCATCCAAAATTTCGAGTTCATCAATCAATATATCCCCAATGTCAATCACTTCATTCAAGTGAAGGTTAAAATTCTCAAACACCTCATCAAAAGTATGGTTTTCAATCAGTTTTGGTTCAAGAGTGGAGGTGTAGAGATCACAAGGGTTGGGTATGGTTTCACTTAAAATGGACCCTTCACAGTCGGGTAAATCAAACACTACAAAGTCACACAACTTATCAGTCATTCTATTTGGTGTACGTGATGAATCTATAAAACTGGAGTTGTGGATTTCAGTTTGGAAAGGGGAGGTTTGATTAGGAAGGATGTACAGTTCTGTCTTACTACGCAAATCCTTCATAATTTGATTCGTCAGTTCCATATATTTTTCTAATGTCTGCTCCAGACTAGTCTTGGGTTGATAAAGGGTTTCAGTATAAAATTGAAATTTTTGTGGATAATTAAAACTCCCAAATGACTGATTAGAAGAACTGTCTAGAGTAGGTGGAAAAGTCGGATTGGATTGATAGGAACAGAATGGTTGCTGAACTTGGGTAGGAGTAGGATCAATATTATGATAAGAAGAATATTGATATGGGTTGGTTGGTTGGCTATATACAAACCGCATATCAAACTCTTCTCCGGACAGTGGTGGTGATGGTTGATATTGGTCCGGGTTGAAACTTTGGCCTCTAGACCTAGCTATGTGCTCAGCAATGGACATTCGTCTAGGGGCTTCCTCACTCTGGGTATGAACTGAAACAGGTGTAGGATTAGGATACGGTTGATAAGACCTAGACTGAGGTGGCCAACTGTTTCTTCCTGCTTGTTCTATATGATCTTTTAAGGACATGGAAGAGCCGGACGGTATACCGAAGGGATTTCGAAAACAAGAGATATCTGGTTGTGGACAGCAAAGCTCGGCAAGTGTTCTTCTGTTTAGGTCACCCATTATAAGAAGAGAAGAAGGGGGAAGGGGTAAAAAGGAGAGAAAGTAATTGGTTTGTTTTAAAAAAAAAAGGACGGATTTAGACAAATCACAAAAAATGCACAACCCTAGAACTATGGTTACCTAGGTCCAGTCTCTAGACCGCTCCTAGACTTCCAAAAGACAAGCCGCAGGATAAATCCTCTACCGCCTCCGTACTACCCTTGTAGCCAGGTAAGTGCCAGGTAAGTGGGAAGGAACCACGTCGTGGGCCTAATTAAAAACCACTAGCCTTCGACACACTTGCCTAGGCACTACAAAAATAATGCGGATAAACGATAGATTACCCACGACCTTCCTCTGTCCTTATTGAGCGCGACAGTCCTTAGAGTCTGGTCTAGATATTTTTTTAAATTAATGAAGGGTTGATCTATATGCTTGGTTTGTGATTTGTGGGGCTTAGGAAGGGTGATGAAATCCCCACCTAATCTTGATTTGGTCCTTGCCCCTTAAAGATCCGTATTAAAATATGCAAAAACAAACCGAAAAACAAAACTTTGCAAAAAGATTTTTGAGCGGCGATATTTTGCAAAGAATCCTGCAGAAAATAGATTTTATTGGATTTTAGAGGAGAGAGAAGGGAGTTAGAATCTCACCAGAGAAGTGTCAACCCTAGATCTCCTGTTTCCTCAAGTCCATGACTCCAGATTTCCTCGCAAAAATTCACACAATAATCGTTAAATATACAATTTGCAGTTTTGTTTTAATAATGATATGACTCGTCTAAGAATTCAACACAAATAGTAAAAATAAAAAATTACGCACGTTTCCCCGGCAACGGCGCCATTTGATTGTTACGAAAAAGTGTTTGTTTGTAGTTTAACCGTAATCAATAACGGTGTCGCACGTAGCTAGACCGAGATGAGTACGGGTCGTCCTCTGGGAAACGTGGAACCTTTTACTTTTACCTTAGATGTGTTGAGAAAGAGAGGAGGGATAAAGAATTTTATAGAATGGTTTCTAGATCTACGTTAAACAAGAATGTAAAATATAGATCTAGATTATTTTAGAGACTTAGATAATATAATAAGAAGGCTTGTAGGGTTCGTTAGGATTTAGTAGTTATGGACAATTAATTAAAAGTTACCCTTTTTATCCATTAATAGATTTAGAACTAGAACGACGGTGATGCGTGTAGATTAGGGTTTCTGGAGGGAAAAGGAATCCCACTCTTAACCCTTACCTCGACACGGAACTCCGTTCATTATCTAGCCTTTACCAAAACAATCATTAATCTAATCTCTAATCGCGGTCAGAACTAGCAAAGAATTGTTAGCGCGCCCGATTAGGATGTTAATGATTCTTTTGATAAAATTCATAAACTTTATAGGACTTAAAAAGGGTTTAATTATTTTCATCGTCCATTAGCCTACCCTAATCCTACGAACCCTAACAAGCGGAGAATTACTCGCGCATGTTGGGAAAAGAAGATGAAAAGAAAGAGAGAGAAAACATAATGTAAAAGGCAAAAAAAAACAATTAAATAAAATAACTACCTTTATTAATCAACTTGAACAATCTACAATTTGATTCCTTAGAAAATGATTACAAAGACTAGTTTGCTTCTCGAACTCTTCCGAAGGAGGTAGATGAACAGTTGATGATCAGCCTGGATGCGTGAGCGTCAGGGGCTTCGTGATCTCTTCGGCTTGATAACTTTTCCAAGAGGCTCTCGGTGCTCTTTTATAGTGCAAAGCCAGAATCTTTTAGTTGGAAACTTGGTAAAATTCAGCAGAGATTTACGCCAAAAAATATTTGCTCCTAATTCTATAGAAGTGCGGCGGATCCGCGACCCAAGGAGGGGTTTGGCCGCGGATCCGCGGTCAAAGGTTGAGATCTCTCGACTAAAATTTTTAGGCTTGCATCTTGTGACATGTGGCAATCCTAGGCATCTTCAGAATTCAAAAATCTTTTCTCGGTTGCTTCCAGACTTGGTCTCCAAGTTTTGCTTCTTAATTAGGCAAGTTTTCTTCAACAACTTAATTTGTTTGTTAAATTCTGCATAACAACTTGGAAAATTCTGCACAATAATCTTAAATAATATTTCGTAGACTTAGTTCTACTAGGATTTGGTCAATGAATTTATTTGCATACATTTTTCTACCAAATACTAATTAAAATATATTAACACATGGAAAATGGTGCTTTTACACATAAACCCTCATATGTATAATATATTATAATAAAGTCCTTTTTTAATATGAAAATGGTAGGAAAAATGTAATACAAATGTGCAGTTTTATCAACTGAACAGGCCTCATCTTCATGACTCCACAAGGAGGGATAATGCGTTACGCCCTTTCCATAACAAAGCCAAGGACAAACATCAAGGCTGAATACGAAGCTCTGATAGCGGGTCTTGAAATTGCTATTGACATGGGAATCGAAAATCTCATCATATATGGAGACTCCCAGCTCATTGTTAGCTAAGTAAATGGAGACTATCAGACGTGTAAACTGGAGTTGGTAAAATATGGCGAAAGGGTGCAACAACTGCTAACTCAAATTCCCTCTTACATCCTGAAAAGCATACCGCGTGCGGAAAATAGCAAGACGGATGCGTTAGCTAAGCTCGCTAAAGAACTGGCTGATGAAAACCTCGATGATGTAAGGATCATTGTGCAAAGCCGTCGGATTCTCGCACCAGCAAAAATATCTCCGTAGTCGTCTGAAAGAAAGGAAGCGACCAAACATGCAGCCTTCCAATTAAAAGATGAAGAAAAGGATAAGGATTGGAGAGAAGTCTTCATAGATTACTTCAAATCCCATCGAACACCCGAAAACGCATCGGCAAGACATCAGCTCATGAAACGAACTCTTTCTTTTGCCTTCGTTAATGATACTCTATACAAAAGATCGTTCGAAAGTTTGTGGCTAAGGTTCCTGGGACCAGAAGAAGTAAGGAGTGTCGTCCAAGAAACCCACGACGGACACTGCGGTTTTCATCAAGCCGGACCAAAGATGAAGCTGAAGATCAAAAGAATAGGTTACTATTAGCCCACAATGATTCAGGACTGCCTCGAATACGCGAAGTAGTGTCACTCATGCCAAATTCATGGGGACTTCATCCACCAGCATCTAAATCCGCTACACTCAACATTAGCTAGCTGGCTGTTCGAAATGTGGGGAACCGATATAATCGGGCCCATCGAGCTAGTGTCGTCCAAGGGACATCGGTTCATATTGGTAACAACCGATTACTTCTCTAAGTGGGCAGAGGCAATGCCACTAAAGGATGTGAAGACGGAGAGCATCCTCCATTTCTTCAGGACACATGTCATCCACCGGTTCGGCACTCCGCGACGAATCATCTCAGATAATGGACCAGCCTACAGGAGCCATAAGATTAGCCGCTTCGCACAGCAGCATAATATAGATTGGAGATACTCTTCAGTCTATAATCCCCGAGCTAATGGTCTAGCTGAGGTTTTCAACAAGACCTTGACAAAGATCATAAAGAAAACGGTGTCCAGAAATAAAAGGGATTGGCACGAGAGACTGCATGAAGCTCTCTGGGCGTATCGAACCATGTTCAAAACGGCCACAAATACAATGCCATTTGCGTTGGTATTCGGCAAGGAAGCGGTACTTCCCTTGGAGATAGAGCTACCCTCTCTATGAGTAGTAGTTCGATACGAGCTGACGGATAAAGAAAATACCCATCTTCGGCTTAAGGAACTCAATGCCCTCGATGAAACTCGTCTCATAGCGCAGCAAAACCTGGAAGCTTACAAAGCAAAGATGACGTGCTCATACGAAAGACTAACCAGGCCGAGAATATTCCGCCAAGGCAAACTTGTGCTAGTCGTAAAAAGACCCATGATTCCCAACCGTGCAAAGCAGGGGAAATTCGAGCTGAACTATGAGGGTCCGTACATCATAGACAAGGTCTACCAATGTGGGGCCAACTTGCTCATGGATATGCATGGCGAAAGACCCTTCCGGCCAATAAACGGCCGGTTCCTTAAAAAATACTACGCTTGACAAGTCATAACTCAGGTTAATGATAGATGACGACGCTCGTGTCCACTCGTTGTCTTCCTGAGTCAAGACTCCATAAGTACTATCCAGTAAAACTTCGCCTCGAAACTAGTAATAGAACGAGATGTCCCTAAACAAACAATGGACCGAGATGTTCCTAAACTAACAATGGACCATAATGTCCTTAAACTAAATATGTCGCCTCAAACACGGCGATAGTGGAATTCAAGTCCACAAGTCCCAGTGGCGAAGACTGCAGCTCAAATCCCGTTGGCTGCACAGCTGCCCCGGTGGCGAACTCCCCCCTAAGTACCATTGGCAAATAGAGGGGTAAAAAAAGGTACGTCCAAAAGCGAAATGGGCACGGATGAAAACCCGAAAGGGCGCCATGAGTAAAAATAGAAGGGCTACTGGCGAGCTTGTGAAAACCCGAAAGGGCGCAATCTCATAAAACTTTCACTTACGAGATCCTCCCGACTCGTAAGGAGAACTCCCCATGTGAGACCCTCACGGCTCATAAGATTCAAAGTCTTAAGTTACAGGGATCCAAACCTGTCCTTAAGCTGTCATATTCCCCACGTTGCCCTATAGGCGGTCCGATATTGGCCCTTGTATACAATCCACGAGCACAAATAAACGATTTCCCTCACCAAGTTCCACCAATGGCAAGGAATGTCTTCATATGGTGAACGACACTTGTAAGTCCTTTCGACTTATAAAGAGAAAACACTCTTGTAAGATCCTTACGACTTATAAAAGAACACACACTTAGGAATCCCCACGATTCCTAAGGAGAAAATATGCCTATGAGATCCTCACGACTTGTAGGAAGGAACACCTTTATGAGACCCTTATGGCTTATAAAGTCAAAAAGCCTTAGTCGGCAGGATCCTAACCCTGTTTGCTAAGCCACATTTGTTCAAATCAGCAAAGACAAATGATGATTCGCTCCTGGAAACATCCCAGTGGTAGCGATGTTGATGCCTAAATCGGTATCAAATCCCAAGTCCTTTCACGACAGATGATGATTCGCTCATAGCAATATTCCAGTTGCAGCGGTGCTGATGCCATCAGATCCAAGTTCCATACTCGCAAAAAAAATCAACGAGCCAAAATAAATGCATATGAAACAGCCGAAATGATAGGGCAACTCGCAATAAAAATCAGCGAGCAAAATATATGCATATAAAAACAGCCGAAATGTTTCGGCAACTCGCAATAAAAAAGCAGCAAGTAAAAAGAAAAGGATAGCCGAAATGATTGGGCACCGCGATAAAAAGCCAAAATGATTAGGCAATCACAGCTTTCGCGATATAAAAAGCTGAAATTATAGAGCATCGCAGGAAGAAATTAAAAAAATGATGAAACTTTTGCCCTGCAGGTGAGTCCACATCGACCCCTGTATACAATCCATAGGCACAAACGAAAAGGGAACCATATTTTCCCACCAAGCTCCATCAAAAGGGAGAGTCAAATCTCGACGGTTCACAGACAGCCTAGAGATCAACAATGGTATTTCTTCTCACTCCAACAGGATGCAGAGGCGACGTCAACAAAACGGAGCCATGGCAAAGTCCCTAGTTCCAAATTTCGATGGTTCACGGACAGCCTAGAGATCAACAACGGCATTTCTTCTCAACTCCAGCAAGATGCAGATGCGACGTCGGCAACCGACCCCAGGGTCTAAACAACGAAGCCACGGCAAAGTCCCTAGTTCCAAGCCTCGACGGTTCACGGACGGCCTAGAGATCAACAACGGCGTTTCTTCTCACTCCAACAGGATGCAGACGCAATGTCAACAAAATGGAGCCATGGCAAAGTCCCTAGTTCCAAATCTCAACGGTTCACGGATAGCCTAGAGATCAACAACGGCGTTTCTTCTCAACTCCGGCAAGATGCAGATGCGACGTCGGCAACCGACCTCAGGGTAAAAACAACGGAGCGACGGAAAAGTCCCTAGTTCCAAGTCTCGACGGTTCACCAACAACCTAGAGACTACCTCGGAGCCATGGCAAAGTCCCTAGGTCCAAGCCTCGACGGTTCACAGACAACCTAGAGACAACCTCGACATTCGTCTCGTTACAGCAGACGCAATGCCAGCAAACGAAGAAAAGGAAAATTCCTGGCTTTAGAGTCTTTATGGCAACTCAAATAAAACCTGAAAGACTATCGGAGATCATCCCACACCAGTACGGAGTGGTTATGACTCATCGGGACTCCAAAACCGAGCCTAACCTCAAGTAAAAAGCGGCATGGAAAATCCTTAACGCTTGCTCTTCTGACGGTAATATGACCTGGGAGATTACTTGAAGACGTCTTGTCCATCCCCCGAATGGATCAGAGACACGACAGTCGTGGGGCTACTCGAACAGCAAGAATGCATATCGGGGAATGCATCAGCCAACACGACGGTACGACGGATAAAAAAAACCTAGTACCACAGACCCTAATGGACCTCTGTCGTAAAGAGCAGAGGTTAACTGTGACGTTAGGACCAGTTTTCCTATAAGCCCAAGGGAGGTAAACTAAACAAGCTCCGAAATGAGTTCATAAACTAGAGACTCCGGGATGAGTGAATAAACTACAAGCTCCGAAATGAGTTCATAAACTAGAGACTCAGGGACGAGTGAATAAACTATAAACTTCGCAATGAGTATATAAACTACTTTATACCAAGTCAAGACAACAAAAGGAAGAAATACCAGTATGAAATAAAATATGTCTTTTATTCATGAATTCAAGTGAATACAAGATACATTTCATAAAGAAATCAAAATGAATACATGTTACTCATGGATCACAAGTTTACAACCGGTACAAGAAAAGAGGTACAATGACAGTTATTAAGGAGGAGACGTCTTCAAAAAATTGATAAGCCGCTTGCGCGCTCCTCTCAATCCTTTCTCGTGGTCAGCTACCGTGGCCAACTCCGCTTCAATTTGAGTCCGTTGCTGTAAACAGGATGAAAGCTTTTCACCAATTTCTAGCATGGCAGCTCCGCAGTCCTGCGTGACCCACTCGGTAAAGTCAAGCGTCCTCCTTAGCGTCAACCCGTTCGAAATACATCGCTGGAGATTGTCGAAAATAGTTTTTAACTGCGTAGCATTCCCTTCAACCTGGGCGCGCAACCAGATGGATTCGCCGGAGGCCACCTCATGTACCTTTTGTCTCAGGGCTGCCTCCTGTTCAAAATGGCGAATGAAACGAACAGTATGCTCCACCCACGCAGCCCGTTGAGAGTTCGAGGCCAACACTTCAGGAGCGAGACGCTTGAGCTCAATCTCGTATAGGCATGCCTCGATCTTTCTGCAATAATCAACCCAAGAACCGATGATATCTTCATTATGGAAGTTCACGAGTGTCGTCAGCTTTGAATTGACTTCAACGGCAAAATCCGTAGCAGAAGTGAGGGCCTCAGCATTGAGATCTTCGATAAACTCTCTTAACACTCACCGGCTATTCGCGGTGCCCCTGGAGGATGTGCGTTTAGCGAAGGACCCCGCGGACATTGGAATGCGAGACTCAAAAGGAGCTGGAGCCAGTGTAATCGCTGCAAAATGAATTAGGGTCAAATTTTGACTCGGGAGACAAAGAAAACACCTAAGGGACGGAGTCTATCGTACCGGCTGTGGCAGGCGGTAGAATGGGGAGTACCAGAAGCGCGGCTATTCTTTCGTCTCATCTTCCGACCCGTGACACTGTGGTCAATATAAGGAAGACTTAGCAACAATAAGTCTACTCATAAAAAAGGGGGAAATATTACCTGAAGAATATACCGACCAATACCAGAAGGTGGAATGATTTCCGACTGAAAGGGAAAATGCGGGTTTAACATCTGGTATAAATGGTCGAAAAGTACTGCTATAGAGTTGCGACAATATACAGTCAATACAAGGAGGATTGTATGCACAGTAAAATAAATAAGTGAGAAACATATACCTTCCAAGATTTGAGGAGGCGCAGAAGAAAGCGAAGGGACAGTGATCGTCAAAACAGCGGCCGGCGCCACCTCTTCAGACGGCATAGCCTTAGGGTTTACCATGCCTATGCTCAAGACAAACGTAATATCATTAGAAGGGCTTGACATGATAGAAAAGCTCGAAAACAAAAACCCAAGCACTACCTGATAGATCAGGGATCGAAACCACGCCGGAAGCATCTCCAAGCATAACGACTTCTTCACTCTCTCTCGGAGGAATAGATTCTGCACCCATAGCTTCATCCCCTGACTCGACAAGGGCTGTCGTAACGCTCGCGACACCCGCCGATACCAAGGAGCCACAAGGAGAAAGAGCAGCAGTCTGGATAGCCCCAGATTCCTGAGAAAGAGTAGCCATTTCGGGCTCTGTAATCGTCAGCGTCTCACCTGCCACACCATCGCCAGGACTCGGCCCTACGTAAAAGAAAATACGTATGTCGGAATTCGAGGACCGAGTTCTAATAAAAGACTAGGCATTACGTTACCTTGAAGTAGATTTTCAGTTTCTTCTCGACCCGCACGTGCAACCTTTCTATAGGCGGTAGACAGGGCAGGGAGAACATCCACCGAAGAAGTGTCAGCGGAATACTGCTCGAGCCTGCACCTGTAGCCAAAACGGCATCTCGTTCCCTCGCCGCATGCTTCCTGTGCTTCCTTTCAGTCAGAGCGGTGAGAACTGACCTCCTTAAGACTTCCAGCAGGGGGACGTCGTCGTTCGAACCGAGCTCTGCCTCCGGAGCCGCCACGGCGTCCATCATCGGCTGCTTCAGCGACGCCTCCTGCGGTGGCTTAGGGATGGCCATGGCCATAGTGTAAGTCGATGTTATACACCCCACGAGTTGCGGGGAGGCGGAATAGGTAAAACAATCATTTTTCTTTAAACAAACATCGACTAACTTACGAATCTTTGCCAAACCCTAACTAACAACATCATAGGAGGAATTAGCTACTATGAAAGAAGATTATACCTAATGAATCAATTCCTTCTTGTTCTCGATGACCACCTCCTCATCGGCCTTCTATAGAAGATCCACCTGAGAGCTACTACTTCAAGCTTGACCTCTAACTTGAGGTAACTAGGTTACTCAAAGTGCTAATCAAAGCAACCTAGGGAATATATAGTAGGATTAGGGATTAATAAGTCTTGCTAACCCTTGATCTCAACACATGAGAGGTTAGGGTTAGGGTTTGAAGAGAGAGAGAGCTTGAGGAGAGAGAAGGTGAGAGTGAGAATCCTTTTGGAATAATGAAATCATTGTGATATATATGAAGCATAACATATTTATTAAATGAATAACAAATATAAATATCTTCATGCTTCATTAACTCACATAGTGATTCATCTCATGAGTCATTTAAATCATAAATGCATCATTAACTCCATGGATGAATCACACCATGACTCATTAATCCAATAAATGCAAATGCCACCTTAGCCTCCAAGTCATCATCCTTCTAGAAGCTTCTCGACAATTTACGAGAACGCCCCTCCTATCCGTGAAAACACGGAAAAACTTTAGACTGTATAAATCCAATAATCTGATACTAGAATCTGGCTTAAACCAAAGCCCGCTAGTAAAAACTTTCTGAACATCGTACGTGCATAAATGCACGTGCATGTCCGAACCCTGTTGTAAAACCATACGACCTCTATATCGTTTCGCCCGAAGCAGGGAAACTCTCTGTGTGGGACTCTAAAGACTCGACTACTATGCTGGCAGTGGGTTTAACCACAGACCGCAAGCGGCACTAGCTGTACGTTACGGTCCCCAAGTAGATGTCGATAAGAAGGCCGATGAGGAAACCCATTCGAACCCCTACTGAGCCTGATATGACAATCTCCGTATAGTCCGGTCTGTTCGTCTAGGACTATCGCATATCGGGCCTAGGGGGCGGCAAGCGTCAGTCCCCTAAAAGCGGTATAAGTCGTGTCGGAGCGAAGCCCATTACACCTTGAGAAGCTACTGGAAAACCTACCGGTAAATTTCGCTTGCCCTGGCCAGGGACTTTGCGTAATGGCTCTCCAGACACAGCGCGATATAAACTCCCAATACCGGGAGAGACGAATCCTATCTAACCGCCACTGCCTCCAAGTGCTTCGGGACTGCACCCAACTGCTACCTGTTTGCACGACTCCTTTGAGCCGTGGTAGGGTAGTAATCTAAGAACAGTAGGAACACACTCGAGGCGAAGTAGCAGTGTCAAGTCTGCGGACTATGCTGTACTCATGTCACCTGGAAACTGTTAACTGACGACGGGTATAATACCAACAAAAAGTTCCCTGCGAGTCCTGTCCGGTGTACCCGTAACCCAACGAGCACCTGTATACTATCTCCAGTACGACATACCGATGGCTGTGGGACAGACCATCTCCCCAACTGGGATGAGAAGCGTACACACTAGTCTACTCCGGAGTATCGATGCCCTGTCTCGATATTCCTACGACTAGGGACCTGAAAAAAAAGGATGTGTTTGTAGACTACCCAGCCCCCACTAGTGTGACTGCCATCACAACGCTGGTAGTCAAGCAAGATCCTAAGGGCTCTATCAATACGTACATACATATTAAGATAGATATAAACCAAGTAGCATACTACCATTTTTAGCAAGACTGTTAATATAACTGTGAATATCCCAAGCTTCCATTAAGTAATATACAAGCTAGTATAATACAATAATGGCCCCTAGGGCATATACACTAACAATCTCCCACTTGCACTAGGGCCATGTACTGGCATATCGAAGACCGATCATTTTGAGTAGCCTCTCGAACTGAATCTGAGGTAAGGCCTTTATGAATGGAAAAGCAGTGTTCTCCTCTGTAGCAACTCTCCGGACCTCGATCTCCCGGCGATCTATGATCTCCCTGATCAGGTGATACCGCCTTAAGATGTGTCTGGACTTCTGATGAGACCTGGGCTCCTTCGCTAAAGCTATAGCTCCATTTTTGTCGCAATACAGCGGTATTGGATCAACAATGGTAGGAACCACCTGAAGTTCTGTGAGGAACTTCTTCATCCAGACTGCTTCTTTTGCGGCATCGCAAGCAGCAATATACTCCGCTTCCATCGTCGAGTCAGCAACGATGTCCTGCTTGGAACGCTTCCAGCACACCGCTCCTCCATTAAGGGTAAAGACATAACCTGACATGGACTTGGAGTCATCCTTGTCACCCTGGAAGCTGGAATCAGCAAAGGCCTCGATCTTGAGGTCTTTTCCGCCGTAAACCAAGAACATCTCCTTAGTTCTTCTCAGGTACTTGAGAATGTTCTTTACTGCTATCCAGTGCTTCTCCTCTGTGTCTGACCGATACCTGCTTACCACGCTTAGTGCGTAAGCTACATCTGGTCTAGTGCACAATATCGCATACATTATAGAGCCTACCGCAGAAGCGTAGGATATAATAGACATGCGATCCCTTTCCATATCAGTCTTGGGAGACATCTCTTTGGAGAGGGTGATTCCGTGACAAGTCGGTAGATTACCGCGCTTAGAATCTTCTATACTGAATCTTTTCAGTATAGTGTTGATATACCTGGACTGCGAAAGTCCCAACATCCTCTTGGATCTATCACGATAGATCTGGATCCCCAGAATGTAAGAGGCATCACCCAGGTCTTTCATGGAGAACCTGTGTGACAAGAATCCTTTGACAGATTGTAGCATAAGAATGTCATTTCCTATCAAAAGAATGTCATCCACGTACAAGATGAGGAATACGACAGTTCGTGCTACAATTTTACTATATCTACATGGTTCATCTGGATTTTTGATAAAGTCATATTCTTTGACCGTTTCATCAAAATAGATGTTCCAACTCCGCGATGCCCGCTTTAGTCCATAAATGGACTTAAGCAACTTGCACACTTTCCCGCTGCTCCCACTCTGATTGAAACCTTCTGGCTGTTCCATATAGATGCACTCTTCTAAATTACCATTCAGAAAAGCCGTCTTTACGTCCATCTGCCAGATTTCATAATCATGGAAGGCATCAATGGCAAGAAGGATCCGAATGGATTTGAGCATAGCCACTGGAGAAAAAGTTTCGTCATAGTCCAAACCAGGTCTTTGACGAAAACCCTTTGCAACAAGTCTAGCCTTATAGGTTTCCACCTGTCTATCTACACCAATCTTTTTCTTGAAGATCCATTTGCATCATATGGGTTTTACCCCACCTGGAGCAAAGTCCAAAGTCCATACTTTGTTGGTGTACACGGACTCCATTTCGGTCCACATTGCATCTAGCCATCGTACCGAGTCACCGCTCTGGATGGCCTGCTGGAAGCTAGTAGGTTCATCATCATCAATGACGCAATCCTCTCCATCCCCATCTATGAGAAAACCGTAGTATCTCTCAGGCGGATGAGACGGCCTACTACTCCTACGGAGGGGTACGGGAATGTCCTGTTCTTCTTGAACTACTGATTCTACCAAACTTTCAGTAGTAGTTTGTGGTTCTGGAATTTCTTCTAGTTCTATCGCGCTCCCACTTGTTTCCTTTTCTAAAAACTGATGTTCTAGAAAATGGGCATTACGAGAAACAAAAACCTTTTGTTCTTCTGCGTAATAGAAGAAATACCCCCTGGAGTTCTTTGGATATCCCACAAACTTACACTGTACTGATCGTGCCTCGAGTTTTTCCGCATGCTACTTTTTAACAAAAGATGGACGTCCCCATATCTTTAGATACTGAAGATAGGGTTTCTTCCCACTCCACATCTGATATGGCGTGGTAGGCACAGTCTTGGTAGGAGCTCTGTTCAAAAGATATGCTGCTGATTCTAGCGCATAACCCCAGAAAGATCGCGGTAACTCGGCATTACTCATCATGGAACGTACCATATCCAATAGGGTTCGATTCCGTCTCTCCGATACACCGTTGTGCTGTGGAGTGTATGGAGGAGTAAGCTGAAAGAGAATTCCTTTCTCTTTTAGGTAACCTAGGAACTCGGCACTTATGTATTCACCACCTCAATCAGATCTCAGTGTCTTGATACTTTTGCCAGTTTGGTTTTCTACTTCATTCTTATACTCTTGGAATTTCTCAAAAGCCTCAGATTTATGTTTCATCAAGAAAATGAATCCGTACCTAGAGTAATCATCCGTAAAAGTAATGAAATAGGAAAAACCACCTCTTGCATGTGTAGACATTGGACCACATACATCGCTGTGTATGAGTCCTAAGAGCTCGCTCGCTCTTACTCCTTGTCCAATGAATGGAGTCTTTGTCATCTTTCCTTTGAGACATGATTGACAAGTGGCATAAGATTGATATTCAAACGAATCCAAATATCCTTCTCTATGTAACTTAGTTAACCTTGTCTCATTGATGTGACCTAATCTACAATGCCATAAGAAATCCTTATTTAAATCTGGAGACTTTCTTTTTAGTGTGTTCTGGACATTGAAAATCTGTAATTGGTTTAAGACATATATACCGTTATCTAGTGTACCGGACCCAATCAAACCATGATTAAGGTGGATGTTAACAACATCGCTTATAAACGTGAAATCATAACCTTCTTTTGATAACAAGGAAACTGATATGATATTACACGTTAAACTAGGTACATAAAAACAGTTATCCAAAACCAAAATATGTCCACTCGTCAATCCAAGGTGATAATCCCCTACGGACACAGCTCCCACGCTAGCTCCGTTAGCAACCTTTAGGGTCATATCACCAACCTTCAGCACTCTACGGTTTCTCAGTGCCTGCAATGAATTGCATATATAAGATCCCGATCTGGTATACAATACCCAGGAAGTAGAGTTGATTGATAGACAATTCTCAATTACAAACACACCTGAAGTCGAAGCCACAGCTTGCTTCGGTTCCTGGTTCTTGCCAATCCAAGCCTTGCAATCTTTCTTCCAGTGCCATTTCCTATGACAGTGGAAGCACTCATCCTTTGCCACTACTGGCACCGCAATCTTTTTCTTTCCCTTGACTCCCACCTTACTAACACCTCCTCTAGATTTGGTGGCGGCCTTATTCTTCCTTCCTTTAGCCCTAGCCTTGGACCCGGAAGAAGAAGCACCGCGAACAAACATAGCGGGTGTTTCCCTTGCCTTCTGCAAGGTGCCCTCTGCACTCCTCAACATGTTAAGGAGTTCTGGAAGTTTAACTTCTTTTCTTTGAATGTTGAAATTCAGAATAAACTGGGCGTAGGTGGAAGGAAGGGACTAGAGAATCAAGTCTGTATAGAGCTCGTTCTCCAAAGTCGTCCCAAGGTCTGCGAGCTCTTCTATATAGCCAATTATCTTTAGGACATGCTCTCCTACAGATGATCCGATGGCCAACCTCGCCTGAAACAAGTTCTTTGAGGTCTAGTATCTTGCTATACGAGATTGCTCCCCATACAGATCCTTTGTATGGAGAAATATGGATTCAAGATCCATATCCTCGTGCCTCCTCTGATGTTCATTATTCATCGAGGCAAGCACGATGGACTTGGCCTTCGCATAATCTAACTCCCAGGTCTTGTAGATTTCCTTATCCGCAAGACTGGATTTTGGACCTGGGACAGCAGGTGCCTTAGCAGTAAGGACATACCCCAATTTGTCATAAGTCAAAGCCATTTTGATATTCCGCAGCCAATCTTTATAGTTTGGCCCTGTCAATATATTTTTCTCTAATAGTAACTTAAGGCCTGT